>CM065811.1:126696000-127896000 GCA_033398695.1 Orobanche coerulescens | reverse complement strand
GCTAAAACGACTCAGTAGACCGATTTACTCTTTCAATTAATGCATACAACTCAATCTCAATACATGCCCACGCAGGGGTCAAAATACAACAAACTCCCGTACAACGGGAAAAAATACTGCAGCAGAAATAAAGTACAACTGAACCAATACACAACATACTATTTCACATGTGATTAATATCGATCATCTTTCATCATCCTTCATGCCGACCCTGTGCCGTGCTCCCCGAAACCTTAATGCAATATATACATCCACCCCCCGATTACTCGGGGGTTAGCAAAATTCCACTATTTTGCTAGTGCAAGTACAAAGTGCAAAATACGAGTCATACAATTCAAATTTCGAGAATAATAATAATCAGGAATCCTCAAAGATTCAAACATAACAAAAAGTACCTCCCGAGGCAAGAGTTTGAGTAAAATTTTCCAAATTCGAAAGATCACAAATCATGAGAAAAATTTGTAAAACTGTTTAAAATGCCCTCGGGAGTTTTAACGGAAAACAATTTAGGATTATAGAATCCTTTTCTTTCCAAAACCAATAGGGGTCACAGCCCAAAGGTTTGCTTTCTCGAAAAAAACCAACAACAATTCACAGGGTTTAAAACCCACGTCACGAGTCCTCGACGGACATAAAGTCAGCAACACATAACCACCCAAGATACAAAATCTCGGTCACACCCAAGGTACTCGACCTAGTCAACACATATAAAATCATATACATAACACCGTGAACACATGCCACGTCAACTCACGGTTGGATCAATCACTTGTTGTCTCCTGACCACATGATCGCACGTCATGTGTCACCATAGGTTCCATATACCACCGTGATCACTTGCCACGTCATCTCACGGTTGGATCAATCACTTGTTGTCTCCTGACCACATGATCGCAAGCCATGTGTCACCGTAGGTATCCCGAGTCTCTCACGGTTGGATCAATCACTTGTTGCATCCTGGCCACATGATCACATGTCATGTGTCACCGTAGACCCCGCCCATATACACACATTCACACACATAACACAACACGGCAAGGATATTCAAACAATTCACCCAAAGGCAACAAACACATAGCACGACACAAGTGTCAAATCACAACACACCGAAATGAGAATATATATATATATATATTATCAAAGCACAACAACAACACCAAGCGTATTCACAGGGTTCACTTAACTAATCACGAAACACACCATTCACAAAACACACGCATTTTGAAAGTGAGTCCTTAACGAGGCTAAACCGAGTCTTTTGAAAGTTCATTTTAAACAAACATACCAAGACGATCACCAATCATCAAATCCACAAAACAAGAAATGTATGAACAAGGTACTTGCCTCGAATAACCACAAACACGGAGAAACGACCGAAGTGAGGAGACTCGAACCGTCTAAGAACCCACCGACTCTGCCGAACGACAACCCGCGATAATAAACTACGAATGACAACAATAACAATGAAAATGAATTCCAAAGTACGACCCAAAGCCATCGATTTAAAGGAACGAACGACAAAAGTTCAAGGGTTTCCCCCAAAACGGCCAAGAACATGAATCGACCCGACAAAAACATGAAAATAGAATTTCAACCCGTGGGTTATGATTAACACGAATAGATAACGACAATAGAACAAACAATCTCGGATCGAAATCACGAAATCGAGACAAACTCAAAATATCCCAAATAGGGTTCTGAAACCTTACCTTGATTCGGAGAAGAAGGAAGGTTAGATGATGATGAACACGAAGGAGACCCACCGAGATGATTACTACCATCAAATGCCGATGAAAGTTCGTCTAAATCCACCCAAAATCGCCAAAAATGAAACAAAGGAGAAGGGAGGAAGGAAATGATCCGAAATCGGTTAACCGTCAAATATATATACCTGCGCGAAGCTAACGTATGTAAGCCATAAGCCTTAACGTATGTTAGTGATGTTACGTACGTAAGGAACAAGGCATTACGTACGTAAGAGTCATCCAGACTCAACTGTCCGAAAACCTGAATAAAGTAACGCACGTAACGAATGCTCTATTACGTAAGTAAGAAAGGCATCGATAGAGTATGCTACCGATGAAGAATAGCGTGCCCTAATCATCTAGCAATACAGAACAGCTGCCAGATGTCAAATCCGAAAAGGATCGCGGAACGCGACGAACACGAATCACTACAGTCGAACAAGACAAGTAGTACAACAATAAAAACACGAGCTCAAGTTTAAAACAAACACATGATCCCGACACCCCGGAAGTAGGTAAAAGCAAGTACGAAAACAAGTACCCAAAACTTTGGGAAATTACGAAACGGTCCCAAATGTCCGAAAAATCACGATACGACAACGAATAATCAAACCGAAGCTCACAACACGTATAACAACGTTAAATGAACTCACGAGAAACCCGAAACAACAGTTTCGAACGAGATTCGCAAGAATCGAACTCAAGCGCGGAAAAGTCGCCTAAGAACATGGAACTCAACAAAACGACACTGAAACGAACTCGGATATCAAAAAGTGCAGAATTAAATATTCTCAGAATAACGAAACGTTCACAAGTGAGCCAATAAAACGGACTCCTTCCAAAAAACAAATTTACCGAAATTCGAAATTGCTGATATTACAGAACCATCATTATTCTAGTATATAAGGAGTTACCTTTATGGATGTAATAATTAATGGCACATGTGTATGGGCTTAAATCCCACACGCACGCGCCGCCGCCGCCCGCCCACCTCGCCTCGGCCTCGGCCTCGGCCCCGGGGCACGTGCCGTGGACCGTGGACCTTGGACCTTGGCCTCGATCTTGATCTTGATCTTCATCTTGGATCTTGGATCTTGGCAATTGGTCTTTGGGCTGTTCTTTGGGCCTGGTCGTGGGCTTGGCCTTGGGCTAGGCCTTGGCCTGCCTAAAGAATTTTTTGGACAAGCTCAACAACGTAGTTGGGATCGTATGTGTACATAAGGATGTCCAGGTACATCCGTCAAGTAGTTAAAGAGTTGAAAACAGTCCAGGTACATCCTGATTGTTCAAACTCAGCCAATACAGTCTGTAACCCCCAGAGTAATGAGGAGGAGTTAATGGCAGGTTTGAATTTCGTAACTTGTGCCATTTGTTTGAAATTCGTAACTCCTGAGCATAATGCAAAGATAAATGATCGCATGACAAATGCATAAGGCCGTGTTTAAATCCCCTGCAGGTGAGATGGCCTATAAATAGGCATGCATCTCATTTGCATCTGACATGTAATTTTCGAACTGAGTATAATCAAATAATTTTCAGCATTCTCTGCATATCATAAGTCGGAGCTTTGTCCTCACCTCTTCCAGTTCGTCAGAGCTCTCCAGTTTGCGGTGTTGCTACTGTAGAGACGTAAAGTCGTTGACCTTTGGGGACGAGCCGCCAATCCATGATTACTACCGGGGAGTTTCTCGTCTTGCGGGCAGAAGGCATCTTCAGGCGACTTCTACCACAGTCTCGTTTCGTTTATTGTTTTTTGTTGTTTCGATTATCTCCTTGTATTTCTAATTTGGTTGTGGTTAGTGAAGATTCAATTTCATTTTTTATTGTATTTTCAATTCTGTCTCGAGTCCTGTATTTCGAGTTGTAATTGTAGTTTCTAGTTGTAATTTAATTTTCGCCCAGCAAGTTTCTAAAGCAGAAATCTCCAACAGTATATATGTTTCGTCAATTATATTTAGAGTTAGGAAGTTACCCTCAAGCTATTTGAACTTTGTTTCGAAATAGGGTTTGTGGTTTATTGGTTGCTTATTATTATGTAAAAATGGTATAATAATATTGAAGTTTTAGACGATTATATTTGGTGACTTGTGCAATTATTTTACTTTATTTGAGTACATAACAGAGTACACTCCTTAACATGAAAAACATTTTACCTAAAATTTTGAGACTTGATTTGATCGGGGTGTGAGTTTTAATATAGTTTGGCATTTTCAAAAAACCAAACCAAACGAGCGTAGCAGGAATGACAGACTGCACAATAAAGTTTTTCAAGAAGTTGTATGGTGCAGCTGACTGTCAATTCAAAACCCAGTATAGAGTAGTCAAATAACTGTAATATACTCGCACATCATATTCAACACATTTATGAATCAATGATTGTAATATCCCTTCCCTGATCACTTGGTGAAGTGCAAATGGCTGGAGAATAAATCATGTCAAAAACTCAAAAAATAAGTAAATTAGTCCAACAGAAAATGCACCTTTGTAGCGCACCCCTCTCATAAGATTCACAGAGAAAGAACAAGAGCAACTCTGTTTCGGCTTAAAACTTTCCTTTGTAAAAGATAAAAGCAACAGCCATAATGATGCCAGATAACAAAGTTGACCCACAAAACATAACTGCCACAAAGAAAAGCTGCCACGTCATTGCAGTACAAACCAATACTACTACATACTAGTATTTTGTTTCTCCTGAATCAAAGTTTCTTGCTTCTCTTGATATTGCTTGCATATATTCATATTAAATGCTGAATTCATGTGCTATACAAACAAAACAAATAGTTAGATGTAGTAATTAAATTATCTAAGTCCTAATATACCAGTTGAACTAATTTGTAAAGAAAATTGTAGTGTCGAAAGTGTTTGAATTTGTCCTCGTTCGGCTTCTTATATGTCGATAACAAGCAAAACCATATAAAAGATGCAACATAAAAGACCAGAACATGCAAAAGATTGATATGCTGCTGCTTCCATTTTCGCTCGACTACATCAACTTCAGCCAGCTTGGCTGTTGATTCTGATGAAGAACCTTTTTACTGTAGAAAATGATGCAATACTTGAAAATTTTGTTTGATGATCACATATTAATCCATCTATATCACTGTTTTATATATATTCCACGTTCAAAAGTTCCGCACATCTTAAACCGTTTCATTCATATTCACATTGAACCAAACTGAAATTGCAACTAACAAGAAAAAATATATGTGAATATATATACAATCACAACATAATATCTCAAATCACATGCTGATATCTCTACGTCGCTATAACTGAATTAGTTAAACACTAAGGGTTCTGATACATACTAACCTAATTAATACCTATTCATATCAGGAAAAACTAGAAGATGCAACTTAGTGTAGGAGTTATTTTCGAAATATATGTCTTCTTGGAGTCGACTGGACTCCAAGCCGCGCCACAAGCGTTCCGGGCCGCGACACATCAATTTGCAAAATCACCGCCTTGCCTAATGCACTCTGGGTCGCGGCACAAGACAGCCGGGCCGCGGCCCCCGGATATCACCCAACAAAGTGCTCCCACCACTGACCTCCAGGCCGCGCCCCCCTAGACTTCCCTGGGCAGATTTTTGAGTGTGCCGCGGCACATACCATCCGGGCCGCGGCACCCGAAGTCAACACACATTTTTGGGGCCTTCTTTAGCAGCATTTGGGCTGCATTTTCATCATTCCTTCACCTGCACATTTGAGAACACAAGAGAGAGATACAAGAGAGAAAAGAAAGAGAGAAAAATACTTGTTCGATTTCCCAGAGGTATATCGATCGGATCTTCGTGATATTTTGACAAAAGCTTGGTAGCGATTGGGCAAATCTTCTCACCGGAATAGATAGTAGGTTTGAGTCCGGAAGTTCAGGTATTTTTGTTAGCCTTTTGTGTAAGCTATTTACAGTATTTCTTCTTCTCGATCTTATTGTTATTGTTGTATTCCAAATACTTGAAGAGTGTTTATTATCAAGTATTTGAAGATTATTGTTGTATACCTCTAGTTTGTACTAGAGACGAATTGTTCATTGTATATTGGTAATAGTGGATTTAAGCGGCTTCGGTCCCGTGGCTTTTACTCTCGTCTTGAGGGGTTTTCCACGCTAAAAATCGTGTCTCGTTGTTTATCGTTTTTGGATACCATTTGTATTGTTTGTCGAGTTGTAATTGATTACTATACTCGTCGGTAACTTTTAAGTTACAATTGAAGATTGAGAAAGTTGTCAAACGAGATTCCGCATTTTTCGTTGTGACGTCATTATTGTCGGTTTTTCCCAACAAAGTGGTATCGGAGCCACGAGATTTTTGTTTCGTGGTTGTTTATGTAATACCCGCAATTTTTATAATGCAATATTATTATTATAATAATATTATAATGCATTTCATGTTATTTAATTCCATTTAGGGAATCACGGACATTTATTTTGCGTATCACCAGTCCTAGCCCGAGTCAATTTCTCAAGTTAATTTTAGGACGTTTAATATTATTAGTCAATGTTATTGATATTAAAATAATTAAAGGTAATATTATTAAGTGGGAATCAATTTTTTAATACCAAATCATAAAATTGATAAGTTCTATATCCTCATTCATAAAACTATAAGTTTTTAGTACCATTTTGATTAAAAAGACTAAAATGTCCTCTCTTTTGTTGTAATGTTGACTTCTCACATTTTTTTTATTTTATTTAATTTAAACTACTTTTCTTCTCTTTTTTTTTTACTTTACTCATCTGCTCCGATCAATATTAATGTCCAACAACCAAAATTTAACTACAAACATATACATTAAAACAACACAACTATTTTTGACAAAGTGTCTCTAAAAAATCTTATAGAAATCACAAGATTATTCGAAAAGAAATGTTGACGTTGAAATAGGACTTCATTTGTCGTGCTTCTAAGTTCATAAAGAAGGTATGCATCAGTATTTGACCGATGGAAAAAAAATATTCCCGATCTGTTCTTACGGACACGATCGCTGCATACGATGGGAAGCCACCGTGTGCAACGATCGTGTGCAACGGACGTGTCCAACGACCTTGACATCGTGCGCACCACTAACGTGTTCACGATCGTTTAACACGATCGTCTACAATCGTGTGCAGCGATCGTGTTCATGGTCAGAAACTTGCACACGATCACTGCACACGGTGATATACGACCGTGTGCATCGGTCGTGTCCAAGGCAGGCCGCTTTATAATATTGTTCGCTCAGTTTTCTGAATAGTTATTCATCTTTTTGTAATCAGATGTCGTGGCAGCGTATTTTGATACATCACGGTGGTCATTGGGAGCGATCGACATATGCAGACGAGGACTCCTTTTTTGTCTATATCGACACGAGCAAAGTTAGTCGTGCAAACCTCGTGGGGGTTATCAGAGAGGGTTTGGGTGGTCCAAATGAGTCCGATTACAAATTATAGTACTTGACACACATGGCCAAGGGAAACAAAGTAAAAGTCCTATTACGGGGCGATACCGAGATACTTCGATTACTAGTAGAATATAAGGAGGATCCTAAGGTCTATGTTGAGAACAGCAGCTTCTCCACTCCTGAGGTTAATATGGGATGTAGAAGCTCGAGAGTAGAGTCCGGCAACATAAATTATGACATACCTTCCAAAGAGTATCAATACGAGGAAGATGAGGAAGACGAGGAAGATGAGGAGGTACATACATCCGAAGATGAAGATTATTGTAAAGACTTCTTTGAGTCACTATCTGCGGAATTTCTTGCTTGGGTTCGCCAACCGGCCCAAATGGATAGGATTATGAGTCGTCGGAACTTCTCATCCGATCATCAATCTGCAACCGAGCATGAACATCTACAACCAATGCGTAACTGGATCATTCCATTTCCGGACCCCGGTAGTACCGGGACTTTGGGTTGGGTCGAGCAGCCTCCACCGGTTACCGGACAGCTAGAGGTGGGGTCCACCTTTCGTTCCAAGACAGAGTTGAGAATAACTGTAGGAATGTATCATTTGGAAAACATGCTACAGTGTATCACTTATCGTTCCGCCGATAAACGTATAGTGTTTGTCTGTAAGAGTGGGCGAAAAAATTGTCAGTTTAGGTTGTGTGCTATTGAGGGTGCAACTATTTGGAGAATTACTAAGTTGACATTCGAGCACAGCTGTCAACCTGATTTGAACCGTGCTGCCGCACGATCGGTCACTTCTGAGGTTGCCGCCCATTATTTTGCTAAAAGATTGACCGGTGAGGGGATCACTTTGAGGCCAAAGTAGATGATTGTAGAGATGTGTATGGAGTACGTCATTGACATGCTATACAGTTTTGCTCTCCGGACGAGGAATATAGCGATAGAGAATACATATGGCGGCTTTGATGAGCCGTATCAGAGGCTCCCATCTTATCTGTATTTGTTAAAACAGCGTAATCCAGGGACAATTTATGATTTGCAGACGACTCGTGAGGGAGTGTTTTGCCACATGTTCGTTGCACTCGGACAGAGTATTAGGGCATTTGATATGTGCCTTCGATCGGTGATTATAGTTGATGGGACCCACCTGAAGGGAAGGAATAAAGGAACTCTATTTGCGGCCGTCACATTTGACGGGAACGAGCAAGTATTTCCTCTTGCAGTTGGTCTCGGTTTGATAGAGAACGACGAGTCATGTACTTATTTTCTGTATAACCTATGCAGATGCTACAATCCGATGGAAGATTTACGGATTGTGAGTGACCAACATAAGAGCATTCAGAATGCTGTTCGAGCCGTCTATCCGAATGCATTCCACGGGTTGTGCTATCACCATCTTGCAAAAAATCTGACCTCCTACAGTGCGCATGCTATAGGACTCTTTAGAACTGCTGCCTACACGCATCGTGAAGAAGTTTTTGAAATCTACTTTTCGAAACTACATATCGAAAGCCCTAATGGGGCTCACAGGCGCCTTTCTAAAATTGGGCCAGAGAGGTGGGCTAGGTCGAAGTGTCCGGTATGATGCTATAACTTCTTGACATCCAATGCTGTTGAATGCTTTAATAATCGTATGTTGTAGGCGAGGCGTTTACCTGTTTGCTCGTTACTTGAGATATTTCGCCTAAACTTAGAGAATTGGTTTGATGAGAAGCGGGGAGAAGCTACATCAAGAGACCATGAGTTGACAATGCACACTTTTGAAAAGCTTTCTAACTCTATGCAAGCCAGTCTGACTCTTACCGTTCGAGCTACCACCCCACTTGTTCATAAAGTCGAAGAAAACAAAGTTTCTTATGAGGTCGACCTTCGAACATGGACATGTTGTTGTTGTGAGTTTGATTGGGATCAGATTCCATGTCGTCATGTCGTTGCCGCTATAAGGTAATTTTCTATGCTGTCGTGTGCACATGGTCATGGCCATTCAATGTTTTTGTCTATGCTGTCGTGTGCACACGGTCATGGCCGTGGGCATGTAGGTGTTGTCGGACGCTCACGGTCGTGCCCACGGTAATGGCAGAATGCACACGATCGTAACCCACGATCGGCACGATCGTCGTGTGCACAAGGTCATGGCCGTGGGAATGCGGGTGCTGTCGGACGCTCACAGTCGTGCCCACGGTCATGGCAGAATGCACACGATCGTAACCCACGATCGGCACGATCGTCGTGTGCACAAGGTCATGGTCGTGGGCATGCGGGTGCTGTCGGACGCTCACGGTCGTGCCCACGGTCATGGCAGAATGCACACGATCGTAACCCATGATCGCCACGATCGCCACGATCGTAACCCACGATCGGCACGATCATGTTCTGCCATCGTGTGCAAAACAGGCATGGTCTGGATTTATCCTACACCTCATCAATATCAAAAATACATTATCCTATACAACATCCTTGACATAATTGCTTATTGTAACAGGCGCGCCGGCAATGGTTTGTCCGTGTATGATTTTGTTAGTCGTTATTTCAAGCAACAAGGCCTTAGAGAGAATTATAAGGAGCATATTAGTCCCTTTCCACATCCTGATGAGTGGAATGTCCCACCGGAGATTTCATCCATCGTTTGCATACCTCTAGAGGGGGTACGACAAGTCGGCCGACCAATGATGAGTCGCGCACGGTCCGTTGTTGAAAATTTGCCCGCAGGTGGACGACCTCAGGTGTGCGGTAGGTGTAAAGGAACCGGCCACAATAGAAAATCTTGCAAAGCATTCATTCCCATAGGTGGTGTGGATTTTAATATCCCTGAAGAAACTCAAGGAATGGATGAACAAACGAGGCAAAGGCGCCGACGGAAGAAGAGGTGTAGCATTTGCCGTAATGATGACCATGACATAAGGGGATGTCCATACCATGAAACTTAAATTTCTTATGTATTTTTATATTTTGTAACTTACTAGCAACAATCATGTGCTGATATTTTGATCCTCGATGGACCATGTATTGATTCAGTATTCTGATTATTAGTTGAAATGCATAATTTTGTGTCTATTTTCTTTATCTTCGAATTGAAATTTAAGTGTTCAGTGATGTAAAGCAAATAAAGGTGATTATGGAGCCAAACATTAACCATAACAAAGTAGCTCACTTTAAAGAGCAATAGTTTACAGCAAAAGCATATCCAAAGCATATAACTTTACAAAACAAAAGTTCATCACCATCACACCAAAATATCTAATAATAACTTAAAAACCACAATCACTTGGATCCCTTTTCCCCCATCTGCTGTATCTTTAGTCTTGTATCACCATCTTCATGAACTTCCTCTTCTAAAATAACTTCTTTACTTCTCTTCTCAGAAATCTCCAAATCATTATCATCATCACCATCTAGTATGACTGGAGTGCTCGCAGTGTTTTTAAATAGGCCCTATTTCATGAAACACATTAATTCGCAGTACACACTACACATACAACAAAATCAAAAAACTTACTCTGAGCATTGAGTATCTTCCTCTCGGCCTAGTTCTGTATGGTGGGTTGGGAGGAGGTATCCCCCTTCTTCTTTTTGGTGGTGGTGCTTCGATTCCTACTAAATCGCTTTCGCGTAATCGGCCGCTCATTTCGCGTATTTGATTTTAATGGATTTTAACTGATGTTAATTGATTAAGGTTTGTAGTAAAAGGGGGGCTACGGTTCATGTATTTCACTCTCAGTCAATGAAGATGGGCTTATATTGAAAAGGGGGGACCCACGATGGGGTTTTATAATAAAATAATTTGATGTTGCCCTTTGCAGTACACACGATGGTGCACACGATGGGCACGATCGTGTGCTCCGATCGTGTGACACGTTGGCAACCAGATGTCACGGTGTCTATGGTGTCAAATTGGCACTGTACCCACGTATGCACACGATCGTGTACACGGTCGTGCAAACGATGGGACACACGATCGTGTGCACAAGAACATCAAAATTTTTCACCAATTTCTCAAATTACTCGTCAATTTAGGTGTTGTTACTTATATATTAATAATTATTTGTTAACGATACACTTATTTAAAAAGTTATTGATTGAATTAACATAATATATTGCATATCATATGTAGTCTATCTGTTCTCAGTGTATTAGTTCGTACGGATAAGTTCATCATCTGGATGAAATATCTCATATACTAATGAATTATAACGAAATGACAAATACGAGTTTGTATAAGAAGCTATATAGTAATTAATGTTTGAACAAGCAATTTTTGAATCACAAAACATCCTTCTAGATAACACAATAAATCAAATTGGCAAAAATACCAAAAGTTTATATGCACACGATCATGTACACGGTCGTGCCCACGATGGGACACACGATCGTGTGCACAAGAACATCAAAAATATTCACCAATGACTCAAATTACTCGTCAATTTAGGTGTTATTACTTATATATTGACAATTTTTTGTTAACGATTCACTTATTTAAAAAGTTATTGATTGAATTAACATAATATATTGCATATCATGTGTAGTCTATCTGTTCTCAGTGTATTAGTTCGTACGGATAAGTTCATCATCTGGATGAAATATCTCATTTACTAATGAATTACAACGAAATGACAAATACGAGTTTGTATAAGAAGGTATATAGTAATTAATGTTTGAACAAGCAATTTTTGAATCACAAAACATCCTTCTAGATAACACAATGCACATGATCGTGTACACGGTCGTGCCCACGATGGGACACACGATCGTGTGCACAAGAATATCAGAAATATTCACCAATTTCTCAAATTACTCGTCAATTTAGGTGTTGTTACTTATATATTAACAATTATTTGTTAACGATACACTTATTTAAAAAGTTATTGATTGAATTAACATAATATATTGCATATCATGTGTAGTCTATCTGTTCTCAGTGTATTAGTTCGTACGGATAAGTTCATCATCTGGATGAAATATCTCATATACTAATGAATTATAACGAAATGACAAATACGAGTTTGTATAAGAAGCTCTATAGTAATTAATATTTGAACAAGAATTTTTGAATCACAAAACATCCTTCTAGATAACACAATAAATCAAATTGGCAAAAATACCAAAAGTTTATATGCACACGATAGGACACACGGTCGTGCCCACGATGGGACACACGATCTTGTGCATGGCCGTGCCCACGATGGGACCCACGATCGTGTGCCCACGGTCATGGCATCCATCGTGCGCAAACGACAGCATCAACCCATGACCGTGGGCAGGTTGCACACGATCGTGACCCACGATGGCCACGATCGTGTGCATCCATCGTGTGTAACACAGAGCCAAAAGATAGAGATTTATCAACACAACACGATCGTGACTTACGATGGCCACGATCGTATTCATCCATCGTGTGTAACACAGAGCGAAAACATAAATATTTAACAACACAACACGTTCATATTGCCAAAAATGTCTAAGTACAACATACATATTTAACAACACGACACATTAATCTTGCCACAACACAACACGCCATAAACCATTTTACATGTCTAAAGACAACATAAAGATTTTAGCAGCTAAACCATATCGATATTTCTTAATATATTTCTCATTAAGTTCCTTGATTTGGTGCCTTGCTCCTGGGTTTGCAGAAACGAGTTGATCCAAGTACATGCACGCGAAGGGGCCACAAATGTGATTGTCATTTTGTATGAACTGTAGCTCTCGTGGCATAATTTTGAAACTCATCTCCGTGTTATATTTCTTCTTCGATTGGTTGTTCAGCCAATACCCAGATTGAGCTAGCACACGAGGCATCAGACGCATAATCTGTCGCACTTGGTTGAATCGGTATCGACCATCTTCGTGGTGGTGTGACAAGGAATCGTACAACTCCACGGTCCATGTTATGATGTCAATCTTGATAGTCACCTAGTGGCTTTGGTCGAGGCAACAAATGGCAATGATCTATTGAAACAAAATATGTAATCATATAAGATCATCACATCAAACATAGCGAATCATTTATAAATATAAATTTCAAACTTACTTCATTGCAATTTAACCATGGAACCGCATGTGGTGTATCAAGACCTGTCATGTAGTCCTCGATGCATTTAGGAATTTTCTAATCCTTGTAAACCGGCTTCCCTGTCACCTTGATACCAAGTGGATCATCCGGATGTAGTCTTGCAAACTCGTTGGCCAAAACTAACTACAAAAAGCCAAACCACAAAATTAACAAAAAATCCACATCACACCAATGATAGACAAGCGAGTAGGTTATAGAACTTACGTAAAATTGGGAGCCGGCAAGTACAGTGCCAACTCTACCGACACCAACACTACGGACTCCCCTCCAATGCCCAGCCTCCAAACACCGGACAATAACATCACGTGGCTGCTCCCTCCTAAAGTGTAGGTACAACTTCTTCATAGCCTCGCTATCTCTTGGAGGCGCAACCACAAAAGTCTCCCGAAGAGCAGCAGATGGTCGACTCACTCGCGGTGGAAGACTACGCTCACCCAAATGCTGTGTTCCGGCAGTCTCACCATCTTCATCACCCTCAACATCCCTCTCACAACTATAACGATCAGAGAGTCAGACAGTAATGCTCGATCTCAAAAACTGGCTGCTCGATCTGAAATGGAGGCTGATGCTGAGGACCACCACCTTCACAATGAAACATCGCACTATAATGATGCTCGTCCTGATACCAGTCGAACATCGTCCCATACTGCTGAAACGGCGCGTCAAATGGCTCATACTGATGCTCGTAATCAAAGGGTTGCTGAGTCAGCTCAAAAGAATGATGAATCTAAGAATGATGACTGTGCTGGATCTCAGAATGGTGACTGTGCTGGACCTCAGAATGGTGGGTAGGCGGACGCTGAGAATGGTGGGTAGGCGGACGCTGAGAATGGTGACTAGGCTAACGCTGAGAATGGTGACTGTGGGCTGCACCAGAGACTGAGTGACGTGGAGGGTCAGGAATCCTCCACTGGGTGCTGCTAACAGATGCAGAATGACGAGGCCTATCATGGCTCCCAGCTGAGTAGTGCACCGGGCTCCTAGAACGTCTATGCGTAGGTCCGAAGAAATCCACGATCCCAGAAAGCACCCGGCGAGAAACTCGAGCAATAAATCCCGTATCGGACTCGTCGTACAAGACCGCCTTCAAACGGCGATCGAAGTACTTATCCCTGCTCGTGCCCTGGGTGTGGTCCGGACAAGGAAGTCCATGGACACAACACACCCTCTCTGGCTTCCTCTCCCGGTCCGATGTCTCGGCACCATCTACTTGTGGGGTACTCTGCCGGCGTCGCTTCGACACTTTATGTGCCGCGTAATATGTAATCAATTTCCCAGTAGCCTTCTTCAACCTATCCATAACTTTCTTTCTCGGGATCGGCGCAGGCTCATCCTCCTTGTTCTTCACAGCTATTCTTACAGGCTTAATGAACTTAACGTCATATGGTGAGCCATTCTCAAAGCTCAGGTAGTAGTACTCAGCCTCATCCTCCTCCAGATGCGGTAAAGAGGGAAGTACTCTGTGCTGCAAAATTAGTCATTAAAGCATACCATTAGATGGGCAATCACATAACGTTGAAGAGATGAATTCAGGAGAAAATACGTTTACAAATTTATGTACCTTATCGTCGAAGAAATGAGTGAAATCACAAAACATCTTCCTCGTAGTCCACATCAAACACCGGGGGACTTGGACAGATTTATCTTGAAAAGCACACAATGCTCCCAATGAAGGAATCATCTCATACGACCATATCTGTAAAGCACAAACAGGACCATAGAAGTGATAGTCCTTGTGCTCTTGTCCCTCCTTCATGGCAACGTTGCCTATGTAGTAAGATAAAACCCCAAAGGCATAAGAACCCCAAGGAAACATATCCCACTGCTCGAAATTCTCAACTAATGCCCATGCCCATGTCTCGACCATCCTGTCGTCACGTCATAGGATAAAGTAGTAGTATATAAGCAAATTGACAACCTTCACATAATCTCTTATGTCTCTACCAAAATCTCGAGCATTGAACCTCTTCCGCAGAACACTAACCTTAATATTTTTGCCATGGAGTATTCTGTGGAAAATACCGTCAGACGGAAGGAGATGGTCGTCCTGTGGATGGAAGGTAGAGTTTCCAAAATGGAGTCCAGTGATCATGGCAAAATCACGGGCCGTAAAACGAATAGTCCTCCATGACCTCGGAACCACGACTCATCCGGGGGGATTTGATCACCCTCCAATTGACGGGCAATCAAGTGATGTAGGGCAGTATTTGAACTCTCATTTCTCCTAACTTTAATCAAGCGCCCCAGGACCCCCTCGGTCAAGCTCTCGATAGCTCGATCAGCAACTGCGGAATTGCGGCTCATACTTCTTAGTGTCTCAATGATCTATTTAAATACCGCCTCCCGTATGTAAAGATTCACTTGACGTGTAACAAAACGCAATGTAGGTCTCTTCCATACGCAACAAGTCTGCAATATAGACATACAACTCATAAGAATATGATAGAATGCTTAAGAGAACGAAAAAAAAAAAATTCTGCCTTGCACACGATGGTAGGCACACGATCGATGCCCGTCGTGTGAAGACCATTGTGTTCCACACGACGGTTCACACGACGGGCGTCGATCGTGTGCAGGACCGGAGCCTTTGGTCTTCTAGCACACAACGACACACACGATCGACGACCGTCGTGTGTAAACCATCATGCCCACGAAAGACCATCATATACACGATGGTGTCATCTTCTTCAGCACCATCGTGGGACGATGAACAACCGTCGTGGCACGATCGTGTGTGAATGAAAATACACTAACCGACGGCTCATTGGCGAATTCCTCTTCAGATGGAGTGTCACTAACGTGTGAGGAACTTCTGGCGTCTTCAGATTCTCAATCGTAGTCGGAGTTCGACATCTTCTGGCCGGCGAAAGGGTTTCACGATGAGGTTTTTCGGTTTTACGAGATATACAGCGCGAGAGAGTTTTTTTGCAAGAGAGGAAAATATTGAGTTGTGTGACCGTTTAGATTATTGTTGTTTGCTTTTATTAATTTTCTATTTTTTATTGTTGTTTGCTTTTAATAATCTTTTATTTTTTTTATGTTTTTTTATATTTTAGTAGTAGACTTTAAGGGTAATAAAGTCTTTTAACACGTTTTGGTATCAAAAACTTATAGTTTTATGAATGGGGATATATAACTTGTTACTTTTAAGTTTTGGTACAAAAAAAGAGATATCCCTATTATTAATAATAATAATATTTATAATAAGCACCATATTAATATTGACGTTATTAATATTTTCATCTTTATCATTTTATATCACCATCTATATTACTCTCAATATTATTATTATCGATATTATTACTACCATTACTATTATTATTTTATTCATTACTATTATTATTATTATTAATATTAATATTACTACCATCTGGCCCAAATGTAGGGTGCTGACCCAAATCAATAATTAAGCCCAAAATAATTAACCTAACCCTAATTCTAATACAATATAAATACGCATATTACTTTACAATAATACAACACAGATTACAACTTTTCCCTCAGTGCAGAAATAAAAATATACAAAAACAATACAAAAAGATTTTCGATACACGGAGGAAGGAGAAAAAGGCATCAGCTTCATCAACCTGGCCGTCTCGAGAAAACTCTTCTGCTCAGAATCGTTCCAGTCCCGGAACGACCACCTTCAGTTCCTCATCTTCTCCTTTCAGCAAGGTAAAATCATATCCTAGCTTTCTCTTGCTCGTCTGCAAAATTTCAATTTTTGAATACAAACTTATTTCCTGAATCTAACAATAAATGGATGCCAAATCCAAAACCAACGAATCAATAAAACCGAAAAACTGAGATCGAAACATCAAACCCGAATCTCACCTTCACCTTGGCCGCAAGCTGTCCGACGAAGTCCCTCCATGGCTACAGCTTTTGGGCTTCGATTTCCGACGACTTTGCATTCCCGTTTTCGGCCGAACCCAGCAACCCCGACATAGCCCTAACCGTAAATCTCAACCAAGAATCTGACCCACCCCAAATCGACACTCAATCGAAGATATTAGCCATCACAACCGAAACCTTTTTAGCCGGAAAAACAATAGAATCGAACTTACCTTTTCCCCCGTTCGAAACGTCGCGTACGCCGCCGCGACATCGAGCCGGAGTTAGCCATCCCCTGAACCCACAACGTGCATCGGACCTGCGCCGCGAGCTCGCCGTCGCCCTGTCGCCGAGCGCTTGTGGGTGTCCGATTTGTTTTGATTTATGGTGCAGGAGGTCAGAGATGCGAGGTCTGGTGTAGGTGTGTGTTTACTATCGGCCGAGAAGAAGATATCGGGGAGAAGAGACGGGATGGAGAGAGGTTAGAGAGAGAGAGAGAGTTGAGGTGAGAAGTCTGGAGAGATGATGGAGGAAGTGAATTGTCGGCTGAACCGTGAGATAAGGGTTTATATACCAGGTATTTTCGTAGGTTATTCAATTTAGTCCTCACACTTTCCAGAAGCTTTCAATTCAGTCCCATATAGTTTTAATTAACTCGATTGTAACCCAATCAGCTTCCCAACTCTTACATTTTGACCCAATCAACTTCAAACATCAATTTAATCCTAATTTTGACCGAGACATTTAAAATATTGACTTCCAATTAATATTAATAACTAATCTGAAATTTATACATAAATATTTTAATTTCAGTCATTAATAATATTAACTCTTCGATTAATATTAATAAGCTATTGTAGTTCATTTTCAGTTATTATATAGTGATATTTGTATCTTTCATTTATGATATAAATAATAGATTGTAAGGATTATAATAATAATTATTATTATATGTAGACTTTATCGAGGATTTACGGGCTTAGGACATCTTCATTTCAAGTCAGACATATGTGCTCGATTCATGTTTAAAATTTTTATGCACGTTGTAAATCAGGCTCACATGTATTCGTGTAAAGAGGTTATCTTAAGATTCATGTTGTGTGGGGACACCTGCACAACCCAATATTTACATACATGCTCGATTCATGTTATGTGTGGTATTGCGTGTATGTTTCATGTTGTTGCGGGGGCACCTGCGCAACCTCAATATTCGTGTTATGCGTGTTCGTTTCATGCTGTACGTAATGTTGTGAGTATGCATTCATGTTGAGGAAAAATATGGTAGACTATTCATGTTATATTTTCCATGAGATTGTATATTACTGTGATCAGTGAGATTTCCATGAGCTGAAGGAAGCTCACCCCCACCTTTATTGATCTCGCCGGTTGAACCGAGCCGTAAGGACGAAGGAGCGAGTCGATAGGGCATATGGAAGTGGATTTGATATATGATGTTTTTTCGTTATGTCATGTTTTGAAACTTATTTGGGGAAACTTTGACTAGAAATTTTAAATTATGATTTATTTTCTTCCGCTGCAAATTTTTATCTCATATCTATGATGAACTGTTACCTTATTTAAAGGTATTTATTTTTTTATGTCAGTGTAGCGACTCGACTTTGTAGGCGAGAATTTTTGTATTCTCAAGAAAATTATTTTTCGTCAAATTTACCTTTTACTTATTTTTCCCCAATAATTACCTAGAAAGTTGGGGCTTTACATAGTGGTATCAGAGAGAGGTTTTACCTTTATGTAGACTCGCTAAAATGTAAAAATCATATGCTCTCAGCTTCACCACTTCGTCACTCCGTCTGAGGTACCAAATTTCAGTCATTATTCATGCATATGTCATTTCATTTTATTTACATAATTATTTATGTATGTACGAATTGTTAGAATGGCCAAACCTAGAATGACGCCACGTAAGAAGGTCCCAGCTACTTTTGACTCGCGTCTTGTAGCACGTAAAGACTAGTGGGTCGACCATAGTCTACCAGAAAATGCACCACACTACGTCATTAATAGGTTGAGTGAGTGGCTGCAATATGGGAAACAAGGTTCCATCACTCGACAGCTAGATCACATGATGGAGAAGTTATCCGAAGACTGGAGTTGTTACATCTTCCGGCTTTGGAAAAAGGCCATCAAGAGATCGCTAGAAGAGCGAGAGGCTGTGGATGATTTCCAGTTCGTCGCTGGACGCTTATTGGATTTTTTTGCTCGAGAGGCAATTCCAGCTGCAAATTGGGGTGCCGACTCTACGGACGAGGAAGACTCAGAGGAGGATCCTGAAGAAGTCTCAGAGGAGGATCCTGCAGAAGATCCAGAAGAAGATCCAGAAGAAGTTCCTGATGAAAGCTCAAGGATGGATCTCGCCGAAAATGTGAAGGACGTGTTGATGGCAGATATCGAGTCTAAAGATGAAGTCATTTCGTGGATTGAGCCACGTCCCCCTATTCCCGTTGTAGAGATTATTAGCAGTGACGATGAGAAGTAGTCGTAGACTTAGTTCATTTTATTATATCTATTATTGTTGAAATTTCCAGTGGATGTTCCCAAACATATTATATTAATGAAAATCAATTCTTTTATTGCATTTATATTTTTATGTGTTGCGATTACTATATGCGATATACCTATCTCTTCATTATTTATTTCTCAGACTCATGGCTAACCGCGGAAACCGCAATGCTCCACCAACCCAAGATCAACTTTTGGCTAGATTGGCCTCCTTACTTCAAGGCGCGACCATCTTACCGCCTAATAACCCTAAGCAAGCTAAAGCTCAAGTTATCAAGCGGTTCAACCATTTCAAGCCGCCTGTCTTCCTTGGTCGTGAGGGACCAGCAACCATAGAAGAGTGGTTGTTGAATCTAGATAGTATCTTTGACTACATGGCGTGCACCGATGCTCAGAAGGTGTCATGTGCCGTTTTCCAGCTCAAGGAAGATGCTAGGACATGGTGGATTGGAGTGTGGAGGCTCAAAACTCAAGATAAGAAGGACATATTCACTTGGGACCAGTTCAAGGAGACGGTTATGGAAAAGTACTCCCCGAGGGCATACAAAATCAAGATGCAAAAGGAGTTCCTCGATCTGACCAAAGGTGGAATGTCGGTTACCGAGTATGAGCGCAAGTTTAACCACATGTGCCATTTCGCTCCTCACATGGTCGAGACGGATGATATGAATCTCAGAAATTCCGGGATGGGCTTCGTGACCAGATTCACCGTTTGGCTGGTCATGCTCGTCTGAGCTACAATGAAGCCGTTTCATGGGCCGAGGACATTTCTGCCAGTTTGGATGTGGAGAAGGCAAGGACACCACCAGTTGTAACAAATAACAAGCGCAAGTGGCACGAGCAAGGAGGTGGTAGCAAGAAGAATGTTAAGACTGGTTTCTCAGGGGCGAAACCATAGTCCGACAACCCTACATGTACTACTTGTGGCCAAGGGCATAAAGGTGCATGTATGCTTGGTCAGAAGCGGTGCTACTATTGTCGTGAGGAGGGACACATGGCCTCAGCGTGTCCGAAGAAGGGAAGAGGACCAAGCAATAATGTGCAAGGTCAAGGCTTAGGAGGCAGAGCTTGAGTGTATAGCATGACCTAGGCCGAAGAAGAGACTGAACCCCAAACCATGTCAGGTATGTTATCAGTTGCAAATATTCCTGCCTTGGTGTTGTTTGATACGGGTACGTCTCATTCATTCATCTCTAGGAAGCTTTGTACTATGATTGGTTGTAGAAGTAGTAAAACCCCTAGATCTTTGATAGTTAGCATGCCTGCGGGGGGAGTAGCGCGTGTAGACTCGATAACTAACAATGTGAAGATAGAGATTAACGAACATAGCTTCTTAGCCAACTTGCACATAGTTGAACTTAGCGATTTTGATGTCATTTTGGGTATGGATTGATTGGACAAACATAGAGCTGTAGTTGAATGCTCCGAGAGGAGGGTAACCTTTTGTCCGTCTGTTGATGTCAATACCATATTCGAGAGAGTTAGACACAGCAGTACCCCGAAGGTGATATCAGCCATGAAAGTTGTGAAGATGTTGAAGAAGTGTAATTGCTAAGGATTCTTGGTGAATGTGATGGGGAAAACGACTTCCGAGAAGATGGTAGCTGATGTACCTACCGTCAAGGAGTATCCAGATGTCTTTCCCGAAGACTTGCCCGGAGTTCCATCGAATCGTCAAGTTGAGTTCTCAATTGATTTAGTGCCAGGAGCGGCACCAATATCGAAGGCTCCCTATAGTATGGCGCCTAAGGAATTGCAAGAGCTGAAAGTGCAACTCCAGGAACTGCTCGACTCTGGATTTATCCGACCGAGTCTTTCGCCATGGGGTGCGCCAGTGCTATTCGTGAAGAAAAAGGACGGAAGTTTGAGGATGTGCATAGACTATCGTGAACTTAATCGACTCACGATAAAGAATAAATATCCACTTTCTAAAATAGAGGACCTATCCGATCAACTTAGAGGATCGGGAGTATTTTCGAAAATAGATTTGAGATCCGAATATCACCAGCTGAGGATTAAGGATGATGATATCCCAAAATAGCATTTCGAACTCGATATGGACACTATGAATATATAGTGATGCCATTTGGTTTGACTAATGCGCCAGCGGTATTCATGGACCTCATGAACCGTGTATTTCAAGCTTATTTGGATAAGTTTGTCATTGTGTTCATAGATGACATACTTGTATATTCAAAGGCCAAGGTTAAACATGAGGAGCATCTTAGAACAGTATTGGGAATACTGCGCAAGAAGAAGTTGTATGCGAAGTTCAACAAGTATGAATTCTGACTTAACCGAGTTGCATTTTTATGACATGTGGTCACTTATAAAGGAATTGAGGTTGACCCTATTAAGGTTAAAGCAGTCAATGATTGGAAAGTACCGAGTAATGCGAATGAAGTTCGCAGCTTCTTGGGATTAGTCGGTTATGATCGGAGATTTATCGAGGGATTTTCAAAGGTAGCTGCACCGATGACAACATTGACTAGAAAGGGAGAAGTTTTCTTATGGAATGAGAAATGCGAAAAGGGTTTCCAAGAACTTAAACGAAGATTGACTGCTGCACCAGTTTTGACGATTCCCGATCCAATGAAAGAGTTCGTCATCTACAGTGATGCATCCAAGCAGGGCTTGGAATGTGTATTGATGCAAGAGGGCAAGGTAGTTGCCTATGCATCGAGACAGTTGAAACCGCATGAGCTGAACTACCCTACTCATGATTTGGAATTAGCAGCGGTAGTTCATGCCTTGAAGATTTGGAGACATTACCTTTATGG
This sequence comes from Orobanche coerulescens, assembly GCA_033398695.1. Taxonomy (NCBI): domain Eukaryota; kingdom Viridiplantae; phylum Streptophyta; class Magnoliopsida; order Lamiales; family Orobanchaceae; genus Orobanche; species Orobanche coerulescens. Next base: position 127,873,655 of record CM065811.1, on the reverse strand, counting down.
AGGTAAGTGTGAAATTTATACAGACCGCAAAAGTCTGAAATACATTTCACACAAAAGAAATTGAATACGAGGCAGCGCAGATGGCTTTAGTTGGTCAAAGACTACGATTGTAAAATTCATTACCACCCCGGTAAAGCAAACGTAGTTGCTGATGCACTGAGCCGTAAGGCGAGAGGAGACTTAACGTGTTTGCTGACCAAGGAGGAAAGCTTGGTCTAGGAATTTGCAAGGATGAACCTTGAGATGGCTACACCATCGAGTCCAGTTGAGTCATTTTTGGCTAGTTTGGTGGTACAACCAACCTTGAGGGAACAAATCAAATAAGGTCAAGGACAAGATAACTTCTTGGTCAAGATGAAAGAACGTACTCTTTCAGGTGAGGATAAGGGTTTCAGCGTGTCCGATGATGGCACAATGTACTATGAAGGGAGGATTTGTGTGCCCAATGTTGTCAAGTTGAGAGAAGCGATATTGAAGGAGGCACATAATACCCCATATACAGCACACCCTGGGAGTACAAAGATGTACCAAGATCTTAAAGGGACATTTTGGTGGGAAGGTTTGAAGAGAGATGTGGCAGACTTTGTCAGAAGGTGTATAGTTTGTCAACAAGTGAAGGCAGAACACCAACGCCCCTTTGGACTACTTAAATCACTTCATATTCCAGAATGGAAATGGGAACACATTACGATGGACTTTGTGGTATGTTTTCCTCGAACGGAAAGAGGAAACCATGCTATTTGGGTCATTGTGGACCGACTCACAAAGTTAGCTCACTTTATCCCAGTCAAGATAAATTTTCGAATGGATCAGTATGCTCAACTTTATATCAGGGAGATTATTAAGTTGCATGGAGTGCCAGTCTCTATAGTATCCAACAACGATACTCGTTTCACATCGCGTTTTTGGGAGAGTTTGCAAGAAGCCTTGGGAACGCAGTTGAATTTTAGTACGGCTTATCATCCTCAGACTGATGGTCAGTCCGAGAGGACCATCCAAATCCTTGAGGATATGTTGCGAGCATGTGTATTAGATATGGGAAATAATTGGGAACGACTCTTGCCATTGGTAGAATTTGCTTACAACAACAGTTATCAGTCGATGATTAGTATGGCATCGTATGAAGCCTTATACGGTAGGAAGTGTCGATCACCACTGTATTGGGATGAGGTAGGTGAAAGGAGAATTTTGGGTCCCAAGATGATCGAACATACGGTTGGCATGGTGGATAAGATTCGTGAGAGGATCAAGATAGCACAGGATCGTCATAAGTCTTACGCCGACAAGTGTAGGAAGGATCTCGAATTCTGTATTGGCAACAAGGTATTCCTGAATGTATCTCCTACCAAGGGAATTGTTCGTTTTGGTCCAAGGAGCGAGTTGAGACCGAGATACATTAGACCGTTCGAAATTCTCGAACGAATTGGTGAATTAGCTTACCGCTTGGCTTTACCCCCGGAACTTTCGGCTGTGCACAACATCTTCCACGTATCATTGTTGAGGAAGTATGTGCACGATCCCAGCCACGTCATCAACTATACCGCCGCGGAGATGAACAAAGATCTTACTTATGAAGAACAACCAGAACTGATTCTCGACCGATCAGTCCGACAGTTGAGGAACAAAGAGAAGGTGTTTGTCAAAATCCAATGGCGTAACCACAGTAAAGATGAAGCCACTTGGGAGGGCGAAGAAGAACTTCAAGCTCGTTATCCGAATTTCTTCAATCGAGGTATGTCATTTATTTTCGAGGACGAAAGTTTTTCTAAGAGGGGTAGGATGTAATACCCGTCATTTTTATAATGCAATATTATTAATTATAATTATATTATAATGCATTTCATGTTATTTAATTCAATTTAGGGAATCACGGACATTTATTTCGACGTATCACAAGTCCTAGCCCGAGTCAATTTCTCAAGTTAATTTCAGGACGTTTAATATTATTAGTCAATGTTATTAATATTAAAATAATTAAAGGTAATATAATTAATAATAATAATAATAATATTTATAATAAGCACCATATTAATATTGACGGTATTAACATTTTCATATTTATCATTTTATATCACCATCTATATTACTCTCGATATTATTATTATCGATATTATTACTACCGTTACTATTATTATTATTATATTCATTACTATTATTATTATTATTATTATTATTAATATTACTACAATCTGGCCCAAATGTAGGGTGCTAACCCAAATCAATAATTAAGCTCAGAATAATTAACCTAATCCTAATTCTAATACACTATAAATACGCACATTACTGTACAATAATAAAACACAAATTACAACTTTTCCCTCTGCCGTTCCCCAACCCTAGCAACTCTGCAGTGCAGAAATAAAAATATACAAAAACAATACAGAAATATTTTCGATACACAGTGGAAGGGGAAGCAGGCATCAGCTTCATCGACCCGGCCGTCTCGAGAAAACTCTTATGCTCAGAATTATTCCAGTCCCAGAACGACCACTTTCAGTTCCTCATCTTCTCCTTTCAGCAAGGTAAAATCATATCCTAGCTTTCTCTTGCTTGTCTGCAAAATTTCAATTTTTGAATATAAACTTATTTCGTGAATCTAACAATAACTGGATGCAAAATCCAAAACCAACGAATCAATAAAACCAAAAAACTGAGATCGAAACATCAAACCAGAATCTCACCTTCACCTTGGCCGCAAGCTGTCCGACGAAGTCCCCCCATGGCTACAACTTTTGGGCTTCGATTTCCGATGACTTTCCATTCCTGTTTCCGGCCGAACCCAAACTCCTCTCGTTTATCATCGAGCCCGAAATACTTCAGCCATTCAAACCCGAACTCAAATTCGGAACGCAAATCTTAATGCATTTCATTTATCCCGAACAACAGAACACGAATTTCAGGCCCGAATTTCCAACCACATCACCCCGCCAGCAAGACCAGCGAACCCAGCAACCCCGACATAGCCCTAACTATAAATCTCAACCAAGAATCCGACCCATCCCAAATCGACACTCAATCGAAGATATTAGCCATCACAATCGAAACCCTTTTAGCCGGCAAAACAATAGAATCGAACTTAACTTTTTCCCCATCCGAAATGTCGCGTCGGCCGCCGCGACACCGACCCGGAGTTAGCCATGCCCTGAACCTGCAGCGTGCGTCGGACCTGTGCCGCGAGCTCGCCATCGCCCTGTCGTCGAGCGCTTGTGGGTGTCCGATTTCTTTTTATTTATGGTGCAGGAGGTTAGAGATGCGAGGTCTGGTGTAGGTGTGTGTTTACTATCGGCCAAGAAGAAGATATCGGGGAGAAGAAACGGTATGGAGAGAGGTTAGAGAGAGAGAGAGAGAGAGAGAGAGAGAGAGAGAGTGAGTTGAGGTGAGAAGTCTGGAGTGATGATGGAGGAAGTGAATTTTCGGCTAAACCGTGAGAGAAGGGTTTATATACCCGGTATTGTCGTAGGTTATTCAATTTAGTTCTCACACTTTCCAGCAGCTTTCAATTCAGCCCCAGACAGTTTTAATTAACTCGATTGTAACCCAATCAGCTTCCCAACTCTTATATTTTGACCCAGTCAACTTCAAAATTCAATTTAATCCTAATTTTGACCGAGACATTTAAAATATTGACTTTCAATTAATATTAATAACTAATCAGAAATTTATACATAAATTTTTTAATTTCAGTCATTAATAATATTAACTCTTCGATTAATTTTAATAAGCTATTGTAGTTCATTTTCAGTTATTATATAGTGATATTTATATCTTTCATTTATGATATAAATAATAGATTATAAGGATTATAATAATAATTATTATTATATGTAGACTTTATCGAGGATTTACGGGCTTAGGACTGTGAGTCGAGCATCTTCATTTCAAGTCAGACATCATCATTTATTCATGTGGGAATTTTCACTATCACTTTAATTGCCTTAATTGGACTGTGTATATGATGTACTATTCATGTTTAAATTTTTTTTGCACGTTGTAAATCAGGCTCACCTGTGTTCGTGTAAAGAGGTTATCTTAAGATTCATGTTGTGTAGGGACACCTGCACAACCCAATATTCACATACGTGCTCAATTCATGTTATATGTGGTATTGCGTGTATGTTTCATGTTGTTGCGGGGGCACCTGCGCAACCTCAATATTCGTGTTATGCGTGCTCGATTCATGCTGTACGTAATGTTGTGAGTATGCATTCATGTTGAGGAAAAATATGCTAGATTATTCATGTTATGCTTCCCATGAGATTGTATATTACTGTGATCAGTGAGATTTCCACGAGCTGAAGGAAGCTCACCCCAACCTTTATTGATCTCGCAGGTTGAACCGAGCCGGAAGGACGAAGAAGAGAGCCGAGAGGGCATATGAAAGTGGATTTGATATATGATGTTTTTTCGTTATGTCATGTTTTGAAACTTATTTGGGGAAACTTTGACTAGAAATTTTAAATTGTGATTTATTTTCTTCCGCCACAAATTTTTATCTCGTATCTATGATGAACTGTTACCTTATTTAAAGGTATTTTTTTTATGTCAGTGTAGCGACTCGACTTTGTAGGCGAGAATTTTTATATTCTCAAAAAAATTATTTTTCGTCGAATTTACCTTTTCCTTATTTTCCCCAATAATTACCCTAGAAAGTCGGGGCGTTACATAGTGGTATCAGAGAGAGGTTTTACCTTTCTGTAGACTCGCTAAAATGTAAAAGTTTCATATGCTCTCAGCTTCGCCACTTCGTCACTCCGTCTGAGGTACCAAATTTCAGTCATTATTCATGCATATGTCATTTCATTTTATTTACATAATTATTTATGTATGTACGAATTGTTAGAATGGCCAAACCTAGAATGACGCCATGTAAGAAGGTCCCAGCTACTTTTGACTCGCGTCTTCTAGCACGTAAAGACTGGTGGGACGACCCTCGTCTACCAGAAAATGCACCATACTACGTCAGTAATAGGCTGAGTGAGTGGCTGCAATCTGGGGAACAAGGTTCCGTCACTCGACAGCTAGAGCACCTGATGGAGAAGTTATCCGAAGACTGGAGTTGTTGCATCTTCCGGCTTTGGAAAAAGGCCATCAAGAGATCGCTAGAAGACAAAGAGACCACGGATGATTTCTAGTTCGTCGCTGGACGCTTATTGGATTTGTTCGCTCGAGAGGCGATTCCAGCTGCAAATTGGGATGCCGACTCTACAGACGAGGAAGACTCAGACGAGGATCCTGCAGAAGATCCAGAAGAAGATCCAGAAGAAGTTCCTGATGAAAGCTCAAGGATGGATCTCGCCAAAAATATGAAGGACGTCTTGATGGCAGATATCGAGTCTGAAGATGAAGTCATTTCGTGGATTGAGCCACAACCCCTATTCCCATTGTAGAGATTATTAGCAGTGACGATGAGGAGTAGCCGTAGACTCGGTTCATTTTATTATATCTATTATTGTTGAAATTTCCAGTGGATGTTCCTGTTGGGAAAACAAAGACCCTGTATCGAAACAGCCGGGATACCCAATCCCTGTATCGAATGATATTTGATAAAGAGGTTTTGACATATATGCCAATCCGAATACAGTAAAGGAAACTGTATCGAAGCTTTGAGGCTTTATCCTGTATCGAAGACCTGCCTCGAATCAGCATATAGTGAAGCTCTTCAGTACAGCAAGAAGTCTTGTAAAAAGACAAAGTATGGAAACTGTCTCGAAACTCAAAATACAGTTATCTTCCATACAGCTCACAACAGGACAAAGAAGGAACAGAAGTCAAGTCCCGTTGAATAAAGAAGTATTTAAATACTCAAGGATAAAGTATTTAAATACTGCCAGTCTTCAGATCTTCAGAATCCCACGAAATCCGGATCGTGTCATAATCCCGTTGAAACGAAATCTCATTCAAACGGATACATCTCAACGGATACATTTTTCAGAGACTATATATATCTTATGAAGGCATTGAAGATCAGTTACCAAGAAACCTAACACTCAAGCTATCAAAAGTTATCATCAGAGCAAACATATCTCCAAAGCTTACTGCAATTAAGAACGAAAGAGATATACAGTGCTCATCATCCTGAACAACACTTCATCAGCTGAAAGCTCTTAAAGTCAAAGTTTTTGTTCACCATCTGTTCTATACGTTGAACAAACTCAAGATCAGCCCTGTGTGGACTGAACAATCTGTGCTTCTCCGGAACTGTGTGTGAAGGATTTGCATTGAAGAAGACGAAGCTTCAGAACTGTGTGTGAAGAAGCAAGTCAAAACATTAAGCTCAAAACCAATCTGTGTGAACGGTTTAAGCTAAGATCTTTATATCAATCTGTGTGAACGATATATTGATTGTGTGTGTTGTTATAATTACGTAGTTGTGTACGCAGTAATTATAATAAACTTTTTACTCCTGTGTGGAGGACCAGTGGACGTAGAGGGGTTTACCTCGAACCACTTTAATTACTGTGTTATTTACCTTCAGCTTTTACTGTTTTAAATTACTGTGATATATTAAGTATACACTATACACTTAGTTGCTGTATCCACAGAAACCTACTGTATCCAAGACTTCCGCTACGCACTCAGATTTGGAATCCGTACGGTTTGTTGTTTAAACTATTTCCCAAACTGTATCCAGTATACTTAGTGGCCAACAAGTGGTATCGAAGCCGTTGATTCTAAAAAGAATCAGTCGTATTTCTTTTTAACCGAATCAGATTCAAATCACTTATTTTCAAAACAGTCTCTTTCATTCCTATATTATCAGTATGGATACTTCTATGATTAACAAAGTCCCTATGTTCTCTATTAACGAATTTGACGACTGGAGAATTAGAATGGAAGCTCATCTTGCAGCAATGCACGAAGAGATGATTTTTGTTATACAGGATGGTCCTATCAAGATCATGAAGGTAAATCCGGCCGCAAGTATTGAGGGCCAAGCCCATGCTGAAATGCTCGAGAAGGAACGCGAGCAATGGACAACAGATGAAAGGAAGCGAGCCAATCTCGACAACGTGGCTAAGAACGCGTTATTTGTCACTCTTGACAAAGGCACGTTCTCAAAGGTAAAGAGCTGCAAAACAGCCAAAGAAATCTGGGATAAACTCAAGTTAATTTGTGAGGGAACTGAACTCTCAAAAGAAAACAAGATTTCAAAACTAACTCAGCAATTTGAATCTTTTGAAATGAAACCAACGGAAACACTTGAGGAACTTGACCTCAGATTTACTGGTATTGTTGGTGAACTTGAAGCATTGGGCAAAATTTACACCCAAAAGGAGAACTTAAAAATTTTCAGATCTCTCCCAGCCCGATGGGGCATTAAGACCACAGCTATGCGTGTATCCTGTAATCTTAATGAAATATCCACTTTTGATCTCTTCTCTGACCTCAAAGCTTTTGAGTATGATATTGACAGAAGAGAGAAAGCTGAAGAATCTCCTTCAAAAGTCACAGCTCTCGCTGCTGTATCGAACCGTCGACACAGCATGCCTAGCTCGTCGAAACCCAGTCACAAGAATGCTGACAGTGACGACATCCTGTCCCAAGATGAAATGGCGCTTCTAATGCATAAATTCAAAAATTTCATCAAACAGTCTGGAAAGACTCCCTACAGGCCCAAACCTGTCCACGAGGTAAGTACCGAAACATCATCTGGTGATGCTAACCTGTGCTATAACTGCAGGAAACCAGGCCATTATGCAAATAAATGTCCTCATCCCAAAGTCCAAAGATTGCATGAGGCCGAGCAACAAGAGAGAGATGAAAGAAGACGTGCTTGGAAAGACAAGCTCAAGGCCCTGATTGGAGAATCAGAAGCCTCCCCCACACCATCCAAATCAGCAGAATGTCTTCAGGTGGTCACTGAAAGTGATTCATCTGACGATGAGTTCGATGATAAAGCATACATGTGCTTTATGGCCAAAGATGTTCCAGAAGGTGAAGATAGCGACGATGAGGTAAGTTCAACCTCAGCTATTCCATCAAATGCATCTCATGAGGCCCATGAGACTCTAAAAACTGAGAATATACAGCTTCAATTAACAAATTTAGAGCTGAAAGATGAAAATGACTTGCTGAAAATAAACTATGAAAATATGTCTCTTGACTGTGAAACCAGCAAGGTCGATTTTGAAAAACTCATGGAGAGCAATCATCAACTTGCTCATGAACTAAATGAGGTTAAAACCCACAATGAGAGCAAGACAAATGATTTGGTTCTACTACAAACCAAAATCACAACTCTCGAAAAGCGAGAAACTGAACTTGAGACCATTCTGAAGTCTTTTGAAAAATCGTCCAAAAGAATGGAAGAAATTTGAGACCGGGCAACATGCTCATGATAAAAGTGGCTTAGGATACGGCTCATGTTCAAACAAAGGGAAAACTAGTACAGTGTTCGTCAAGAGTGTGGAACACATTCCAGAATCGGAAGATACTCCTAGTCCCATAAAGGAACCTGCTGTACCGAGAAAACCGAAGGCTGCAATTCCGCCCCCGCAAACCTATACCAGACAGCGGAATCATAAGCCATTCCAACCTGTGAGGCGCACTCAACAGCATGCTCCCAGAGCATATCAACAGCGTCAACAGCCGTTCAGAAGGAAGGCTGTATCCAACCACCAAAGGCCCGCACGGCAGTACTATCGATCTGACTCGCCGAGGTATTGGATACAGGAGCCCCGTTATCCCTCAAGACAGCAGATGCCAGTTCAGTATCAACAACAGCATTGGGAATCCAACTGGAGACCCAGAAGACAAGCTGTTAGGCATAAGAAAATGGCTCCACCTCCTAGACGGCACTCGTACTAGAATAATAATAATAACCCTGAATTTTACATGCATAATAATTATCATAATTATAACAACTACGGATATGCCCCCCGTAGATATCGCAACACTGCAGAGTATGTCCTACAAGAAACCAATTCTGCCAGAAAGCTTGGGTACCTAAAGGAACTAACATACATGGACCCAAAATCAAAGGGGACCTAAATCTACCTAATTTCTTTGTTACGGGACATTCTAGAGGAGGATACAGGTACTTCGATAGTGGATGCTCTCGTCACATGACCAGGAGATAGGAGCAAGCTATCGATTTTGTAGAAGGTCGCGGTCCAAAAGTTCGCTTCGGTGATAAGTCTAAAGGAAGAACAAGAGGAAAGGAAACCTACTTGTCGGAAATTCAAGGTCACCGATGTTGCATATATTGAAGGCTTACAGTATAATCTACTTAGTATTAGCCGATTACGTGATAAACAGTTCTCGGTGAAGTTCTATATAGATCATTTGTAGAGTCAAGAACACCCAAACCAAGGAAGTTGTGCTTACAGAGCAGATCGAGTAATATGTACATTCTTGTTTAGCCTATGAGCTCCTCAATTCCATGTTTTGTTGCCAAAGGCACTGCAGATATTAGCCGGTTATGGCACAAGAGGATGTCTCACGTCAACTTCAAGACGATCAACAAGCTTTCAAGACAGGGAATGGTTAGAGGTTTGCGGATGTGTCATTCAAGAAGGACGGCGTCTGCGGACCATGCCGAAAAGGCAAGCAAATCAAGTCAACCACGAAAAGCAAATCCTACCTTTCAACCCAAAGAGTGTTGGAAATGCTACACATGGATCTCTACGGTCTGTAGACCCGAGTAAGTTTGGCGGGTAAGAAATACTGCATGGATGTTGTTGATGATTATTCCAGGTATGTTTGGACGATCTTTCTTAGCAAGAAGAAGGAAACAACATCAAGGCTACCCGAGCTCCTGAGAAAGTTGCAAAATGAAAAAGCATCGAGTATCGTGTGCATTCGTTAAACAGTCTTGAATTTACTAACCGCTTTATAGAGCAATACTATTCGGAGAATGGAATACAAAGACGAATACTCACCGCCGTACACCTCAACAAAATGGTGTTGCCGAGCGAAAGAATAGGACGTTGAAAGAAGCAACAAGGACAATGATTGCCGCAAGCAAATTGCTACATCGTTTCTGGGGTGAAGCAACCAATACAGCGTGCTACACTCAAAACCGCTGTATCGTCAACAAGCACCACAACAAAACAGCTTATGAGGTATGGAATAACAAAACTCCATTAGTTTCGTATTTTCACATTTTTGGATGCAGGTGTTATGTATTGAACAATGGCAAGGACCAACTTAGAACCTTTGATGAAAAATCAGATGAAGGAATATTCGTAGGATACTCCTCCGTCAGCAAAGCTTTCACAATCTTTAATAAAATGAAGCTGGCGATCGAGGAATCAGTTCATGTAGTGTTCGACGAACCACACCATGACCCTACAGGAGTAGATGATATCACTCAGAACATTCACCATCTATCTATCTTGGATCCACCTACACCCATAGAACCTGTCGTTGATTTAGAAATCAACCCCGTAGCTGTAAGAATCGATGTGGATGAAGCCGACGCTGTACAAGCTGAAGCTGTGTCCACAGAAACTTTCGATACAGTACGGGATCCTGAATTAGAACCCGACCGAAGATGGTTGAGAGATCACCCGCAAGAGCTGATCATTGGAAACATTAATGCCGGTGTTTCTACTCGTAGGAGAATACAGAGTACACAAGGAAATGTACTTTGTGCACAAGAAGAATCTAATCTTTGAAGTTTCACAGTTTCTGAATGGAAATCTCAATCAGAACATAGAAGACTCAAAATGTCCACTATCGCCGTATTCTTAGCCCGATCAACTTTGTTTCGACCATAGACGCTCTTAACAATTCTCATTGGATAACATCTATGGAAGAAGAGCTTAACGGTTTCGAAAGAAACAATGTATGGTATCTTGTACCCAGACCGACACACCAATCGGTTATAGGAACCAAATGGGTATTTCGAAACAAAAAGGATCGAAATGGACTTATCATAAGGAACAAATCCAGACTAGTAGCACAAGGGTATTGTCAGGAAGAAGGAATCGACTATGATGAAACCTTCGCCCCTGTAGCGAGACTAGAAGCCATTAGGATATTTTTAGCCTTTGCCGCCCATAAGAGTTTTATCGTATACCAAATGGACGTCAAGAGTGCTTTCCTGAATGGAGATCTTGCAGAAGAATTTTTTGTTGAACAACCACCAGGGTTTGCCAACACAGACGGTATCGATCTAGTTTACAGGCTAAGGAAAGCGCTGTACGGACTTAAACAAGCCCCTAGATCCTGGTACGAAACCCTGTCCCAGTATCTAACCAACAACGGATTTGAGAAAGGTGCTGTAGACAAAACCTTGTTCAAGATACAGGAAGGTGATGACCTTCTAATGGTACAAATCTATGTGGATGATATTATTTTTGGTTCAACTAACCTTGCTCTATGTCAAAGGTTCTCTCATCTCATGCAAAGTAAATTTGAAATGAGTATGATGGGGGAACTTAGTTATTTCCTAGGTTTGCGAGTAAAGCGATTGCCTACGGTATATTCATCAACCAGAGAAATACGGAAGGAGCTTCTCAACAAATTTGGAATGAACACTTCCAAATCCTCGTCAACCCCATGAGCACTTCCGTGCAAATTAGTCTTGATGAAGGAAAGCCATTTGACCAATCACTCTACAGAAGCTCATTGGTTCGCTCCTGTACCTAACGGCTAGCGAGCCCGATATCCATTTCTTTGTTGGAGTGTGTGCGAGATACCAAGTTGCACCTAAGGAATCACACTTCAATACGGCTAAACGAATCTGAAGTACATTAAAGGAACAATCGATGCGGGACTATGGTATCCTAAGGAAGGCGGATTCGATTTAGTTGGATCTGACTCGGATCTCGGAGGTCGCAAGCTAGATAGGAAGAGTACAAGTGGAACTTGTCACTTTCTCGGACCTAGACTCGTTTCTTGGTTCAAGAAGAAGCAATTGGCTAACTCTCTTTCCACTACCGAATCAGTACTATCTTTGCTGGTAGGCTGTATGCGAATCCTTTGGATGCGGAACAAGCGTCGACTATGGAATCGATGTTAGAGACTCGATCATGTGTGATAGCACGAGTGCAATTGCAATCACGCACAATCACATTACGCACTCGCGCACTAAACATATCAACATGAAGCATCACTTTATAAGGAATCACGTCGAGAACAAGGATGTTCGCACGAAAAAAGTTCATACAGACGTTGGTGGCGGACATTTTCACCAAGCCTCTCGACACGGCAAGATTCAACATGCTCAGACAAGAATTGGGAATGCTACGGCCCAGACTCCTGTAAGTAATTTCTTGTTTTTACTCAACAATTGAGGGAATCTCAGTAAGACCCGTGAATACGATATCAACATTAATTATTTGTACACTCGAGAATCATCAATACAAGATCAGAGCGAGCGAAGGCATATGAATCCTACAGTGGTGTGTGCAATAATTAAGGGAATCTTGTAGGACCCATGAATACAAAGATTAATCCAAATATTCTTTGTATGGAATTCAAAACCTATAAGTACCTTTTTAAGGGGGAACGCTGTATCGACGCGGAAAACAGCACATGCTATAGGATTTTGATTCAGTATATAATATTATTTCCTTTCAAAATAATTTTTGTCCACGTGCTCTGTTTTTATGTCAAATGTCATGTTCATTAAATGCCTTACACGACATCTGGACAACTGAATCTCAAAAGCCGCGATGTTTTTAAATTGTTTATTATTTTTAAACCGTCGTTTTAGGCATTTAGGGTATCAACCTATGTCAGAAGTGGGACCCGCTCTATTTTTTAAACTTTTTAATGGATTAGCGTACAAGTTACACTCAGTCCATCTTAACCGTTGATTTCGAAACCGGTTCCCATCCCTTAAAATCTGACCATTCGTACTCTGCAAAACCCTATTTCGCCGCCCAACTATAAAAGGACTGAATCTGCCATTAGAGACTCTTTACGCTTTCTGCAAATTCAAGAGTTCTCAAGCAAACTTTGATTGTTTTCTTGCACCCTTTTTCGCCGCCCAACCCTACCCTATTTCGCCGCCCAACCCTACATATTTTTCTGCATTTCACTGCATATTTTGATTGTTTTCTTGCACCCTTTTTCTTAAGAGAACATCAATGGCTGGACAATCTTCTTCCCCTGTTCTGAAGAAATCCGCTAACATCATTGATGGCCGGATCTTCTCCAAACCTGTCATCATTGAGCTTACTCTCTCAGAAACCAACGACGCAGAACCTATGGAATATATCATTACTCGTCTTCAACAACAAGGCCTCTATCGCCTTGGAAGCAAGACCGCCGACAAATTCGACGCCCATCTGGTTGAGGAATTCTACCTCAACGCCGCCGTCCGTTTTCTATCATTGGCCCAGGGAGGTCATGTTGCTGACATCACTGCAACAGTCCAGGGAGTGGAGATCTGTATCGATCGCGATCTGCTCCAGAGAATCTACAGGCTACCCGCTGATGGCCTGACCATGGATCAACTTGAGACATTCGGGTCTCAAGAGCTCATTACAAAATTTTATGGGTACATTTACGAGGTCCAAAGTTGTTGACATGGTGACAACTACTTGTCACAAGAAAAACTTTCTTCTTCCTTTTGTATATCTTCATGACTTTTGCTCGGGATTATTGAAAACCGGCAGTGCGTTCGAGATGTGCACAAACTTAAGGTTCGGGATGATGGTGGCTATTTTGACTGTGAAAAGGTCAATTGGTGCCAAATAATCTGAAACGCCTACAAGAGGAGGTGTGCAAACTCGCCACCCGTAAGAAATCCTTTGGTTTAATCTTTGAATTATATCCTGACGAAGTGCGGACTGACGCAATCCGCCGATGCGAAGAAAATAGCTCGAGGATATACTTAGGAGGCGTCAAGCCTACTGCGTATAACCAGAGCACCATGTCTTGCAACCACCCGAGAACCAGGCACATGCCAATTTCTGATAATCCAAGAGATGAATCCGTGAAGGTCCCAGAAGTGGAATCTTCAAAGAAGCGAAAGAGATTTCACAGCAAGAAACACTCTGCTGGTGAGAAGCCCAAGAAGAGACTCAGGAGGCTTTCGAAAATCAAATCTGCCAAGCACTCCTAGGAAGTCTCCCCCGTGGCTCAACCCACTTATGAAGAACCCCAGGGCCCAACCCCTGTGGAAGAGGTGTCTCCTACTGTATCGACAGTAGATCCCGAGCCTTTGGCGGCTAGGACGGATATTGAGACATCTGCCAACAATCAAGACTTTAGCGAGTCGGCTGCCCATTCGGAGCCAAAAGCTACTTCTCCTCTGCGGGATCCCACACCGTCACAGATCCATCTTCCTTGAGGCACCATCCCTGTAAGGAGTCCCTCTTCCGTACAGGATCCCATACCTGCACAGGAATCCTCAAACAGCGTCTCCAGACGTTATTCAAGTCCCTCCCGACTCGATCATTAATCGACCCTTCTTTCGGTTCAAATTGAACACGCCTACGAAAGATTTTTGCAATGGAAAGGCTACAGGCTAGCTCCGTACGATACACTGCATAACCGGAGCGATTGGAGCCACGAAGAGAGATTCGTCTCAGAAGTGACGGACTCAACAGAAATTGAGGCCCTGCTTCGATGGGACAACCCCTCTTGCAAGGATCTAATTGAAAGCCATCTTCTGCACAAATCTGACGCTCGGAGGAAAGGAAAGAAAAAGTCAGAGGATTCTCCCACTAATCCAAAAGATGACGAAGATCATGACTCAGACGACGACGACGATGCTTTACAAGCAGGTCTGAGAATGAGTCGTGAAGAGGCTGAAGCTCGAGATGCCTCTCCACCCAGAGACGACGAAGGGCCTTCTACCCAGGCAAATCCCCCTTCGCCACAGCCTGAGAACATTCCCGACGAAGAGGAATCAGTCCCTCCAGTCGAGGAAGTACAAGAAATTTTGGAACAGGCACCTGAGCCTGCTGCGACCGAAGAAGCCATTCCTGAAAGCCAACAGGAGGATTCAGTCCCTCCTGTATCCATGTTTGCTGAAGAATCTTCGCAACATGAAGCTTCTCAACCCCCTATCGCCGAACCACAGGAAGCTGCTCCCGCCCCTTCAACCGTGGAATTCGAGGACGGTATCGAACCTGAGGATGTCCAACTTACTTCACGACCATCCGTGAATGTAAGAAGGTTGAACAGCTCTGCAGACCTTGCCCAACCAGATTCTCCGATCTCTGCCGCACGAAAAGAGCGCCTGCGTGCTCTTGGCCTTGGTTGTATTCATCCAGGATGCGTAAATGCTCTATCTTCCGTTGAAAAAGCATTGAATTGGATGCATACTTAAATCGAAGAAATGACCACTCTTCAACATGAAGTATCTCGTGTTGTCGACGCATTCATTCTTTTGCGAAGTTTTCAAACAAGCTTTGAAGATCATGGAAGATAAGCGAGCAAGCTCTGAAGGAAGAAGCAACAAAAACGAGGATAGGCTGAAGCCAAGACCGCTTGTGCTATGATTGAAAACTTGACTCTCAAGCTGCGTGCTCACAACAAATGTATTCAGAAATGTCGAGACTCTTTCCTCCCTTGTAGAGAGAATGACCAAAGATCGAGACAAAACAGGCCGCTCTAGAAATCTGCAAAGTCTTGATGAAGCCAAAAGGGGGAAGAGGCACGAGAAGGCTGCTAGGAGAATTAGCCGCAACAAGAAAGGGAATTTGAGGTCGCTCGAGCAGTATCCTTGCCGAATTGAACAAGCTAGCACCTCCATCCCAAAGTTTTAAAATTTCGGGCTCAGGACCGAATTTCATGATCCCAATGTCCCTTGGCAAACTCTTATTCGAGACCTTCGGAAATTCGTGCCGACCAACCGCAACCCTACTGCCAGCGAAGTGAAGCCTTTGGAGGAAGAACGAATCGATGAGATACTTTGTCGACTCATCGGGAATCCGCCATCTTCAAGAACTATAAAACGTTAGCGGAGGCTGCAGATAAATTTACGAAGATGCTAGAAGACGGAAACTCCCTCTCCAAATCGAAATGAAATCCAAACACGAGAAGAGGAGATCGGGTCACCCATCCGTAAGACTGGATACTTGCCTTTGATCGATCCTATGATGGAAGAGCTATATACCAGGATCGAGGCAATGATTCTCTTCAAAACTGGTGGCGTGGTACCGAGAATGAACCAGGGAAAAGACCATGGAGGCATGCGGATTATAGATAAGGAGCTGAAATCTATGTATATTTTTGTTTTGTAATTTCTATTCGAAACAGCAAACTCTGTACTCAATTCATTTTGAATATCAATAAAAACGTTTGTTTGTCTTGAAAGATTACAACTCGTAATCTACTGTGTTGATGTATGATTACTTAAATTGTTTGATAGCAATCTCAAGTTAGATAAACTTGATTGAAAACTAAGCTGTACGAACTAGTCTACGAACAGTTCATAATTTCAGTTGTAAGCTTAGAATACATTGTAAGATTGTGCCTGCGCGCCAATCATAAGCTTAAGGTGTAATAATCCTTAAACTGTATCGAACTTGCCTGCGAGCAGTTCATCATTTAGACTAAGTCAGACCTATTGACGAAAGACCAAGAAATCTGCCAGAAGTCATCAAAGAAGATCGCTTCATGAAGAAGGTTTTGGCATCATCAAGAAGACTTGAAAAGTTAAGAAAGAAAGTCTTGGCAAATTGTCAAAAAGGGGGAAATTGTTGGGAAAACAAAGACCTCAGATCGAAATGGGATACCCGATCCTGTATCGAATGATATTTGATAAAGAGGTTTTGACATATATGCCAATCCGAATACAGTAAAGGAAACTGTATCGAAGCTTTGAGGCTTTATCCTGTATCGAAGACCTGCCTCGAATCAGCATATAGTGAAGCTCTTCAGTACAGCAAGAAGTCTTGTAAAAAGACAAAGTATGGAAACTGTCTCGAAACTCAAAATACAGTTATCTTCCATGCAGCTCACAACAGGACAAAGAAGGAACATAAGTCAAGTCCCGTTGAATAAAGAAGTATTTAAATACTCAAGGATAAAGTATTTAAATACGCGATCTTGAATCTTCAGAATCCCGCGAAATCCGGATCGTGTCATAATCCCGTTGGAACGAAATCTCATTCAAACGGATACATCTCAACAGATACATTCTTCAGAGACTATATATATATCTTATGAAGGCATTGAAGATCAGTTACCAAGAAACCTAACACTCAAGCTATCAAAAGTTATCATCAGAGCAAACATATCTCCAAAGCTTACTGCAATTAAGAACGAAAGAGATATACAAAGGCTCATCATCCCGAACAACACTTCATCACCAAAGCTCTTAAAGTCAAAGTTGTTGTTCACCATCCGTTCTATACGTTGAACAAACTCAAGATCAGCCTGTGTGGGTGAACAACTGTGCTTCTCCTAATCGTGTGAAGGATTTGCATTGAAGAAGACGAAGCTTGAGCGTGTGTGAAGAAGCAAGTCAAAACATTAAGCTCAAAACCAATCTGTGTGAACTGTTTAAGCTAAGATCTTTATATCAATCTGTGTGAACGATATATTGATTGTGTGTGTTGTTATAATTACGTAGTTGTGTACGCAGTAATTATAATAAACTTTTTACTCCTGTGTGGAGGACCAGTGGACGTAGAGAGGTTTACCTCGAACCACTTTAATTACTGTGTTATTTACCTTCAGCTTTTACTGTTTTAAATTACTGTGATATATTAAGTATACACTATACACTTAGTTGTCAGTATCCACAAAGAACCCATCATATCCAAGACTTCCGCTACGCACTCAGATTTAGAATCCGTACAGTTTGTTGTTTAAACTATTTCCCAAACTGTATCCAGTATACTTAGTGGCCAACAGTTCCCAAACATATTATATTAAAGAAAATGAATTCTTTTATTGCGTTTATATTTTTATGTGTTGCGATTACTATATGCGATATACCTATCTCTTCATTATTTATTTCTCAGACTTATGGCTAACCGCGGAAACCGCAATGCTCCACCAACCCAAGATCAACTTTTGGCTGGATTGGCCTCCTTACTTCAAGGCGCGACCATCTTACCACCTAATAACCCTGAGCAAGCTGAAGCTCAAGTTATCAAGTGGTACAACCATTTAAAGCCGCCCGTCTTCCTTGGTCGTGAGGGACCAGCAGCCATAGAAGAGTGGTTGTTGAATCTAGATAGCATCTTTGACTACATGGCGTGCACCGATGCTCAGAAGGTGTCATGTGCCGTGTTCCAGCTCAAGGAAGATGCTAGGACATGGTGGATTGGAGTGTGGAGGCTCAAAACTCAAGATGAGAAGTACATATTCACTTGGGACCAGTTCAAAGAGACGGTTATGGAAAAGTACTACCCGACGGCGTACAAAATCAAGATGCGAAAGGAGTTCCTCGATCTGACCAAAGGTGGAATGTCGGTTACCGAGTATGTGCGCAAGTTTAACCACATGTGCCGTTTTGCTCCACACATGGTCGAGATGGATGATATGAATCTCAGAAATTCCGGGATGGGCTTCGTGACCAGATTCGTTACCGTTTGGCTGGTCATGGTTGTCTGAGCTACAATAAAGCCGTTTCAAGGGCCGAGAACATTTCTGCTAGTTTGGATGTGGAGAAGGCAAGGGCACCACCAGTTGCAACAAATAACAAGCGCAAGTGGCACGAGCAAGGAGGTGTTAGCAAGAAGAATGTTAAGACTAGTTTCTTAGGGGCGAAACCACAGTCCGACAACCCTACATGTACTACTTGTGGCAAAGGGCATAAAGGTGCATGCATGCTTGGTTAGAAGTGGTGCTACTATTGTCGTGAGGAGGGACACATGGCCTCAACGTGTCCAAAGAAGGGAAGAGGACCAAGCAATAATGTGCAAGGTCAAGGCTCATGAGGCAGAGCTCTAGTGTATAGCATGGCCGAGGCCGAAGAAGAGACTGAACCCCAAACCATGTCAGGTATGTTATCAGTTGCAAAAATTCCTGCCTTGGTGTTGTTTGATACGGGTGCGTCTCATTCATTCATCTCTAGGAAGCTTTGTACTATGATTGGTTGTAGAAGTAGTAAAGCCCCTAGATCTTTGTTAGTTAGCATGCCTGCGGGGGTATTAGCGCGTGTAGACTCGATAACTAACAATGTGAAGATACAGATTAACGAACATAGGTTCTTAGCCAACTTGCACATAGTTGAACTTAGCGATTTTGATGTCATTTTGGGTATGGATTGGTTGGACAAACATAGAGCTGTAGTTGAATGCTCCGAGAGGAGGGTACCCTTTTGTCCGTCTGTTGATGTCAAGATCGTATTCGAGGGAGTTAGACATAGCAGTACCCCGAAGGTGATATCAGCCATGAAAGCTGTGAAGATGTTGAAGAAGCGTAATTGCCAAGGATTCTTGGTGAATGTGATGGGGAAAGTGACTTCGGAGAAGACGGTAGCTGATGTACCTCTCGTCAAGGAGTATCCAGATGTCTTTCCCGAAGACTTGCCCGGAGTTCCGCCGAATCGTCAAGTTGAGTTCTCGATTGATTTAGTGCCAGGAGCGGCACCAATATCGAAGGCTCCCTATAGGATGGCGCCTAAGGAATTTCAAGAGCTGAAAGTGCAACTCCAGGAACTGCTCGACTCTGGATTTATCCGACCGAGTGTTTCGCCATGGGGTGCACGAGTGCTGTTCCTGAAGAAAAAGTACGGAAGTTTGAGTATGTGCATAGACTATCGTGAATTTAATCGACTCATGATAAAGAATAAATATCCACTTCCTAGAATAGAGGACCTATTCGATCAAATTGGAGGATCGAGAGTATTTTCGAAATTAGATTTGAGATCCGGATATCACCAGCTGAGGATTAAGGATGATGATATCCCGAAGACAGCATTTCGAACTCGATATGGACACTATGAATTTATAGTGATGCCATTTGGTTTGACTAATGCGCCAGCGGTATTCATGGACCTCATGAACCGTGTATTTCAAGCTTATTTGGATAAGTTTGTCATTGTGTTCATAGATGACATACTTGTATATTCAAAGACCAAGGTTAAAGATGAGCAGCATCTTAGAATAGTATTGGGAATACTGCGCAAGGAGAAGTTGTATGCGAAGTTCCACAAGTGTGAATTCTAGCTTAACCGAGTTGCATTTTTAGGACATGTGGTCACTTATAAAGGAATTGAGGTTGACCCTATTAAGGTTGAAGCAGTCAATGATTGGAAAGTACCGAGTAATGCGAATGAAGTTCGCAGCTTCTTGGGATTAGCCGGTTATTATCGGAGATTTATCGAGGGATTTTCAAACATAGCTGCACCGATGACAAAATTGATTAGAAAGGGAGAAGTTTTCTTATGGAATGAGAAATGCGAAAAGAGTTTCCAAGAACTTAAATGAAGATTGACTGCTGCACCAGTTTTGACGATTCCCGATCCAATGAAAGAGTTCGTCATCTACAGTGATGCATCCAAGCAGGGCTTGGGATGTGTATTGATGTAAGAGGGCAAGGTAGTTGCCTATACCTCGAGACAGTTGAAACCGCACGAGCTGAACTACCCTACTCATGATTTGGAATTAGCAGCGGTAGTTCATGCCTTGAAGATTTGGAGACATTACCTTTATGGAGGTAAATGTGAAATTTATACAGACCACAAAAGTCTGAAATACATTTTTCACACAAAAGGAATTGAATACGAGGCAGCGCAGATGGCTTGAGTTGGTTAAAGACTACGATTGTACAATTCATTACCACCCCGGTAAATCAAACGTAGCTGCTGATGCACTAAGATGTAAGGCAAGAGGAGACTTAACGTGTTTACTGACCAAGGAGGAAAGCTTGGTCAAGGAATTTCCAAGGATGAAGCTTGAGATGGCTACACAATCGAGTCCAGTTGAGTCATTTTTGGCTAGTTTGGTGGTACAACCAACCTTGAGGGAACAAATCAAAGAAGGTCAAGGACAAGACGACTTCTTGGTCAAGATGAAAGAACGTACTCTTTCAGGTGAGGATAAGGGTTTCAGCGTGTCCGATGATTGCACAATGTACTATGAAGGGAGGATTTGTGTGTGCAATGTTGTCAAATTGAGAGAAGCGATATTGAAGGAGGCACATAATACCCCATATACAGCACACCCTGGGAGTACAAAGATGTACTAAGATCTTAAAGGGACATTTTGGTGGGAAGGTTTGAAGAGAGATGTGGCAGACTTTGTCAGAAGGTGTATAGTTTGTCAACAAGTGAAGGCAGAACACCAACGCCCCTTTGGACTACTTAAATCACTTCATATTCCAGAATGGAAATGGGAACACATTACGATGGACTTTATGGTATGTTTTCCTCGAATGGAAAGAGGAAACCATGCTATTTGGGTCGTTGTGGACCGACTCACAAAGTCAACTCACTTCATCCCAGTCAAGATGAACTTTATATCAGGGAGATTATTAAGTTGCATGGAGTTACAGTCTCTATAGTATCCGGCAGGGATACTCGTTACACATCACGTTTTTGGGAGAGTTTGCAAGAAGCCTTGGGAACGCAGTTGAATTTTAGTACGGCTTATCATCGTCAGACTGATGGTCAGTCCGAGAGGACTATCCAAATCCTTGAGGATATGTTACGAGCATGTGTATTAGATATGGGAAATAATTGGGAACGACTGTTGCAATTGGTAGAATTTGCTTACAACAACAGTTATCAGTCGACGATCGGTGTGGCACCGTATGAAGCCTTATACGGTAGGAAGTGTCGATCACCACTGTATTGGGATGAGGTAGGTGAAAGGAGAATTTTTGATCCCGAGATGATCAAATAGACGGTTGGTATGATGGATAAGATTCATGAGAGGATCAAGATAGCACAGGATCGTCATAAGTCTTACGCCGACAAGCGTAGGAAGGATCTCGAATTCTGTGTTGGCAACAAGGTATTCCTGAAGGTATCTCCTACCAAGGGAATTGTTCGTTTTGGTCCAAGGAGCAAGTTGAGACCGAGATACCTTGGACCGTTCGAAATTCTCGAACGAATTGGAGAATTAGCTTACCGCTTGGCTTTACCACCAGAACTTTCGGCTGTGCACAACGTCTTCCACGTATCATTGTTGAGGAAATATGTGCACGATCCCAACCACGTCATCAACTATACCGCCGCGGAGATGAACAAAGATCTTACTTGTGAAGAACAACCAGAACTGATTCTCGACCAATCAGTCCGACAGTTGAGGAACAAAGAGAAGGTGTTTGTCAAAATCTAATGGCGTAACCATAGTAAAGATAAAGCCACTTGGGAGGGCGAAGAAGTACTTCAAGCTCGTTTAATATTATTAGTCAATGTTATTAATATTAAAATAATTAAAGTAATATAATTAATAATAATAATAATATTTATAATAAGCACCATATTAATATTGACGATATTAATATTTTCATCTTTATCATTTTATATCACCATCTATATTACTCTCGATATTATTATTATTATCGATATTATTACAACCGTTACTAATATTATTATATTCATTACTATTATTATTATTATTATTATTATTATTAATATTACTACCATCTGGCCCAAATGTAGGGTGCTGACCCAAATCAATAATTAAGCCCAGAATAATTAACCTAACCCCAATTCTAATACAGTATAAATATGCACATTACTGTACAATAATAAAACACAAATTACATCTTTTGCCTCTGCCGTTCCCCAACCCTAGCAACTCTGCAGTGCAGAACTAAAAATATACAAAAACAATACAGAAATATTTTCGATATACAGAGGAAGGGGAAGCAGGCATCAGCTTCATCGACCCGGCCGTCTCGTGAAAACTCTTATGCTCAGAATCGTTCCAGTCCCAGAACGACCACCTTCAGTTCCTCATCTTCTCCTTTCAGCAAGGTAAAATCATATCCTAGCTTTATCTTGCTTGTCTGCAAAATTTCAATTTTTGAATAGAAACTTATTTCGTGAATCTAACAATAACTGGATGCAAAATCCAAAACCAACGAATCAATAAAACCAAAAAACTGAGATCGAAACATCAAACCCGAATCTCACCTTCAACTTGGCCGCAAGCTGTCCGACGAAGTCCCTTCATGGTGTAATATCCGGATTTATTACTGTGTATTTCATCTGTATTCAAACCCTGTATTATTCGGATTTGTGGTCTTGATTATTGGAGTATGATATTTCTTGCATTGGCATCCTTATACTTAAGTATAACAACATGCAAATTTTCTCATGCAAACTCGTGATAGCGCACGCTAAGAATGTAGCTTAACGCGCGCTATCGGCTATTACTAGTGCATGCTACGTATGTAGGAGTTGCGTGCGCTAGACACTGAATTATTGAGGTAGGCGGCTAGCACATGCGCCAGCCAGGACATGGGTCCGGATAAGATTCCCGCGGACGAACCTGGACAGATTTGGAGTCAACGTTTATTAGCGCGCGCTAAGTATGTATTATAGCGTTCGCTAATTAGCTAAAGTGCAGAATATTATAAATGAGACAAAAACCCGTTTTGGCTTACATTTCCTTCGTCCATTCTTCATTCTTGAGAGGCCAGAGAGCTATAATCATCCTTCTAACACACTTAGAACACAACTTATTGATCCTTGAATATTGGTTATCACTTGTGAGTGATCATTGAAGAGAAGTAACACCTTGGAGTGGCACATAACCAACCGGAGTCGTATTCTACCTTGTGGTTCAGTGATTTCGTCATATTAAGGTATGTTGATTCTATCTTCAACTCTAGATTCGTGTTATGGAGAATAAGATGATCATGTTAATGAGATATTGAATTTCATTAGTGAATTATTCAACAACATCATGTTTAGAAGATTGGAATGTCTACGATTACGATACTATTGTTGGAACCTTGAAGTCGGAATCCTAGTACTTCAAATGATGAGAGAAACATTCTGAAGTTAACAATCCGTATGATTTATGTTATCTTTGTGATCATGAATTGGAGGTGATATTATTTCAGTTATAAGAACTTAAAGGAAGAATCATCTTAAGAAATATTCTTTCGTATAAGTTGGAATTGTTAGTTCACCTCAAGATGAAGTCTGAATATGTATAATGATAGTAGAATCTAATACATCAACCGGAGATCACCAACTTCGCATGAGAATTGTAATCAAGACGGATTATGGTGTTATGATGATTATACGTATACTTGCACCTTGAAGTTGTTATTATCCATGAGATCATTCATAAAGGTTATGAACATAACATGAAGCCGGATAACAAACATTAATCACTGAGGAATTCGCTTACTTCATCACCATTTGTATAATTTGTCGCCTCCGGTGAATCGCCATGCACTCTTAGCGTGCGCTAAGCTACGTGAATTAACGTGCGCTATCGAGTACGTTTAGCGACGCCACGATTGGGACTTAGCGTGCGTTAAGTCATCACCGAGTCGGTCGATCAGTGAGGCACTGACCACGCCTGGTTAGCGTACGCTAGGCTGTGTGTACTGCGTGCGCTAACGAGTAGCATTAACGTATGCTACATAGGATTCGTAGCGTGCGTTAAGCTATCCAGACAGATTGCATATTAAGGACTTTCTACTGTAATTGTTGAATTGTTAGACGTTCGTACGGCATGAAATGAATTCTATGCTATTTCTTTTGTTAAGGTTCAAGCTTAACACGTGATTGATCGAAGGGGACGACCTTCGAGTATTTTAATATTCGTGGAAGTTTATTCTTGTCAACAAACCGAGGCAAGTACTCTAATTAGAATTGTCTATATTATGACAAGTATATGGTGATTGTATTGTGTATTATGTGTTGTGATTAAATGTCCACCATGCTTTGATCCGATGGGAATCATCATGGGAATCTATAGCTGTGTGCGCTCGATCGTTGGATAGGTAGTTCCACCATGCTTTGGTCCGACGGGATCATCATGGGAATCTATAGCTGTGTGCGCTGGATCGTTGGAATACCATCAGTATGTTGAAACTGTTATGATATGATATGTGTTGTGAATATTTCTCGTTGGAGAAACTTGTTATGATATAATTGTTGATTATATCACTGTTGTATGATTATTGTACTTGTACTAGCATCGTTGTGCTAACCCCTTCGGGGGTGAACATTTGTTTATGTTTAGGATCTAGGAGAGCGGGGAAACAACCAATGGAGCTGCATGACGACGAGGGTGCAGAGTGATGTTCCGGCCGGATTTACTGTCTGTTGTTTGTTGGTCATTTCAATAAGTACTCGAGTACGTAGTCGTTTATGATGAATTTGAACTTGGTGATGTATTAATAAGCTTCTGTTGAACATTTGTATTTTCAGTATTTGGTTAGAACTGTTGTATCTTCATTCGATTACTTCCATTCATTTATACCTGTTAATGTCTGTTCAATTCTTCAGCCTTGTAAATCTTTATGTAAAGGATTTACGACACTGTAATATTCCTGAATATATCGGGGGTGTTACAGAATATGGTATCGGAGCTAAGATTATGGATATCTTGGCCATTGGGTTAAAATAGGGGTCATTTACGTCTTTTGAGGTAACCGGCCGTGAATGACATCACTGTACTGCCTACGTCTTCATGTGAACGGTGGTTGTAAGTTCCTAAACTCTATCTCGTTCTTTACATGTTGTATCTCTTTATACTCGAATATTAGAACGATACTGTTTCCTGTATATTGAGTATTTATGCTTACAGTATGTTGAGAGGCGGACGTGGACGTGGTCGCGGTCGTGGACGCGGACGAAGAAATGCTGAAAGGGAAGCGTCGCCTTCTAATCAGGCTAGTCATAGATTAGGCGAGCCGCAACGATCCATCAATAACGAACCGGAACCTGCTGTACCAGAAATCCTTCGTAAGTGGTGAATCAGATGACTCAGTTCGCTCATGTCGTGGACCGAATGCAGATGGCGGTGGGACTTCAGCAGGGAGATGAACAACAAAGGATCCCAGAAATGGGAAATCGAGGTGACTGATGGTTGCAAGAGGTAGCGAAAATGCAACCACCCAAATTTGACGGCTTTTCCGAGACTCCCACTTGGGATCATTGGTTGAAGGAATTGGAGAAATTTTTTGCTGGAATTAATTGCCCAGACGACAGGAGAGCTCCTATTGCCCAAGATTTCTCGATAGGGAAGCATCCGAGTGGTAGGAAGCTATCCGACTGTAGATCATGATGCCGATTGGGACAATTTAAATTGATGATGGAAGCTCGATCGCCTCGTCCCCGTGAGGGAAGCCAAAATTCGGGAGTTTTTCTCCGCTCACCATCGACGAACCCGTATCCTGCATAATTAAGACGTTTAACCAAAGAAGCATTTGTTCGACATCCGCCGTAATGATGCAGAGATGATGATTCACTTTGAAATGAGGATGAAACCAGAAATCCAAAGGTACATGTCCGGTTTTGAATGTACCACCCTTCGTCAATACCAAGATAAGGCGTTGGCGTACGAAATTAAAGAAGCAGCAATGGAGAAGTTTATGGAGTCGAAGAAACAAAAAGTCTCTGGTACTTTTACAGAGCACAACAACAGTGGGCCCCGCAAGGCCCAGTCTTCTTTTTCTTTCAAGAAACCTCCGCACCCATCTAAGAGCGGAAAGAATTACGGAACAATGTTAGCCACGACGGATACAGCTAGGAAGTGCTTTAACTGTGGTCGCCCAGGCCACCTTTGGCGTGATTGTTTGCGCACTCCAGTTACATGTTTTGACTGCGGACACGAAGGGCACTGTGCGACGTTTTGCAAGGATGCCACCAAGTACAATGGAACCCGTTCATCGCAGCCAGTTCAGAAGGAAGCTAGTATCCAACAGACGCAGCAAAGTGTTCAGAT
Source organism: Orobanche coerulescens (assembly GCA_033398695.1). Classification (NCBI taxonomy): domain Eukaryota; kingdom Viridiplantae; phylum Streptophyta; class Magnoliopsida; order Lamiales; family Orobanchaceae; genus Orobanche; species Orobanche coerulescens. The sequence goes on along the minus strand of CM065811.1, from coordinate 127,846,929 downwards.
GCCTCAAAATTTTGACTGCGGACGAGGCAGGGGACAATGGGACCGAAAGGGGACATCGAGTGCCGGATCTGTACCCCCACGTCTGTATGAGATGAGGAGGACAGACGATCGTGATCTTCTTGCCGCATCGTGCATCGTCCGCATCTTTTCCCAGCCAGTTAGCGTTTTATTCGATGCAGGAGCTACGCATTCTTTTATATCCTTGTCTTGTGTAAATCGTTTGAATATTTCTAGTTTTCATACTTGTGAACCTTACGTTGTTGGTTTACCGAGTGGAGAAAGGATTGTTGGGAACTTAGAGACTAGAGATTTCCCTGTATCATTTGGGGGTAGGGAGTGGCTCTCAAATCTGATTGTGATAGAAATGCAAGGAGACGACCTGATACTCGGAGACGATTGGCTTAATCGATATGGAGCTATTGTAAACTACCGAAGGAGGAATATTTCGCTGATCGCTGACGATGGCTCCGAAGTACTGTTTGAAGGATGGAAACCAGGAACCTGAGGAAAATTGATGAAAGCAATGAAAGCTGTCAAATTGTTGAAACAGGGCTGTACCGGATACTGGTGCTATGCAATGAAGAGAGAAGACGAAAATGTGGAACTTTCATCCATTCCCGTTGTTAATGAATTTCCAGATGTATTTCCCGACGAGTTACCTGGACTACCTCCACGACGAGATGTAGAATTCACCATTGAGGTGGAATCCGGAGCTACACCAATTTCTAAGGCGCCGTATCGTATGGCACCTACTGAAATGTATGAACTTAAGAAGCAGCTGGAGGAGTTACTGGACAAAGGCTATATTCAGCCAAGCGTTTCACCCTGGGGAGCGCCAGTCCTTTTTGTCCGAAAGAAGGATGGATCGCTTCGACTGTGTATTGACTATCGAGAGCTGAACAAGATGACGATTAAGAACAAGTATCCGTTGCCACAGATTGATGATCTGTTTGACCAGTTGCAAGGGGCAACAGTATTTTCTAAAATCGATCTGAGATCAGGGTATCATCAGCTGAGGATTAAAGAATCTGATGTTCTGAAATCAGCGTTCAGAACTCGCTACGGACACTATGAGTTTGTAGTGATGCTGTTTGGTCTCACTAATGCACCTGATGTATTCATGCAGTTGATGAACCGAGTGTTCATCGAATATTTAGATAATTTTGTGGCCATGTTCATTGATGACATTCTGGTGTATTCTAAGAACCCGGAAGAGCATGCACAGCATTTGCGGATTGTATTAGGACTTTTGAGAAGCGAGCAACTGTACGCCAAACTCTCTAAGTGTGAATTCTGGCTAAAGGAAGTAATGTTCCTCGGTCATGTGGTATCAGCTGAAGGAGTCCGAGTAGATCCTCAGAAGATCGAAGTGGTTTTGGATTAGAAGCCTCCAAAGAATGTGAAGGAAGTCCGAAGTTTCTTAGGACTTGCTGGGTATTATCGTCGGTTCGTGGAAGGATTTTCCAAAATTTCCCGCCCACTTACTCGACTCCTGCAGAAAACTCAAAAGTTTGAGTGGAACGAGTCGTGTCAGACTAGTTTTGATGAATTGAAGAAGAGATTGACGACGGCACCGATTCTATCACTTCCACAGGGAACTGGAGGATTTATAGTTTACAGTGATGCTTCGAACCAAGGACTCGGGTGCGTATTGATGCAGAATGATAAGGTGATTGCTTATGCTTCACGGCAACTGAAACCTTATGAAGTGAATTACCCAACACATGATTTGGAGCTAGTGGCAGTAGTTTTTGCTTTGAAGATCTGGAGGCATTATCTGTACGGAACTCACTGTCAGATCTTTACGGATCACAAGAGTCTCAAATACATCTTCAGTCAGAAAGAGTTGAACATGCGGCAAAGAAGATGGTTAGAACTGATTAAGGACTATGACTTAGAGATTTTGTGTAATATCCTAGAATTTCACTATGAATTTTTCGCATTATTTTATCTGAGTTGTACTGTACAGAGTGGGACCGATACAGTATGGACAAATAATTTTAGGAACTGTGACAGTCGTGCCAATATATCTATCGAGGTTATTTTTAATTCTAGGATATTACATGCTTGGTGTGTTTTTCGATGTCGGATATACTGTATGAGTATTTGTATGATTGCCGTACTTGGTCGACAGTTGTAATTGAGGATATCGTGCATCAGATGTATCGTATGAAAATATTATCGGAACGAGTATATGTATTCGGTATGTCGCGTGTATGTGTTCGGTTTATTGAGACGACAGACAGGGGCAGAAATGGCTAAGTATGGATTTGTTAACGTACGTTAAGACTTTGAGATAACGTACGCTAAGTGGTACGTGTTACGTACGTTATGAGTAAGGTATTACATACGTAACAAGAGGAATCGGACAGTTGGGCCCGGTGTTGGCAGCTTTCGGCGCGGATGTGGACAGGTGAGTCAACGGATGGAGTTACGTACATTATACAGGGTGTATTACATACGTAATACGAGTATAATACTGTAGCAAGTCAACGTACGTATTACGTACGCAACGGATTAAGTGTTACGTACGTTACGGGGCGGCTGGCCGAGTCGTGGCCGAGATGACCTGGATGGCCGAGCATGGCCGGCCGTGACTCGTTGGGATGGCCGAGCATGGTCGGCAGTGACTACCGGGGCTAGGATCGCCGATTACGACGTAGCGGTGGCGATTCGGTCGTAATGGCCGATTACGTACGTAAGGGAGCTGCCGGTTACGTACGTAAGGGTGCCGAACGAACTGGACAGTGAGGTAGGCCACGGCCGGCTACGTACGTAAGGACCCGCCGGTTACGTACGTAACTGGCCGGCAGGTCTCGGCCTATATAAGGCCTGGACCGAGTCATCTGCTCATTTCTTCGTTTTTCTTCGTTCCTTCCGCGATTTCTTCAGCAAATATGATGGTTTTGAGTAGAATCAACTTATAACAACATGTTTTGGAAGTTGGAATCATGGATTAACATCATCCTCCACCCGGATCGAAGGTAAGAACACATGAACTTTTGGTGTTTGGATGTTCTTGAGGTTTCTTGGTGTTTTGGCCGATTTGCTCCATTTTGATTCAGATTATTGGTAGAACTTGATTGTATACTCGTAATCATTCAATACTCTTGAAGTTTTGTGGAACAAATTCGAGTATTTCTTTGAATAATCGATTGAATTGGACTATGCCTTCAAAGTGTTCGATGAAATGCCTCAATGAGTAGAACTTGGGAAATTCTATACATTTTTGCATGAATGGTGATTGAATTGATATTATTGTGATTTAGGAATGAACTTTTGAAGGAAGTTGAATCGGTACCCTTCCCCTTTGTCGATTTCTTTGCACCGTGCTATTCAAAACAAGTGATTACTTGTGTATGTCATCTTCTATAGGTATGTTTGATAATCCTCTCCTTGAATTCGGATTTTGATGTTATCGTTGAAGAAGGATTCGTATGAAGATGATTATGGTTTTGTTGCTACGATTCTTGCGGTTATATGAACTATATGTTGAAGACATTGTTAGGACTATTGAACACCGAATTTCGGCTTGTGTTCGCATTGTTAAGAGTTGATATGGGTTGGTTTCGTATGATCGAGATATCATTGAACCATCGAGTTTGATTAGTTGGTCATTTCGGTTGTTGATTGTTATTGAACGTATCGTTAATTGATTATTGCATTAGGTTGCGTTAGTGATCATTGAAGTTAACCGTTGTGTTGCGGACGAGCCGGTGCTGCGGAGCTTGTAGACGGAGACGGCGGGATTGATAGCGGCTTCGTCGAATTGGTATCAAGGCAAGTTATGCTTGCTCAGTTCACAATGTTAATAAATGATGTCGTTTTCATTTCATTTATGATTCATATAGCAATGGTATTATGGAATATATGAATTGTCGGAATGGTGGTATGTATGGTATTTTTGGACTAAGATAAATCATAATGTATATGATTTTAAGGATGTCTAGTGGAAATGGGAACGTGAATTATAATTTGGTCTACTGCATGAGAAGCTGGATATCAAGGTTACTTATCGTGTCGATATTGAATTCGGGATGGTGGTTTGGTATTAGTTATGGACTGTACTTCATTTTGGATTATCGGATAAACCATGTATTCGTTCAGGGTAGTTGGTCGTGGAAAGGTTGGCGTCTTCAGTTTGAGGTAAATTAATATTGTTAGATTATGATAATCATCATGTTGCATTATTGCATGTGTGTGTTGATATTTCATGGGGTGAGTGTGCACCATTGTTTGTTACGTTTTGTAATGTGCTCTTACTGTGAGCAGTGATCTGTTGGGCCAATGTGTTAGGGGATAAGACCTATATGGCACCTATGTTCCGGGGTATTCCTGTGTGGATACTTTCGTGACCCTTGGTTGCGACCTTGGGGTATTTTGTAATTGCATGAACTGTGTTAGGGGATAAGACCTATATGGCACCTATGTTGCGGGGTATTCCTGTGAGATGCTTCCGTGACCCTTGGCTGCTGCCTTGGGGTTTATGTGTTAATATTATATGCATTGTTGAGCATGATGTGGACTGTTGTCTGATGGAAATACGAGGTCCCACCTAGGACCTTTCGGCGGGTCTGTCGGTAGGTGAGGCCATCCTAATCACTGACAGCTGCTGGTGGGCTGGAGTACATCCTGTTCTTGCGGCGCCTGGAGGTCCCATCTAGGACCTTTCGGCGGGTCTGTCGGTAGGTGAGGCCGTCCTTGTCACTGACAGCTGCTGGTGGACTGGAGTAAAGCCTGTTCTTTCGGCGCCTTTGGCGGATCTGCACGTGGGCCTTCATCCCGAGATTCGGTCTTCGCAGACTTTGACGGATGTTAGACTTACGTGGCATGGGACGGTCGTCCCCGGTCGGATACTAGAGGCGATCGCCAGGTGCCAATAGACGATCGCCTTGGATGTCGACCGCTAGGCACCTGACTAGCATCTGTCTTCTTCGGTTGGCATCCGACCATTATGCCGATCGCCTTCGAGGCGTATAAATCGCCGCACAACTCCTTCTAGCGCCAATTTTTGTTACCCAAAAATATTATCCGGAGATTATATGCTGGAATGGACGAGTAACAAACAAAATGCGAGAGCACATCCGTGGGGAAGTAAATAACACAAGATTTGCCGGAGTTGTTAGTCCCGGGCTTGAATGCTCTCGCGAGATATTATTAATACGAATATTTGGAAGTACAAATATTAATGTTAGAGTACAATTACAATGAGTGTAAAGACCCTAGTTATCTAGCTTTTGAGTGTTGTTGATTGCCAGAAGAACCAGAGTTAAAGCTCTGTGAGTTCTTGTTACAAAGATGAGGTGTTACATTATGCCGATCGCCTTGGAGGCGTATAAATCGCCGCACAACAATGACTAATTGTTTTGGAGCACGTGTGACTTGTGTAGGTGCTAAGGATCAACTCATTCATCAGTTAACAATCCTCAATCATTATTTTTATCTTGTTCAGTTAATTCATTCATCACTCAGTCAATCTCATTGTTCAGTTAATTCATTCGTCAATCAGTCAATATCATTGTTTAGTTAATTCATTCATCACCAGTCAATTTCATTGTTCAGTTAATTCATTCATTACTCAGTCAATCTCATTGCCCAGTTAATTCATTCATCACTCAGTCAATCTCATTGCTCAGTTAATCCATTCACCACTCAGTCAATCTAATTACTTAGTTAATTCATTCATCACTCAGTCAATCTCATTGCTCAGTTAATTCATTCATAACTCAGTCAATCTCATCATTCAGTTAATTCATTCATCACTCAGTCAATCTCATTGTTTAGTATTCATTCATCACTCAATCGATCTCATTGTTCAGTTAATTCATTCATCACTCAGTCAATCTCATTGCTCAGTTAATTCATTAATCATCCAGTCTATCTCGCGGTTCAGTTGTTGATCTTGTGGATCGAATTTTCAATCCGGTTAACTTGTTCAAGATAATCATTTCAGGAATTTCATCAGATAATCATGTTACCTCACTTGATATTTCATGTGATCTTATCATATTCCGGTGTCATGTCGACGATCATTTTATTGCATTATTAATGCATTCATTGTGTTAGAGCATGTATGCTCATTGTCATCATTCCGTCATGTAATCATAATGCAATCTTCATACGGGATCTGTAATTATCATGTGACTTTCCTACCTCGGTATGGAAAGAGCTGTCAGAGGGACATCGAACTCCGACGTCCAAGAGATCGTTTTCTAGTCGTCTTTGTGCTGAGAGAGCATTTTCTTCTCAGACGACGAGTTCGACTGTTGTTTGCTTTAACTATGATACTTTAGGACATCACAGTACCCGGTGCTCGATGCAGGCCGTTGTTTGTTTTCTGGGTGGGAGACAGGGACACCTTCAGAAATACTGTAGGAGTTCTAGTGCCGGTAGATCTCGAGAGGGCTCACAAGCCTCGAGATATTTTGTTACTCCAGCCCATGCATCATCCAAGGGGTCCTATCAGGCTTCGAGAGCCAGAGGTAAGTGTAATATCCGCAATTTCGGATTTCCGGTAATTTTCATTTTTCGGCGGAGGTCCGTTTCGAAAACTCGCTTTTGACCGTTTCGTCATTCGGAGAATATTTAATTCTGCACTTTTTGTCATCCGAGTTCGTTTCGGTATCGTTTTGTTGAGTTCCGTGTTCTTAAACGACTTTTCCGCACTTGAGTTCGATTCTCGTCCGAAATCTCGTTGTTTCGAGTTTCTCGGAAGTTCATTTAATGTTATTATTCATGTTGTAAGCTTCGGTTTGGTGTTTCGATCACGTATCGTGATTTTCGGGCGTTTTGGGCCATTTTCGTAATTTCCCAAAGTTTGGGGTAATTACTTAGTTGTCGAATTTCGAGCCCTCGGGTGGTCGGAATCGTGTGTTCTCTTAGTGCTCGGATTCGTCTTTGCGAGTACTTCGTAACCGTATCTTCGATTCGTACTCGTTCGGGTTTCGGGTCGTTCGGGCCGTCGGAGTTGGTCCCGCCGAGTCATGGCCGGCATCTGGGGCGAGCGCCACCGCCGAGTAACGCACGGTAGCGGCCGTGACTACGACGTAAGGCGGTTACGCACGTAAGGCCTGGCCGGTTACGTGCACGTAACGATGCCGCATTTCGGCAGACTTCGCCATGGCGATTACGCACGTAAGGGCCGGCTACGTACGTAAGCGTCCGGCAGTGTCCGGCTATTTAAGGCCTCGGACCGAGTCATATCCGCATTTTTCCACTTTTCTTCGCTTCCTTCCGCGATTTTTCACCATAGATCGATGGTTTTGAGTAGAATCAACTTATATAAACATGTTTTGGAAGTTGGAATCATGGATTAACATCATCTTCCACCGGATCGAAGGTAAGAACACCTAAACTTTTGGTTTTGGATGTTCTTGGGGTTTCTTGGTGTTTTGGCCGATTTTCTTTGTTTTGATTGATTGCGATGAAACTTGATTTTAAACTCGTAATCATTCAATACCCTTGAAGTTTTGTGGAACGGATTTGAGTATTTCTTTGAATAATCGATTGAATTGGACTACGCCTTCAAAGTGTCCGATAAAATGCTTCAATGGGTAGAACTTGGGAAGTTCCATACGTTTTCGTAGAATTGTGATTGAATTGATATCGTTGTGACTTAGGAACGAATTCTTGTGAAGAACTCGAGTCGGAACCCTTCCGTTCGTTGCCTTCTTTGGGGTTCGAGCTTCCCGGTCGAACCGTGTTCTTCGGAGCGTTTGGTAGCGGTTATTAAGGCAAGTATCTTACTATACGACTTGTATCTTGCGACTAGTAATTACGTATGAGATGTATGATGACTTTTCTTGCCTTCGTGAATATGTTCCGTTTGAGTTGGTTGTGTTTTCCGCAATTTGAAGGCTTTGTGATAATAGTGTTATATCAGTATACGTGTTAGGCGTTGTGCCATTTGTGCAGGAATGTGACGTACATATGGGATGGTTGTACACTTGGTTGTACAATGTATTGTGTACCGAATGTGTGTTATGTTGGTTAAATGTCGTTGATTGATGATAGTTGTTGCGAGTGTCGAGGTTGTGTTATGTGCGTGCAATGTACGATTTTGTGGTGATCAAGGTGATTGATTAATTGTGCTCATTGTAGTATGTAATGTGAATGTGAATATGTGTGTGACCGCTAAGTTCACTCGTGTTGGTTCGACGGAACCTACGAGGATTCGTGGCAGTGGACTACGGATCGTAACTTAGTGAGGTACCGAGGTCCAATCGTGGCCGTCCGACGAGGCCTACGATAACGCATGGCGATGGACCATGAGTTTCGGACACGCGCGCCCAACCGGTGAGCTCGACGGGCTTACGGTGACACGTGGCGGGACTACGGTGTCGGGAGGCGTGTGTGTGATTGTTGTGATTGATATAGTCCGTGCGGTTGTTATGCCTACGGAGACACGTGATGTGGATCACGGTGTCGGAATTAGTTATGTTTGGTTAATAGTCCGTGTGGGTTGTTGAACCTACGAGACACGTGATGGATCACGGTGTCGGAATTGATTATGTTTGTTTAATTATGCGTGATGTAGTCCGTGCGGGTTGTTGAACCTACGGAGACACGTGATGTGATCACGGTGTCATGAGCATGATACTTTTCAAATCAAAGTTTTTAAAGGAAAAGTTTTAAGAAAGAATGTTGGGCCGAGCCCCACGAGATTTATGGAAATGTTTCCGGTATTGTAAACTGTTGAATTATGAAACAAGTTTTGGGTTAAGGCCCTTAAGTTTTTCGAAAGGTTTTGTGAATCAGGACTTGAGGTCTTAAAGTTTTGAAATTCTAAAAATTCCCGAGATGATAATCTTATTTTCGAATGCTTCATAGCTTATCTTCTCTTGTGAAAACCTCCCGAGAATATTTGATACTTGATTATTATATTTGATCACGATTATTAATTGCTTGTTACATTTCGTATGATTTGATACTTGCACTAGTAAAACAGTGGAGTTTTACTAACCCCCGAGTAATCGGGGGGTGGATGTCTGTTTTGCGTCCAGGTACATGCAGATTCAGGGGAGCAGTCACAGGATTGGCACAAGAGGATGACGAGCTGCGATACTAATCATGAGTCTAGAGTTATTATGATTTTGTTGTGTTGTCAGAATTGATTTCAGTCTTCCGATGTATTGTATTTCGACCCCTGTGTGGGTAATGTTATTTAAGTCAGTTTTATCGATTGGGTTGTGTGACCTCATCGGTCTGTGTATTCACGTGTAAGTGACCATATCGGTCCGTATAATTTTATTGTTTGACCCTGGTCGGGCAAGCATTTGGTCGTTTATGGATGTTTAGCCTGGTAGATCCTTGTGGCAAGGGTCTACGGCGTGTAATATTCCCATATGGTTTTGGGGACGTTACAATTATGGTATCGGAGCTTAGGTTTGCGAAAACCTAGCCGTGGTCGCTTTCAAGTCGTGTTTTGTCGAGTAATGTGTTGTCTTGTCGTTCGAGTCGTCAGGTGACAAGTTGAGTTGTGCGTGGTCACAACGTGTCGGTTATGTTGTCGGACGAGATTAGTATCGTGGGCGACTGTCACCTCCGTGCGACCTGTGGATGAAAGTCTACTCCTTTATGCGAAACACAAGTGTATCTCGATAATATCTTAGTGAGTTAATTGCGGTGTATAATTTTATTTACACAGTATTGTGTAATATAGTTGTGTTTAATACTTGTGGCACATGGTATGTGTATAGAACTGGGCACGTTATTGTTTGATCTTTGAACCACCGGATGGGGTGGTATGTTGTGAAGGTTGTAAACCTCGATGGGTTTCGAAAGGTACCAACGGTAGAGTTTGTGAGAAACTCCGATGAATGATTTTGCTGTGTGTTTAAACTTGATACCACGAGATGCATTTGGTTGAATTGGCGACCCTGGTTGCCATTTGAGTATGTGGTTTTAAATTCGACTGTTTTTGGAATGTTGTAATTTATGTCCGCTATGGGTAACTTTAAGAATATTTTCTGAAGGACTTTACAGTTTGAGAATTTTTGTAGAAATCGATTTTTGGAAAATATTTTGGTGGTTCGGTCAAACCACGGTTTGTATGGATTTTTAAAATTTGTAAATTTTGACAAATGGGCCGTGTATTTTCAAATGACACCATCAGACGGTATTTGAAAAATGTGTTTTGAAGTACTTCAGACATTGTAAAATATTACCGTCGTTTGTTTATGAACTAAAGCATTTTGGGAAAACTTTATTTTGCAGAACGATTTTTGGTTTTCGGAATTTTGAACTTCTTATGTCCATGTGTTGGGGCTAAGTGGTGGTGATAAGTTTGTAGTGTTGTTGTGCTCGCCGGAGAATGTTTTAGTATTTTCTAAATGTTGAGATACATGGTTTTGATTAAACGATCGAGGTATTAAAAATGTCTTCAAAAATTTCATTTCACCAAATTTTTCAAACTTGAAAATTTTAAAATTTTATCATTTGAATAATACCCCGGAAATATTTTATTTTTCTGCGAGTGTTTGATCCCTACGATACGTGTGTGGTTTTGACTGTGTTTGGTTTGGTAAAATCCAAACACCTCGTTGATGTGACTGTGTGAATTATTATTGAATAAAGTTCTAAAATTAAAGTGTTAGATAATGACCTTGTGTTATCACTTGGAGTTGATTCTTTATCGCGGCCGCTATTATCGCCCTATGTTGACGTTGTGACGTTTGTTTGGTTGCGTTATTCGCTTAGTCGCCTGCTCGTAATGCCGAGAGGTCGTGGCCGAGGACGTGGTCGTAGTCGTGGTCGTGATCAGGAGCATGAGAGGGCGACTCCCTCCTTGCCGAGTACCGATCACCAAGATGTGTCAGGGACATTCGACTAGCGTTAATGTTGACGTTGGTGCCGCCAACATCCTTCGTCAGGTGGTTGATCAGTTAGTGCAGATGAATCAGGCCGTACATCGGAATGAGAACCCAGATGGGGATAACGGGGCTAGTAAGTGGTTACGAGATGTGATGAGGATGCAGCCGCCCCGTTTTGTGGGTTCATCTGACTCGTTAGGTTGGGAAGGCTGGCTCTTCCAGTTGGATGTAACTTTTGATGCCGTAGCTTGTCCGGATGAGAAGAGGGTACCCATTGCTCAAGATTTGCTTGACAAAGAAGTCGCAGATCGGGTGGCAGTCAGAGTGCTGCAGATCGTACACCTACATGGGCCGAGTTTAAGACCGCCATGGAGGCAGAGTATTGCCTGTTACTGTTCGTGAACGCAGGATCGTTGAGTTTTTCTCGCCACGCCCCAGATGTGTCGATATCCTGGCGATAGTCGATTTTAATCGACAGCTGGCTTATGTTCGTGATCAAGTGAGAAGTGAAGCGGACAAGGTTCGATACTTCAATATGCGCATGAAACCCCATATCCGTGAGAGTATGGCTCCGCTCATGTGTACCACCTTGAAAGATTATCAGGATCGAGCTCTAGCCATCGAGATGGCTGTTTCCATGTCAGAGGGTAGCTCAGGAGGTAAGAGGCAGAAGACCACGAGTAACTTTTCAAGAGGCCAGAGAAGTGAGATCCGTGAGCCTGTTGCTTCACAGTTTCCTTCTGGGAGCACTCCTCGTTCGGTTGACCAGTCTAAGAACCTTACCCCAGAGGCGAGTAAGACGATCAGTGTGAAGACCTGCTTTAACTGCAGTCGTGTAGGCCATGCGAGACAGAATTGTCGTTCGCCACCGGTTAATTGTTTTAAGTGCGGCCAACTGGGGCACCAAGCGGTGCATTGTGAGACCGTTGCCAGGATGTTCGGGAATCGGGTTTTCGTTCCTACTCGGGGAGGGCCCGGTGGTGTCCAGTGATGTAGTTGTGTATCGTACTTTGTGCTGTAATTCGTGTAGAGATTGATATTTCTTTGCGTGAACTTTTTGGTTTTGTTTCTATTCTATCATGATGTTTTATTTTAAGTTTCGGAACGAAACTTAATTTTAATCGGATAGAATGTAATATCCGGTATTCTCGTTTTCCGTTATCTTGAATTGTTTGGGTTTTGACGTCAGACATTTTCTTGTTGATGAGAATCGGAATGATTTCTATCGTAATACTCTATTTGTTTCTATCGCATAGCCGTTTTAGTCGGGTGCGACTTGTTGTCGCGTACATTTCTTTGATTAAATGTGTGCATATGATGTGGTGTGTGATGCGTCGTTAATTGATCGTTATTGTTTTGAATTATTGCCGGTGGTGTTGTTATGGTCGTCGTGTGGCATGTTGTCACGCTGTATATTCTTTCGCGTTGCTTGTAATGTTTCGCCAATGGACGAAAGTTACGCGTTTCTTGTGTATCTCGTTGAGGTTTCCTATTGAGATTGCTTCTCCCTACTTATTTTAAGTTTCGGACGAAACTTCTTTTAAGGAGGGTAGAATGTAATATCCGCAATTTCGATTTCGGTAATTTTCATTTTTCGGCGAGGTCCGTTTCAAAACTCGCTTTTGACCGCTTCGTCATTCGGAGAATATTTAATTCGCACTTTTTGTCATCCGAGTTCGCTTTGTATCGTTTTGTTGAGTTCCGTGTTCTTAAACAACTTTTCCGCACTTGAGTTCGATTCTCGCGAATCTCGTCCGAAACTGTTGTTTCGAGTTTCTCGGAAGTTCATTTAATGTTATTATTCATGTTGTAAGCTTCGGTTTGGTGTTTCGATCACGTATCGTGATTTTCGGGCGTTTTGGGCCATTTTCGTAATTTCCCAAAGTTTGGGGTAGTTACTTCCGTTGTCGAATTTCGAGCCCTCGGGTGGTCGGAATCGTGTGTTCTCTTAGTGCTCGGATTCGTCTTTGCGAGTACTTCGTAACCGTATCTTCGATTCACTCGTGGTTCGGGTTTCGGGTCGTTCGGCCGTCGGAGTTGGTCCCTACGAGTCATGGCCGGCATGCCGGGGCGAGCCACTGGCCGAGTAACGCACTGAGCGGCCGGCAGCCTACGCACGTAAGGCGATTACGCACGTAAGGCCCTCGCGACGCACGACGTAACGATGCCGCATTTACGGCAGAGACTTCGCCATGGCGATACGACGTAAGGGCTCCGGTTACGTACGTAAGCGTCCGGCGATGTCCGCTATTTAAGGCCTGACCGAGTCATATCCGGCATTTTTCCACTTTTCTTCGTTCCTTCCGCGATTTTTCACCATAGATCGATGGTTTTGAGTAGAATCAACTTATATAAACATGTTTTGGAAGTTGGAATCATGGATTAACATCATCTTCCACCGGATCGAAGGTAAGAACACCTAAACTTTTGGTTTTGGATGTTCTTGGGGTTTCTTGGTGTTTTGGCCGATTTTCTTTGTTTTGATTGATTCTTGATGAAACTTGATTTTAAACTCGTAATCATTCAATACCCTTGAAGTTTTGTGGAACGGATTTGAGTATTTCTTTGAATAATCGATTGAATTGGACTACGCCTTCAAAGTGTCCGATAAAATGCTTCAATGGGTAGAACTTGGGAAGTTCCATACGTTTTCGTAGAATTGTGATTGAATTGATATCGTTGTGACTTAGGAACGAATTCTTGTGAAGAACTCGAGTCGGAACCCTTCCGTTCGCCTTCTTTGGGGTTCGAGCTTCCCGGTCGAACCGTGTTCTTCGGAGCGTTTGGTAGCGGTTATTAAGGCAAGTATCTTACTATACGACTTGTATCTTGCGACTAGTAATTACGTATGAGATGTATGATGACTTTTCTTGCCTTCGTGAATATGTTCCGTTTGAGTTGGTTGTGTTTTCCGCAATTTGAAGGCTTTGTGATAATAGTGTTATATCGCATACGTGTTAGGCGTTGTGCCATTTGTGCAGGAATGCGACGTACATATGGGATGGTTGTACACTTGGTTGTACAATGTATTGTGTACCGAATGTGTGTTATGTTGGTTAAATGTCGTTGATTGATGATAGTTGTTGCGAGTGTCGAGGTTGTGTTATGTGCGTGCAATGTACGATTTTGTGGTGATCAAGGTGATTGATTAATTGTGCTCATTGTAGTATGTAATGTGAATGTGAATATGTGTGTGACCGCTAAGTTCACTCGTGTTGGTTCGACGGAACCTACGAGGATTCGTGGCAGGACTACGGGATCGAACTTAGTGAGGTGCGAGGTCCAATCGCGGTCCGACGAGGCCTACGATAACGCATGGCGATGGACCATGAGTTTCGGACACGGTGCGCCCAACCGGGTGAGCTCGACGGGGCTTACGGTGACACGTGGCAGTGGACTACGGTGTCGACCGTGTGTGTGATTGTTGTGATTGATATAGTCCGTGCGGGTTGTTATGCCTACGGAGACACGTGATGATGGATCACGGTGTCGGAATTAGTTATGTTTGGTTAATAGTCCGTGTGGGTTGTTGAACCTACGGAGACACGTGATGTGGATCACGGTGTCGGAATTGATTATGTTTGTTTAATTATGCGTGATGTAGTCCGCGGGTTGTTGAACCTACGGAGACACGTGATGTGGATCACGGTGTCATGAGCATGATACTTTTCAAATCAAAGTTTTTAAAGGAAAAGTTTTAAGAAAGAATGTTGGGCCGAGCCCCACGAGATTTATGGAAATGTTTCGGTATTGTAAATCGTTGAATTATGAAACAAGTTTTGGGTTAAGGCCCTTAAGTTTTTCAAAGGTTTTGTGAATCGGACTTGAGGTCTTAAAGTTTTGAAATTCTAAAAATTCAGAGATGATAATCTTATTTTCGAATGCTTCATAGCTTATCTTCTCTTGTGAAAACCTCCGAGAATATTTGATACTTGATTATTATATTTGATCACGATTATTAATTGCTTGTTACATTTCGTATGATTTGATACTTGCACTAGTAAAACAAAGGAGTTTTACTAACCCCAGTAATCGGGGTGGATGTCTGCTTTGCGTCGGTACATGCAGATTCGGGGAGCAACACAGGATTGGCACAAGAGGATGACGAGTGCGATACTAATCATGAGTCTAGAGTTATTATGATTTTGTTGTGTTGTCGAATTGATTTGAGTCTTCCATTTGTATTGTATTTCGACCCTGTGTGGGTAATGTTATTTAAGTCGGTTTTATCGATTGGGTTGTGTGACCTCATCGATCTGTATTCACGTGTAAGTGACCATATCGGTCCGTATAATTTTATTGTTTGACTCGGGTCGCAAGCATTTGGTCGCTTATGGATGTTTAGCCCGGTAGATCCTTGTGGCAAGGGTCTACGGCGTGTAATATTCCCATATGGTTTTGGGGACGTTACAATTATGGTATCGGAGCTTAGGTTTGCGAAAACCTAGCCGCCGGGTCGCTTTCAAGTCGTGTTTTGTCGAGTAATGTGTTGTCTTGTCGCTCGAGTCGTCGGGTGACAAGTTGAGTTGTGCGTGGTCACAACGTGTCGGTTATGTTGTCGGACGAGATTAGTATCGTGGGCATTGTCACCTCCGTGCGACTGTGGATGTAAGTCTCCTCCTTTATGCGTAACACTGTGTATCTCGATTTTATCTTAGTGAGTTAATTGCGGTGTATAATTTTATTTACATGATTGTGTAATATAGTTGTGTTTAATACTTGTGGCACATGGTATGTGTATAGAATCGGGCACGTTATTGTTTGATCTTTGAACCACCGGATGGGGTGGTATGTTGTGAAGGTTGTAAACCTCGATGGGTTTCGAAAGGTACCAACGGTAGAGTTTGTGAGAAACTCCGATGAATGATTTTGCTGTGTGTTTAAACTTGATACCACGAGATGCATTTGGTTGAATTGGCGACCCTGGTTGCCATTTGAGTATGTGGTTTTAAATTCGACTGTTTTTGGAATGTTGTAATTTATGTCCGCTATGGGTAACTTTAAGAATATTTTCTGAAGGACTTTACAGTTTGAGAATTTTTGTAGAAATCGATTTTTGGAAAATATTTTGGTGGTTCGGTCAAACCACGGTTTGTATGGATTTTTAAAATTTGTAAATTTTGACAAATGGGCCGTGTATTTTCAAATGACACCATCAGACGGTATTTGAAAAATGTGTTTTGAAGTACTTCAGACATTGTAAAATATTACCGTCGTTTGTTTATGAACTAAAGCATTTTGGGAAAACTTTATTTTGCAGAACGATTTTTGGTTTTCGGAATTTTGAACTTCTTATGTCCATGTGTTGGGGCTAAGTGGTGGTGATAAGTTTGTAGTGTTGTTGTGCTCACGGAGAATGTTTTAGTATTTTCTAAATGTTGAGATACATGGTTTTGATTAAACGATCGAGGTATTAAAAATGTCTTCAAAATTTCATTTCACCAAATTTTTCAAACTTGAAAATTTTAAAATTTTATCATTTGAATAATACCGGAAATATTTTATTTTTGTCATGAGTGTTTGATCCCTACGATACGTGTGTGGTTTTGATCGTGTTTGGTTTGGTAAAATCCAAACACCTCTGTTGATGTGACTGTGTGAATTATTATTGAATAAAGTTCTTAAATTACAGTGTTAGTTCATGCCCTTGTGTGATGACTTGGAGTTGATGCTTTATCGTGCTGCTATTATCGTCCTATGTTGACGTTGTGACGTTTGTTTGGTTGCGTTATTCTGTTTAGTCGTCTGTTCAGAATGCCGAGAGGTCGTGGCCGAGGACGTGGTCGTAGTCGTGGTCGTGATCAGGAGCATGAGAGGGCGACTCCCTCCTTGCCGAGTACCGATCAGCTCAGTACAGGTCAGGGACATTCGACTAGCGTTAATGTTGACGTTGGTGCCGCCAACATCCTTCGTCAGGTGGTTGATCAGTTAGTGCAGATGAATCAGGCCGTACATCGGAATGAGAACCCAGATGGGGATAACGGGGCTAGTAAGTGGTTACGAGATGTGATGAGGATGCAGCCGCCCCGTTTTGTGGGTTCATCTGACTCGTTAGGTTGGGAAGGCTGGCTCTTCCAAATGGGATGTAACTTTGATGCCGTAGCTTGTCCGGATGAGAAGAGGGTACCCATTGCTCAAGACTTGCTTGACAAAGAAGGCTGCAGATCGGTGGCAGTCGTAGTGCTGCAGATCGTACACCTACATGGGCTGAGTTTAAGACCGCCATGGAGGCAGAGTATTGCCTGCTACCTGTTCGTGAACGCAGATCGTTGAGTTTTTCTCGGCCACGCCCAGATGTGTCGATATCCCAGGCGATAGTCGATTTTAATCGACAGCTGGCTTATGTTCGTGATCAAGTGAGAAGTGAAGCGGACAAGGTCCGATACTTCAATATGCGCATGAAACCCCATATCCGTGAGAGTATGGCTCCGCTCATGTGTACCACCTTGAAAGATTATCAGGATCGAGCTCTAGCCATCGAGATGGCTGTTTCCATGTCAGAGGGTAGCTCAGGAGGTAAGAGGCAGAAGACCACGAGTAACTTTTCAAGAGGCCAGAGAAGTGAGATCCGTGAGCCTGTTGCTTCACAGTTTCCTTCTGGGAGCACTCCTCGTTTGGTTGACCAGTCTAAGAACCTTACCCCAGAGGCGAGTAAGACGATCAGTGTGAAGACCTGCTTTAACTGCAGTCGTGTAGGCCATGCGAGATGTAATTGTCGTCGCCACCGTTAATTTTTTTATGTGCGGACTAATGGGGCACCAAGCGGTGCTTTGTGAGAGCGTTGCCAGGATGTTCGGGATTCGGGTTTTCGTTCCTACTCGGGGTGGGCCCGGTGGTGTCCAGTGTTGTAGTTGTGTATCGTACTTTGTCCGTAATTCGTGTAGAGATTGATATTTCTGCGTGAACTTTTGGTTTTGTTTCTATTCTATCATGATGTTTTATTTTAAGTTTCGGAACGAAACTTAATTTTAATCGGATAGAATGTAATATCCGGTATTATCGTTTTCCGTTATCTTGAATTGTTTGGGTTTTGACGTCAGACATTTTCTTGTTGATGAGAATCGGAATGATTTCTATCGTAATACTCTATTTGTTTCTATCGCATAGCCGTTTTAGTCGGGTGCGACTTGTTGTCGCGTACATTTCTTTGATTAAATGTGTGCATATGATGTGGTGTGTGATGCGTCGTTAATTGATCGTTATTGTTTTGAATTATTGCCGGTGGTGTTGTTATGGTCGTCGTGTGGCATGTTGTCACGCTGTATATTCTTTCGCGTTGCTTGTAATGTTTCGCCAATGGACGAAAGTTACGCGTTTCTTGTGTATCTCGTTGAGGTTTCCTATTGGGATATTGCTTCTCCCTACTTATTTTAAGTTTCGGACGAAACTTCTTTTAAGGAGGGTAGAATGTAATATCCGCACTCGGATTTCCGGTAATTTTCATTTTTCGGCGGAGGTCCGTTTGAAAACTCGCTTTTGACCGCTTCGTCATTCGGAGAATATTTAATTCTGCACTTTTTGTCATCCGAGTTCGTTTGGTATCGCTTTTGTTGAGTTCCGTGTTCTTAAACAACTTTTCCGCACTTGAGTTCGATTCTCGCGAATCTCGTCAAAGCTGTTGTTTCGAGTTTCTGGAAGTTCATTTAATGTTATTATTCATGTTGTAAGCTTCGGTTTGGTGTTTCGATCACGTATCGTGATTTTCGGGCGTTTTGGGCCATTTTCGTAATTTCCCAAAGTTTGGGGTAGTTACTTCCGTTGTCGAATTTCGAGCCCTCGGGTGGTCGGAATCGTGTGTTCTCTTAGTGCTCGGATTCGTCTTTGCGAGTACTTCGTAACCGTATCTTCGATTCGTACTCGAGTTCGGGTTTCGGTCGTTCGGGCCGTCGGAGTTGGTCCCGGCCGAGTCATGGTCGGCATCCGGGGCCAGCCACTGGCCGAGTAACGTCGGTAGCGACCGGCCTACGCACGTAAGGCCGATTACGCACGTAAGGCCCGCCGCCACGCACGTAACGATGCCGGCATTTCGGCGAGACTTCGACCATGGCCGTTACGACGTAAGGGCCCTACGTTACGCACGTAAGCGTCCGGCAGTTGTCCGGCTATTTAAGGCCCGGACCGAGTCATATCCGGCATTTTTCCACTTTTCTTCGTTCCTTCCGCGATTTTTCACCATAGATCGATGGTTTTGAGTAGAATCAACTTATATAAACATGTTTTGGAAGTTGGAATCATGGATTAACATCATCTTCCACCCGGATCGAAGGTAAGAACACCTAAACTTTTGGTTTTGGATGTTCTTGGGGTTTCTTGGTGTTTTGGCCGATTTTCTTTGTTTTGATTCAGATTGCTGATGAAACTTGATTTTTAACTCGTAATCATTCAATACCCTTGAAGTTTTGTGGAACGGATTTGAGTATTTCTTTGAATAATCGATTGAATTGGACTACGCCTTCAAAGTGTCCGATAAAATGCTTCAATGGGTAGAACTTGGGAAGTTCCATACGTTTCAGAGAATTGAGATTGAATAGATATCGAAGTGACTTAGGAACGAATTCAAGTTAAGAACTCTAGTCGGAACCCTTCCGCTCGTTGCCTTGTTTGGGGTGCGTGGTTCATGGTCGAACCGTGTTCTTCTGAGGGTTGGGTAGAGGTTATTTATGCAAGTATCTTACTATACGACTTGTATCTTGCGACTAGTAATTACGTATGAGATGTATGATGACTTTTCTTGCCTTCGTGAATATGTTCCGTTTGAGTTGGTTGTGTTTTCCGCAATTTGAAGGCTTTGTGATAATAGTGTTATATCAGTATACGTGTTAGGCGTTGTGCCATTTGTGCAGAATGCGACGTACATATGGGATGGTTGTACACTTGGTTGTACAATGTATTGTGTACCGAATGTGTGTTATGTTGGTTAAATGTCGTTGATTGATGATAGTTGTTGCGAGTGTCGAGGTTGTGTTATGTGCGTGCAATGTACGATTTTGTGGTGATCAAGGTGATTGATTAATTGTGCTCATTGTAGTATGTAATGTGAATGTGAATATGTGTGTGACCGCTAAGTTCACTCGTGTTGGTTCGACGGAACCTACGAGGATTCGTGGCAGTGGACTACGGGATCAGAACTTAGTGAGGTACTGAGGTCCAATCGTGCTGGTCTGACGAGGCCTACGATAACGCATGGCAGTGGACCATGAGTTTCGGACACAGTGCGTCCAACCGGGTGAGCTCGACGGGGCTTACGGTGACACGTGGCAGTGGACTACGCTGTCAGGACTGTGTGTGTGATTGTTGTGATTGATATAGTCCGTGCGGGTTGTTATGCCTACGGAGACACGTGACAGTGGATCACGGTGTCGGAATTAGTTATGTTTGGTTAATAGTCCGTGTGGGTTGTTGAACCTACGGAGACACGTGACAGTGGATCACAGTGTCATGAGCATGATACTTTTCAAATCAAAGTTTTTAAAGGAAAAGTTTTAAGAAAGAATGTTGGGCCGAGCCCCACGAGATTTATGGAAATGTTTCCGGTATTGTAAACTGTTGAATTATGAAACAAGTTTTGGGTTAAGGCCCTTAAGTTTTTCGAAAGGTTTTGTGAATCAGGACTTGAGGTCTTAAAGTTTTGAAATTCTAAAAATTCCCGAGATGATAATCTTATTTTCGAATGCTTCATAGCTTATCTTCTCTTGTGAAAACCTCCCGAGAATATTTGATACTTGATTATTATATTTGATCACGATTATTAATTGCTTGTTACATTTCGTATGATTTGATACTTGCACTAGTAAAACAAAGGAGTTTTACTAACCCCAGTAATCGGGGTGGATGTCTGCTTTGGCCCGTGTACATGCATTCGGGGAGCAACACAGATTGGCACAAGAGGATGACGAGTGCGATACTAATCATGAGTCTAGAGTTATTATGATTTTGTTGTGTTGTCGAATTGATTTCGGTCTTCCATCAGTATTGTATTTCGACCCCTGTGTGGGTAATGTTATTTAAGTCAGTTTTATCGATTGGGTTGTGTGACCTCATCGGTCTGTGTATTCACGTGTAAGTGACCATATCGGTCCGTATAATTTTATTGTTTGACCCTGGTCGGGCAAGCATTTGGTCGTTTATGGATGTTTAGCCTGGTAGATCCTTGTGGCAAGGGTCTACGGCGTGTAATATTCCCATATGGTTTTGGGGACGTTACAGTAAGAACATTCATCACCGGTTTTAAACAAGTTAATTCTTGCTCGGTAATAGTACAATCATTCATTTCATTTGTCGTTCATTCATTCATATAATTCATTCATCATATATCAATCACGTTGAGACTTATAATTATCAAACAAATCATCCACTTCACGGGGAACAATGGTTCCAATCATTTCATTTGAGCTATCACTCATTACGTTATCATTTCACCCCGGTGAGTCATTCTTGATCCTTGTTGGATTTTGATTCATTATCATTCATTGTGATCATTCTTGTTCTTGTGTATCTCGTTGATTTTTCCTGGCGGGATATTGCTTCTCCCTACTTGTTTTAAGTTTCGGGACAAAACTTCTTTTAAGGGGGGTAGTATGTAATATCCGCAATTTCGGATTCCGGTAATTTTTTTAACGGAAGTCCATTTCGATGATTCTATCATCACCGTATCGTCATTCTGAGAATGATTAATTCTGCACTTTTTGTCATCCGAGTTCGTTTCGGTATCGTTTGGTTAAGTTCTGTGTTCTTAAGCGGCTTTTCCGCACTTGAGTTCGATTGTTGTGAAATCGTCCGAAACTGTTGTTTTGAGTTTCTCGTAAGTTCATTTAATGTTATTATTCGTGTTGCGAGCTTTGGCTTGGTGTTTGGATCGTGTATCGTGTATTTCCGACGTTTTGGGCCGTTTTCATAATTTCCCAAAGTTTGGGGTATTTACTTCCCGTTGTCGAATTTCGAGGCTTTGGGTGGTCGGAATCATGTGTTCTCTTAGCGCTTGGATTCGTCTTTGTAAGTACTTCGTAGCCATATCTTCGATTCATATTCAGGTTCGGGTTTCGGGGTCGTCCGGGCCGACGGAGTGGCCAAGGCTGAGTCACGACCGCACTTCTTGGAGCAGGGCCTGGCCTGGCCGAGTTACGGCCGTAAAGTGCCGGTTACGGCCGTACGTGCTCGACAGACATGGCTGGACGAATGCCGGTTACGGCCGTAAGCGATCGGCAGGCGCTGGGCGGATTTTGACGATTGCCGGTTACGGCCGTAACCCTGTCGGCCATATATAGGCAGTGACCATCCAGACCTCATTTTTGTCACATTTTTTCACCCGGGTGCGGCCGACGACGGGAAAAATCGGGGAGTAGAGTTTTTGGTCGACTCCACTCGATTTCTAAGCGTCTTTGAGGACTCTAGTCGATTATATCAACATCAAATCCTTGTTCTTCGTCGGATCGAGGTAATTTCTTGAAATCTACTAGAATTTGATTTTCGGGATTTCTTCTTGATTTTCATTGTTCATCCGAATTTGATGAATCAGTTGATGCTAGTTAACATTATTAATCGTGTTCTATAGATTGTATATCCATATCTTCGATTCGTTCAACCCGATTGATGATTCTTAGGTTCTTGAGGAACTTTGAACATTTAGTGTTCGATTAAATGTCTCAAAGAGTTTCTTTCGATCGTTGTGTTGATTTCGATTGATATTGTATTATTGAATGAATTGTATTTCATTCAAGGTTGTTCGAGTACTTGTGTTTATCGGAGGACGCCGTTCGTTGTTCGTGGAAGGATTTCATCACCTTCGGTTGAGGCAAGTTTTATACTTGTACTACTCAATGAGATTAATGTTATCATATATGTGTATGAATGTGTTGTACCATTCCGAGACTTAGTCTCTTCATGAGTTCATTGATATTAAGGGATCGTTCGATACGATAACTTTCGGAAATTAGGCCAAATGTTGCTGTTCATTAATGGCCGGTAAGGCATTGAGATACTCATTGTTAATGTTATTGTCGATAGCCGGTTTGTGGTATCGATGTATCGATTGTTGTTGTTAATATTGATGTCGATCTAAGACATTGTTGTAATCATTGTTATTAATGTTGGCGTCCTGTCATTCATGTTGTATTGGCCGATTGAAGGCATTGTCATATTCGTTCTCATTTTCGTCGTCGGTAGCCGATTAAAGGTGCCGAGGCATTCATTGTATCATTGTTATCGATTGGCCATTCTAAGGCAATCGAGGAGTTCAATCATTCATTGTATCATTGTTATCGATTGGCCGTTCTAAGGTAATCAAGGAGTTCAATCATTCATTGTATCATTGTTATCGATTGGCCGTTCTAAGGCAATCGAGGAGTTCAATTATTCATTGTATCATTCTAATCGATTGGCCGTTCTAAGGCAATCGAGGAGTTCAATCATTCATTGTATCATTGTCATCGATTAGCCGTTCTAAGGCAATCGAGGTGCTCAATTACTCATTGTATCATTGTTATCGACTGGCCGTTCTAAGGCAATCGAGGTGCTCAATCATTCGTTGTATCATTGTTATCGATTGGCCTTTTTAAGGCAATCGAGGTATTAAATCATCCACTACATCGTTGTTATCGGTTGTCCATTCTAAGGCAATCGAGGTATTGAATTGGGGCTGTCGAGGATAGTTCCCATCCGTTGTGTCGTTGTTATCGATTGACCATTCTAAGGTAATCGAGGTATTGAATTGGGACCGCCGAGGACGGTGCCCATCCGTGAGTTACTATCGTCGTGTTGGCCGACTCAAGGCAACACACTGTCTTTCTTGTGAATTCGGTAATCTTCGGATCATTGCCGTTTGTGATTAATTATGTTTTGGAGGCTAGTCTCGGCTAGTGCTCATTATGGGTAAGTTCGGGGCTTGAACCTTCGTGGTTGGTTTCCCAACACCTACAACTCAGTAGGTCACGGTCATGTTTATGATCTCATTATGGGTAAGTCTGGGGCTTGAACCTTCGCGGTTGGTTTCCCAGCACCTGCAATTCAGCAGGTCACGGTCACTGGGTGATCTCATTATGGGTAAGCTTGGGGCTTGAACCTTCACGGTTGGTTTTCTAACACCTACAACTCAGTAGGTCATGGTCATGCTTATGATCTCATTATGGGTAAGTTTGGAGCTTGAACCTTCACGGTTGGTTTCCCAACACCTACAATTCAGTAGGTCACGGCCATTGGATGGTCTACTTGTGATACGGCTTCGTGCCGTTGCTTCGGCCCTAATTGTGATACGGCTTCGTGCCATGGCTTCGTACCTAATTGTGATACGGCTTCGTGCCGTGGCTTCGGCCCTAATTGTAATACGGCTTCGTGCCGTGGCTTCGGCCCTAATTGTGATACGGCTCCGTGCCATGGCTTTGGCCCTAATCGATACAACTTCGGGCTGTTTTGGCTTCAGGTGATTGTGATATTTGACAGCTTCGGCTGAGTGGATTCCAGGCCTTTGTGATTGTCTTGGTAATTTCATTGGAGCCTTCGGGCATTGTGATTCATAATTAATTCAGTTCTGGTTTGGTTCATGTCATGTAATTCATTGTGGTATTCTATAATTATGATTCGCCGTTGGGCATTTACGTTCTAACCCGTCGAACAGGTATTAATAGTATGCCGTGGGCATAGTGTTTCACGAATGCTCGGTTCTTACCTTGGTTTGTGAGCATCTCGTATTATTATTATCATTGTACCGTTTCATTCTGCCTTTGGATGCATATCATGTTATACATGTATTTGATGTTCATTATCTGGATGACTGACCCCGTGGGGGCGAAACATGTTTTCATGTTCTAGGTGCTTGCGAGGAGAGAGTTGAGACACAGGGTCATGATGATAGCGACGAGGCATACGAGTGATACTAGTCCGAGTTGTTCATGTTGGTCAGTCAGTTGGAGTGTACTACAGTTTGTCAGTCATTGTCATTATGTATTACCCGATCAAGGCTCGTGGGTGTGGTTGTATTTCCATTTTGGCCATGTAGGCCCATCATTGTCGTTAAAATTCCTTATCGGAATATTGTGTCGGATATCATGGTAGGGACTGTGATCTCCCTTGTTGGTTCATTTTAATGTATTTTAGTAATGTTCGCCTGGTGGATCTCCGGGTGTGGGGTCCACGGCACTGTAATAACCCAATGGGATTTGGGGGTGTTACAGGATTCACCGATTCTGATTTTCAAGGAGACAAGGACGACTCTAAGTCGACATCTGGGTATTTGTTTACTCTCAATGGAGGAGCAGTATCTTGGAGAAGCTCCAAGCAAAGTGCTACTGCAGATTCCACCTGCCAAGCAGAGTAGTAAGCTGCCTCAGAGGCAAGCAAGGAAGCATTTTGGCTGCAGAAGTTTGTGCAAGAACTTCAAGTGGTGCCTAATGCGGAGCTGCCTATATCACTATTTTGTGATAATGATAGAGATGTCGCCCAGGCCAAGGAGCCAAAGGCTCACCAAAACACGAAGCATATAGAGAGAGAAAGTATCCCATCGTTCGAGAGATGGTTGAAAAAGGATATATTTCGTTGCAAAGAGTAGACTCAGAAGATAATGTCTCTGACCCGCTGACTAAGCCATTATCTCAGGCTGTCTTGGAAAGACATCTGAAAAACATGGGTATTGGATACCATGATGTGTGACATTGAATGCAAGTGAGATATTGTTAGGAATATGCCCGCGAATGCCAGTCAGGAGATGAGAGAGTAGGGGCATTGTACTTGTAATTATGAAGTAATTAATAAAAGGCAATATGATTCATTCACTGTTTATTGTATTTCAAATGCATTCTTGATTTGGTAAACAATGAATAGAAGTCCATGTAAATAAATCGAACATTCCATTCTCATTATCGGATAAGAGAAAATGCACTAGAAGTGTTTAAAGTTTATTTACGTAAATCGTCCGCAAGTCGATAAAATTAAATGGGCATTAAGTTTTGAGTAAGACTTGTATAACTGATGCTAGGATGTGTTCACGTATTCATAGCATAGTTATAATATATTGATGGGACCAGTATACTCGAACACGACTCATACTTGATTCAGTCATACGGTATTCACTCTCGGAGAGTCGATGATGAATCGAAAGGTTGTGATAGTATACGTGGACCTTTGACTTGAGGGTTCAGTAGGAGATGTACCTGTGATGTTTAGTTTGTCATTAGAGTAGTTAAACTCATTTGCTTAATTGCTTAGTCAACCTCGAAGTGCGAACTATACGGGCAGGTAACAGTTTTTACTGTATGCCAAGAAAGGATTCTATCTGATGTTAGTGAGCAGGCGAATGTCCTATGCGGTTAATGGCAAATAAGATCATAAGTCTTTGACCGAAGCATTCTGATTAGTCGTATTAGATACACTAGTAATCAGTCGGTCTTGATTTGCATTCACATATGTATAGTGTCTAGTCAACAGTAGGCTTTGACTTTACCGTGACCCTGTAACACCCCCAATCCGCTCAGGGATATTACACGCCGTAGAACCTTTCCTCAGAGATCTACCAGACTGGTAACGACATTGAACAAATCAACAATGCCTTTAAGGATACAGTGACTCAGTAAACCGATTTGTTCTTTCAATAATAACATACAACTCAATTCCAATACATGCCCACACAGGGGTCAAAATACAATAAACTCCCGTACAACTGGGAAAAAAATATTACAGCGAAAAAGAAATACAACTGAACCAAAAGAACAATGTACGGGTCCTCATGTGATTAGTATCGATCATCTTTCATCATCCTTCGTGTTGGCCCTGTGTTATGCTCCCAAAACCTGAATGCAAAAACAGAAATCCACCCCCCGAATACTCGGGGGTTAGCAAAACTCCGCTGTTTTGCTAGTGCAAGTATAAAACAGAAATACGAGCCATACAATTCACATTCCACGAATAACAATAATCCAGGAATCCTCATAGATCCAAACATAACGAAAAGTACTTCCCGAGGCAAGAGTTTAGGTAAAACGTTCCAAAATCGAAGGATCACAAATCAAGGGAAACAATTTTATAAGATGGTTTAAAATGCCAACGAGAGTTTTAACAGAAAACAATTTAGGATTATCAAATCCTTCTCTTTCCAAAATCAATAGGGGACACAACCCAAAGGTTTTGTTTTGACGAATAATACCAACAAGAATTCACAGGGTCAAAACCCACATCACGTGTCCTCGACGGACATAAAATTAATACAATATAATCACCCAAAATACGCAAATCTTGGTCACAAAAATACAACACCAACTCGTGAATCCAGGGCTATACCATTGGATTCCCTTCGTGGCCCCGTCGGACCCTCCCAAGGGGAGCAGAATGCGTTTTCAAAATCATATACACCAACTCGTGAAGTTTTACTCGTGAATCCAGGGCTATACCATTGGACTCCTTCTGTGGCCCCGTCGAACCCTCCTGAGGTGAGCAAATACACTCACATAAATCATAAGCACCTGCACTCGTGAATCCAGGTCTATACCATTGGATTCCCTCCGTGATCCCGTCGGACCCTCCCAAGTTGAGCGAAATACATCACACAATTCACATGTCACAGCAAGGATATTCAAACAATTCATCCAAAGGCAATAAACGCAAATCACGACACAATTGTCAAATCACAACGCACCGAAAAGAGATAATATATGTATATATATTATCAAAGCACAACAACAACAACAACAACAAGAAGCAAATTCATATGGTTCACTTAACCATTCACGGATCACAACATTCACGAAACACATGCGTTTTGAAAGTTGGCCCTTTAAAAGGACAAACCGAATAACACATAGGGACGATCACTAATTATCATATTCACAAAACAAGAATTGTATGGACAAGGTACTTGCCTCGAATAACCACAACGCGGAGAATCGACCGAAGTAGGTTGGCATGAACCGAATACGAACCTGCCGACTCCACCGAACACCAACTCGCGATAATAAACTACGAAGGAAAATAAAAACAATGCAAATGAATTCCATAGCACGACCTAAAGCCGTTGAATTCAAGGAACAAACAACGAAAGTTCAAGGGTTTCTCCCAAAACGGCCAAGAACACGATCCGTTCCGTCAAAACACGAAAACGGAATTCCCAACCGAAATATGGATGTTCAATCCATAGGATTTGTTTAACAACATCATTTAACAACAATCGATTCATCAAAAATGGATGGAAAACGAAATCAAGAACCAATCCCCCAAAAAGTCAACCCGAAGGAAAATCAAGAAATATACCTTGATTCGGCGAAGAATAATGGATTAAATGATGTTAAACACACGAATAATACTAAGATTAGTCATACCCATCATGGATTAATCAACAATTCGGAACGAATCGGTCAAAAACCCAAAAACCCCCAAAAATTTCCCAAAGATAGGGTTCTAGGAAATCTAACCTTGATTCGCTGGATCAAAGGATGTTATAGGATGATTAACCAATGATATGAACTCCCAAACTTCTTGAATTTATTGCTTGACAACATCTCTCCTGGACCACCAAGCCTCCAGCCGCGGAAATGAGAAGATGGAAATGAAAAACGGATGAAAATATGACTGCTTAGCCATATTTATACTGGCGCGGCCTAGCGTGCGCTAGCCTTCCACCAGAAGGCGCTTATCGCCAAGATCAGCCCGTAACTCTCGGCCGGGCCGTAACGGCCCGCATCGCCGACCCAACCTGCCGATCGGGACTTGCCTGTCCGACCCCGATAGCGTACGCTGCGTGGACGCTAACGTGCGCTAGGCGACCTCTCCAGAACCCTCTGTACTAAACTGCTCGGCCAGGTAACGTGCACTAGTCGGCCGACGGCGTGCGCTACACATGCCGGTTAGCGCGCGCTACGACCGACAGCAGCGTGCGCTACCTGCCGATCCTCCCCGAGTCCAGAACTCCAGGGACCTCTCTGCCCAGTCCGATAGCGTGCGCTGGCCGGCCGCATAACGTGTGCTACTCCTGCCGGCTAGCGTGTGCAGTCTTCTGGCAGTAGCGCGCGCTACGCCGGTTCCTGCTGCGTTTGCCCGGCCAGTGCCCAGCACTTCCGACAGTGCCTGCCGCACCCATCCGGCCAGTGCCCAGCCGCCCTAACCCGACGGTTCGATTTCCAAAAACGCAAGGAACGAAACACGATGAAATGCTCGCGAACAACATCATCGATCCGAAATGAAATACCACGCGACAATGAATCACACGCGACCAAATAAACACGAAAATCGATCAAGACAACAAATACGAATGTGGATACCCACAACTTTGGGTAAATTACAAAATGGCCTAAAGCGCCCGAAAATCACGATACGTGATCGAATAATCAAACCGAAGTTCACAACACGTATAACAAAGTTAAACGGACTTATGGGAAACTCGAAACAGTAGTTTCGAACGAGATTCGCAAGAATCAAACTCGAGTGCGGAAAAGTCGCTAAGAAGCATGGAACTCAACAAAATGGCACCGAAACGATCTAGGATGGCAAAAAGTACAGAATCAATCATTCTCAGAATGACAAAACGGTCACAAGCGAGTCGTCAAAACGGATTCCCGCTAAAAAAAAGAAAATTACTGGAAATCGAAATTGCGGATATTACATACTACCCTCCTTAAAAGAAGTTTCGTCCCAAAACTTAAAACAAGTAGGGAGATGCAATCTCCCGCCAGGAAAACTCAACGCGATACACAAGAAACGCGTAAATTATGCCCAACGGCGGAACGTTACAAGCAAAGCAAGGGATATACGGCGTGAAAACACTCTCCACAACGACCAACACAACGTCGCCAGTAGAGATATAATAAAACCAACAAGTGACAAGCGTCATCAAACAAATAATACAATCAAGTCAATTATCCGAACAACTACAAAACACAAAGCACCTATTACAAGGAAACACGCACGATCGAGAAAACAAAAAATAAACACAAAACGATCCAAAAGGACAATCACAAATAATTTGGACTACGCCGAAATCCTCAAAAAGCACACTAGGCATCTCCGTGCCCTTTCGGAGCAGGGATGCAACCTCGGAAGTAACATCTGTTAGTTTCTACTAGTTCTTTTGATGTCTTGAGTTGAAGTGTGAACTTCGGAGTTATTTTTCGACCGTTGTTGTTCGATCATTGTTATCTGATCGTTGTTGTTCGATCGGGGTTATCTGACTGTTGTTGCCTGATCTCGTACCGCGAAGAATCGTCGTTCACCGTTAGTTTGTTGTTTCGGGTGTGGCCAGATGGGTCACCGAGCCGTGCAATGCGAGATGGTAACTGAGAGATTTGGGGATCGAGGAACACCAAGACAACATCTGTCTTTTACCGGAAACAAACAGCCAAATATCCTAGTAAAAAAGACATAAATAATGACAACACTCCTCATATAAACGAAACATGAGAGTCACATAAACGCATAACGAAACCAAGAATCGAACCGAACTCGGAAAAGTCACAGCGATAACCAGATCGACCCAAAACAAGATCACGGCTCGTTCGAACGATGAAACCAAAATACAAAACAAGTTCAGAAAGTATCAACGAACACGAGCGAGTAGATAGACTTGAGAAAGAGGAAATGCAGAAGTCCAAAAACAATACAGGTATTACATTCGACCTCTTATAAAAGAAGGTCGTCCCCGCAACTCCCAATAACGGAAACAAGGCAACAACACAAAAGCAGTCGACGGAAACATTTTCCATGGGCCTCTTAGAGCCGATCTTGATATCTGTACTGAAGTTCGCGCCCTGAAAGACTCGGAACCCAACTCGCAAAACTGGATCCTGTGTCTCTCGGGTCCACACTTGAAACGCGTTACCGACGAGGAGGACAATTTGTACGTACATGCCCCCGGCACAATACGGTTGAAGCACCTCGGCTCGTCATACCGAATAACAACTACTAGGAACAATAGAATATAACATCACCAAACAACAAACCGGAGATGCCAACTCAGCACAATAGAAAATCGTATCACGCAACACATACGATGGTTACTATCATAAAGCAACACACACATCAACACCACATCAACGATGGCATCATTCGGCGATCTCCATGGCCCGAACGATAACCAGCACATAATCACAAAACAACATGAAACAATCACGCATTTACACAAACGTGCAAACTCAAGTTCCAACAACTCACACTGGTGCGATAACACACAAATCATCACAAAGCGACAACATTCAATACTAACATCTCATCTCTCACAGAGGGCTAATCACAACAAATGCGTGGCAAATGACTCAACGTTCACGCCACCGATTCCATCATACTCGGGAGCTAACATTCTAACGACAATGCGAATATCACATATACATTCCTGGACCGCAAACAGAAATGATAGGTTTTAAAAAAAAACGAAAACCACCTTTTGAAAACAATTGGGAAATACCAGTTGCTTGAGTGTCACATTTTTAAAAAGTTGTACAAACACCATTATCGAGACTTTGAAAACCATCTTGCGTTTGATAAAACGAGTACACTTTCCTTTAAATTGAAACTTTCAGAAATATTCGACCCTTGGGTCTAAGCAACTGCATTTCTAAAAATAATTGAAAGTATCTCAAAATATTTTGGTCCTCAAAGTAGAAGAATTTTGAAATAGATAGTTGCGCTAGTAGGCACCCCGAAAATGCAATCCATTTAAAAGTACGTCTCGAATATTATTTTCTAAGACACTCAAGGTTTTCAAAAATCCAATAGGCCAGAATGCCCAAAACTCACACGTATCGACATTCACTTGCATACAATCATAATACACGCATCAACTCGTTTAAAACCAAAACAACATCTGTCTTTTACCGGAAACAAACAGCCAAATATCCTAGTAAAAAAGACATAAATAATGACAACACTCCTCATATAAACGAAACATGAGAGTCACATAAACGCATCATGAAACCAAGAATCTACATGAAGGGTCCATCACTTAACAAATAATCAAACAAATAGCTCGTGACACACGAGGCACAATACAAAGAAGGGAGAATTACGGCCACAGGTCGCACGAAGATGATGATCGCCCCACGATACTAATCACGACCAACAAACTCAGACGACGCATCGCGACACGACTCAGTCAGACAAAATCTGACGAGACAAAAACTCAACAGACACCACTAAACCCGACATCCTAGGTTTCCACAACCTAAGATCTGATAACATTTATGTAACACCCCCAATTTGCTCAGGGATATTACACGCCGTAGAACCTTTCCTCAAGGATCTACCAGGCTGGTAACGACATTGAACAACTCAACAATGCCTTTAAGGCTATAATGACTCAGTAAACTTATTTGGTCTTTCAATAATAACATACAACTCAATTCCAATACATGCCCACGCAGGGGTCAAAATTCAATAAACTCCCGTACAACTTGGAAAAAAATACAGCAGCGGAAAAGAAATACAACTGAACCAAAAGAACAATGTACGGGTCCTCATGTGATTAGTATCGATCATCTTTCATCATCTTTCGTGCCGACCCTATGTTATGCTCCCAAAACCTGAATGCAAAAACAGACATCCACCCCCCAAATACTCGGGGGTTAGCAAAACTCCACTGTTTTGCTAGTGCAAGTATAAAACAGAAATACGAGCCATATAGTTCACATTCCACGAATAATAATAATCCAGGAATCCTCAAAGATCCAAACATAACAAAAAGTACTTCCCGAGGCAAGAGTTTGGGTAAAACGTTCCAAAATCGAAGGATCATAAATCAAAGGAAATAATTTTATAAAATGGTTTAAAATGCCATCGAGAGTTTTAACAGAAAACAATTTAGGATTATCAAATCCTTATCTTTCCAAAATCAATAGGGGTCACAGCACAAAAGTTTTGTTTTGACGAATAATACCAACAAGAATTCACAGGGTCAAAATACACATCACGTGTCCTTGACGGACATAAAATCAATACAATATAATCACCCAAAATACACAAATCTTGGTCACAAAAATACAACACCAACTCGTGAATCCAGGGATATACCATTGGATTCACTTTGTGGCCCCATCGGACCCTCCCAAGGTGAGCAGAATGCGTTTTCGAAATCATATACACCAACTCGTGAAGTTTTACTCGTGAATCTAGGGCTATACCATTGGACTCCCTCTGTGGCCCCGTCGAACCCTCCCGAGGTGAGCAAATACATTCACACAAATCATAAGCACCCACACTCGTGAAACCAGGGCTATACCATTGGATTCCCTCCGTGATCCCGTCGGACCCTCCCGAGGTGAGCGAAATACATCACACAATTCACATGTCACAGCAAGGATATTCAAACAATTCATCCAAAGGCAACAAACGCAAAGCACGACACAATTGTCAAATCACAACACATCGAAAAGAGATAATATATGTATATATATTATTAAAGCACAACAACAACAAGCAAATTCATAGAGTTCACTTAACCATTCACGGAGCACAACATTCACGAAACACATGCGTTTTGAAAGTGAGCCCTTTACGAGGATAAACCGAATCTTTTGAAAATTCAAATCAAACGATTAAACAAACACATAGGGATGATCACTACTTATCATATTCACAAAACAAGAATTGTATGGACAAGGTACTTGCCTCGAATAACCACAACGTGAAGAATCGACCGAAGTAGGTTGGCATGAACCGACTACGAACCCGCCGACTCCACCGAACGCCAACTCGCGATAATAAACTATGAAGGACAATAACAACAATGAAAATAAATTCGATAGCATGACCTAAAGTTGTTGAATTCAGGGAACAAACGACGAAAGTTCCAGGGTTTCTCCCAAAACGGCCAAGAACACGATCCGTCCCGTCAAAACACGAAAATGGAATTCCCAACCGAAATATGGATGTTCAATCCATAGGATATGTTTAACAACATCATTTAACAACAATCGATTCATCAAAAACGGATGGAAAATGAAATCAAGAACCAATCCCCCAAATAGTCAACCCGAAGGAAAATCAAGAAATATACCTTGATTCGGCAAAGAACAATGGATTAAATGATGTTAAACACAAGAATAATACTAAGATTAATCATACCTATCATGGATTAATCAACAATTCGGAACGAATCGGTCAAAAACCCAAAAACCCCAAAATTTCCCAAAGATATGGTTCTAGGAAATCTAACCTTGATTCGCTGGATCAAAGGTTATTATAGGATGATTAATCAATGATATGAACTCCCAAACTTCGTGGATTAATTGCTTGACAACATCTCTCCTTGACCACCAAGCCTCCAGCTGCGGAAATGAGAAGATGGAAATGAAAAACGGATGAAAATATGACTGCTCATCCATATTTATACTGGCGCGGCCTAGCGTGCGCTAGCTTTCCGACCGTAGCGTGCGCTATTGGCCAGTATCGGCCCAGAACTCTCGGCCGGGGCCAGCACGGCCCGGCACTGTCGACCCAACTTGCCGATCGGGACTTGCCTGCCCGACCCCAATTGCGTGCGCTGCGTGGACGCTAGTGCGCGCTAGGCGACCTGTCCAGAACCCTCTGGACTAAACTGCACGGCCAGGTAACGTGCGCTAGTCGGCCGACAGCGTGCGATACACATGCCGGTTAGCGTGCGCCATGACCGACAGCAGCGTGCGCTACCTGCCGATCCTCCTCGAGTCCAGAACTCCAGGGACCTCTCTGCCCAGCCCGATAGCGTGCGCTGGCTGGCCGCATAACGTGCGCTACTCCTGCCGGCTAGCGTGTGCAGCCTTCCAGCAGTAGCGCGCGCTATGCCGGTTCCTGCCACACGCTGCCTGCCCAAGACTTCCGGCAGCTTCGCCGCACCGTCCGGCCAAGGCCACCGCCCCGACGACGATTCGGTTTCCGAAAACGCACGGAACGAAACACGACGAAATGCTCGCGGACAACATCATCGATCCGAAATGAAATACCACGCGATAATGAATCACACGTGACCAAATAAACACGAAAATCGATCAAGACAACAAATACGAATGTGGATACACACAACTTTTGGTAAATTACAAAATGACCCAAAGCGCCCGAAAATCACGATACATGACCGAATAACCAAACCAAAGTTCACAACACGTCTAACAAAGTTAAACGGACTTATGGAAAACTCAAAACAGTAGTTTCAAACGAGATTCGCAAGAATCGAACTCGAGTGCGGAATAGTAGCTAAGAAGCACGAAACTCAAAAAACGGCACCGAAACGATCTCGGATGACAAAAAGTGCAGAATTAATCATTCTCAGAATGACGAAACGGTCACAAGCGAGTCGTCGAAACGGATGCCCGCTAAAAAAAATAAAATTACCGAAAATCGAAATTGCGAATATTACAGACCCGAAGACTTGGCCGAGACATCTGATGAAGGATCTATACGTATATGGTATTCACGACAAAAAGGTTCTAGAATGATCCCTTCATTCGTTCTTAGTCGGGGTTTACAGTATGGCCCGCTAGGCTGGCTAGGTGCTGCCCGCACTCATTGCTTCCTCCCAATCCGGTTGAGATAGACCTACGGAGTCGCATATCCGGATTGTTGATGGATAAATGAGAATTTATTATCTCTCTAATAATATTAGATATTGGACATCTAATTATGATTTATTGGATAAACCAAATAGCGGTCTTATGAATTGAAATTAAGTTACTAGGTAATTAATTTAATTCATAAATTATATTACTTAGAGAAATATATTTTGTATTTGTTATATTTAATTAATTGTATTAGTTATTTTTTATAAATAATTTTGAAATAAAACAGAGTGTATTTAACGGAGTCATTTGACGAACGTCCGGTATACGAGCCGAGTGACTCTGCCCGTTTTTGGAAACTTCCTCATGGCCGCCCCACCTCCCCTCTTCTTGGTTGTTTCTTGTATTGTTACTTTATCATGATAGATCCCACCTTTATTTGGTCTTCTAATAATGCCAAGATGGTATTATTTGGTGGGATCATATCTTGCTCATGATGTCTTATAAAACAAAACCACACCACACCATTTAGATGTGTGTTCAGATGTGATCTTACATTGGAGGGAGAGAGAAATCCCCCCTGTTCTATTCTTTATCTTAGAGGTGATAGAAAAACAAGAAAAAATTAGAGAGAAAAATTCCTTTGAAGCTTCCTAGCCGTGTTCTTTCAAGAACGGAGTTTCGGTGATTTTTTCGTTCAAGTTCTGTCTCCTAGTGACATAGAGGCATCGTATTTTTGGTGTTTGGGATGAAGGAATTTCGTGCTCGTGTTCGAGTTCGTGATCATCATCAACAAACGTAGATATTATCAAAGGCTTCAAAGGTGTGGGACTTTGATCCTTTTATCTTCGTTGATTTATTTTTCGTATATACGTTACTTGATCGATCCTGTTTGGGATTCTTTATTGTGTATTATTATTCCGCTGTGTATTCTTTATTGTTTCCGGAATTCCAACAATGTTGCATACTCGTTATGGGTTATCCAAAATGGGTATGTCGTCGCGAGGCTTTGAGGTTCGTGCTTGCTAGCACGATGCCAGGATAACTATGAGTGTATGTTATATGTTCGTTGTGAAATGCTAATGATTGTGTTGTTTGTGTGACCCTTGTTAAGGTGATGTGTGTTAACCACTCAGGGATGGGACTTCGAGTCCTCTGAGGTATCGTAGCTTATAGCGCGAATCCACGGTTAATCATGAGGTATGGATCTTCTTTTGATTACCATTGGTTTATTTACTCGGGTACGCACGTAGCAGCTCCTAGGTTCATGCTTGTTAGCATGGGGCGAGAATAACCTTTAGGCGTATGATTGAGAAGGACGTTTGGGTTGTGGACCCCGTAATTTATTGTCGGATTATTAATTTGGGAAAACAAATCTTGGAATTGTGACCCTAGAGAGGAATTTTGTAAAGATGAAGATTCTTAAATCCTAAATGTATTTTCCGAAAACACCCGAGATCTTTAAAACGTTATACAAGTTGCTTACTTGTTTTATTACTGCCTTTCAAGACTCTAGGATATCTTTTTCAAATAAAACATCTCGGGAAATCTATCGATGTGTTTTGACTCGATGATTATTCAGACTATTATATTCTTGCAATATGTTGTGTATGGCTAGTAATTACACTTTATACTTGTACTAGCAAAATAGTGGAATTTTGATAACCCCCGACTAATCGGGGGGTGGATGTCTGTATTACATTCAGGTACATGCAGATTCTTGGGTAGCAAAACCACTGGATCGGTACGAAGAATGATGGAAGATAAATGATACTAGTAACATGAGGGCCAACATTGGGTATTCGACATGATCGAATTGTATTATTCTTTCTGATGTATTGTTCTCCCGTCTTATGGGAGTATTGTTGTATTTTGACCCCGGTGCGGGTGTGAGCTTCTTGACAAAGTTGTATATGATGTTTACATTGTATGTATTGATAAAAGACCAAATCGATCTACTGATCTATTTGTTTAGACATGTTGGCATTAGATATGATGTCTTGTGTTGGTATCCAGCATAGTAGATCCTCTTAAGAGGGTCTTCGGTGCTGTAATATTCCCAAACGGGTTGCGGTGTTACAGAATATGGTATCAGAGCTTAGGTTGTGAAAACCTAGGCTGTTGGGTCAAGTCGAGTATTGTTGAGTCTTGTCTTGTCGGATTTTGTCTGACTGAATCGTGTCACGACACGTCGTCTGAGTTGTCGGCCGTGATTAGTATTGTGATGCAGCCATCATCTTTGTGCGGCCTGTGGATGTAAGTGTCCTATTTTATGTGTATTATCTGTGTTTCATGACTCTGTTCACATGCGTGACACGGAGATGAAATTCGTATTTGATACTTGTTGTATATTACATGTGTAATGAACTAGATGTATCGATGGATTTGAAACTGAGTGGTGTAGTATGATGTGAAAACTGGCAACATTAATGTGTTTCGATAGGTGTATTGGTATTGGAGTTGATTGATAACTCATATAGATGGTTTCGACATGTGTTCGAATTAATGTTCATTAGTTATGCCGTTAAACTTGGAGAGATGGTTTGACGTGTGTTAAAATTAGTGTTCCCGAGCTGTGTTTGTTGACCTAATAATTTTCGTTGTCGTATGGGCATGTGTTTGAGAGTCAATTGTGATTGACAAATTGTTGTTGTTTACAACCAATGTGTTCCTATTAGTAATTATATCCGTTGTGTGCGTATTTGAAAATGATTTCCTAAAATTTCTTAGACCTGAGTGGATTGTGGAAAATCAACTTTCGAAAATGCTTTGACGATGCGGTCAAATGGCGGCATATTGTGAATTTTACAAAGTGATACAAGTCTTGGCAAGCCAGCCTTGTATTTTAAATGAAACCTTTCGGCGGCATTTGAGAATTGTGTTTTGAAGTGTCTTGAGATACTTTGAGAAATGTTTCCGTCGTTAATAACTTGTCGTGTTCGAAGGGCTTTTGAAAATGATTTTTACTTATCGATTTTATTTTCCAATAACTCGAATATACGATTCTAAAAATATTTCACACAATCAAAATTTTTATATTTTAAATCAAAAATTTTACTTTCAAGAATAAATAGTGAAAGAAGAAAAAAAATCTTACCTGATTTAAACTCTGGAAAGTTTTCTAAATTGTGTCGGTTAGCGCACGCGAATGGCATTTATAGTGTGCATTCCAAATGGCTTTATTGCTTAAGGCGATATGCTAGAGTTGGAATTAAAGCGATTGCTTGTGAGACCGAATAATTTGATTATTGTCATATTATCATTCTCGTTGGAGAACTATAGTTGTATGCATGCATTTTATGATGGCACAGTTTGATTTACTTATAGTTTCTATGATGTTACCCCGACGTGATTGTGGATCCATAGGAATGATTAGTACGGGTATGAGTGTTTCCCACCCTGGTATGGTTCGGTGAAACCTCTGGGGGTCGGTGCCAGAAGAGCATGGCCACAGGATACACCTTTTGCTGTTAATTGTGATGATGTTGTTTATGAAGAAATTGATATTTCAGAATATTGGTTGCAGTTGTTTTCAAAGGGAGATGGTTAAAACTTATGATTCATGAATTTGGTAAAACAGCCCGTGGTGTCATATGTATTTCCAAACTTTACTTTGGAAAAATATATGAATTCAAATACTTTCTAATGATATTATTCAAATGAATACCTCGTGGAGTTTTAAAAAGAGTATTAAAATGATTGGCTACCATGTGTAGTATATTATGACCATGATTGTAACGATAATAGTCGTTAATTTTCTGTTGACATGGTTATGTGAGCTGATAATTACGACCGTAAGTTTCGTTTGTTGTAATTGAAAATTTTCGTATTTGTAAATCCGGAGTAGATATTTTTACAGTGTTACTATTTGTTGCCTTATGTTGATATGTTGTGCCGAGATTGGCACTTTGGTATATTATTTTGCAACATTGTGTTTCATCGTGTTGAGTGGGTATTTGCTCAGTATGCCGAGGGGCAGAGGTCGCGGTCGTTGCCGCGGTACAGATGGTCGTGGAGATCAGATGCGGAACCAAGAGAATATTGTCGGGAATGGCATTGGCATTGATGTTGCTACTATATTGCAACAAGTAGCGACACAGATGACTCAGTTAACCCAGGCGGTGCAACATAACACAGATGTGACCCAGAATGTCGGCACAAACCAATGGCTACGAGAAGTGGTTCGTATGAATCCCCCTCATTTCGCAGGTGGTGCGGATGCATTAGGCTGGGATGGTTGGGTTTTGTAGTTGGGAAAGATTTTTGAGGCAGTTGATTGTCCTGAAGAACGGAAAATACCTATCGCTCATTACCTTCTTGACAGAGATGTCGCTAATTGGTGGGAGGCTGTTAAGCCTCGGGATCGTGTCGTCACGTGGACAGAATTCCATGAATTGGTGGAAGCCGAGTTTTGTCCAGAACCGATCAGAGAGTAGAAAATTCGTGATTTTTATTTAGCCAAACCGCTAGATGTACCGGTATCTCAAGCTATCATCGATTATAGCAAACAACCTAGCTATGTGCGAGATCAGGTGAGGACTGAAGAAGAGAAGATTTGTCACTTTTACATATGGATGAAGCCGGAGATTCGCTGGTATATGGCGGGATTCACTTGCACTATATTGAGAGAGGATCATAATCGAGCATTAGGCTATGAACTAGCCTCATCATCAACTGAGCATATGCCCGAGTCTAAGAGGCAGAAGACATTTGTTGATATTCCTATAAGTTCACACTACAAAAAAACAGTTTTTACCGACGCCATTTACCGACGCCAGCACCGCCGTTGTTAAACTTATAATTTACCGACGCCATTTACCGATGCCCGATTTACCGACGCCATTGCCGACGACCGGTTCGCAGACTTATTTTTTTACAATTAACGACGCCGTTTACCGACGCCATTTACCGACGCCATTACCGACGCCATTTTGGCGTTGGTAAATTTTTTTTTTTTTTTTTATAATTTACCGACGCCGTTTACGCCATTACCGACGCCATTTACCGACGCCATTACCGACGCCATTTTGGCGTTGGTAATTTTTTTACCGACGCCGTTTACGCCATTCTGACGCCATTTCGGCGTCGGTAATTTTAACACAATCCCACATCGAAAAACATCAATGTTTTTGGTGGTTTATAAACCAAAATCCTTCTCAACCATTTGAAAATGAATGGAGCCCGAACTCCGATCCGCCCGACCCGCACCCGACCCGCTTGACCCCGACTGGACCTCGACCGAACCCACCCGCCCGAGCCGGACCTAACCCGCCTGAGCCCCGCCTGAGTCCTGACCTGACTTTTTTAATTTTTTTTTTAATTTAACGACGCCAAAAATGGCGTCGGTAAATGGCGTAAACGGCATCGGTAAATTTAAAAAAAAAAAAAAAATTACCAACGCCAAAATGGCGTCGGTAATGGCGTCGGTAAATGGCGTCGGTAATGGCGTAAATGGCGTCGGTAAAAAATTACCGTCGAGCGTTTTTCCAACGGCGGGTTGCCGTCGGTAATGGCGTCGGTAATTTTTTTACCAACGCCATTTTCTGTTTTACCAACGCCATTTTTTGTAGTGTCAGGAGTTGGAGTTTCTAAACTACAATACTTTAGTCTTTCTACCTTGAAGCTCCATCACTCGATGAGTGGAACCGAGAGCTCCAAGTCATCCGCATTGACTCCTGGTAAGGCCAGGAGGTGTTTCAACTGTAATGTGCTAGGTCATGTTCGTGCACATTGTCCTTCCCCGCCAGTAACGTGTTACAAGTGCGGACTTGAGGGACACAGAATCCAGTGAGATGGATAACGAGTCTTCCGAGATGCGGGCATCAGCACCGATATCAGGATCAACTTTGAGGTATCCTTGAGTGATACTGTCTGTCCGTTACTGCTATGTTGTTGCCTTGTTTTGGTTTTTAAGTTTCGGGATGATACTTCTTTTAAGGAGGGTAGAATGTAATACCCAAGATTTCCATTTCCGGATACTTTGAATTATTGGACGGTTGTTCCGGTTAATTTTGTTGCGTTGATGATTATTTGGAATTTTTCCCTATGTTGCATACGGTATGATGTACCGTGTTGTGTTGTGGTTTTGGAACTGTCCTGCATGCTCGTGTAGTAGGCATAGCGCACGTGAAGTATTGTAGTTGGCGCGCGCTAATACCTAGTGATAGCTCACGCTAACATTCGTGATTAGCGCATGCTACCTGAATAGGCTGAGACAGTCCAGTAGTTACTGCATTCAACTGGGAGTTCGATGCGCATGCTATGTAGACTTATAGCGTGCTAAGGTGCAACAGTTAGCACACGCTACGGGAGGGTAGCGCACGCTAACTAGTAGTTCTTGGGCAGTCCAGAAGCCGCTGGGCTGGTACTGGAACTCGTTAGCGCACGCTAATACTTATCTATTAGCGCACATTAACCGTACGTTTGGGCAAACTTTGTATTGTGGCCTTGATAGCGCGCGCTAGAACAGGTTCATTAGCGCACACTAGTTTGTCTGGTATATAAAACGAACAACATGCTAATATCCTCATTTCCTCTTCATTTCTTCCTTCCTCCGCGGGTGTGAGCCAAGGGCGACTAGGGTTCGTCGCCTTGGCCGATTTTAATCTATTCAAAGGTGTTTTGGAGCGTCCTAGGTGATTATAACATCATCTAATCCATTGTTCTTCATCGGATCGAGGTATTTTTCTTGATTTCCCTGGAGTTGACTTTTTGGAGATTTATTCTTGATTTCGTATTCAATCCAATTTTTGTGCATCGATTGGTGTTAAATGATGTTGTTAAACATGTTGTATGGATTATATATCCGTATCTCCGATTCGTTCGGCCCGATTGATGATTTTATTGTTCTTGAGGAACCGTGAACATTTAATGTTCGATTAAATATTCATATGAGTTTTCCTTCATTGGTTTGAGGCGATTTCTGTTGTTGTTGATCTTACTCCTCATTTTGATTGTGATTCCGTTGTTTCTTGTGGAAGTTTTAGTCGCTCGAGGTTTTTGGTCGAGCCGTGTTCGTCGGAATTATCGGTATCGATTGTGGAGGCAAGTATCTTGCCCATACCTTCGTATTTTATAGACGTGATAATTGGTAATGGATTATGTGTGTTATTTGAGTAGTCATGATGAATGTTCAAAATGGATTGATAAAATCCGTTTAATGACTTTCTTTCAAAAACGCTCAAGTACTTTACGAACGAATGAGTTCTATGGATATATGCATTATGGGCGTATATTTGGATATGTTGCATACTCGCCATGGGTTATCCAAAATGGGTACATTGTCGCGAGGCTCCGAGGTTCGTGCTTGCTAGCACGATGCCAGGATAACTATGAGTGTATGTTATATGTCCGCTGTGGAATGCTAACGATTGTGTTGTTTGTGTGACCCTTGATATGGTGATGTGTGTTAACCACTCAGGGATGGGACTTCGAGTCCTCTGAGAGATCATAGATTATAGCGCGAATCCACGGTTAATCATGAGGTATGGATCTTCCATTTGATTACCATTCGTTTATTCACTCGGGTACGCACATAAAAGCTCCGAGGTTCATGCTTGTTAGCATGGGACGAGAATAACCTTTGGGCGTATGATTGAGATGGACATTTGGGTTGTGGACCCCGTAATTTATTGTCAGATTATTAATTAGGGAAAACAAATTTTGGAGTTGTGACCCTAGAGAGGAATTTTGTAAAGATGAGGATTCCTAAATCCTAAAAGTATTTTCCGAAAACACCATAGATCTTTAAAATGCTTCACAAGTTGTTTACTTGTTTTATTACTGCCTTTCAAGGTTATGGACTATCTTTTTCAAATAAAACATCTCGGGAAATCTATCGCTGTGTTTTGACTCAATTATTCAGACTATTATATTCTTGGAATATGTTGTGCATGGCTCGTAATTGCACTTTATACTTGTACTAGAAAAATAGTGAAATTTCGCTAACCCCCGAGTAATCGGGGGGTGGATGTCTGTATTGCATTCACGTACATGCAGATTCTTGGGGAGAAAAACCATGGGATCGGTACGAAGATGATGGAAGATAAATGATACTAATCACATGAGGGCCAGCATTGGGTATTCGACATAGTCAAATTGTATTATTCTTTCCGCTGTATTGTTCTCCCGCCTTATGGGAGTGTTGTTGTATTTTGACCCCGGTGCGGGTGTGAACTTCTTGGCAAAGTTGTATATGATGTTTACGTAGTATGTATTGATGAAAGACCAAATCGGTCTACTGTTCCATTTGTTTAGCCATGTTGGCATTAGATATGATGTATTGTATTTCCAGCCTAGTAGATCCTCTTAAGAGGGTCTGCGGGGCTGTAATATTTCCAAATGGGTTGGGGTGTTACATGTTGCACCACGAGTGTCAGTTGTATCATCTAAGTAATGTCTTGTTGGATGACATTGAGAATGTCCGCTCTAGCAGCACCATCCGTATTCTGACCTTGATTGGTAGGTTGAGTCACGTGAGATATAGATATAGATCACGCTGAAAAAGCACCTGGTGTAGCCTCCCCAGCGTCTGCACTACGGCCATAGCCTCAACTGCGACCACAAACACCACAACCTCTTGACATACTAAGGAGAAAAAAAAATCAATCAGTACAGCTTAAACAAAGAATCACGCACAATATAGATGCCTTATCTCAAAAGAATAATACACAAACGGATATTGTGATGCACCCTGACTGTGTTATTCGACATAAAGTCAGGTCTCATCGATTTTCACTGATTTAAATGGTTATTACGCAGTAATTGGTGTGTGATATATCCTGTTGAATATTACTATAATTGATTTGGATCGACAACGAGTTTTTATGGATGTATTTTTTGATGGAGTGATGGTCTTAGACCATTTAATATAGGAGCGGGTTCCCAAAAGTGTTAATAGAAATAGGATTGAACATTTTCGGAAAAGTGCTGTGCACATGGGTCGACTTTGAAAGATCACTACCAATTTATTAAAATCGTAAAAATCCTTGAACTTGTCAGTATATAAAAATACTGAATTATCTCTCAAACAGTTCATACGGTGAATCAATTGGAGTCCAGATGAGTGTGAGTTACGGGAAAAATAGTGAAAAGTACATTATTAGTATTTGGAGAACAAGTTGTTCTCGCTACGCTTGAAGTTAACGTCTGCTAATGTACCTGGGCATATAAATAGTTTCAAAGTTCGGCAATTTCAGTTTCCAAACCTTTCTAACCAATCATGTTTCGTCCTTAAGCCCGAAAACTCAAATTTAAACCCTAAAACTCAGATTGTGAAGCCTCTAAATCTTCAAGACTTGAATCTAACATATATGGATGGATTTTTGGAGGAC
The DNA here is from genome assembly GCA_033398695.1 of Orobanche coerulescens. NCBI lineage: Eukaryota > Viridiplantae > Streptophyta > Magnoliopsida > Lamiales > Orobanchaceae > Orobanche > Orobanche coerulescens. The sequence continues at coordinate 127,802,352 of CM065811.1, read as the reverse complement.
GGATCAATGGATTTTCATCCGAATCGAAGGGTAATTGCTTGAGCCCAACTCTTGGTATTTTTGGCTTTTAGGTCTAACTTGTTTAGTCCGAATTTTATGTACGGATCGTGATGTATAGTTGTTATGTAGTCATTGTTATATGTTGGGGGAGTTGATAGTGTTTGAAATTGGATGAACTGGGTGTACCTTCAATGTATGCCAACAAGATGTTTGATTTAATGATTGAAAGAAAATGGGATATTGCAATTATTGGTAGTCTTTCTTGTTAAATTGTATTGGGTTTTCATGAAATTAAATTAGATTTATCAAGAATTGTCGTGTTCATCGCTATTGGGATGATTGAAATGTCTAAGAGGGTTTTGGGTTGGGTTTTGCCGTGTTTTCAGTTGGATCGATTGAGGATTTATTATTGTTGTGTAATCGTTGTGTTTTAGAGAGAAGGTTATCTTCGTGAATTTGGACATCACCTTTGTAAAAGGCAAGTCTTTGCGTTTATATGATTTGTATTTCATTATGTATCATTATATGAATCACATTGTTTGGGTTTTTATTTGTTTGTTATGTTGACCTCTACAGTTTTGCACTTGTACATAGTTAGTAATATGTGAATATGATGGCTTGAACTTGTGGGTTGTGATGTTTAGTGACCTTGTTCATATACAATGCGCCATCCACCTGTGAAATCCTTGCATTTATATGCATGACTATTTGACGAATATTTTTGTAATAGCCCCACCCCGGCCAGGAATGTTACAGTGCCGCAGTCTATTGTAAAATAACTAAAAGGCAAGGACCTATACAACACAACAAAACATTAACCGTCAACGTCGTATAACTACAAGACAACAATTTAACATAATGACTACCCGACCGACACATTCGATAAAACATGTGACAATCACCTTTCGACCGGCAAGACCAAATATATAGAACAAGACAAATATTACCTGGTATTGTTATAGTTCTGACACAAAAAATACGAAACAATACCTGTTTATTATACTAAATACAAATCCTGACAACAAAACATTAATTCCACACATGGGCATAACAAGAATAAGGACAACGATATTGCGAGTGCATCAACATAATACAGACCATAAATAGCCTAGAACAACCGAGAACAACCACGGAATAATCGGGAACGACCAAATATAACATCATTGTTGTCCTTCTTGCCCATGCTTATTCTGTGCCTGCATGCCCGCTGAACTTGTACCGAATACGAGAAATGTATCCACCCCGAAGGGGTTACATAATGGATAGTTAGTGCAAGTACTTGATAATTTGAATATGTACGTGTCTAAATAACCAAATCGACACAACGATCATCAGCATATCATGTCTTTTTTCGGAATAATATGCATATCACAATAAATAAAGTTTTAGGGCTATACCAGTATGTAATATTACCAAACACGTACCCTAGAGTCCTCGTCACTACAAAACTATGGAATAACCCGTCGAGTGATGCCCATTATTACAAAGTGAAGTATTACACAGACCCCATTTAGTCTAACATGGTTTTAATTATGCTAACGGTCTCAAACAACCTCATTTTTCATTTCAGAATATCATTTTTGCAAAGATTTTAGAAATCATCGTCGACACTTTTCAAAATCATCACTATACAATATCAGTCGCAAGATAATGCATAAAACATAATCAAGGTACTTGCTTGGTAACTTTAGGGCTCAAATGGTTCGATTGACTTGGAAATGAGACTAGTAAATTGCCAATGCTCGGACCTAACACGAGCAATACAACATTATATTAGGATTATCAATTGTAATCAAAGTGGCATTGCAACCCTAATCAAAACTCATTGGGGGCTTTTATCGAATGTTTAGCTGGCGGTGGATAATTAGGACGATTCGAGTAAAAAATTTCATTAGAATCGATAAGAACAACCCTAGACCAATCGGCAGATACTCATTTCAAGTTCTAAACAACAACCCATCAAGGAACTTGAAGAACACAGATAGAGTTTAACGTTAGATGACCTCTAATTCGACGGAAACCACTAAAATCGATTGAAACGGACTTGTTATATAGCATAGTGGATGTTGAATAAGTGGCTTCCACCAGAAACCAAGACCAAAACCTAATTTTCTAAAGCTGTTCGAGGTCTGAATTTGAGGAAGATGAGAAATGACCAAAATTCACCAATGTATCACCTTCATACTAATCTAAATCTTTAAACGGGATAGCCATTAATGACGAGTAACGATGAATGGTCGTTGTTAGTTCATGGCTATGATTCGTGTCTTAATGGATGCACGACCTGCTCGAGTCTTGAATTCAAGTCGATCCTCGAAATGACAAAGCTTGACAAAATTACATGCGAATTAATGAATCATATTCTCTTGATCAACCAACCCTAGCATAAGTGAGTTGATAATGAAATGATAATGTTCGGATATCGTGTATGTAACTATGATCACTATCATAATAAGGCACAATAATATTATATAACCAATACACGACGATAAACAAAACCGCAATAGAGTTATACGACGAGCTAAATAACACTGAATGATACAACTTGCAGTTTTTTAAAACAACAATCTTTACACGACAATTTGAGAATTTGGAATTATAAATAAAATACAGGGTCTCACATTTTCCCCCTCTAAAAAGAACTTTTGTCCCAAAACTTAAGAGGTGAACAACTCGGGATAGCATGACGTCAAAATGTCCTCGATATCCAGGTCGCCTCTTCGAAATAGGACCATTAGACTTTAACTAATAGGGAGGGCCTTATTTTTCAATTGCTTCACTCGTCGCTATAGGATCGCCATTAGTTGTACCTCAAATATATATTGCTAGCCACTTTGATTTACCCAAAGATGTTGACATGACTAGGGTCAGGGACATACTTCTTGAGTTGGGAGATCTGAAATATGTTATACCTAAGTGATGGCGGCAGCGCCAAATAATATGCAACTTCACCAATTCTATAAAAAAACAAAAGGCATGATGTACCCCAAACTCAACGTGTCCCTATTACCAAACTTAATAACCCCTCGGGTGGGATACACCTTAAGAAATACGTGATCTCCGACCTTGAACTCTAGCGAGTGTAGCTGGACATTGACATAAGACTTTGTCAACATTGCATAGTCAACAGCCTCTATCGAATCAGGGCAATATTTTTGTTTCATATGCACCAATAAATCTGGTTCAAGCCAATCAGCTTGAATGACTCATCCCAACATAACAACAACCTATATCGCCTGCCATAAATCATTTCGGATGGTGCAATATTTATCGAGCTATGCCAACTATTATTATACATGAATCCTATCAAAGCTAGAGCTTCCAGTCATCTTTCCATCTTAGGGTGCAGGCTATTTGTATATCTTCTAACATCTGGATTGTTCTACTGGACTTTCCATGAGTCTGAAGGTTAAGATGTACTGAATCTCAATTCAGTACCTAACGCACAACGATTAACTTCCCAAAAATATGAAAAAATCGGCCATCACTGTCTTGAAATGATAATTCTCTAAGTACCACGAAATATCACAATTTCAGCAATTAAATGCTCGAGCTAGCCATTCGGGTCCCCACGTATCCTTGATTGACAAAAGTGAGGATTTTGTCAATCGATCAACAGTCACCTGATAAACACTTCATAGATTAATTAGGGTCATCTTATGATATATATTTAGAAATAATTCGTGTGTAAATTCGGCACTTTGTACATGAAATCGTTGGGGTTCACCAACACAAAAATAGTTTCACTGTTATCTATGATTATCAGTGTTCCGCCCCTCAAGGTACGAAACCCTATATGCCTCGTCGGACATCCATAGGTGGATAATCTCAGCTCAACATTCATTTCCGCAACAATCAATGATTATCCGTGTTCCTCCCCTCAAGGCGCGAAACCCTATACACCCCGTCGGACATCCCTAGGTGGATAACCTCCCGTTCGCGATCCGCCCCTCAAGGTACGAATCCCCATACCCCCCGTCGGACATCCCTGGGTGAACATTACAACCTTTCTCACTCATATGTACGATCTGACAATTATCTACGTTTCGCCCCTCAAGGAACGAAACCCTATACGCCCCGTCGGACATCTCTAGGTTGGATAATCTCGGCCCAGCATGGCTTTCCACATATACACACCATCAGCATCACAATGGCCATCACAAATAGTACAAGTTCATTCACGCCACAAATTGCACAAACAACGCATCATCAACACAATGATTCTCAACAATCCAACGATCACCACCAACGATACACAATACAGCATAACTCATGATCAATACACAACACACTGCACAAGCAAGTGTACAACCCACCAAACACGAATATCGCAAATCTTTACACATAACACAACACACAATACACATTTATGTGTATAACGAACCCACATGAATATCACAATCCTGCACACATGGCCCAACACGTATCACATATACCAAAATAACAATATCATCACAAAGCCTTCAAAATGCGTGATACACAAGCAACTCACACGAAACATATTTATGAAGGCAAACAAATCATCACAAACCTAATACGTGATTTCTAGTCACAAGATACCAGTCGTATAATAAGATACTTGCCTCGGAATCGGCACGCAAATACTCCGACGAATACGGCTCGACCGAAATGCCCCAAAAACTACAGCTTCTACAACATATGAAGGAAACACGAATACCAAGAGGTTCGAGACCAACAACAACGAAAATCACATCAACCAACTGAAGGAAACTCATTCGAACATTTAATCGAACATTAAATGTTCAATAATTCCTCAAGAACCCTAGGATCATAAACCGGGTTAAACGAATCAAAGATATGGATATACAATCCATAGAACATGATTAATAACACCATACTACACCAACCGATTCATCAAAATTGGACTAGGATCGAAATCAAGAACAAATCTCCAAAAAGTCAACACAAAGAAAAATCAAGATATTACCTCGATCCGATGAAGAACAATGGATTAGATGATATTACAATCACCTATATATCTCCAAAAACACCTTGGAATTGAGTAGAATCGACCAAAACTCCATACCCTAGTATCACCCGTCCGTCAACCGCGAGGAGAAGAGAAGAAGGGAAGAAATGAGGTGAAAAACTCGTCTGTCCCGTTTTATACTAATAGGGACGCACGACCATCATGCAAGATCAAAGGCTCGTGCGTCTGGTCGTGCGTTAGGCCACTGCCCAACATCACACCACACACAAGCAGCACGCACGAGCACCTGCTCGTGTGGCTTGCTCGTGCATCCATGTTCTTGACCAGACTACACTTTCTGGTGCACTGGTTGCGTATGAGCATCACGCACGAGCACCTGCTCATGTGGACTGCTCGTGTGCTACACTAAGGGACCAATATCGATCCCGACACGGCTCCGAAAGCACCCAGAACATAACCAACTCGAGAGGGGATGATAACAAAGGGTCTCAACGCCCTCAGAGTGGCGAAAAGACAACGGAGTACAATATGCCATGTCACACATGCATATACACGACCTGTACGACCTACACGATAACTAGTCGTATCCTCTGAACACCACGACACGGTCCATCATACCGCCCATAATAAAGAGAAATTCCGAATAATCCTCAACGGGGCAAAATAATCAATACAAATTGTAAATAATTCAAAATAACTGGAAACGAAAATCTCGGGTAATATACTCTACCCCACTAAAAATAAGTTTCGGCCCGAAACTTAAAACAAAAGCATCACAGTGATACACAACGAAACACAAGTCTTCAAGCATCAAGTGACCCCGTGATCTACTGTCACGTGTCCCCGTAGGTTTACGAACCCACACGAAATTATTCAAACCAAAATATCAGTTATCAAGTACCAAACATAAAAACATCAAATGACAAATCTCCACAAGAGGAACAATCCACCACAAAACACTTAATAACCTCACTGGGCACCATTGTGCCCTGCACGAGGAGCGGGACTTTGGTCCCCGAACATCTCAACGACAGACTCGCGACGCCACTTGGTGTCCTGATTGACCATGCTAGAATAGTTAACCTACAACGAGCGACGATTCTTCCGAATATGGCCCACATGGCTTCAGTTGAAGTACCTTGGCGCACCACCGAGAATCAACGATACCGATGTGAGGGTCGACATTTAGAAACCTCAATCCTCTTACCTCTATAAGAATCTCTAGACGTCTCTTATTTTCTTGCCACGGACATAGGCTCCATCGACGATAAAATTCACTCAAACGTTGGGTCTCTGCCAACGTCGACATTCCCTTCAGCTACTTGCATCTGATCATGCGACTGGTCCTCACGACCACAAGCACTGGTCTGATCGGTGCTCGCTAACGGATGAGCCACCCTGTTATGCTCATGGCTACGACCATGATCATAACCTCATTCCTAGACACGCTGAATATACAATCATTAAGTACAACAAACATAACATCGCAGAGCAACGTACCAGTATGCCAACACAACACCACTCATCGCAAATCAATATGCCGAAACGCCAATTCAGCATAACATATCAACATAGATAATAAATAGCAACAAGACCGATTATCCACTCTAGATAATTTCATGAACACAAGAACTATCAAGGCAGCAGATGGAATTTACCATCGTAAAAGAATCAGAAGACCACATGAATAGAAAACTTACGACCATTACCGATGCAACTACAGTCGTAACCACCACACATCATTGTAACCAATCACATATCACATTCCTTAAAAAATTCTCCGAGGTATCCATTCAAATGATAAGGATTTAAAATCCTTGAGTTTATAATTTCTCCAAAATGAGGCTTTGAAAATACTTTTAATACCTCAATCGTTTAATCAAAACCATGAACCAATTATCATAACCGTTTCGTTTGGAAATCATTTGCAAAGCACTATTTTGAAATATCAATTTCTCTTGTAAACAGCATCATTAAGATAACCATGTCTTCACGTATCATCATCAAAATTAACAAAACATAATGTAACACATGTTACCACTCAGAATCACCACAGATCAACAACTACATCCAAATTTTAAAGTTTACATCGAGTAAGATTTTTCATCATTCACCCTTATTTTGAAAATGAAAAACACATTTTGTTTTAAAATACAATAGTTTTATGGTGTGAAAGATCTTTGAATCATAGATTCAAGTCATTTGAAAATAAAACCAATACGTTAAAAATCATTTTCAAAAATCCTCCCATTCATGACAAAGAAAATTCCCGACGGTAATATTTTGCAAAATGATCAAAATACTTCAAATCATAACTTTCGAATACTATCAAAATGTATCATTTGCACATACAAGGCTGACTCGCCAAAGTTTAACCAATTTCAAAATCCATACAACACCGTTGTTTAACCGTACCGTCGAAATGTTTTCAGCAATCGGTTTTCCACAAACATACTCATGTTTATGAAATCCTTCAAAAATGGTTCTCAAACAGACATGCAACGGATAAAATCACAACTTTTAGAGCAATCGATCTCAAAATATATGCTCGGCCGGCATATAAGTTTCCAATTTAACAAACACACCTCATGAACACTACACTAAAACATATCTCGAAACCATATATCGGAGTTTCTAATCAAATTCTCTCATAACACACTTCCATAAACACATCAATGTTCAAGGTTTACACATCATACCGCACCACTCGGTGTCCAAACCATCAATACATCTAGCTCAATACACATGTAGTACACCACAAGTACCGAACACATACTTCATCTAAAAAAATACACATAAATGAAATCACGATACACAAATATAGCACATAGGAGAGAAGACTTACATCCACAGGTCGCATGAAGATGACGTTTGCCCACGGTACTAATCTCAACCAACAGCACAGACAACATAGTGTGGCAACACACAATTGTCAGTATTGGTATAATTGTAGTATTTGGTGGACAATTGCATTTGAGGATATAATGTGTATTCCGTATGTTCGTATCTAATATGTTGAGACGTTGGACAAGAATAAGCTGAAAATGGCTAAGTACAACCACATTAGCGCACGCTACGATGTATACTTAGCGTAAGCTAAGGCACAAGGAGTACGTACGTTAACTAGTATAGTTAACGTACATTATGATGCTAAGTGTTACGTATGCTATGTATAAGGCATTACGTACGTAACGAGAGGAATCAGACAGCTCAGGCTATGGCCGACAGGTGGGACCCATGGTTGGCAGCTTTCGGTGCGGATGTGGACAGGCGAGTCAACGCTGAGGTTACCGTACGCTACTGGCAGTGTATAACGTACGTTAAATAGAGTTTCACTGTAGCAAGTCAACGTAGATATTACGTACGCTATGAAGGATATGTTACGTACGTAATCGATTTAATGAAATAGGTCAGTGAGTTCTGAAATGATCTTACGTATGCTATGAGAGAAATGTAGCGTACGTAAGGGGTATTACGTATGTTAATATGGATTGATAACATACGTAATGAGCGATTCAGTTTATAAAATAAGGTTCGTTCTTTCATTTCTTCACAAGAGAAAATCGATATCCTTCCTCCAACTTTGTCCCTTTGCACATGAAAGTGAGAATAAACCTCTTTTATCTTGGTTATGAGCTTGGAAGCATGGATTAGAAGCTTGGATATGAAGATATCAATAATTCTTGAAGGGTTGATTGTGTTATTGATGTTCTTGAGGTATGTTAATGAAATCTACACCTTGAATTCGGATTTTGAAGATATTGTTGGTGAATAATTCGTATGAAGATGATTATGGTGCTGTTGTTATGATTCTTGAGGTAATGTGAATTGTATATTGGAAGATACAATAATATACGTCTTCGATTAGGTTATTTGTTATAATCATGATTATGGAATCATGATGTTCATGATGTTCTTGATGTTCTTGTTATATATATACCACATCAAAGAGGTAACTTTGATAAGATATATGATGGTTTTTAAGTATAATCATGGAATTGATGATTTAGACCAATGCTATGTTGATTGTAGTGGTAGAATTCATATGTTCTTGACGAAATACAAATCATGATTACAATTTTGAATCTGGAAAGATTATAGTTAATTTTATAACAAGATTATCAATGGTATTGAACTATATGGATAGTTCGGATTGTCGATTATGCCGATAGTATTGTTCCACTATGAAATTTACAATTATAAAAAAGAAGGAATCGTGTTAATTCGTATGAATTCGGAATAGAATGTGTTATGTAATCCTTGTTATCGAGAGGAGTTGATCGTTGATACGATTACTGGATTATGGAAATGTATCGTGGTAATGAGTACACGATTGATTGATTCGGGTTGTTCGGATTTATGTTTAATTGGGATAATTGTGGAACCGCTGGGTTTATTGATCGGTTGTATTAATTGCTACGTATGATCGTCGAGTTGCGGTTTGTATTATAGATATGAGTTCGTATTTGCTGAGTTTGATTATTTGGTTTTGTGTATTATCGAGATATCGTTAAACTATGAGATTGATTGATTGGTCGTGTTGGTTGTTGATTGTTATCGGATTGTTGTTAATCCATTAGGTTGCGATAATTGACCATTGATAAGAATCATGCCTTACGGTCAAGTTCGAGGATGCTCGTGGATTGCATTGATCGGGGCCCAGGAACTTACAGACGACATCAAGGTATTGGTGACGGCTTCATCGGTATCGATGCAAGTTATTACTTGCTTAGTTATAATGTTTAATGAATGGTTTCAGTTTCATTTCGTTTATAATGCATATAGAAATGATTATTACTGCATATTCTGGAGATTTGGATTATATGTTGTCTTTCCGATTCTGGGAGTTAAATCATAATGTATATGCTTTATATCAGTATTGGCATATTCGGGTATCAAGGTTATGTTGCGATAAGGATGAGTATATGACTATCTATAGTCCATGGTACGTTTGGATCGCCGAGCCTTGAGGATAATCATCAGTGATGATTTGACATCGAGATTTCTCCTGAAGGACTCGGGACAAGTATCTTAGTTTGATTCGGTTTAGTGTTGATGATGTTGATCATGCAGGTTGTCATTCATGATGCTGAACATGAAGTCGTCCTAGTTGTTTCAATATAGTGTCGTTCATGTTTTTGATTCATATGTTGTTCATGTTGGTGAACATATTGAGTTGCATATGTGTATGCATAATTGTATTATTTATATTGTGTTGATCTGATGGGATCGTGTGATATATGATGAGGGCACTGGATCGGATGTCCACTATTCATTGGTCCGACGGGATCATCATGGGGATCTATGCTTAGGGCGCTAGATCGTTGGACAGGTTTTCCACCATGCGTTGGTTCGACGGGATCATCATGGGGATCTATGTTGAGGGTGTTGGATCGTTGGATTGATCTAGTAGGATCAACTTGAGATCTATGCTAAGGGCGCTGGATCATGTGATTTCCATTGAGTATACACTATTGTTATTGTTTTGAGCATATTGACATTGTCATATGATTATGTATTTTTTGGTCTTGTGTTAGGACCGTTCTCTTATGTTGCATTGATCTGATATCGGATTAGACTGACATGATTGTCCTGTTATTGTGCATCTCGAGGTATGTTCCGTATTTCCCTTGGTATTTGTCTTTGATGGACAATCGGTTTTCGTGTCGAGATGTGATGATGTTACCCGACGGATTTGGGTTGGACAGAATTAGTAGATTTCGTAACAGTGAGTTATGATGATGTTTTGAGAACCTTGGGTACTATGCGAGATGTGAATTTTGGTAAAGGTATGACGATAGGATTACATTGGTCGTATTCTTAGTTTGTATTCTCATTGGTATGTAATTATTAATGTGATGTGACGGTTATCATTGTTGGATATTATGGCTGACCCCGTCGTGGGCTTTGTTTTTAGGTTCTTGAGATATCGAGCTTGTAGCGGTCGTGGAGAGATGATCTTCCTAGAGGATACTGGCTAGGGCATGTAATTGTGTATTGAGTTTCCTGATCAGTTGTTGTATTCCGCTGCTAGAGTATTTTTAATTGTTTGTCTTTTCCGCTGCTTGAATATTTTTAAATGGCCTTTTGGTATCTGACAACTTAGGTTACTTTGGCAACCATTTTCTAAACAATTTTGTCGGTACGTGTAAAAGATAGCTTAACGTATATTTTTAAACTGTTGAGTCCTGGCATTTCAGGCCTTGTCCTTTCAAACGAGATTTTACGACGGTTTCGATAAATAGATTTTATATAGTCCTCAAATGTTTTAAAGATAGTACCATCGTTGGCCTCTTGGGCATTTGTAAATGTTTGTGAAAATTTCTTTTAGCCTTGTGGGTTCCACCTCGGGGCCCACGGCGCTGTAATATTCCTGGATGGCTCTGGGGGTGTTACAGAATATGGTATCGGAGCTTAGGTTGAGAAAACCTAGGCAGTCGGGTCGAGTTGGGTCATATTTTGTCGCATCATTCGAGTTTTTGATTGACAAATATTAGAGCCATGAGTTTTTGTTGTTCACTCGGGCTTGTGCGTTAGGTGATTTACCAGTGTAGTACTGGGGTTGTTGCAAACTTTTCCAAACGGTGTTAACGTGTTTCTTCGGATAGAGCTGTGTTGTATTCTCGAGTTGAACTGATTTTGCAAAACGTGTGTTTTGAAAATGTCTGTATCGAGTATTTTCCAGAGTCGAGACATGTGCCATTATCACGGGGAATCATCGGCTTCACGATCTGTAAGTATTTGGATTTTTGAATTGCATTGAGATTTATTGCCGTTCTAAGTTGATATGCTTTGAGATTCAGCCGATGTTATGTCTTACCGTATCAGATGACAGAGTTGGGACATGATTGATGATAATGAGAAACTATGATTTTGGAAATCAGTATGTTGGGTAGATTTTAGAACGGAATTGTGCATTTGGGAGAATGTTGTGGATGGTTGAGAAGAACATGTAGTCATGTTAGTACATTTTGAGATATATGAACTGCTTTTGAGCATTTGAAAATGATACATTTCAAAATGATTATTTCACGGATGTTTTACGGAAAATGATTTTTAGGCCGAGACCTAATCGATTTTGATATAGATTTATAACTCAGGAGTTGAGGTCCAAAAGGGTTTTCTACTTTTTAAACTTCTTGTAATGTGGAACGGGATTTAGGTTGAAACCTAATGTTTCAAAAAAAGGCTTTTCATGTTTTCTGAAACTCCCGAGATTTGTAAAATGCTTCACCAATCGTTTATCTATTTTCCTACTGCCTTTCACGGTTTTGGGTTACTTGTTCAAATGAAACTTCTCGGTAAGTCTTTCGCTATGTTGATTTGTTTCAATGTTTTGTCATAGCATATTTGAGGTGATCCAGGATGGGTTAATGATTGACGTTGCGAGTCATATGTGGAAAAGGAGTTTTCAGTCGGAGTTTATATATTGAGATTTTGAAACTCTATCGTGTGGTTTTCCGATGGAATATCAGTGGATATTGGTGATGAACCGAATTGGCATACAGGAGTACGGGTGTGGTCAATCATTTGCATAGTTTTCATTTTAAAACTTCGAAATCGTGTGGATTCGAAGGAAACTGTTATCGAATACTTGGAACCAGCGAGCAATTTAATTTTCGAAAATTTATTTTGTGGTCTTACCAAAAGTTTTGTTTTGAGTTTTGAAATTTTTGAAAGAACTTTCGAAAATTTGTCTTCTTGATGAGACTATATGATTTCAAACTGGTTTTAAAAAATGTGATTGGTATACACACGCATTTAGTGCATAGTGCATATCATGGTGAAGTTATGAGTGTAACTCACAAACAGAATAATACAACAGTATGGTACGATGAAAAGAGATTCGAATTTTAGTATGGTAGTTTGGTTATCCAGATATGATCAGTTGGTTGATCAGATAAGAGAAATATGCTGCATGTTGTAGATTCATGCATAGGATGTAATTTTGGAACTTTAGATTTCGTGAAATCGGGACATATGTGATATGTGATTCCATTGGTATGGTAGTAGTGTGATTTTCACCATAATGATTTTTGAAGGATTTCTTTGTAAGTGTAGATTTGGGGATGGTGACCCCATGCTGGTTGATCTGGATATTGAGTGGTCATTCCCGCTCCATGTATAATTGGATATGTTCATCGGTTTGTGATTTGTTGCTCGTATGGCGAGGAGTATGTTCACCAGTCGGTTGTGTTTCGTTGAGATCTATTGTATATGATTTGTTTAACGTTTTGAGAACTTTGTTCGTTCGTATATTGGTTTCTGTGGTTCTGTGTTGATCGTGTTGTAGTTTACCGTGTGAAGTTATTCTCGATTATCGTTGATCGTTCATTGGTTATATTCTAGTTTATCATGTTGGTGATATTCTCGATTGTGTTTTGACCTCTGTTGGTCATATAGGAGTTTATCATGTTGATGATATTCTCAGCTGCATGTTGACCTTTGGATTGCTCGTATTAGAGTTTATCATGTCGATGATATTCTCGGTTAATTTATTGATTGATCATTGTTGGTGATCATCTGATCATTCAGATTTTGTGTCGATGTTTCAGGACTTGTTGCCATTTCTTTGGGTAGTTGTTTCATAGATGTATCGTACACTGTTGGTTTTTCAGCAGATTGGGACTTGATTGTATAATCAGGCAGATGAGATTTAGCACGGATAGATTATTTCATCCGGAGATGATATACTTTGTTGGGACTCATGGAATTGTGACTGTAAGCGTATTGAGGCTTTACGGTGGAGGAACTCGCTAGTATCTCAGGAGATCATTGACTCCGTGCATTTGTAAGTATACTGTTTTGGTAATTCGTTAATAACAATGATTGATCATTGTCGTGATGATTGCGGGATATTTTGGTTGAACAGATTGTTTCTTTTTATGACGGATTGCAAGTTTCGAGGCCGAAACTTATTTTAAGTGGTGTAGTATGTAATATCCAGAATTTCTACTATTGTTGTTTAATATTATTTTATCCGAGTTATATTGTACAGCGTGGAATCTGTATAGTAGGGATAAAATAAATTGAGGACTGAGATGTCAGTATTGGAATAATTGTCGTATTTGATCGACAATTGCATTTGAGGATATAATGTGTTGAGTATACGTAGTCAGTATGCCGTATGTTCGTATCTAATATGTTGAGACGTTGGACAAGAATAAGCTGAAAATGGCTAAGTACAGCCACATTAACGCACGCTACGATGTATACTTAGCGTACGCTAAGGCACAAGGAGTACGTACGTTAAGTAGTATAGTTAACATACGTTAAGATGCTAAGTGTTACGTACGCTAGGTATAAGGCATTACGTACGTAACGAGAGGAATTAGACAGCTCAGGCTATGGCCGATAGGTGGGACCCGTGGTCGGCAACTTTCGGCGTGGATGTGGACGGGCGAGTCAATGCTGAGGTTAACGTACGCTAAGGGAAGTGTATAACGTACGTTAAATAGAGTTTCACTGTAGCAAGTCAACATACATATTACGTACGCTATGAAAGATATGTTATGTACGTAATCTATTTAACGAAATAGGTTAGTGAGTTCTAAAATGATGTTACGTACGCTATGAGAGAAATGTAGCGTACATAAGGTGCATTACGTACGTTAATATGGATTGATAACGTACGTAATGAGCGATGCAGTTTATAAAATATGGTTCATTCTTTCATTTCTTCACGAGAGAAAATCGATATCCTTCCTCCAACTTCGTCCCTCTGCACATGAAAGTGAGAATAAACGTCTTCTATCTTGGTTATGAGCTTGGAAGCATGGATTAGAAGCTTGGATATGAAGATATCAATAATTCTTGAAGGGTTGATTGGTTTATTGATGTTCTTGAGGTATGTTAATGAACTCTACACCTTGAATTCGGATTTTGATGATATTGTTGGTGAATAATTCGTACGAAGATGATTACGGTGGTGGTGTTATGATTCTTGAAGTCATGTGAATTGTATATTGGAAGATACAATGATATACGTCTTCGATTAGGTTATTTGTTATAATCATAATTATGGAATCATGATGTTCATGATGTTCTTGATGTTTTTGTTATATTATACCACATCAAAGAGGGAAATTTGATAAGATATATGGTGTCATGGAATTGATGATTTAAACCAATGCTATATTGATTGTAGTGGTAGAATTCGTATGTTCTTGACGAAATATGAATCATGATAACAATTTTGAATCCGGAAAGATTATAGTTAATCTTATAACAAGATTATCAATGGTATTGAACTATTTGGATAGTTCGGATTGTCGATTATGCCGATAGTATTGTTCCACTATGAAATTTACAATTATAAACAAGGAGGAATCGTGTTAATTCATATGAATTCGGAATAGAGTGTGTTATGTAATCCTTGTTATCGATATGAGCTGATCGTTGATACGATTACCGGATTATGGAAACGTATCGTGGTAATGAGTTCATGATTGATTGATTTGGGTTGTTCGGATTTATGTTTAATTGGGATAATTATGGAACCGTTCGGTTTATTGATCAGTTGTATTAATTGTTAAGTATGATCATTGAGTTGCGGTTTGTATTGTAGATATGAGTTCATATTTGTTGAGTTGGATTATTTGGTTTTGTGTATGATCGAGATATCGTTAAACCGTGAGATTGATTGATTGATCGTGTTGATTGTTGATTGTTATCGGATTGCTGTTAATCCATTATTGCAATAGGTTGCGATAATTGACCATTGATAAGAATCGTGCCTTACGGTTAAGTTCGAGGATGCTCGTGGATGCATTGATCGGGGCCGAGGAACTTACAGACGATGGCAAGGGATTGGTGACGGCTTCATAGGTATCGAGGCAAGTTATTACTTGCTCAGTTATAATGTTTAATGAATGGTTTCAGTTTCATTTCGTTTATAATGCATATAGCAATGATTATTACTGCAAATTCTGGAGATTTGGATTATATGTTGTCTTTCCGATTCTGGGAGTTAAATCATAATATATATGCTTTATCTCGGTTATTGGCATATTTGGGTATCAAGGTTACGTTGCGATAAGGATGATGATATGAGTATATATAGTCCATGGTACGTTTGGATCGCCGAGCCTTGAGTAGAATTGCCGGTGATGATTTGACAAAGAGATATCTCCTGAAGTATCTTACTTTGATTCGGTTTAGTGTTGATGATGTTGATCATGCAGGTTGTCATTCATGATGCTGAACATGAAGTCGTCCTAGTTGTTTCATCATAGTGTCGTTCATGTTTTTGATTCCTATGTTGTTCCTGTTGATGAACATATTGAGTTGCATATGTTTATGCATAATTGTATTGTTTATGTTGTGTTGATCTGATGGGATCGTGTGATCTATGCTGAGGGCGTTGGATCGGATGTCCACTATGCGTTGGTCCGACGGGATCATTATGGGGATCTATGCGGAGGGCACTGGATCGTTGGACAGGTTTTCCACCATGCGTTGGTCCGACAGGATCATCATGGGGATCTATGCTGAGGGTGCTGGATCGTTGGATTACCCAGTGTTGTGTTGATGGAATCATGTGGATCCGCATCATTGATTTTATCATGTGTTGTTGTGCATATGTATATTATTAGTTATCCACGTCGTATTGATCTAGTAGGATCATCTTGAGATCTATGCTGAGGGCGCTAGATCATGGGATTTCCATTGAGTATACATTGTTGTTATTGTTTTGATCATATTGACGTTGTCATATGAGTATGCATTTATAGGTCTTGTGTTAGGACTGTGCCCGTATGTTGCATTGATCTGATCTCGGATTAGACTGACATGATTGTCGTGTTATTATGCATCTCGAGGTATGTTCCGTATTCGATGGACAATTGGTTTTCGTGTCGAGATGCGAAGATGTTACTCGACGGATTTGGGTTGGACAGAATTAGTAGATTTCGTAACAGTGAGTTATGATGATGTTTTGAGAACCTTGGGAACTGTGCGAGATGTGAATTTTGGTAAAGTTATGACGATAAGATTACATTGGTCGTATTCTTAGTTTGTATTCTCATTGGTATGTAATTATTAATGTGATGTGATGGTTATCATTGTTGGATATTATGGTTGACCCCGTCGTGGGCTTCCTTTTTAGGTTCTTGAGATATCGTGCTTGTAGCGGTCGTGGAGAGATGAGCTTCCTGGAGGATACTGGCTAGGGCATGTAATTATGTATTGAGTTTCTTGATCAGTTGTTGTATTCCGCTGCTAGAGTATTTGTAATTGTTTGTCTTTTCCGCTGCATGAGTATTTTTAAATGGCCTTTTGGTATCTGGTAACTTAGGTTACTTTGACAACCGTTTTCTAAACTATTTTTTCGGTACGTGCAAGCGATAGATTAACATATGTTTTTAAACTGTTGAGTCCTGGCATTTCAGGCCTTGTCCTTTCAAACGAGATTTTACGACGGTTTTGATAAAATGATTTTGTATAGTCTTCAAATATTTTAAAGATAGTACCGTTGTTGGCCTCTTGGGCCTTTGTAAATGTTTGCGAAACTTTCTTTTAGCCTTGTGGGTTCCACCTCGGGGCCTACGGCGCCGTAATATTCCTGAATGGCTTTGGGGGTGTTACAAACCTAAGCTCTGATACCATAAATTTAACAACCCCATAATTCAACCGGGAATATTACACGTCGTGGACCCTACACTCAAGGATCCACTAGGATGAACACAACCAGACAACGAAATATTTAACCGGTCGGGTTCAAACAGAATAATGATACGGACCGATAAGGTCACATAACTAAAGTAATCAAAATACAATCCCACAACTTTTGCCCATGCAGGGGTCCAAAATACAAAACAATACAACAACGGAAGACTGAGAACAATGCAATGATGCAACAACTGAACTCCATAACTCTTGATTAGTATCGCGGTCCATCATCTCCCATGATGACCCTGTGACTGCTTCTACGAACCAAGCATACCTGAAATGCATGAAACGCATTTCCCCCATTTAAGGGGTTAACATTCGAATGGCTAATACAAGTATCTCTATACGAAATATAACAAGCAATTAACAACCACATATCAGATAAGGACAACCATTTACCAAGTACTCCCGAGGAGTTTTAGAACTCTAGAAAAACAACGCAATTATAGTCTTTAAAAGAAACAACAATCATCTCGGAAGTTTTAAAATCCTAGAGTCATTAGGAACTCATGTCTTAAGTTTTGGAAAAACCTTTATCAAATCGTAGGGTCTCAGCCCAAAATTTCGTTCATGAAACAAACATTTATATAATGGAAAACCTTTTTGAACGTCACACCCTTAGTTACCAAAACATTTCAAATCTATTGGTTCTCGGCCCTAAGCCATTTTATGTAAAACAAACTTTCGAAACACTTGACTTCAAAACAAATTAGTATTCCAAAATAACTTCCATATCAGTCCATAAATCGCTAGGGTTCACCAACCCAAAAATAGTTTCACTGCGATCTATGATTATCCATGTTCCGCCCCTCAAGGTACGAAACTCTATATGCCTAGTCGGACATCCCTAGGTGGATAATCTCAGTTCAACATTCATTTACGCAACAATCAATGATTATTGTGTTCCACCCCTCAAGGCATGAAACCCTATACGCCCCGTCAGACATCCCTAGGTGGATAACCTCACGTTCGCAATCCGCACCTCAAGGTACAAATCCCCATATGCCCTGTTGGACATCCCTGGGTGAACATTACAACCTTTCTCACTCATATGTACGATCCGACGATTATCCATGTTTCGCCCCTCAAGGCACGAAACCCAATACGCCCCGTCGGACATCCCTAGGTTGGATAATCTCGGCCCAGCATGGCTTTCCACATATACACACCATCAGCATCACAACAGCCATCACGAATAGTACATGTTCAATCATGCCACAAAGTGCACAAACAACGCATCATCAACACAATGATTCTCAACAATCCAACGATCATCACCAACGATGCACAATCCAGCATAACTCATGATCAATACACAACACACTACACAAGCAAGTGTACAACCAACCAAACACGAATATCGCAATTTACACATAACACAACACACAATACACGTTTATGTGTATAACAAACCCACAAGAATATCACAATCCTGCACACATGGCCCAACACATAACAAATATACCAAAATAACACTATCATCACAAAGTCTTCAAAATACATGATACACAACCAACTCACACGAAACATATTTACGAAGGCAAACAAATCATCACAAACCTAATACGTGATTTCTAGTCACAAGATATAAGTCGTATAATAAGATACTTGCCTCGAAATCAGCTCGCAAATACTCCGACGAACACGGCTCGATCGAAATTCCCAAAAACCTACAACTTCCACAAGACACGAAGGAAACACGATCACCACGAGGTTCAAGACCAGCAACAATGGAAATCACATCAACTTACCGAAGGAAACTGATTCGAACATTTAATCGAACATTAAATGTTCAATAATTAAGAACCCTAGGATCCTAAACCTGGTTAAACGAATCGAAAATATGGATATACAATCCATAGAACACGATTAATAACATCATACTACACCAACCGATTCATCGAAATAGGACTAGGATCGAAATCAAGAACAAATCTCCAAAAAGTCAACCCGAAGAAAAATCAAGAAACTACCTCGATCCGACGAGTAACAATAGATTAGATGATGTTACAATCACCTGGAGATCTCCAAACCTTGGAATTAAGTAGAATCGACCAAAACTCCATACCCTAGTCTCACCCGTCCGTCAACCGTTTGTACCGTTTTATACTAACAGGTATGCACGACCATCACGCACGACCAAAGGCTCGTACGTCTGGTCGTGCGTTAGGCTACTTCCCAACATCACACATCACGCACGAGCATCACGCATGAGCACCTGCTCGTGTGGCTTCCTCGTGCATCCTTGTTCTTGGCCAGACTATACTGTCTGGTGCACTAGTTGCGCATGAGCATCACGCACGAGCACCTTCTCGTGTGGACTGCTCATGGCTACACTAAGGGACCAATAACGAGCCTGACACGGCTCCGAAAGCACCCAGAACATAACCAACTCGAGAGGGGATGATAACAAGGGGTCTCAACACCCTAAGAGAGGCGAAAAGACAACGGAGTAAAATATGCCATGTCACACATTCATATACACGACCTGTACGACCTACAAAACAACCAGTCGTATTCGTCGAACACCACGACACGGTCCATCATACCGCCCATAATAAAGAGAAATTCCGAATAATCATCAACGAGGCAAAATAATAGACACAAACGGTAAATAATTCAAAATAACTGGAAATGGAAATATCGGGTATTACAATATCGGATGCTGAAAACTGACTATTTCTGAAACATGGGCCGTGTCAAATGTCATTTACTGCGACACGGACGTATCGCTTGTTGGGACAATTTTTTGTTGCACACAGTTTTTGTATTTTGGTCATAACTCTCTCATACGAAATCGGATTTGAACGATTCAAATGGCGATAGAAATATAAGAGAAAGATATACAACTTCTGTGATATGGTTTAAAGTACAATTCTTTGTATATCGGGCCACAAGAGTTGTGAAAGTGTTCAGCAAATATTCTGGCAAAAATTTGTACGAAAAGTTTCTTTCCTATTTTAAATTGCATTGGCCAACAAGTTAAGTTAGGGTTGAACTCCGCATCTATAATGGACATAAGGGAGCAGGAAATTGAGGAAAAAATCACTTTTTATCATCAAGAAATTCAAGAGAACACAAGGAGGAGATTAGGTATCAAGCTTCCAGATCCAAGACCACAATAAGTTCTTCTTTTCCAATTTTCTTCTTTTTGTTTTAAGAAAAAGTTACACCTGCTCCCCCTAATAAACACCCCTGAATCATCCAAGTCCCTAACTTTTTGACAACGGGTTGGTCCATTTCTTGGACCATTTTGTAACTTATTAGGGAATATTTTTGGACCATTTTGTAATTGATTTGCGCATTTTTTTGGACAATTCTGTAATTGATTCGGGCATTTCTTTTATGTTATTGTTGAGAAGTTAGATACCCCGATGTTATTACAAAATTTATTTGGGGGACCAAATGAAAATTGCCCCTGTTTTAGTTAAAGAATATATTCACTTTATCTTATTATAATTTCATAGCCATATTTCTTGCCTAAACTTCCTTAGATTCTAGGATTTGTCAATATTTTAATTATTGTTTATTTATTGAATTTGATATATTATTTCTTCTCTTTGTTTGTTCTTGGGTTTGTTGTTTTAATTCATGTATGAATAGAATATCAATATTTATACATGCCTTTTGATTAGCTTGAGATCCAAAAAAAGATAGTTGATCATAGATGAGTCCAATCCAAGACATAAATGAAAAGTAGCTTCAAAAGAGCAGAAGAAGTTTGTGAGAAAGTATAGTCCTATGTTCTTATTGGGGTTATTTTCAATACTTAGATTCAAAAGATTGAGTTTGCCTGTACAGTTCATATTTTAACTTGTTCTAAAAGAAAGGTTAAAATATTTTTGTGATTTTCTTACAAGTATTGAGATTAAAAATGGGGTTAAGTATATAATTTAAATACCATGATATATTAACTGAAGGAATGCATGTCCTAGAATCTATCTCTACCTTTCGAGGTTCTCTACCATCATTTTTTTTTATTTGAAATTACTTTCTGTGTTTTTAATATTTACCTTTATTAATTCAATTCAACTCAATTTAATTTCATCATCGTTTAAATAATGTCTAAAATATCACGCAATGAATAAATCGTCAAAATATTAATCCTTGAGGAATACGACATTGGATTGTCCTGATATTATACCTACACTGTGCACTTGTGGTTTAGCAAAACATAATTTAGCGAACAAGTTTTTGGTGCATTGTCGGGATGAATTAGTAGACGATACTTTGTGATATTGTGGTAGGTATTTAGATTTTAGTTTAAACATTTTAATTTTTATTGTTTATTTTTTTTTTTTTTGATAACTAGGTGATCCCAGCTTAGCCGGACTAATCCTAGTCCCTCAATGAACCCACTCCTAACCCATTGAGAGAAGTAAATCGCGAGTCGCTCGAGCAATTCCAGGGTTCCCAATGCCTTTTCTGTACACTTCTGCGCACAAGGAGAAGCCCTTAACTGATTAACAGCGCCTCAGGTTCCCAGCACAGTTCTCGGGAGAACAGCCACTGATTGGTCAGCACCTCCGGGTTCCCAGCAAGGAAATACTCCCACACTGCCGCTTGACGCGAGATTAAACATTGATTAGCGGTTGCTTGAGCTATCCCCGGGGAGCTAGAGGATCATAAAGAGAAAAACTTCCTCTTTCACCTCCTTTGGTGGGGTTAGAACCCAAGACCTCTCCAAAGGAGTGTCTTGGGAGTAGACGTCCTACCACTGGACCACCCACCCTTCCCCAATTTTTATTGTTTATTTGTTTTTGTGTTACTTTGTCCTTGTAATACCAGGGATCTATATTGGAATTATGGTGGAATTTTTTATATTATTATTATTGTTATTAACTATATATTTATCTGATTAAGTAGGGGGAAACGACTAATGAGGAGTCGGTGTAGAATTATGGTGAAGTTGTAAATGATAAATCACATTGTATTGGGCTCATTTAGAAAATTAGACCCAATTTGATGAGTATTTTTTAACCGTGAAGTTGATAAGGCGGATATTTATCGTCATTGGCAACCTACTCATTTTAAATCAACTCCCTCTTCTCCCCTAACCCCCCGCCCGACAAAACAACACAACCATTCCTCTTCTTCTTCAATGGACGACGTTACTTCTTCACTGTGGTGGCCGAATCGCAACTCTTTCTCCTCATTCATGGTGATGGCGACTAATGGAGGTATGTGGTACCGATGGTATTTCAGGTGATCAGGCCATGGATGGTGGATGGTCGCCTAGGTGTGGATCAACGACAGTCATCATCTGCGATGAATTGGGGTGATTTATGACGAGATGGATGGACCATGGTTTTGGTACGATTCTCCCGACACTTTCTTTTTTTTTTCCTTCTTGTTGCTTGTGGTAATGGGTGGACAACGGCCAGGCGACCTTGAAGGTGGATTCTGGTCGGAGTTGTTATAGAGGTCAGGCGGCATCGAAAATGGACCTGGTTGTCGATCCCATGATTGTATTTCCAGCGGCTCGCCTTCCAAAAATGGTGTTGGATTTGAATGGCTAGCGTTCAAGGCGTTTTTGGGGGATGACCTTGGAACCATCGGACTTATCTTTCGATGGTGGGGTTGATTACCAGATCGATGGTCGAGCTCATTTTGTGGTGACCTCTACTCCGAGCTCGAGTTATCGACATTCGGGTTTGTTTGATTTCATTTGGACCAGATGCAGGCTCGGCGGGCCATGATCGGCTTGTTGGTTAGAGGAAGGAGATGCCTGACCTATGTATATGTGTATATGTCTGTATGTTTGTGTATATATAATATATGTGATATAAGTTGTGATGTGTGTCCAGACTATATATATATATATATATATATGTGTGTGTATGTTTATATATATATATATATATATATATATATATATATATATATATATATATATATGAGGAAAGTGAATATGAGGCTGTCTCACATGTAAGTTTACATGTGAAATCTTCTAAAATAATGCCGTTTAACAAGAAAATATTAAAACAATCTCATTTGTATTATATCCCTTCACTATTAGTGTTTTCCTTTAATTGCATAATAACATCTTTAAAGTAGGGTTTCCTATAATATATGCTTCTTTTACATCAATTGTTGGGTGTTTTAAGTTACCTAATGAATTCACTTTAGTTTAAAGAATTGTTTGATTAAATTCACGATTAAAAAGTGTTGCACTACTCATACATTGGATCTACTACTCATATTTTGAAAAAAAAAAATCAATCCAAGTGACATAATTTTAGGTGATTTAGAGTGGTTTCACATGTAAGCTTACATGTGAGACAACCTCACACTCTCTCTCTCTCTCTCTCTCTCTCTCTCTCTCTCTCTCTCTCTCTCTCTCTCTCTCTCTCTCTCTCTCTCTCTCTCTCTCTCTCTCTCTCTCTCTCTCTCTCTCTCTCTCTCTCTCTCTCTCTCTCTCTCTCTCTCTCTCTCTCTCTCTCTCTCTCTCTCTCTCTATATATATATATATATATATATATATATATATATATATATATATATATATAGAGAGAGAGAGAGAGACTTTTTTCACCTCTTTGTCTATTCTCTTTCTCGTCTTATTTTCCTTTTTGAAAATAAAAAAATAAAAATAAATGCCGGAAAATACCGACTTTTTTAGTTAGTATTTTGATATTGTACTCTCTTTATGTGTGCGTGTGTGTATATATATATATATATGTCTCTCTCTGTGTGGGTGTGTGTATAGTTTGTGTGTGTGAGTGCGTGTTTGTGTATGTTATTTATTATAATATATATATATATATATATATTACAATAAATAAGAGGAGGCGATTTTTCGTTGCCCGCTTCATCTCTGTTTCACCTGCCTTCTCTTCTCCACCTCCTCGCTTTTTGCCCTATTTTCTCTCGCTGTCTCTTCTCCACCAAGTTGCCTGCCTCACCTTTCCATTTCCCCCCAGTTGACTGCTCCTTCTACGTTCTCAATTTCCTTCTTCTCTTTCTTTGTTTCGTTTGTTGTGTTTCAGATTTCTCGATAAGGATTTTCTTCCCATCTCGACGATTTCTTCTTCTCTCGCGATTGTGGATATTCTATGGCAGGTAAATTTTTTTGCTTTCTCTTTTTCGTTTTCTGATTTTGTTTCTCTTCCTTTGTTTCATTCATTTTGTTTCAGATTTCTCGGTCGGGTTTATCTTTCCATCTCAATGATTTCTTCTTCTCTCGCGCTTCTGGATATTGTACAGCTAGTGACTTTTATCTCTTCCTCTTTTTCGTGGTCTGATTTTGATGATGTTTAGGGTTTGCTGAGGCTTATTTTATGTGGGTTTTTTTCTTTTTTTTGGGTTTCTCTTTCTCTTGGATTTTCTTCTTCCTCTGGGGGTCACTGATTTCTTCTAGGGGTCGATTGCTTCTTTCTTTTTCTTCCGAGGTTCTGTATCTTCTGGGGGTTGGATTTTTCTTCCTTCGGGGGTCACCATATTTTCGGACTTTTTCCGCTGTTATGTACTTTGTGGATGTGTTGCTGAAACATTGAAAGGATTATTCTATTAGTTGTGTTTGTTTGAAAATGAAAAATGTTGATATTGATGTTTATGTGCTGTTGTGTGTGTATTGCGGGGTTTGGGATGTGTTTTTACTATTTACGATTACGCAACTTAAATGTTTTGAAAAAAATGCTTGTATATCCGAATGTGGTACTGGTCTGTCAGGTCTGTTGATTTCGGGGACTATTTTGTGGCTGCATTTGTAGCTAATAAATAAAGTGTTATTGACAACATTCTTGCTATGAGCTGACGTGCGTCACCAATATTTTGTATGCTATTATTGTTGTTTGTAGTAGATTTGTTAGTTGGCTACAATTATATTTTTGAACGGTATGATAGTGATATCGGTCTGGCGTATCCTTTGACCTCGGCGATTCGTGCGTGTCAGGATGTCTGTTAGTCTTTTCTAAGTGCTTTCACAGTTAGTATCCAGAAGACCTATTTGTCTTCCACGTCGACTTGTTATGCCCTCTTTCTGCTCTATTGACGTCAACTATTTTATACTGTTCGTTCACTCTCGCATTTATCTAGCTTGTGTTTTTAATAACTTGTATGCTTGGGTTTTGTAGGTTTCGGGATTGTTCTTTCATCGGTTTGCTTGTGTGATAGTTAGTGGCTGCGTTGAGGTTCTTTACTGTTTGCTTATATGGATTTTTTTATCGTTATTTATTTTGTTGGTTCTACTACCGATATTTTGTGTGTTCTAAATCTACCAGTTTTTCTTTCCCGTTAACATACAGCCAATTATGATTTTTCTATTCATCTTCTTCTTCGGGCTTCTTCTGGAAGAGCGGTGGTCGGCTATTATTATTATTTTTTAGAGAGATTATAGTGATATTGATCTAGCATTTCTTTCGGATTTGGCATTTCGTGCTTGCTTTGTATTAGTAAATAAATGTTCTACTAGTGTTCGTTCTATTTACAAAAAAGCATACGTGTTTTTCACAGCGGCCTCTACTCACCTCTCTCTGCTCTATTTACGCCAACTATTTTATAATGCTCATTCTCTCTCGCACTGAGCAAGCTTGTATATTTAACAACTTGTATTCTAGGCAGGTTGCGTTTTAAATCGTGCCTTCAAATCGTTGTATGGACATAATGTATATCATTCTCTTGTGTATATTATGTTCGCTTATGCGTTGGCAGATTGTTAGATGCACTTCTGCACCACCCATTGTTTCGGCTGAAAACAAATTTTTTTTGCCTTCAATCTTGTAGGTTTCAAGATTGTTCTTTCATCGTTTGGCTTGTGTGATAGTTAGTGACCCATGTGAGATTCTTTATTGGTTTGCTTGCATGGAGGTTTTGGATCTGCGTCTACTATAGCTTAATCATTTTATATTTGTCAGAATGTCTGTTATAGTCTTTTCTAAGTTCTTTCACAGTTAGTATCAACAAGACCTATTTATCTTCCACGTCGACCTGTTATGCCCTCTCTCTGCAGCAAGGTGATATCTTCAAAAGGGCACAGAGCAATTTCACTATCGATACTCAAACAATCATATCAGTTCAAACACTCCTTGCAATAGAGCAGGTACAGAATACTCTTAATTGTACGCAAAAATTGTCGTCTCCCTCTTGCTTCTGATGTCTCCCTCCCCCAATACTTAATTTATTTAGTTTCATTTTTCATACAGCCAGCCAGATCTAACCTGCTCGTTCGAGGTAAACTAGCCTGTAGAACTCAAAATTTTATGTACCCATGCTGCGACAAATGCCATCGTGTAGCCACTGCAGCGTATAGCTCTCTTTTCGAATGCCATTCTTGTCAACAAATCAAGACAGTTAATCCAAGGTACACCGAGATCATAAATCTTGTTCTACTTTCTACTCTCATTACTTACTCACCTAATTACATCACATTTTCAACGCACCATAGATACAGATTCTCCCTCTTAGTATATGATGATACTAGTGAAATAAAGGTGACTTCTTTTGGAATCGAGGGTGAAAAAATCATGCAAATGTCAGCAAACGACTTTCTGAATAACTATTGCAGCATAACCAACTTCTCTCTTTACAATAATTTTTTGATTGAAAGCTGAACTACGTTAAGCATCTTATTTTACTTTAATCTACACTGTACTCACTTGTAGGACGGATCTTTGATATTAGACTCCATCGACTCAAAACTAGATCAGCTATAGCTTAAAATGAGAATTCAATCTAAAGTTTTCAACAAACAAGATGGCACAAATACATTGTCGCATACCATAAAAACACTGGAATGCTAGCCATTATATTCGCCGCTTGTTTCCACAGATGAAACATTGCCCTCATCTTTGGCAGGTACGTAAATATATTTAATCCATCATACTTCAAATATTCATTTGTCTTGACAATTCTACGTTCTCTATTAACAGATACAACAGCTGTCAATCCCCATAATGAAATCTCCACACCCACAAGATCAGAGACCAAGAAGCTCCCATCAATAGCAAAAGGTAATCTCACATTAATATATTCCACTCATATACATTAACTAAATATATATTATCATACCTTTGTCATTTCAGAACATCCTCACCCTGACGCACACGCCAACACATCATCACGCGGACGATCATTGAAGGCTAAAAGAATCGACTGACTCAACTTTGTTGTTTATATACGTACTCGGAGTTTTATTACAAGCTTGTACAGACTATCCTTACACTGTAGTTTGGCTACAATCTAACAGTGTTTGTGTGTGTTTGAGTATTTAATATGTGTGCGTATATATGTGTTTACGTATATATGACATCTGCATTGTGTGTTTATTACATACTTGTGGTATATATGATATCTGCGTTGTGTGTGTTTATTTGTTTTATGTTGATTCTGTAATATCCGTACCTTTCCCTTTTTAGCAGTTTTCTTTTTTGGTGTATGTCTATTTTTAACGAATCGCTTGTAACTGTTTCGACATTTTGAATGTACTTTATTCTTGGAGTTTTTCCATTTGGACGAGTTTTGGTGATGTTTTCACGTAATTTCATTTTATGACATGTTTTGCCATATGAACGTTCGATTCTCGTAAAACTCATTCGTTTTCGTTGTTTCTTGGTTTGTGCAAGTTCGTATGGTTGCGTTAGTCGTGTTGAGACTTTCGGTTTGCAAATTCGACGTCGTATCGTGATTTTCGGGCACTTGGGCCATTTTTGTAATTTCCTATAAGTTTAGGGAATTTCATTTCCTTTGTCGCATTACGGACTCTCCGGTGGTCGGAATTGTATTTTCTTTCAGCGCTTAGCTCTGTCGTCTTATATATTTCGTGTTTATGTTTTTGGATTCTGGCATTGTCGTGCGTTTCGAGTTTCGTACCTTCGGCAAAGTCTTGATCGACCGAGCGATCGAACCTGGCGAGTAGCGCACGCTATCCTTACTTACTTGCGTGCGTTATCGATGTGCTGTTAGCATACGCTAACTCATTGTTATTAACATGCGCTATCGGGCAGTATTTAGCGCGCGCTAAGCCTGTCTAGCACACGCTAGCGACGGGGGCAGCGACTTCTGGACTGTTTGCAACCCCCGTTAGCCCGCGCTACCTTTTGATAGTTAGCGTGCGCTAACTATGCGTTTTAAATAGATCAGCGGGCAGGTCAGAACATCACTCTTTTCATTCTTTCTCTCGTTTTCTTCT
Organism: Orobanche coerulescens; assembly: GCA_033398695.1. Taxonomy (NCBI): domain Eukaryota; kingdom Viridiplantae; phylum Streptophyta; class Magnoliopsida; order Lamiales; family Orobanchaceae; genus Orobanche; species Orobanche coerulescens. Next base: position 127,773,604 of record CM065811.1, on the reverse strand, counting down.
TCGAGCGACGCAGAGGGCGATTCCCTTCAACTTCTATCCGAGAATTATTTGTATTCCACCACTGTAGAGTCGAGCTAACATATCATCATCAGCGTAATCATCCTTCATCATCTGAATCTGAGGTATTTTTTCAAGAACACTAAACTTGTCCAATTTGGGGGTTTTTTCGAGTTTTTCTTGATTAATTCTGAATTGTCCATATACGTTGTATATTTCTTCATCGATTATTGTTATCAGATGAATCCCAATCCATTTCACCTAGTTAAATTCGTGAATTATCGATTCGGGGAGGTTTTGCGTAAACCCTCGCCCATATCGATTGATCGTTCATTGTTGTGGTTTGTAATCGGGGTTAGGGGTGTATTCCGTTCGATTATTGTTGTCCGTTGGGACTGAGTTATGTTGATCCTTCGTTTAGGAACCGTCGTTTTCCATCCGGACCGTTCGTAGTCGTGTTTCATTCCCGATTCTTCAAAGATGTCTCAAAAGCAAGTACTTTACATTTGTTTACGCGTTCTAGTATTTGAATTATGGCTATTCGTGGTTGTGTGGATGTATATGTGTATGTTCACCTAGGGATGGTCCGACGGGCCCTCTAGGGATACGTTGCCGTGAGTTTCGTATCGGGAACTATGGTTAACCACCCAGGGATGTCCGGCGGGGCTTTACGGGGTACGGTGGTCGTGAGTCTCGTACCAAGGTTAACTTTGAATTATTTTTGTTGGAGAAAATGTGTTTTGTGATTGTTTACCGTAAAATATTCCGGAATATAAATGATTTCTAAAATGATTTTTGGCGCATATTTTCATATGATTAGAGTGGTAGTTCCAATGGATTGTACTTGCACTAGCAGTTGTCGCTAACCCCTTAAATGGGGGAAATACTTTTTGTATTTCAGGTTCAGGACTTGGAGACAAGCGACCACACGAGTCGTATGAGAATGATGGGTCAGCATGATACTGTTCAGTAGCCATCTGTTGGTGTTCTGTTCTGTCATTTATTTTGATGTCTTGTTTTGGGATTTCTGTATTATAAAATTGGTTTAAGTACTCGAGTACTTCCTTTTTGAAGTTGTTAATGTTGTGTTCCCATTTTGGGAAATGGATTTGATGTCAGATTTTATTTGTCGGACTTTAGTCTTTTAATTAAATTGTCATATTGTTGATGATTTTATGTCGCTGTCGAATGTCGTGTTGGTACGTTAGCCTGGTGGATTCCACAGTGTGGGGTCCACGACGCTGTAATATGCCCTGATCGTCTTGGGGGTGTTATAGAATATGGTATCAGAGCTTAGATTTATGGATACCTAGGCTGTCGGTTATTTGGGTCTAGTCGAGTGTCGTTTTTGAACAGTATCATTGCCATGCTATCATCTTAATACACCGGTGCTCGTAAGTTTTTCCTAACTTGACTCGTTACATTGTTCTGTTCTATTCGTTTCTTGGTATCGTGTTGCGTTTTGCGTTTGAATTGTACTCACCCGCTACTTCTTCAGAATTCCTGCTGGTAGAGGACACGGACGCGGTCACGGACGCGGTAGGGGACGTGGCGCAGCCGATGGGGCGGCCATGTACGATAACTCGGGAACTGATTTGGCGATGCCTTCCTTGTCGAACAGTGTTCCACCTAGTTCTGGAGGTCAGCAGGACCAGTCTGCTAGCTCCGGCAACGCACATGAGAATGTTGGAGTGGCGAATATTTGATAGCAAGTAGCGAACCAGATGACGCTACTGACTCAGGCAGTTTTGGTCGGCCAGGCTAATGCTAACCCGGTTCCGCCTACTAGATCCGGTAATGATAAGTTACTTCAGGACGTGATTCGTATGCGTCCTCCGCAGTTTGATGGTGCTTCCGACTCTTCCGGTTGGGAGAGTTGGCTATTTGAGATGGAGAAAGTATTTGAGGCTGCTGACTGCTCTGAGGAGAGGAAGGTACCCATTGCTCAGTACTTCCTCGCCAAAAAGGCGGCAACGTGGTGGCAAGCGGTGAAACCGCGTGACCGGGCAGCCACATGGGTAGAGTTTCGAGAGCTGATGGAAGACGAGTTTTGTCCGTGGCCAGTGAAAGAGGGGAGGATCCGAGCCTTCTTTGAGGTTAAGCCCCGAGATGAGCTTGATAAGATCCGCCATTTTGACATGCGGATGAAATTGAGGGTGCGTCACTACATGTCTGGTCTAGGGTGCACGAATTTGAAGGAGTATCAGAATAAAGCGATGGCTTATGAGATGTCATTTTTTGCGACAGAGACGGCAGCCTAGGGAAGTCTGGAGGGCATCAGAAGACTCAGTCTAGTCCGCGAGTCTTCGGGAGTCAGTCCCTGTCATTTGGACGAGGAAACGGTTCTAAGTCTGCTCCTACTAGTTCAGTGCATGGTCCTAATTGTTTTAAATGTGGTCGTCCTGGACACATTATGAGTGAGTGTGACAGACCTCCGATTCAGTGTCATTCCTGCGGTCGGATGGGGCATTGTGCCAAGTTTTGTACAGATGCTTCTCGGGCACCAGTTACTCAGATATCAGCCCCAGCTGCAGGGGAACCGAGTGTAAATCAGGGACCGATAGCTTCTCAGCCATAGCAGAGTTTTGGTAGAGGTCGAGGACGTGGACAACCTTATAGAGTGGGAGCTTCTAGCGCGGGGCCTGTTTCACACCGAGTATGTGAGATGAGACGAGTAGGAGACCCAGACGCGATGTTAGCTACAGGTACCATCCACATTCTTGATCATCCTGTTTCCGTGTTATTCGATTCTGGTGCTACGCATTCTTTCATATCTCTGGATTGTGTGCATCTCCTACATGTTGATTGCCTAGTTGCGTGTGAACCTTTTGTTGTTAAACTGCCTAGTGGGGATAGCATCGTGGGGGATCGTGAGATTAGAGATTTCCCAGTGAGTATCGCGGGGAGGGTTTGGCCTTCTAATCTGATTGCGGTAGATATTAGAGATGACGATTTGATTCTGGGCAAGGATTGGCTAGACCGTCATGGGGCAATCATGAATTATAGAATGAGAACCGTTTCGATGTTAGCCTCTGACGGTACCGAGCATTATTTTGTGGGGCGTAAGCGGAGTAGTCAAAGGTTCTTGATGAGCACTTTGAAAGCGGTGAGACTTCTTCGAGGAGGTTGCACGGGGTATTGGTGTTACGCTTTGAGATCGGGAGAAGGGGGAGTCAAGCTCTCGTCTATTCCGGTAGTGTGTGAGTATCCTGACGTCTTTCCAGATGGGTGGCCGGGTTTGCCGCCGAATCGAGAGGTCGAGTTTAGTGTTGATTTGGAGCCGGGTGCGGCACCGATTTCTAAGATGCCATACCGCATGGTGCCTGCCGAGATGCTTGAATTGAAGAAATAGTTGGGAGAGTTACTAGACATGGGGTATATTCGACCGAGCGCTTCGCCTTGGGGCGCACCGGTCCTGTTTGTGAAGAAGATGGATGGGTCGCTCCGTTTGTGTATCGACTACCGAGAGTTGAACAAAGTGACTATCAAAAAAAAGTATTCGCTCCCGAGAATCGATGATTTGTTCGACCAATTGCAAAGGGCAACCGTGTTTTCGAAGATTGATTTGAGATCGGGGTATTATCAGCTCCGAGTGAAGGATAGCGATATTCCGAAGACGGCCTTTCGGACGAGATACGGTCACTACGAGTTTGTGGTTATGCCTTTTGGGCTAATTAACGCCCCAGCCGTGTTCATGCAGCTTATGAACAAAGTCTTTATCGAGTAACTCGATAAGTGTGTAGTCATTTTTATCGATGACATCCTGATTTACTTGAGGAACGAGGAGGAGTATGCCCGTCATTTGCATATCGTGTTAGATATTCTGAGAACTCAGCATCTTTTTGCGAAATTCTCAAAGTGTGAGTTTCGGTTACGGGAGGTTATGTTTCTCGGTCATGTGATCTCGGCCGAGGGTGTTCGTGTGGACCCACATGAGGTAGAGGCAGTGTTGGATTGGGCACCGCCCAAGAACATGAAGGAGGTCCGTAGTTTTCTGGGTTTGGCCGGATATTACCGTAGATTCATCGAGGGGTTCTCTAAGCTCACTTGACCGTTGACTAAGTTGTTACAGAAGTCAGAGAAGTTTATGTGGACCGATGAGAGGCAGAATAGTTTTGAGGAGTTGAAGAAGCGGTTGACGACAGCTCCTGTTTTGGCGTTACCGAGTGGTAACGATGGTTTCTCAGTTTTTAGTGATGCTTCGGGCCAAGGGCTCGGATGTGTACTCATGCAGCACGGGAGGACGATTGCCTATGCTTCCCGTCAGTTGAAACCGTACGAGTTGAATTACCCTACGCACGATCTTGAGTTGGCCGCAGTTGTATTTGCGTTGAAGATCTGGCGTCATTACTTGTATGGCTCGTCGTGTCAGATTTTCACCGATCACAAGAGCCTGAAGTACATTTTCACGCAGAAAGAGCTTAACATGAGACAGTGGAGATGGTTGGAGTTGATTAAGGATTACGACCTCGAGATTCTCTATCATCGGGGCAAGGCAAATGTGGTGGCAGATGCCTTGAGCCGGAAATCGGTATCGCTTCGGACGCTTGAGTTACTTACGGCCTAGTCGGGACTTCAGCGAGAGTTTATGAGGTTGAGCATTGATATTGTGCTACCAGAGAGTTCCGGGCAGTTGCGTACCCTTGAGATTTCATCGTCTCTAGTCGACGACATTAAATCGGGATAGTTGGAGGACCCGAGGTTTATTCAGCTTTGAGAGAATGTGGGGAAGGGGAAAGCCCCGGGATTCGTGATACATGAGGATGGTGTGTTGAGATTCCAAGGTCGGCTTTGTGTTCCGAACGACCTAGAACTGAGGCAGAATATTATGCGATAGGCTCACGCGTTACCTTACTCAGTCCATCCGGGCTCGAGTAAAATGTATAAAGATTTGAGAAAGAATTTATGGTGGATTGACATGAAGAATGAGGTAGTCGATTTTGTGGCTAAGTGTTTGACTTGTCAAAAAGTCAAAATCGAGCATCAGCGGCCAGCCGGTTTGTTGAAACCACTTCCTGTCCCGGAATGGAAGTGGGAAGATGTCTCCATGGATTTTGTCACGAATTTGCCGAGGACGAAGACCAGAATGAATATGGTGTGGGTGATTGTGGACCGACTGACTAAGTCGGCACATTTTCTGGGAATCAAGGATACTTGGGGTCCAGAAAAATTGGCTCGTATTTTTATCGCGCAGATAGTGAGACTTCATGGTACGCCAAAGTCTATTATTACGGATAGAGACGACCGGTTTATATCGCACTTCTGGCAGGCGGAACATAAGGCATTGAGGACACATTTGCGTTTGAGTACATATTTCCACCCTCAGACTGACGGACAGTCCGAGCATACCATTCAGACGTTCGAGGATATGTTGCGCGCGTGTGCGTTAGACTGGAGTAGTGACTGGGAGGAGCATCTGGCCTTGATTGAGTTTACTTATAATAATAGTTGGCACGCGACGATTAAGATGGCACCGTATGAGGCACTTTATTGCCGACGTTGTCGATCAACGATATGTTGGGATGAGTTGTCCGATCTAGTTGGCACTGAGTCGGACCTTGTGTTGGAGACGAGGGAGAAAGTGGAATTGATTAGAAAGAGAATGTTGGCGGCTCAGAGTCGACAAAAGTCTTATGCGGATGTTAGGTGTCGACCTTTGGAGTTTGAGGTGGGAGGTCATGTTCTGTTAAGAGTGTCTCCATCGAAGGGAGTTTTTTGTTTTGTGAAAAAGGGGAAGCTCAGCCCGAGGTACATTGGACCTTTCGAGATATTGGAGAGAGTTGGCGAGTTAGCGTACCGTTTGGCATTACCTCTTTCGTTGAGTCATGTACATAGTGTGTTTCACGTCTCCCAGTTGAGGAAGTACGTTTCGGACCTGTCCCACATTATTGATTTCGGAGATGTGGATCGAGAAGGATGTTACGTTTGAGGAAAGGCCCGTCAGGATTTTGGAGAGTCGAGACAAGCAGTTAAGGCACAAAACCATTCCTTTGGTTAAGGTGCAATGGTCGAGGCACGTAATAGAAGAAGCGACGTGGGAGTTAGAGGAGGATATGCGTTCGAGGCACCCCGAGCTTTTTGATTCTTAAGTTTCAGGACGAAACATTATTTTAGAGGGGGATTCTGTAATATCCATACCTTTCAATTTTTAGCAGTTTCCATTTTTGGTGTATGACTATTTTTAACGACTCGCTTGTAACCGTTTCGATATTTTGAATCTACTTTATTCTTGGAGTTATTCCATTTGGACGAGTTTTGGTGATGTTTTCACGTAATTTCATTTTATGACATGTTTTGCCATATGAACGTTCGATTCTCGTAAAACTCATTCGTTTTCATTGTTTCTTGGTTTGTGCAAGTTCGTATGGTTGCGTTGGTCGTGTTGAGACTTTCGGTTTGCAAATCCGACATCGTATCGTGATTTTCGGGCACTTGGGCTATTTTTGTAATTTCCTATAAGTTTAGGGAATTTCATTTCCTTCGTCGCATTACGGACTCTCCGGTGGTCGGAATTGTATTTTCTTTCAGTGCTTAGCTCTGTCGTCTTATATATTTCGTGTTTATGTTTCTGGATTCTATCCTTGTCGTGCGTTTCGAGTTTCGTACCTTCGGCAGCAGCGTACTGATCTGAGCAGTACTGAACTGCTGCGTGAGTAGCGCACGCTATCCTTACTTCCTTGCGTGCGTTATCGATGTACTGCTAGCGTACGCTAACTCATTGTTATTAGCGTGCGCTATCGGGCAGTATTTAGCGCGCGCTAAGCCTGTCTAGTGCACGCTAGCGATGGGGACAGCGGCTTCTGGACTGTTTGCAACCCCCGTTAGCCAGCGCTACCTTTTGATAGTTAGCGTGCGCTAACTAGGCGTTTTAAATAGATCAGCGGACAGGTCAGAACAGCACTCTTTTCATTCTTTCTCTCGTTTTCTTCTTCGAGCGACGCAGAGGGCGATTCCCTTCAACTTCTATCCGAGAATTATTCGTGTTCCACCACTGTAGAGGCGAGCTAACATATCATCACCAGCGTAATCATCCTTCATCGTCTGAATCCGAGGTATTTCTTCAGGAACCCTAAACTTGTCCAATTTGGGGTTTTTCGAGTTTTTCTTGATTAATTCTGAATTGTCCATATACGTTGTATATTTCTTCATCGATTATTGTTATCACATGAATCCCAATCCATTTCACCTAGTTAAATTCGTGAATTATCGATTCGGGGAGGTTTTGCGTAAACCCTCGCCCGTATCGATTGATCGTTCATTGTTGTGGTTTGTAATCGGGGTTAGGGGTGTATTCCGTTCGATTATTGTTGTTCGTTGGAACTGAGTTATGTTGATCCTTCATTTAGGAACCGTCGTTTTCCATCCGGACCATTCGTAGTCGTGTTTCATTCCCGATTCTTCAAAGATGTCTCAAAAGCAAGTACTTTACATTTGTTGACGCGTTCTAGTATTTGAATTATGGCTATTCGTGGTTGTGTGGATGTATATGTGTATGTTCACCTAGGGATGGTCCGACGAGCCCTCTAGGGATACGTTGCCGTGAGTTTCGTATCGCGAACTATGGTTAACCACCCCGGGATGTCCGACGGGGCTCTACGGGGTACGGTGGTCGTGAGTCTCGTACCAAGGTTAACTTTGAATCGTTTTTGTTAGACAAAATGTGTTTTGTGATTGTGCACCGTAAAATATTCCGGAATATAAATGATTTCTAAAATAATTTTTGGCACATATTTTCATCTGATTAGAATGGTAGTTCAAATGGATTGTACTTGCACTAGCAGTTGTCGCTAACCCCTTAAATAGGGGAAATACTATTTGTATTTCAGGCTCAGGACTTGGAGACAAGCGAGCACACGAGTCGTATGAGAAGGATGGGCAAGCATGATACTGTTCAGTAGCCATCTGTTGGTGTTCTGTTCTGTCATTTATTTTGATGTCTTGTTTTGAGATTTCTGTATTATGAAATTGGTTTAAGTACTCGAGTACTTCCTTTTTGAAGTTGTTAATGTTGTGTTCCCATTTTGGGAAATGGATTTGATGTCAGATTTTATTTGTCGGACTTTAGTCTTTTAATTGAATTGTCATTTTGTTGATGATTGTATGTCGCTGTCGAATGTCATGTTGGTATGTTTGCCTGGTAGATTCCACAGTGTGGGGTCCACGATGCTGTAATATGCCCTGATCGTCTTGGGAGTGTTACAGATTCAAGCTGAAAATAGATATATTTCATTATAGTACTTATGTCTGATATTTGACGGCATATATGTTAATTGATCTTCATTTTGGCAAACAGCTGAATATCATTCTTACATATTTCTTAATCTTTAACATTGTGTGGTTCTATGTTATGCAGGATCCCCTTTGCTATGGAAAAACAGCTAAATATCATTTTTACACCTTCCTTATTCTTTAGTTTAAATGCAGGCACCTTTTTTTTTTGGCCTGCTGTTATTTCAACAGAGACGAACAGCTAAGAAATAATAATCAGATAGGCCTCGACTTTAGTATGCACCTCAAACAAAGGGAATCTGCGGCATAGGCCTCGAATGATTTTTAAAACCATGGGTTATATTCTTATATTGGATTTAACAATATTTCCATCTAATTCTTTCCAACTTTTATTTTTTTTCTCCGTCACACACACTCGAGCACATACACTCAGCCCCCCCCCCCCCCCATGTTTGTTTCTGTATCTTCTTCCCTTTGTTTGTTCATAATAATTTTTACGCCTCCATCAAAAACAGATAATAGTCAATAAATGTTTCTGTTTTGTAGTTCATATAAAGCAAATAAGATGTTGGAGATTGTGAACTTATCTTATTTCTATATTTCATAGTTGTGATGGTTATATTCATTTCTCAACATATCACTGCTCTGATTCTTTGATATAGACTTTGGATATTCTCCTGCAAATACTTGTTGCCTTCCCAGAGATAGAACCCTTGCGGTGTAAAGTGTAAATTATGCATCTTTTACCTGATTCATACTCTGCAAAGGGTGGCCTCTGTATACCTCAACAACTCTGATTTATTTTTTGGTTTCTGTATACCTCAACAGATTTGATTTACTTTGATTTATTTTTTCTAATGTTGCATGCGTTCGTTTATTTTGGTTTCTGTATACCTCAATAGCTGTGGTTTGCTTTGGTTTCTGTATACCTCAACAGCTTTGCTGCATGCGTTCGTTTATTGTGGTTTCTGTAGACCTCAACAGCTATGGTTTGCTTTGGTTTTGTATACCTCAACAGGTGATATATGAACGCTGCATGTGTTCGTTTATTTTGGTTTCTAGGTGGCTTACTTTGGTTTACTTTGGTTTATTTTTTTCAATCTATCGGACGGTTCACTTCATCCCCCATGTATTTCTCCATATAATGCATGGCATAAAATCCACAGTCAATTTTATTATCAGGGTCCCTCCATGGCACTCGCATAACAACATATCTCGGAGTTTTCAATCTCATTGCCTTTTTAGTTTCATCAAGATCCTCACTGCGAATGATGAGGAAGAAGTACTAGATAAGAAAGAAGTACTAGATAAGAAATAAAAATACACATTAATATAAAATAAAAAAATAAATAAAAACTGGCCAAAAACAAAGCACCCACAACGAAAATAATATTCGAATACAAATATTGTGTTTTCCATTTAGTAAATTAATGGTGGCATATCTTGGATTTCCGCTCTTCGTTTCATTTTTCGCTCTTCGTTTAATTGTTTGCTCTCAACTTTGCCTTCATTATGAATTTAGCACCTCTATAAGACAATTTTTGAATAATGTAACATGACTTTATTTCATATATTTTGAAAATCTATGATATTCATGAATTTGAAATTTTATACACTCTTTCAAAAAAATTATCAATTAGCTCGATATATAACCATCCCATAATATATTTCATATAATTTTTAGATTTATAATTTTGTTGGTTTAAAATTTTCACCCTAATTTTCTTTCGTAGAAAAAATTAGGAAACCTAAATTCCAAAATATACGTTATATAATTGAATCCTAGTTATTAAATATAAAAAGGTCTCAATAAAACTACACCGATTGAATAAAGTGTAAAAACGAAAATAAATAATATTGAAAATATTATATAATCAATATCAAAAGGTTTTACTTTAAATATAAATAATAATATATGTAAACTTACTATAAAATGTACGACACGGATTAAAAAGTAGAAGAACATTGTTTCGCCATATTTATAAACAATGATATATATAAACGTAAAATCTCAAACGGAACAAAGTAAATATAATACAATATATATTTAGTAACTATTTTGATTACTAAATAAACTCATTATATAAATTTATATTCAATAATGAAATGTGTGTTTATTGACCTTTTTCGAGAAAAAAAAAAACAGGTAGCTATAGTCGAATACGTGTAATATAACATCAGCTCTTTTTTCCTCAAATATTGGTTTATAAAATATGGCTCATTTCAACAAAAGTAGTATTTACTAAAAAAAATATAGCATATAAAAAAACATACTTCTTAAAAAAATTAATAATACAAAACAATATTGGAAATAACGAACGTAAAACTAATATATATATATATATTCACTTATTTAACTCGTGTAGAGAATTCCAGCTAGAAAGTCGATCCAATACAGTCTGGTCGCTACTTAGCCCTTGGACTAGTTAGGCCGGATGTCCAATAGCAATAAAGCAAAGACCTTGAGTTGGGTTCAATCCCTCCCTCTTTCAACATCCTTTTGTATGGGATGTCCATAATTTCAACACACACACACACACACACATATATATATATATATATATATATATATATATATATAGTGTAGTTATGGTTGTGGGTAGGTTTTTGTGTTGAAATTATGGACTGGGAGAACTTAAGAATAGGTGAAGGTTTTGATAAATTGGTCTACAAGTGAATCAGTGTACTTAGACCTTCGGAGTGAGTTTGAGCTCGAAATTTGTGCTCAGGGTAGTCGTTCAAGAATATGGATTAAAATTCTCATCACTAGTTAAATCGAGATATGGATTCGGGTTGAGTATCTTGTTCGTTTGATTCGATCGATAAATTAAGGACACAATAGAGGTATTATATCATCCAATTAATGATCTTATAATAAAGGTTGGGAATTCAATGGATCGACCGGATTGACCAAGCTAGGCTTATGTCGAGTAAAACTATCTTCGGTGAAGGCAAGTATCTTCCTTATACTTCTCATATTTTCTTGAATATAAATATTCTTATCGCTATATGTGTTATGATGTTTACATGATTGTATTAATTGGTGACGATGTGGCTCGATTATTTTGGAATTTGTGTTTTTTGGAAATTTATGATATAAATGTGTTGTTCAGTAAGTATGTGTTGGCTTTAATCCATATTGTGAACTTGTGCTTATTTCTTGAATTTATGATTCGTGTTTATTGTGAAACTGAGTAAATAGAATTATGATGATTTTATGGAATTGATTAATGGTATAATTGGATAGTTCGATAGGTGAAATGGTTGGATTGATCATAAACGTGCTATTCCTTTGTTAGGAATATGTGTCGAATAAAGTGGTCATTTCTAGCAAGTGCCTTGACTATATGTATTATAACTAACATCTGTAATATGAGAAATTATGAAATGTTAAGTGTGTGTGAATGCTTCGTCCACCCGGGGATGGGTCTAGTGGAGCCACTGCGGATCTATGCTAAGGGCGCTCGATCTTGGACGTGGTTTCTCACCTAGGGATGGTTCGAGGGAACCTCTGGTGGTTGATGCTAAGGGGCATGGCCACGGGTTACATTGTGTGGTGTGAATTTTTTGATGATGTTGTTTTAACGATAAATGTGATATATCCGGAATATCAAAATATTTTATTCTCAACGTTAAGATGTATTATATAGAGGTCATTGGTGCTCGGCTAGAATAGTACTTGAATAAAATGTTGTGTATATATTGCACTGTTTATCCTTTAGATTCTCAAAGTATCTTTCAGACTTTATTTCAAGTATTTATAAGAACTAAAGTGTTTTGATCTGTTTTCGATTTAAGTGAATATATCTGGGGATATCTTCTAAGATTATTAATATGTTTGGCTTGTCTGTTGTTGTGAAATGACTTGTCTGTTTATGTTCGGGATATGGTTTGTATAACTAGAATACATGTATTAGCATATTCCCGTTGCTAACCCCTTAAATGGGGAAAGTGCGTGTTATGCATTTCAGATACTCCTAATTCGAGGGAGCGGTCGCAGGGTTGGCATGTAAGATGATGAAAGACCATGATGTTAATCACAAGAGATTCGTTATAATGTCATTATTGTCATGTCGAATTTTTCTTGGGTTGTCCTCTTTTACCCTCCTATGGGTATGTTGACATATCGTAGTATTATGTATTGAGGATACACACGTATTGTAAAATATTTTCATTGTATTCTCTGTATTTATTTTTGCATAGATTGATCTTGTTGGTCAATTATGGCTTGAGTTATTCTGTGTTTTCCTGGTGGATCCTTGCGAGAAGGGTCTACAACGTGCAATAACCCAAAAATGATCTGGGAGTGTTACTGTAACACCCCCAATCCGCTCAGGGATATTACACAAAGCGACTCAACGCTCACACCGCCAATTCGATCATACTCGGGAGTAAACATCATAATGACAACGCGAACATCATACATACATACCCAGCCCTCAAACGGGAATGGATAGGTTTTTAAAAAAAACAAAAACCTCATTTTGAAAATAATTTAGAAGAACACCGGTTGATCTTGAGTATCACCCTTCAAAAAGTACAAACGTGAAACATTGTTATCGAGACTTTGGAGAACCATTTCACATTTGGTAAAAATGAGGACACTTTCTTTTAGTGAAAAGCTTTCAGAATATTCGACCCTCGGGTCTAAATAAAAGTGTTTCTAAAACATTGAAAATATCTCAAAATATTTTGATCCTCAATTGGAGTAATTTTGAAACATATTGCGGCACTAGAAGGCACCTTGAAAGTACTGCGAGAAAATAATTCATTTTAAAAGTACGTCTCGAAATTTATTTTCTAAGATACTCAAGTTTTCAAAGATAATTCAATGGGCTAGAATGCCCAAAAATTTCAGGTAATTACACAAAATATTATAGCGCCGTGGGTCCCGCGCCGGAACTCACCAGGCTAAAAACCATTTACAAAAATGCCAAAAAGGCCGATGACGGTAATATTTCAAAAACTCACGAAAGCCATTTACAAAATATTAAATACCTTCATAAGAATTTCGCCAAAGCGATCAAGGCCATAATGCCAAAAACTCGGTTAAGGGAATCGATTATCGAAATAAAACTCGGTCGGTAAAATACCGAAAGTTATTACAAAAGAACTCACGCAGCGGATAAAAGAAATACAGTTCAACATGCACAATCCAGCAACACTACTCCTCCTAAGAACAAAATATTAGAGTCAAATAACCACATTCAGAACAAAACCACTGGCCCCATTCGAGGCCTCTAAAGACCCTATCGCACTGGCTAGTGAACAAGTCAAACGTGTATAAGCACAAAGCTTCCACAAGAGAACTTGTAAAATGTGCAAATCGATTCGAAAATCATCAGCAACGGACAAAAACAACAATAAAAAGACATCACAAGCGACGACACTCCTCGTATAAATCAAATACGAGAGTCGATTAAATACATATCGTGAAATCAAAATCCACATAAGGATTCCATCACTTAACAAATAATCATAAAAATAGCTCGTGTCACACGAGGCACAACACAAAGAAGGGGGACTTACTTCCACAGGTCGCACGAAGATGATGATCGCCCCACGATACTAATCACGACCAACAAACTCAAACGACGCGTCGCGACATGACTCAATCAGATAAAATCCGACGAAACAAGACTCAAACAACATGACTTCACCCGAAAGCCTAGGTTTCCTCAACCTAATCTCCGATACCATTTATGTAACACCCCTAATCCGCTCAGGGATATTACACGCCGTAGAACCCTTCCTCAAGGATCTACCAGGCTGGTAACAACATATAACAACTCAACCATGCCTTTAAGGCTAAAATGACTCAGTAGACCAATTTGGTCTTTCAATAAATACATACAACTCAAATACAAATCATGCTCACGCAGGGGTCAAAATACAACCACACCCGTACAACGGGAAAAGTATAGCAGCGGAAAATAAAGTAAAACTGAACCAATAAACAATATACGGTTCCTCATGTGATTAGTATCGATCATCTTTCATCATCCTTCGTGCCGTCCCTGTGTTATGCTACAAAACCTGAATGCAAAAATAGACATCCACCCCCTGAATACTCGGGGGTTAGCAAAACTCCACTGTTTTGCTAGTGCAAGAACAAAGTGCAAATACGAGCCATACAATTCACATTCCACGAACGATAATAATTCAGAATCCTCAAAGGTTCAAATACAACAAGATGAACAATTCCCGAGGCGAGAGTTTGAGTAAAGACTTCCCAAAATTTCAAGATCAAAATATCAAGGGAAACAATCTATAAAATGATTTGAAATACCATCGGGAGTTTTAATAGAAAATGATTTAGGATTATCAAATCCTACTTTTCAAAAACCCAAAATACGAAAGGGGTCACCGCCCCAAAGGTTTACTTTCCGAAAAACGACCTTTACCAAACCGTTGGGATTTTAGCCCCAAATCCGTAAAATGACTTTTACAAGACCATTGGGATTTTAGCCCCAAATCTTATCAACTCACAGTACCCAAGAACGACCACAAGATTCGTCTCCCAACATCAAAATCCACAAATAAAGGATTTAACACAAACAACAAAATACTCTAGTGCCATCATAGCCAAGTAAGCCAAACGAACAACTTACCTCTTACACACTTAGTCGATGCATGCAATCATGAAAACCGTTCAAAAGCACTCATTTCCGGAAATGCCATTATCAAATCACATTTGCAAAATGCACCACAATTAACCGCGGACCCATCCCTCCGTGGATCCCTACCGAGACCCCGTCGGATCTAACCCGTAGTGGTTAAAAGCAAGCTCGCGGATCCACCCCTCCGTGGACCCCTACCGAGACCCCGTCGGATCTAACCCATAGTGAGCATACACACACACACGTTACTCATGCAATACTAATATGCTAAGAATGTAAGTTCATTAAGAATACTCACTAGAGATTACCATTAACTCGACACCATTATCAAACTCTTCAAAACACAATATCAAGATTAAATACGGAATACACGATTCCAATAACTTTAAACAATAGGAGTATCATCATCAAATCCTTCAACGTTCAAAATAATCAAATCATAATCAATTCCCAAAACACGCCGTTCACAAAACGCACACGCATTTGAAAGAAAGCCTTTAACGAGGCCAAACCGAAATCTTTTGAAACTTCGTTTCAAACAACCAAACAAACACACTAATACGATCACCGATCATCATATCCACAAAATAAGAAAAATATGGGCAAGGTACTTGCCTCGATATCACGAGCAATGGAAAAGTGAACGGATACGGCCGGGTAGCCCTCAAATTCCCGAACACTATCTAGAACGCGATAGCACCGAAATTACTACGGGAAAACACCACATCAATCATCAATCACCAACGGAATTCAACATCGGAATCATCGATCACCTATAATCCTCCGTAAGGAATAATAAAACATGATTACGACGAGAATCAAGGCCGAAAACAACGGAAATCCCAACAAACTATCAAAGGGAACTCATTCGAACATTTAATCGAACATTAAATGTTCAAGACCCTTCAAGAACAAAGAAATCACCCCTCGGGTTGAACGAACCAAAGATACGAGTATCCAATCCGTAGAACAAGTTCAAAACAACGTTTATACAACAATTAATTGATTAAAAGCAGTTGGAATCGAAATCAAAAAGCAAAATCCCCAAATCTACAAAAACAAGGGTTCAAGCCAAAATACCTTGATTTGGATGAATGATTCAAGTAGAGGTCGAAAATCTACAACAAGACTTGAGGTGGATGATCTCTACAAGTTTGGGAGCGCTCAAATCGCCCAAAATCGCCCTTGAAATCGCCTAGAAGGGTAGGAGGAAGAAGAGAGGAGAAAATGAATGTTTCTCCTCGAAAATCTGCTCAAAAACGCAGAAAAACCCCGTGTGCCGCGGCACAGGACAAGTGTGCCGCTGCCCAGGACCACAAAAAACGCCCAGGAATTAGCACGGTACAGTCCACTCCAACACGAAAAAGGCACATCGTGTAGTCTTGGATATTTCGACCATAACTCCTTCGTATGGACTCCGATTGACTCACCGTTTGAACCATTGGAAAGCTAACTTGATGCTCTATAATGTTGCAGAGATTCAGAAATTTTGGAGTTTCCAAGAATTAATGGTGACTTTACAAAGTCGAACTCCCACGTGAAAAAGTCGATTAAGGACACGGAACTCCACAAAACGACACCGAAACGAACTCGGATGACAAAAAGTGCAGAATTAATCATTCTCGAAATGACGAAATGGTCATGAGAGAGTCGTCAAAACGGACTTCCGCCGAAAAAGAAAATTACCGAAATTCGAAATTGCGGATATTACATTCTACCCTCCTTAAAACAAGTTTCGTCCCGAAACTTAAAACAAGTAGGGAGAAGCAATATCCCGCCAGGAAAACTCAACGAGATATGCAAGGAAACGCGTAACTTATGCCCATCGGCGAAACGTTACAAGCAACGCAAGGAATATACGGCGTGAAAACACGCTCCACGACGATCAACACAACGTCGCCGTTAAGGATATAATAAAACCAACAAGTGACAAGCGTCATCAAATGGATAATACAATCAAGTCAATTATCCGAACAATCACAAAACACAACGAACGAAAATCAATACGATTGACCAACCCAACGGTACATCAATCAAAACGCGAGCCAATTGCTGAACAAATATGGAATTCCACCGCCCAAGGGTTGGAAGATCGAAAACGAGACTAATTTCCCAAACTTAAGGGAATTAGGAAGGAGCCTGAATGCTCAACGATCACGAAACGAGGACAAAAACCGAACAAACAAACGACTGAACCACAACGATCGAGACAATAAAAAGCGAACAATCATGTTCGAATCACGAAGAACAATAAAATTCAAACAACAACTCCAAGGTTCACATCTCGACTCGAGACAATATATGATCCGGTGAAAACAACAACATATGCATTCACATAAGATCCACATGAAAGGGAATAGAAATTGAAAAGTCACAACGACAAACGAGCTTTTCCGAAACAATACCACACTCGTTCGATCAACAAAAGCAAGGGGCAGGACAAGCTCAGAAATGTCAACGAACATGATGAGTCGACAAAGTCGAAAACACAAGAGTTCCAAATCCGATCCACTTCGAATAAAAGAACTAATAGAACTAGATGATGTCACTTCCGAACAAGGTTCATAAGAATTGAACCGAACTCGAAAAAAAAATCACAGCGATAACCAGATCAACCCACAACAAGATCACAGTTCGTTCGGACGATGAAACCGAAATACAGAAAAAGTTCATAAAGTATCAACGAATACGAGCGAGTCGAAAGAATGGAGAAAGAGAAAATATAGAAGTCAAAATAGTACGGGCATTACCTCCGACCTCGTCCACGAAATTCACAAAAACGGGAGAAAGGTAACAAGACATTAAACAACCGACACATAACGGAACCATCACCGATGCACACGGTCATACCAACCCAAGCTCTAACAGCTCGCACATGCGCGACAACGCAGAAATCACCACGAGACGACAACATTCAACACCAACATCCCACCTCTCACAGGGGGCTAGCACAACGAATGTGTGGAAAGCGACTCAACACTCACACCGCCAATTCGATCATACTCGGGAGTAAACATCATAATGACAACGCGAACATCATACATACATACCCAGCCCTCAAACGGGAATGGATAGGGTTTTAAAAAAAACGAAAACCTCATTTTGAAAATAATTTAGAAGAACACCGGTTGATCTTGAGTATCACCCTTCAAAAAGTACAAACGTGAAACATTGTTATCGAGACTTTGGAGAACCATTTCACATTTGGTAAAAATGAGGACACTTTCTTTTAGTGAAAAGCTTTCAGAATATTCGACCCTCGGGTCTAAATAAAAGTGTTTCTAAAACATTGAAAATATCTCAAAACATTTTGGTCCTCAATTGGAGTAATTTTGAAACATATTGCGGCACTAGAAGGCACCTTGAAAGTACTGCGAGAAAATAATTCATTTTAAAAGTACGTCTCAAAATTTATTTTCTAAGATACTCAAGTTTTCAAAGATAATTCAATGGGTTAGAATGCTCAAAAATTTCAGGTAATTACACAAAATATTATAGCGCCGTGGGTCCCGCGCCGGAACTCACCAGACTAAAAACCATTTACAAAAACGCCAAAAAGGCCGATGACGGTAATATTTCAAAAACTCACGAAAGCCATTTACAAAATACTGAATACCGTCATAAGAATTTCGCCAAAGCGATCAAGGCCATAATGCCAAAAACTCGGTTAAGGGAATCGGTTATCGAAATAAAACTCAGTCGGTAAAATACCGAAAGTCATTACAAAAGAACTCACGCAGCGGATAAAAGAAATACAGTTCAACATGCACAATCCAGCAACACTACTCCTCATAAGAACAAAATATTAGAGTCAAATAACCACATTCAGAACAAAACCACTGGCCCCATTCGAGGCCTCTAAAGACCCTATCGCACTGGCTAGTGAACAAGTCGAACGTGTATAAGCACAAAGCTTCCACAAGAGAACTTGTAAAACGTGCAAATCGATTCGAAAATCATCAGCAACGGACAAAAACAACAATAAAAAGACATCACAAGCGACGACACTCCTCGTATAAATCAAATACGAGAGTCGATTAAATACATATCGTGAAATCAAAATCCACATAAGGATTCCATCACTTAACAAATAATCATAAAAATAGCTCGTGTCACACGAGGCACAACACAAATAAGGGAGACTTACTTCCACAGGTCGCACGAAGATGATGATCGCCCCACGATACTAATCACAACCAACAAACTCAAACGACGCGTCGCGACATGACTCAATCAGTTAAAATCCGACGAAACAAGACTCAAACAACACGACTTCACCCGACAGCCTAGGTTTCCTCAACCTAAGCTCCGATACCATTTATGTAACACCCCCAATCCGCTCAGGGATATTACACGCCGTAGAACCCTTCCTCAAGGATCTACCAGGCTGGTAACAACATATAACAACTCTACCATGCCTTTAAGGCTAAAATGACTCAGTAGACCGATTTGGTCTTTCAATAAATACATACAACTCAAATACAAATCATGCTCACGCAGGGGCCAAAATACAACCACACCCGTGCAACGGGAAAAGTATAGCAGCGGAAAATAAAGTAAAACTGAACCAATAAACAATATACGGTTCCTCATGTGATTAGTATCGATCATCTTTCATCATCCTTCGTGCCGTCCCTGTGTTATGCTCCAAAACCTGAATGCAAAAATAGACATCCACCCCCCGAATACTCGGGGGTTAGCAAAACTCCACTGTTTTGCTAGTGCAAGAACAAAGTGCAAATACGAGCCATACAATTCACATTCCACGAACGATAATAATTCAGAATCCTCAAAGGTTCAAATACAACAAGATGAACACTTCCCGAGGCGAGAGTTTGAGTAAAGACTTCCCAAAATTTCAAGATCAAAATATCAAGTGAAACAATCTATAAAATGATTTGAAATACCATCGGGAGTTTTAATAGAAAATGATTTAGGATTATCAAATCCTACTTTTCAAAAACCCAAAATACGAAAGGGGTCACCGCCCCAAAGGTTTACTTTCCGAAAAACGACCTTTACCAAACCGTTGGGATTTTAGCCCCAAATCCGTAAAATGACTTTTACAAGACCATTGGGATTTTAGCCCCAAATCTCATCAACTCACAGTACACAAGAACGACCACAAGGTTCGTCTCCCAACATCAAAATCCACAAATAAAGGATTTAACACAAACAACAAAATACTCTAGTGCCATCCTAGCCAAGTAAGCCAAACGAACAACTTACCTCTTACACACTTAGTCGATGCATGCAATCATGAAAACCGTTCAAAAGCACTCATTTCCGGAAATGCCATTATCAAATCACATTTGCAAAATGCACCACAATTAACCGCGGACCCACCCCTCTGTGGATCCCTACCGAGACCCCGTCGGATCTAACCCGTAGTGGTTAAAAGCAAGCTCGCGGATCCACCCCTCCATGGACCCCTACCGAGACTCCGTCGGATCTAACCCATAGTGAGCATACACACACACACGTTACTCATGCAATACTAATATGCTAAGAATGTAAGTTCATTAAGAATACTCACTAGAGATGGCCATTAACTCGACACCATTATCAAACTCTTCAAAACACAATATCAAGATTAAATACGGAATACACGATTCCAATAACTTTAAACAATAGGAGTATCATCATCAAATCCTTCAATGTTCAAAATAATCAAATCATAATCAATTCCCAAAACACGCCGTTCACAAAACACACACACATTTGAAAGACAGCCTTTAACGAGGCCAAACCGAAATCTTTTGAAACTTCGTTTCAAACAACCAAACAAACACACTAATACGATCACCGATCATCATATCCACAAAATAAGAAAAATATGGGCAAGGTACTTGCCTCGATATCACGAGCAATGGAAAAGTGAATGGATACGGCCGGGTAGCCCTCAAATTCCCGAACACTATCTAGAACGCGATAGCACCGAAATTACTACGGGAAAACACCACATGAATCATCAATAACCAACGGAATTCAACATCGGAATCATCGAGCACCTATAATCCTCCGTAAGGAATAATAAAACATGATTACGACGAGAATCAAGGCCGAAAACAATGGAAATCCCAACAAACTATCAAAGGGAACTCATTCGAACATTTAATCGAACATTAAATGTTCAAGACCCTTCAAGAACAAAGAAATCACCCCTCGGGTTGAAAGAACCAAAGATAAGAGTATCCAATCCGTAGAACAAGTTCAAAACAACGTTTATACAACAATTAATTGATTAAAAACGGATTGGAATCGAAATCAAAAAGCAAAATCCCCAAATCTACAAAAACAAGGGTTCAAGCCAAAATACCTTGATTTGGATGAATGATTCAAGTAGAGGTCGAAAATCTACAACAAGACTTGAGGTGGATGATCTCTACAAGTTTGGGAGCACTCAAATCGCCCAAAATCGCCCTTGAAATCGCGTAGAAGGGTAGGAGGAAGAAGAGAGGAGAAAATGAATGTTTCTCCTCGAAAATCTGCTCAAAAACGCAGAAAAAGCCCGTGTGCCGCGGCACAGGACAAGTGTGCCGCGGCCCAGGGCCACAAAAAACGCCCAGGAATCAGCTTAGTGCCGCGGCACAGCTGAAGTGTGCCGCGGCACACGGTACAGTCCACTCCAACACGAAAAAGGCACATCGTGTAGTCTTGGCTATTTCGACCATAACTCCTTCGTCTGGACTCCGATTGACTCACTGTTTGAACCATTGGAAAGCTAACTTGATGCTCTATAATGTTGCAAAGATTTAGAATTCTTGGAGTTTCCAAGAATTAATGGTGACTTTACAAAGTCGAACTCCCACGTGAAAAAGTCGATTAAGGACACGGAACTCAACAAAACGACACCGAAACGAACTCGGATGACAAAAAGTGCAGAATTAATCATTCTGGAAATGACAAAACGGTCATGAGCGAGTCGTCAAAACGGACTTCCGACGAAAAAGAAAATTACCGAAATTCGAAATTGCGGATATTACAGTTACATCATTAATGGTATCAGAGCTTAGGTTGATGAAATAAACCTAGACTATTGGGTCGAGTTGAGTCATGTGTTGTTGTGTCTGTCGTGTCATGTCATCCTACTTGTTCGTTGTCTTGTCGAGTTATGTGTCGTCATGTTATGTCATTTGAGTTGTCGGTTGTGATTAGTATCATGGTGCGACCATCATCTCTGTGTGATCTATGGACGTAAGTCTCCATTTCTGCGAACTCTGTGTATATCCATGCATGTGCTTTATGTTTGAGTATGATGTTGAAATGCATCCTTGTTTGGTATAAATTGTACAATGAGAATGCTTGTGATAGGTGGTGAATGATTCATTTAGATTAAATGTTGCCTTTTAGAATAGCCGCAGAAATTGGTATCAATTAACTAAGTAGAATACTCGAGAATTTGAATCGATGTTATGGTATGTCATGAGTGAGATAATGGGTAGTTGCATGTATTTTTGGAGAATGTGGGTAATGGTATTTCGATACTGTTGGCAAAGATGATAACTGTAAGGCAGTTCGTCTTGATTGAGTCAGAAGAAGGTTAAGTGTTATGAACTAGTATATTTAATTTGGTCTCGATGTGATTAAATTTTTGTTGCAACTGCCGCTGTAACACCCCCAAGTTATTCAGGGTATATTACAGCGATGTGGACCCCTACGTGGGACCCACCAGGCTAACTAATTAATACCGCTCGTCTAACCATCTCGGTTAGCGAGAAAACACATATCACCAAGACGCAAATTGAATAAAATGCCCGGTACAACGGGTAAACCAGACATCATCGGAAATCACACATGAAATTTAGTATTCAATCCATCTTCCAAATTTAAAACGCCTAAGTACTCGCGAGTACTGTCTATCAGTTTACAAGTTCGAAAACAAACGTTTCAAAATGGACAACTGAAATAAAGGGACTGATTTGCACACGTCAACAACCCTGGCCAGCATCCTCGTACTACTCCGGTGCCTGCTAGACCGGCTAAACGCAACCTGAAATTCATAACACGAATTTCCCCAAACGAGTCCCCAAAGGGGTTAGCGATTATGCTAGTACAAGTAATCAAGGCAAACCATTCGCTTATACATCTCATAGTACATGCATCAAATTATTTCAAAATCAAGAAAATCAAGACATGTCTTTTACTGAAAACAAACGGTCAATAATCACAGTTCAAAATCGCCTAGGACCGGGGCTAAACCACTAGTCCCATCCGAGGCCTTTAAGGACCCTCCCAGACTGGCCATAGTTAAAAATTACGCACATGACTCGCCTAGGACTGGGGCAAAACCACTGGTCCCATCCGAGACCTCTATGGACCCTCCCCAAATGGCTATCCAAACATGCTCGTGAATCAGGAGCGAAATCACAAATCCCTACGAGGCCCTGTCGGACCCTCCTGGGGTGAGCAAGTTACACACATATACATTTACTATTTCATGTTAAGCATAAGGGTTTCACAAGAATACTTGCGTTGAGAAATTGAAGACGAAATGAATGGAGAAATCAACCACGCTCGTTACGAACCGACAAAACTCGAACCTAACGATTCAAAGAAAACAATCACAACCAACTCTATACGAGTACGAAATGGAATACACCCGAAAACCCGCCTACAATTCATGTAAATTCGTACAAAAACAACAGCGAGGGCGGGTCACGACCGAATCCTCTCGATTTCATAAATACCACGAAATTTACCATGAACTCATAGGGAAAATATGAGTACCACTAATACTGATCACATATATCATAGATTAATCAACAACATGGAACAAATCGGACTAAAACTCGAAAACCCCCCAATTTACTCAAAGATAGGGTTCTAAGAGATCACCTCAGATTGGAGACAAATAACAAGTGTTGGTATTGTTCAAATACACCAAGAAATCAAGGAAGATGATAGCTTGAAGTTACAAGACTTCGAATCGCCTGCAATTCGCCTAAGAATCGCCCAACAATGGAGAAGGAGAAGCGATGGATGGAAATGACCAAACTCGGTCAACTCAGGGTACTTATATCTATAGCGGATTACGTACTTTAGCATGACATGGTTGATGTTTGCCGCAGGCCCTCTCCGTGAAGATCTGCCAGGCTAGAAATTGAACAACACAATATATTACAAGCCGACGTAACAAAATAATGAACCATTAGACCGAATTGATCTTTCACCAAAACATACAACTGAAAATGCACATTTCTATCTCGAATCATACCCATACAAGGGCCAAATTCACTTACAACTCATACAATAATAAATACGACCCCGGAGAGAACAACATAATGAACTCCGACTATCTGCACCTAAAGCTGGCCTTCGTGTGATTAGTATCATTCGTTTTCCATCATCCATCATACCGATCCTGTGACTGCTCCCACGAACCTGCATGAACCTGGACGCAGAACAGACATCCACCCCCCGATAACTCGAGGGTTAGCAAAATTCCACTACTTTGCTAGCGCAAGTATCATACTATACAAAATGTAACATGCAAATAGCAACTATGAATCAGATACGATAATCAACTATTAAAACATTCCCGAGAGGTTTTAGGATTTTGAATTCAAGCAAAGAAGTATTTGAAAATAAACTCATCATCTCGCGAATTTTGAAAGTATAAATCTTTTTGGACCTCGAGTCCCAAAAAGATCTTTTTGGAATATTGGTTGCAATTTTTTTCAAAGGGAGATGGTTAAAACTTATGATTCATGAATTTGGTAAAACAGCCCGAGGTGTCATACGTATTTCCAAACTTTACTTCGGAAAAATATATGAATTCAAATACTTTCTAATGATATTATTCAAATGAATACCTCGTGGAGTTTTAAAAAGAGTATTAATAATGATTGGCTACCATGTGTAGTATATTATGACCGTGATTGTAACGATAATAGTTATTAATTTTCTGTTGACATGGTTATGTGAGCCGTTAATTATGACCATAAGTTTCGTTTGTTGCAACTGTAAGTTTTCGTATTTGTATATCAGGAGTGGATATTTTTACAGTGTTACTATATGTCGCCTTATGTTGATATCTTGTGTCGAGATTGTCACTTTGGTATATTATTTTGCGACATTGTGTTTCATCGTGTTGAGTGGGTATTTGCTCAGTATGCCGAAGGGCAGAGTTCGCGGTCATGGCCGCGGTATAGATGGTCATGGAGATTAGATTCGGAACCAAGAGAATGTTGTCCGGAATGGCATTAGCATTGATGTTGCTACTATATTGCAACAATTAGCGACACAGATGACTCAGTTGACCCAGGTAATGCAACGTAACACAGATGTGACCTAGAATGTCGGCACAAACCAATGGCTACGAGAAGTGGTTCGTATGAATCCCCCTCGTTTCGGGGGTGCCACGGATGTATTAGGCTGGGATGGTTGGGTTTTCCAGTTGGGAAAGATTTTCGAGGCAGTTGATTGTCCTGAAGAACGGAAATTACCTATTGCCCAGTACCTTCTTGACAGAGATGCCGCTAACTGGTGGGGGGCTGTTAAGCCTCGGATCGTGTTGTCACGTGGATAGAATTCCATGAATTTATGGAAGCCGAGTTTTGTCTAGAACCGATCATAGAGCAGAGAATTCGTGATTTTTATTTGGCCAAACCGCTAGATGTACTGGTGTCTCAAGCTATCATCGATTATAGTAAACAACTCAGTTATGTACGAGATCAGGTGAGGACTGAAGAAGAGAAGATCTGTCACTTTGACATGCGGATGAAGCCGGAGATTTGCTGGTATAAGGCGGGATTCACTTGCACTACGTTGAGAGAGTATCATAATCGAGCATTAGCCTATGAACTAGAGCATATGCCCGAGTCAAAGAGGCAGAGGACGTTTGTTGATATTCCCACTAGTTCAGAAGTTGGAGTTTCTAAACTACAACACCATAGTCTTTCTGTCGTGAAGCTCCATCACTCGACGAGTGGAACCGAGAGCTCCAAGTCATTAGTGTTGACTCCTGGTATGGCCAGGAGGTGTTTCAACTGTAATGTGCTGGGTTATGTTCGTGCACATTGTCCTTTCCTGCCAATAACGTGTTACAAGTGCGGACTTGAGGGATACAGAATCCAGTGAGATGGTTGCCGAGTCTTTCGAGATGCTGGCATCAGCACCGATATCAGGATCGACTTTGAGGTATCCTTGAGGGATACTGTCTGTCCGTTACTACTATGTTGTTGCCTTGTTTTGTTTTTTATGTTTCGGGATGAAACTTCTTTTAAGGAGGGTAGGATGTAATAACCAAGATTTTTGTTTCCGTCTACTTTGAATTATTGGACGGTTGTGCCGGTTAATTTTGTTGCGTTGGTGATTATTTAGAATTTTTCCCTATGTTGCGCATGGTATAATGTACAGTGTTGTGTTGTGTTTCCGGAAGTGTCCTGCATGCCCGTATAGTAGGCATAGCGCACGTTAAGTATTGTAGTTGGCACGCGCTAATACCTGATGATAGCGCATGCTAACATTCGTGATTAGTGCATGCTACCTGAATAGGCTAAGACAGTTCAGTAGTTACTGCATTAGACTGGGAGTTCGATAGCGCATGCTATGCAGATTTATAGCGTGCTAAGGTGCAACAGTTAGCGCACACTACGGGAGCGTAGCGCATAGTAACTGGTAATTCTTGGGCAGTCCAGAAGCCGCTGGGCTGGTACTGGAACTCGTTAGCGCACACTAATACTTAGCTATTAGCACACGTTAACCGTACATTTGGGCAGAACACTTTTTATTGTGGCTTTGATTGCGTGCGCTGGAACAGGTTGATTAGCGCACGCTAGTTTGTCTAGTATATAAACCGGACAGCAGGCTTATATCCTCATTTCCTCTTCAATTCTTCCTTCCTCCGCGGGTGTGAGCCAAGGGCGACTAGGGTTCGTGGCCTTGGCCAATTTTACTCTATTCAAAGGTGTTTTGGAGCATCCTAGGTGATTACAACTTCATCTAATCCATTGTTCTTCGTCGGATCGAGGTATTTTTCTTGATTTCCCTAGAGTTGACTTTTTGGAGATTTATTCTTGATTTCATATTCATTCCAATTTCGGTGAATCGATTGGTGTTAAATGATGTTGTCAAACATGTTCTATGGATTGTATATCTATATCTCCAATTCGTTCGGCCCGATTGATGATTTTAGTGTTCTTGAGGAACTGTGAACATTTAATGTTCGATTAAATGTTCATATGAGTTTTCCTTCGTTGGTTTGAGGCGATTTCTATTGTTGTTGGTCTTACTCCTCGTTGTGATCGTGATTCTATTATTTCTTGTGGAAGTTGTAGTCGTTCGAGGTTTTTGGTCGAGCTGTGTTCGTCGGAATTATCGGTATCAATTGTCGAGGCAAGTATCTTGCCCATACCTTCATATTTTATAGACGTTATAATTGGTAATGGATTATGTGTGTTATTTGAGTAGTCATGATGAATGTTCAAAAAGGATTGATAAAATCCCTTTAATGACTTTCTTTCACGTACTTTACGAACGAATGAGTTCTATGGATATGTGCATTATGGATGCAAATTGATACATATTGCCTTCGTACTATGTGAGTATAAAAGCCCTTTTCTCTTGTTAAGGGTTGAATGTTCGAATGTGTATTCGTTTGATGAGTGCAAATAGTAGTGTTTGTAATGTTTATTGAACCCTTGGTAAAAGGTGGCATTATTCGGTATTGTTTGAGAAGTATATATCCTTGTAGTATGTGATCATTGTAAGTGGTGTTCTACCGGGTAGGGTTTGTTGAGACCTCCGGGATCCGTCCTTGTTAGTACGGGTCGAGTTTTACCATAGGGTTATCCAAACCGGGTATGTCTCGAGGAGACTCCGAGGTTCGTGCTTGTTAGCATGATGCCAGGATAACTTATGGGCGTATATTTAGATATGTTGCATACTCGTCATGGGTTATCCAAAACAGGTACGTCATCGCGAGGCTCCGAGGTTCGTGCTTGCTAGCACGATGCCAGGATAACTATGAGTGTATGTTATATGTCCGATGTGGAATGCTTATGATTGTGTTGTTTGTGTGGCCCTTGTTATGGTGATGTGTGTTAACCACTCAGGGATGGGACTTCGAGTCCTCTGAGGGCTCCTAGCTTATAGCGTGAATCCACGGTTAATCATGAGTTATGGATTTTCCATTTGAGTGCCATTGGATTATTCACTCGGGTACGCACGTAGAAGCTCCGAGGTTCATGCTTGTTAGCATGGGACTGGAATAACCTTTAGGCGTATGATTGAGATGGACGTTTGGGTTGTGGACCCCGTAATTTATTGTCAGATTATTAATTTCAGAAAACAAATCTTGGAGTTGTGACCCTAGAGAGGAATTTTGTAAAGATGAGGATTCCTAAATCCTAAATGTATTTTCCGAAAACACCCGAGATCATTAAAATGCTTTACAAGTTGTTTACTTATTTTATTACTGCCTTTCAAGGACCTGGACTATCTTTTTCAAATAAAACATCTCGGGAAATCTATCGCTGTGTTTTGACT
Organism: Orobanche coerulescens; assembly: GCA_033398695.1. Classification (NCBI taxonomy): domain Eukaryota; kingdom Viridiplantae; phylum Streptophyta; class Magnoliopsida; order Lamiales; family Orobanchaceae; genus Orobanche; species Orobanche coerulescens. Next base: position 127,745,267 of record CM065811.1, on the reverse strand, counting down.
CGATGATTATTCAGACTATTATATTCTTGGAATATGTTGTGTATGGCTCGTAATTGCACTTTATACATGTACTAGAAAAATAGTGAAATTTCGCTAACCCCCTAGTAATCGGGGGGTGGATGTCTGTATTGCATTCACGTACATGCAGATTCTTGGGGAGCAAAACCACGGGAGCGGTACGAAGATGATGGAAGATAAATGATACTAATCACATGAGGGCCAACATTGGGTATTCGACATGGTCAAATTTTATTATTCTTTCCGCTGTATTGTTCTCCCGTCTTATCGGAGTATTGTTGTATTTTGACCCCGGTACGGGTGTGAGCTTCTTGACAAAGTTGTATATGATGTTTACGTAGTATGTATTGATGAAAGACCAAATCGTTCTACTATTCTATTTGTTTAGCCATGTTGGCATTAGATATGATGTCTTGTATTGGTATCCAGCCTAGTAGACCCTCTTAAGAGGGTCTACGACGCTGTAATATTCCCAAATGAGTTGCGGTGTTACATGTTGCACCACGAGTGTTAGTCGTATCATCTAAGTAATGTCTTGTTGGATGACATTGGGAATGTCCACTCTAGCTGCACCATCTGTATTCTGACCTTGATTGGTGTAACACCCCGAGATATTCGAAATAATTACAGCGCCGTAAATCCTTTATATAACAATTTACAAGGCTAATTTAAGATACGCGGAAATAATACACAAGTACCACTAAAATTTAGAATTCGATAACTGGTTCAGACAACTCAAATGAATCCATTATTACAATCATCTCAAATCAACAACAGAACACGCGTACTCGAGTACTGAAAATCAAACCAGAAAGATAAAACAACACAACAAATAACATCACTGAGCCCCTTCGTCATCATGTCGGTACTTTGGTTGCTTCCCCGCTCCTCGGCTACCTGAACATCAAAACAAATGTCCACCCCCGAAGGGGTTAGCAAAACGATGCTAGTACAGGTATCATAATATGCAAAATCAGATATGCAACAACGATGCATAGCAAAATACATAACACGGACTTCCGCTACCGGAATCCAACGATGCGAATCCACATGATCCCATCAATACAACATGGGGTATTCCAATGATCCAGCGCCCTCAGCATAGATCCCAAGATGATCCCGTCGGACCAACACAAGGTGGAAAAACCCGTCCAATGATCTAGCGCCCTCAGCATAGATCCTAAGATGATACTGTAGGACCAACACGAGGTGGACATCTGATCCAGCGCCCTCATCATAGATCACACGATCCCTTAGGATCACATAACATACACAAACACAACTATGCATTTACATATGCAAAAATCGATATGTCCATCAACATGAACATTTAAATAATCGATAACGAATATCATGACAATTCAACGAAAATGATCTCATGCTCAACAACATGAATAACAATATGCACGATCAAAATTATCAATATTAAACCAATTTCAAAATACGATACTTGCCTCAGAAATGGATATAAGGATTGCTACTACGAATAGGCTTCAACCCGCTCGAAGAATTCTCACTCGATAAGCTCACCAAAATCCAAACCTTCATCGAACAATAATACCGATATAACTAACGATTCCGGATAATATTTCTAACCATCAAACGAAACATCAAAAGGCATGTTATACCCTATCATGACAAGTGAACTAATATGCCCCAATCTATTCGGTTGAATCGACACCACGCTATTCGGCCGAACGTCAATTTCATAGAATACCATTCAAGTTCAAATACATCTTTCGGTCGAATTCTTCAATTATGAACTTCATCTTAGAAGGATGATGTTCGTTAATAACAATATATCGGAAATACTTTGACGAACATCATAAGAACATATTCATTAGGTTCATCTTGATTGTCATCTCCTTCTAGGAATTAATCCTAAGCTCGGTCCAATTAATTCCCCAATGTTCGATCATATAATGCATACGAACTTAGATAATATCCGAAAACTTGTTATTATCAGGTTCGAAATCTCAGGATACTACGTTCAAGATCCTTATCGCTAAAAGGTTCGATCAACATGCTTAACAACAAAATAGAACCCAAGCATAACCAAATTTATTCCTCTAAAATCATGATGTTCGACTTCTCACGAATATAAACTAATTTGATAATCTCAAAAACATGTTCAAAACATCACCAAGAACACGTAATCAAGTTGGCGAAGGGTCACATAACTCAATATAGTGAAGAACAACGAAAAACTTGAAAAAACTCAACACTGGAAGCTTGAACACCAATCCACAAGGGTCTATGATCTTCAAAATCAAGCTAGGACGATGATATGGGAGTTATATGGTGCTGGATAGTTCTCAAATGGCGAAAGATGGAAATGAAGTGGGGAAGAAATGAAATGGCGGTTGAGGGTTATAAATATAACTCTAACCATTACGTACGTTACCTATACTCCATTACGTATGTAAAAGCCTTAGCGTACGCTATACTCAATCTTTAGCGTACGTTAACGTCTGGCCAAAGCTCACTGACTTGATTCTAGCATTCTCTTATGTACGTTATCATAGTAGTTTACGTACGTAACACTATGAACTTAGCGTATGTTAATATTCTACTCTAGCATGCGTTAAGTCCTGTTGACTTTCTTAGATGGAAAGCCGTCCAGGTTCACGCAGAGCATATCACAAATCTTCATCGGCCCCCACATGCCGACCCTTGTCTGATCTCGAATTGACCGAAGCTTACGTACGTTAAGCTTACCTAGCGCACGTTATGACGTGCAGAACCATGCATGCAAGAATGTTGGAAATACAAAAATGTATGGATACGAATATGGGAAACCAATCTTCGATTATTTATACCACATAATCAAATGTTACAAGTTCAACTACAGGTAAAATACACAATAATTATCCGGGCATTACAATTGGTAGGTTGAGTCACATGAGATACAAATACAGATCACGCTGAAAAAGCACCTGGTGTAGCCTCCTCAGCATCTGCAGTACGGCCACAGCCTCAACTGCGACCACAAACAGCACAACCTCTCGACATACTAAGGAGAAAAAAATTCAATCAATCCAGTTTAAACAAAGAATAACACACAATGTGGATGCCTTATCTTAAAAGAATAATACATAAACGGATATTGTGATGCATCCTGACTTTATTATTCGACATAAAGTCAAGTCTCATCGATTTTCACTGATTTAAATGGTTATTACGCAGTAATTGGTGTGTGATATATCCTGTTGAATATTACTATAGTTGATTTGGATCGACATCGAGTTTTTATGGATGTATTTTTTTGATGGAGTTATGGTCTTAGACCATTTAATATAGGAGCGGGTTCCCAAAAGTGTTAATAGAAATAGGATTGAACATTTTATAAAAAGTAGTGTGTACAAGGGTCGAATTTTAAAGATCACTACCAATTTATTAAAATCTTTAAAATTCTTGAACTTGTAAGTATATAAAAATACTGAATTATCTCTCAAACAGTTCATATGGTGAATCAACTGGAGTCCAGATGAGTGTGAGTTACGGCAAAAATAGTGAAAAGTACACTGTTAGTATTTGGAGAACAAGTTGTGGTCGCTATGCTTGAAGTTAACGTCTGCTAATGTACCTGGGCATATAAATACTTTCAAAGTTCGGCAATTTCAGTTTCCAAACCTTTCTAACCAATCCTCTTTCGTCCTTAAGCCCGAAAACTCAAATTTAAACCCTAAAACTCAGATTGTGAAGCCTCTGAATATTCAAGACTTGAATCTAACATATATGGATGGATATTTGGAGGACGGATCAATGGATTTTCATCCGAATAGAAGGGTAATTGCTTGATCCCAACTCTTGGTATTTTGGGCTTTTAGGTCTAACTTGTTTAGTCCGAATTTTATGTACGGATCGTGATGTATAGTTGTTATGTAGTCATTGTTATATGTTGGGGAAGTTGATAGTGTTTGAAATTGGATGAACTGGGTGTACCTTCAATGTATGCCAACAAGATGTTTGATTTAATGATTGAAAGAAAATGATATTGCAATTATTGGTAAGAGTAGTCTTAAAATCATGATCTGGGCCTTTCTTGTTAAATTGCATTGGGTTTTCATGAAATTAAATTAGATTTATCAATAATTGTCATGTTCATCACTATTGGGATGATTGAAATGTCTAAGAGGGTTTTGGGTTGGGTTTTGTCGTGTTTTCAGTTGGATCGATTGAGGATTTATTATTGGTGTGTAATCATTGTGTTTTAGAGAGAAGGTTATCTTCGTGAATTTGGACATCACCATTGTAAAAGGCAAGTCTTGGTGTTTATATGATTTGTATTTCATTATGTATCATTATATGAAGCACATTGTTTGGGTTTTTATTTGCTTGTTATGTTGACCTCTATAGTTTTACACTTGTACATAGTTAGTAATATGTGATTATGATGGCTTGAACTTGTGGGTTGTGATGTTTAGTGACCTCGTTCATATACAATGCGCCATCCACCTATGAAATCCATGCATTTATATGCATGACTATTTGACAAATATTTTTGTAATAGCCCCACCCCCGGCCAGGAATGTTACAGTGCCGCAGTCTATTGTAAAAGAACCAAAAGGCAAGAACCTATACAACACAACAAAACATTGACCGTCACCGTCGTATAACTACAAGACAACAATTTAACATAATGACTACCCAACCGACACATTCGATAAACCACGTGACAATCACCTTTTGACTGGCAAGACCAAATATATAGAACCAGACAAATATTAACTGGTATTGTTATAGTTCTGACACAAAAAACATGAAACAATACCTGTTTATTATACTAAATACAAATCCTGACAACAAAACACTAATTCCACTCATGGGTATAACAAGAATAAGGACAACGATATCGCGAGTACGTCAATATAATACAGACCATAAATAGCCTGGAACAATCGAGAACAACCACAGAATAATCGGGAACGGACAAATATAACATCATTGTTGTCCTTCATGCCCATGCTTATTTTGTGCCTGCATGCCCGCTGAACTTGTACCCGAATAGGCGAAATGTATCCACCCCCAATGGAGTTACATAATGGATAGTTAGTGGAAGTACTTGATAATTTGAATATGTACGTGTGCAAATAACCAAATCGACACAACGATCATCAGCATATCATGTCTTTTTTTGAAACAATATGCATATCACAATAAAGTGTTATGGCTATACCAGTATGTAATATTACCAAACACGTACCCTAGAGTCCTCGTCAGGACAAAAATATGGAATAACCCGTCGAGTGAAGCCCATTATTACAAAGTGAAGTATCACACAGACCCCATTTAGTCTAACTTGGTTTTAATTATGCTAACGATCTCAAACAACCTCATTTTTCATTTCAGAATATCATTTTTGCAAAGCTTTTAGAAATTATTGTAGACACTTTTCAAAATCATCACTATACAATATCAGTGGCAAGATAATGCATAAAACATAATCAAGGTACTTTCTTGGTAACATTAGGGCTCAAATGGTTCGATTGACTTAGAAATGAGACTAGTAAATTGCCAATGCTCGGACCTAACACGAGCAATACAACATTATATTAGGATTATCAATTGTAATCAAAGTGGCATTAAAACCCTAATCAAAACTCATTTGGGACTTTTATCGAATGTTTAGCTGGCGGTGGATAATTAGGACGATTCGAGTAAAAAATTTCATTAGAATTGATAAGAACAACCGTAGACCAATCGGCAGATACTTATTTCAAGTTCTAAACAACAAACAAACAAGGAACTTGAAGAACACAGATAGGGTTTAACGTTAGATGACCTCTAATTCGACTGAACCACTAAAATAGATTGAAACGGACTTGTTATATAGCATAGTGGACGTTGAATAAGTGGCTTCCACCAGAAACCAAGACCAAAACCTAGTTTTCTAAGGCTGTCCGAGGTCTGATTTGAGGAAGATGAGAAATGACCAAAATTCACCTAAGTATCACTTTCATACTAATCTAAAGCTTTAAACCGGATAGCCATTAATGACGAGTAACGATGAACGGTCGTTGTTAGTTCATGGCTATGATTCATGGCTTAATGGATGCATAACCTGCTCGAGTCTTGAGTTCAAGTCGATCCTCGAAATGACAAAGCTTGAAAAAATCACATGCGAATTAATGAATCATATTCTCTTGATGAACCAACCCTAGCATAACTGAGTTGATAATGAAATGATAATGTTCGGATATCATGTATGTAACTATGATCACGATCAAAATAAGTCACAATAATATTATATAACCAATACACGACGATAAACAAAACCGCAATAGAGTTATACGACGAGCTAAATAACACTGAATGATACAACTTGCAGTTTTTTAAAACAACAATCTTTAACACTGAATGATACAACTTGCAATTTTTGCCTTCAAAAATCCAACACTTCTGGCGACCGTAACTCCTCGAGGGATGTCGAGGTAAAATGCACGTAAATTCTTAAGAATCAGGTATGATGTTTGAATTCAGTAAGAACTCAGAGAATGTTTGTATTAATCTAACCTTTTAGATCGAGCAAACATCACCAATGGCACGTCGTGGAGCTAGAAGAAACGTAAATGATGCACAGGGTTGCGCTATGAACCAGCAGGGAGACAGGAACACCGATGAAACTAATCCAACCGGAAATCAACCACCGCCCGTTAATCAAAACGAACAGGAGGCAGAAAACCAGAACAACGGGGGATTTGATCAAGCCTTCGTTCAGACCCTCGCCTAGGCCATTGCTATGGGAATCACTCAGGTCAACCGGGCAGAACAAGTACCAGTCATTAACATAGAAGAGAACACCAGGAAGGACCGTTGGCTAGGAGAGATGCTGAAGGCCAGACCGCCATTATTCGACGAATCAGGGGATAAACACGTGGATGATTGGAACTCGGAGATGGAGACTGCCTTCGAGGTGATCGGCTACCCAGGAAACCGAAATGTACCACTCAGGATCAACCAGCTCCACGACACCGCAGTCCGATGGTGGAGGACCTATAAGCCGGAGGACAGAATAGTCGGATGGCCCGAGTTTTCCAAATTATTGAGAGACGAGTACTGTCCCCGATCAGTTCAAACTTCACGAGCGTGGAGCTTCTTCAGCGCAGGACCTCAGAATTTGTCAGTACCAGAAATCATTCGAGCTTACAGGACCGAACTAAGCTATGTCGCACAGGTGGTTCCATCCGAAGACCAACGAATTTGCCACCTTGCTCAACGGTTGTCGGAGGATGTTCAACGTTACCCGGCGGGGTTTCACTGCACCACTTTGAGCGCATATGAGGACATGGTCACAGCATACGCCGGTACGGTTGTCAGTTCGGATTCCAGGTATAACCAAAAGAAGCAGAAGACAGCAAATCAGTCCGGGAGCACCAGCAGAGAGAACTTCGAGGTGGGTTCCCCTCCAAATCAGCAGCTTCGTCCCAACAGAGAGGAGCATCTGACGGGTTTTCTCGCCGTAGCTGTTTCAATTGTGGTATAGCAGGGCATACCATGAGTCAGTGTCGTAAAGCGTCGACAAAGTGTTTTTCATGCGGAAGGGGTGGGCACACGTCTCGCTACTGCTCACGGATCAAACCTACACCAAATCCAGCTCCTCAGAGTCAGCAAGGCTTGGTACAGACATCCAGAGCATCCGTCATGTCCGATTATCGATCCCCATCTCACTAAGCTCCTATGCACAGTGCCGGAAGAGGACGTGGCCGTGGGGGAGGCACTGCACCCTCCTCGGGGACACTGCCATCCCGCGTGTTCGAACTAAGAGCTACTGATGACCAGACTACACCTGTTGTCTCAGGTACACTCCTTATTAAATCTCAGCCTGTTCATGTATGTTTGATACCGGATCAACCCACTCGTTTATATCCGTGGAATTTGTTAACCGTTTGCATCTCCCTTGTGTACCTTGTAAATCCTTTACTGTTAAACTACCCGAGGGTAGCAGGGTGGGGGGTAACTTGGAAGTTCAAAGTCCATCAGGTCGTATCAATAATGCCGATGATACCAATCTCATGGTCTTTCCACTCCAAAACGAAGATGTGATTTTGGGTATGGACTGGATGACGATGCATAAGACGGTATTGGACACCTATCACCTGACAATTTCCATTACGACCCATGATGGTGCCACTCACACAGTTAGAGGCCGAGAACACTTCAGTACTAAGGGGTCCCTCAGTCTCCTTACAGCAGGAGCATCTCATGATGATCGAGGAACGTATTATTGGTGTTATATTCTTCAGGAGGACACATCGAAATTGTCGGTTGCTAACATTCCTACGGTGAACGAATTTTCGGATGTATTTCCCGATGAACTACCTGGATTGCCACCACGAAGGGAGGTCGATCTCTCAATTGAACTTGAGCCGGGAACGACGCCTATCTCCAAGGCACCATACAGGATGGCACCAGCCAAAATGAAGGAACTAAATTTACAACTCGAAGAATTGCTAAGGAAGGGGCTCATTCGTCCAAGTACTTCGCCATGGGGTGCGCTAGTTCTTTTTGTGAAGAAAAAGGACAACTCTGCGTACGTGTATCGATTACGAGAGCTAAATAAGTTCACTACTAAGAACCATTACCCACTTCCGAGGATTGATGATTCTTGGACCAACCGCAAGGAGCGACTGTGTTTTCAAAGATCGATCTACGTTATGGATATCACCAATTGAGAATTCGAGAGGAGGATATTCCCAAGACCGCATTTGGATCAAGATATGGACACTACGAGTACATGGTGGTGTCGTTTGGCTTGACTAATGCCCCAACCGTTTTTATGGAATTGATGAACAGGGTTCTGACAGAGTTTCTCGATAAGTGTGTGGTGGTTTTTATTGATGACATTTTAATTTATTCCGGATCCGATGGGAGCATGAGGAACACTTGAGGCAAGTGTTGAGCGTTTTAAGGCAACATCAACTTTATGCTAAAGTTTCTAAATACGAGTTACGGATGCGAGGTAACCTTTTTGGGACAAGTGATTTCAGCGAAGGCGTTAAAGTAGACCCCCAGAAGATCGAGATAGTTATGAGTTGGGAACCACCAAGAAACGTCAAGGAAGTGATGAGTTTTCTGGGATTGGCAGGATATTATCGACGGTTCGTCGGGTCCTTCTCTCATGTCGCTCAGCCATTAACGAATCTGCTAAGGAAGGAAACCAAGTTTGTCTGGACAACATATTATCAGGAGAGTTTCGACGAGCTAAAAAGAAAGCTTACTACCGCCCCAGTATTGGTACTACCGCAGGGCGCGGAGGGATTCGTAATATGCACCGATGCGTCTAAGCACGGGCTTGGATGTGTGTTCATGTAAAATGATAGAGTTATCGCTTACGCCTCTCGACAACTTAAGCCTGATGAGGCGAACTACCCGACACACGACTTGGAACTAGCTGCAGTGGTCCAAGCTCTTAAGATTTGGAGACACTACCTGTATGGGGTTACTTGTAAGATCTTTACGGACCACAAGAGTTTAAAGTATATTTTCACACAGAAAGAGTTAAATATGAGACAAAGGCGTTGGCTGGAGTTAATCCAGATTACGATGTAGAGATTCTATATCACCTGGAAAGGCCAACGTCGTAGCAGCACTAAGTCGGAAAGCTGCGTAGGAGGTGACACTATTTGGTTTGTGATGCAGTTTGGAATTGTAGCAAGATCTCGGGAGAAATGACATTGAAGTGTGGATACAACACCGCCATGGAGCTTGTGCTCGATTGATATTCACTCATCTTTCTTGGATGAGATATGCTTAGCAGATGGAGGATCGAACTTCGTGCGATCGGCGAAGAGGCCGAAGGGGGAATTATTTCGACTATAGGATCGAGGGGGCTTAGTTAGATTCAGGAGCAGATTTGCATTCCACCTAATGACGAGCTTAAGCAAACTATACTCAAGGAAGCTCATTCTACTCCTATTCGATACATCCCGGGCGAGCTAAATGTATAAAGATCTACGAAGAGTTTACGGTGGAAGAATATGAAGCAAGAGGTAGCAAGGTTTGTCCCTCGATGTATGATATGTCAACAGTGAAGATTGAACACCGTAGTAGACCGGAATCATGTAGCCTTTACCCATTCTGGAATGGAAATGGGAGAGCATATCAATGGATTTTGTCACCAAGTTACCAGTGACGGTGGGGGAAAAGACACGATATGGGTCATTGTAGACCGACTGACGAAGTCGGCACATTTCATTCCAATTCAAGAGACCATCGGAACAGAACAGCTGTCCACCATATTTGTCCGGGAAATCGTGAGACTACATGGCGTTCCCTCGGGAATTATTTCGGATAGAGACACTGGATATGTATCCCGCTTCTGGAGGGCTGTCCACCAGGCCATGGGTACTCAACTGCATTTCAGCACAGCCTATCACCCTCAAACGGATGGACAAACAGAACGCACCATACAGACCTTGGAAGATATGTTGAGAGCATGTGTACTCAATTGGGGCAAGGATTGGGCTAAACACCTCTGCTTAGCGGAATTTTCGTACAACAACAGCTGGCATACAAGCATAGGCATGGACCCCTTTGAGGCCTTGTATGGTATGAGGTGAAAGTCTCCCCTATGTTGGGACGATGCATCCGATGTCGTCGCCACCGAGTTGGATCTAATCCAGGAATCTATTAAGAAGATATCCATTGTTCGAAAATACATGTCGGCAGCACAGAGCCGCCAAAAGTCATATGCTACGGACCGGCAGTGACCGTTGGAATTTATAGTTCGGGTTGGGGATCATGTTTGGGTTAAAGTATCTCCAATGCGGGGCATTCGACGCTTTGGCTAGAAAGGCAAACTAAGCCCGAGATTTATTGGCCCGTTCGAAATACTGGACCGAGTCGGTAGACTCACTTATCGGCTAGCATTGCCACCATCGTTAGACGGAGTGCATAATGTCTTCCCCGTCTCTCAGCTGAGAAAGTACGTGTACGACCCAAGCCACAAGATCAACCTCGAGGAAGTAGAGATTTCCAATGATGCTACCTTTAGGGAAGTCCCAACAGTGATTTTGGATCGATGCGTAAAGATACTAAGGAACAAGTTCGTACCCCTTGTTAAAGTTCAGTGGTCGCACCACGGCATGGAAGAAGCGACTTGGGAGACCGAGGCGAGCATGAGAGAGAATCATCCCAAGTTATTTTCTTAGTTTCGGGATGAAACTATTTTAAGGGGGTGGTATGTAATACCACGAGTATTACATGATGTTTCACGTTGGGCGCTCACGTCCATTTCTTCTATTTGATAAATAAATGTACTTCATTGCGCTAAAACGTATTTTTGTATGATATGGTTGTACTGTATTGTTCGCATCTGTTATTCGTGTATTGTGATGGTGTGATGATTGACGAACTTTCAATGACATACCTTGATGTCGTTAGGTAATTATCGGTGCGAATATGATGGTGGCCAATGTCTTGTTCCCTTAGGAATTACCTGACGATATTGAGAGGGAGTCGCGTCATAAAAAATTAATGTAATAATAACTTAGTAAACAAAACTGGTCCTTACGTACGTTATCCTCCAAATATTACGTACGCTATATCCGAGTCATTATGTACGTTAAAGATTGGTACTTACGTACGTAACAACGGTCTTCAGTCTTCGGACATGAATCTTCGTCGGGTAGTACGCGTTGCCGACCAACATTCGGCGTGATTGCGACAGGCAAGTCAATGAAGTGTTACGTACATTAACCTACTTTAGTTACGTAACGATGTGTGTAAATTAGCCCGTGAGTTTCCTTACGACGTTAATACTTTTTCATAACATACGTAAAATCCCTTACGTACGTAAGTCGTCAGGCATAACATACGTAAGGGCAATCTGAGTTTATAAAAGAACACTTTGCCTTTCATTTCTCCCGTCCCAAAAATCATTCTTCTCTCATGTACACTGCTCTCCACCATCCTTGAACCAATTTTAACCTCCCAATTCAAGTGCTATCCTATTAGAGTGCGTTAATCAAGCTTCGGGGAAGGTCTTGAAGGTGTTATCCTCTCGTTCTTCATCGTCCTCCATCGTTCTTCATCATTGTTTTTCAATAAAGGTAAGTTTATCTAACCTTGAACTCATTTCAGTGTTGTTTAGAAAGTTATAGTAAATTTCGGATGCCTTGGGTAGTTTAGAACTCTCAGTAATGAGCGGACGTATATAACCATCACAATTGTTAATCGAAATATAACAAAGCTAGAAATTAGAATGAATAATAGTAGTGCTCGTAATTAGATGGGAGAACTCATAATCGGATTTCTAATCACCAATTTCTCGGAATCATCTTGTTAAGGATTTCATGTATAACCGTATTATCATATTGAAAAACCGTTGATAAAACCTTGATGAACTTACCAACAAATTTCTAGTCGAATAAATACCGAAACATGTTAAGATGACGGATTAATCGTTATAGACTTTCGTATTAGCATAAGTGATGAAATCTCGGTGGTTGTTAGTCATAATTAACGTAGGAATATTGTATTAGAATACTATTATTCAACGGAATGATAAATTGTAAAGAAATGATTACGAACCTAAGAATTTAGTAGCGCGCGTTATGGTTAAAAACAGAGAATTTTGGTCTCGACAACATAAACAACCAAGTTAGGGTCCTAACAGGCGGGCGGGCGGGGGGCGGGGGGGGGGAACCGTCATTGATCATCATTGTTACCATAAGGTGTTAATCGACAAACATGTAATAGGTCGGGCTTCCGAGTGTGATCGTTCAAGCCGTTGCCTTGTCAAGAAGTAACTCTCGTCGGATTTGAGGCAAGTGAATCTTGCTCAGACTTTACGTCTTGTAATTTCAAAACATTGTATGTGTTACTATTTGTGGAATGGTTCTCATTCGATTATCTTATCCGGAGTATTCCTGAGTAGATACTACCGTGACCCTTGGACGTGGCCTTGGGAGTTTTCCTGTAGAACCGTGTTGCGGGATAAAACCTGAATGGTACCCAAGTCCGGAGTATTCCTGTGTAGATACTTCCGTGACCCTTGGTTGCGACCTTGGGAGTTTATGTGCTGATAAAAGGAATAACATTAAATATTCGGTGATAACTTTGTTCTTTGAAATTATCCGATTTTATCTTTGAATTTGGTTCGGATTTTCTGACCTAGGCTAACTGGCACGATACGTCGTGCCAGGTAAATTTGTTGAAATTGTGCAGGACATCCCCGAAGGTTACGGCCAGGCGTGAGCTGTGTTGGAAAGAAGGCCTGTTAATTTCTTAAACTAAATTTGAATATTCCACGTTGTGTAATAACCGTATGTACGGACACTATTTTCTTTTGTATTTTGGGTTTTACGAATACTTTCATAAATACTTCCGCATACTACCAGTTGAATAATTGTTTTAGAAAATATTTTCGAAAAACTTGCCTTGTGGGTCCCACATGGGATCCACGGCACTGTGGCGTCCCGGTTTATTTGGGGGCGTTACAGAAAATGGTATCAGAGACAAACCCTCACGTGGAAAGTTTTATCAAAATATTTTGAAAACGATTTGCCTTCAAAAATCCAACACTTCTGGCGACCGTAACTCCTCGAGGGATGTCGAGGTAAAATGCAGGTAAATTCTTAAGAATCAGGTATGATGTTTGAATTCAGTAAGAACTCAGAGAATGTTTGTATTAATCTAACCTTTTAGATCGAACAAACATCACCAATGGCACGTCGTGGAGCTAGAAGAAACGTAAATGATGCACAGGGTTCCGCTATGAACCAGCAGGGAGACAGGAACACCGGTGAAACTAATCCAGCCGGAAATCAACCACCGCCCGTTAATCATAACGAACAGGAGGCGAAAAACCAGAAAATGGGGGATTTGATCCAGCCTTCGTTCAGACCCTCGCCCAGGCCATTGTTATGGGAATCGCTCAGGTCAACTGGGCAGAACAAGTACCAGTCATTAACATAGAAGAGAACACCAGGAAGGACCGTTGGCTAGGAGAGATGTTGAAGGCCAGACCGCCATTATTCGACGGATCAGGGGATATGCACATGGATGATTGGAACTCGGAGATGGAGACTGCCTTCGAGGTGATCGGCTACCCAGGAAACCGAAAAGTACCACTCAGGATCAACCAGCTCCGCGACAATGCAGTCCGATGGTGGAGGACCTATAAGCCGGAGGACAAAATAGTCGGATGGCCTGAGTTTTCCAAATTATTGAGAGACGAGTACTGTCCCTGATCAGTTCAAACTTCACGAGCGTGGATCTTCTTCAGCGCAGAACCTCAGAATTTGCCAGTACCAGAAATCATTCGAGCTTACAGGACCGAACTAAGCTATGTCGCACAGGTGGTTCCATCCGAAGACCAACGAATTTGCCACCTTGCTCAACGGTTGTCGGAGGATGTTCAACGTTACCCGGCGGGGTTTCACTGCACCACTTTGAGCGCATATGAGGACATGGTCACAGCATACGCCGGTACGGTTGTCAGTTCGGATTCCAGGTATAACCAAAAGAAGCAGAAGACAGCAAATCAGTCCGGGAGCACCAGCAGAGAGAACTCGGGAATTGGGTTCCCCTCCAAATCAGCAGCTTCGTCCCAACAGAGAGGAGCATCTGACGGGTTTTCTCGCCGTAGCTGTTTCAATTGTGGTATAGCAGGGCATACCATGAGTCAGTGTCGTAAAGCGTCGACAAAGTGTTTTTCATGCGGAAGGGGTGGGCACACGTCTCGCTACTGCTCACGGATCAAACCTACACCAAATCCAGCTCCTCAGAGTCAGCAAGGCTTGGTACAGACATCCAGAGCATCCGTCATGTCCGATTATCGATCCCCATCTCACTAAGCTCCTATGCACAGTGCCGGAAGAGGACGTGGCCGTGGGGGAGGCACTGCACCCTCCTCGGGGACACTGCCATCCCGCGTGTTCGAACTAAGAGCTACTGATGACCAGACTACACCTGTTGTCTCAGGTACACTCCTTATTAAATCTCAGCCTGTTCATGTATGTTTGATACCGGATCAACCCACTCGTTTATATCCGTGGAATTTGTTAACCGTTTGCATCTCCCTTGTGTACCTTGTAAATCCTTTACTGTTAAACTACCCGAGGGTAGCAGGGTGGGGGGTAACTTGGAAGTTCAAAACTGTCCGATTCGTATCAATAATCTGGGCTGGACAGCCAATCTCATGGTCTTTCCACTCCAAAACGAAGATGTGATTTTGGGTATGGACTGGATGACGATGCATAAGACGGTATTGGACACCTATCACCTGACAATTTCCATTACGACCCATGATGGTGCCACTCACACAGTTAGAGGCCGAGAACACTTCAGTACTAAGGGGTCCCTCAGTCTCCTTACAGCAGGAGCATCTCATGATGATCGAGGAACGTATTATTGGTGTTATATTCTTCAGGAGGACACATCGAAATTGTCGGTTGCTAACATTCCTACGGTGAACGAATTTTCGGATGTATTTCCCGATGAACTACCTGGATTGCCACCACGAAGGGAGGTCGATCTCTCAATTGAACTTGAGCCGGGAACGACGCCTATCTCCAAGGCACCATACAGGATGGCACCAGCCAAAATGAAGGAACTAAATTTACAACTCGAAGAATTGCTAAGGAAGGGGCTCATTCGTCCAAGTACTTCGCCATGGGGTGCGCTAGTTCTTTTTGTGAAGAAAAAGGACAACTCTCTGCGTCTGTGTATCGATTACAGAGAGCTAAATAAGTTCACTACTAAGAACCATTACCCACTTCCGAGGATTGATGATTTACTGGACCAACTGCAAGGAGCGATTGTGTTTTCAAAGATCGATTTACGTTATGGATATCACCAATTGAGAATTCGAGAGGAGGATATTCCCAAGACCGCATTTGGATCAAGATATGGACACTACGAGTACATGGTGGTGTCGTTTGGCTTGACTAATGCCCCAACCGTTTTTATGGAATTGATGAACAGGGTTCTGACAGAGTTTCTCGATAAGTGTGTGGTGGTTTTTATTGATGACATTTTAATTTATTCCCGGATCCGATGGGAGCATGAGGAACACTTGAGGCAAGTGTTGAGCGTTTTAAGGCAACATCAACTTTATGCTAAAGTTTCTAAATACGAGTTCTGGATGCCAGAGGTAACCTTTTTGGGACAAGTGATTTCAGCAGAAGGCGTTAAAGTAGACCCCCAGAAGATCGAGATAGTTATGAGTTGGGAACCACCAAGAAACGTCAAGGAAGTGATGAGTTTTCTGGGATTGGCAGGATATTATCGACGGTTCGTCGGGTCCTTCTCTCATGTCGCTCAGCCATTAACGAATCTGCTAAGGAAGGAAACCAAGTTTGTCTGGACAACAGATTATCAGGAGAGTTTCGACGAGCTAAAAAGAAAGCTTACTACCGCCCCAGTATTGGTACTACCGCAGGGCGCGGAGGGATTCGTAATATGCACCGATGCGTCTAAGCACGGGCTTGGATGTGTGTTCATGTAAAATGATAGAGTTATCGCTTACGCCTCTCGACAACTTAAGCCTGATGAGGCGAACTACCCGACACACGACTTGGAACTAGCTGCAGTGGTCCAAGCTCTTAAGATTTGGAGACACTACCTGTATGGGGTTACTTGTAAGATCTTTACGGACCACAAGAGTTTAAAGTATATTTTCACACAGAAAGAGTTAAATATGAGACAAAGGCGTTGGCTGGAGTTAATCCAGGATTACGATGTAGAGATTCTATATCACCCTGGAAAGGCCAACGTCGTAGCAGACGCACTAAGTCGGAAAACTGCGTAGGAGGTGACACTATTTGGTTTGACAGTACAGCTGGAATTGTAGCAAGATCTCAGGAGAAATGACATTGAAGTGTGGATATAACACCGCCATGGACAGTTGTGCTCGATTGATATTCACTCATCTTTGCTGGATGAGATATGCTTAGCACAGATGGAGGATCCAGAACTTCGTGCGATCGGCGAAGAGGCCGAAGGGGGAATTATTTCAGACTATAGGATCCAAGGGGGCTTAGTTAGATTCAGGAACAGGATTTGCATTCCACCTAATGACGAGCTTAAGCAAACTATACTCAAGGAAGCTCATTCTACTCCCTATTCGATACATCCCGGGGCGAGCTAAATGTATAAAGATCTACAGAAGAGTTTCTGGTGGAAGAATATGAAGCAAGAGGTAGCAAGGTTTGTCCCTCGATGTATGATATGTCAACAGGTGAAGATTGAACACCGTAGACCGGCCGGAATCATGTAGCCTTTACCCATTCTGGAATGGAAATGGGAGAGCATATCAATGGATTTTGTCACCAAGTTACCAGTGACGGTGGGGGAAAAGACACGATATGGGTCATTGTAGACCGACTGACGAAGTCGGCACATTTCATTCCAATTCAAGAGACCATCGGAACAGAACAGCTGTCCACCATCTTTGTCCGGGAAATCGTGAGACTACATGGCGTTCCCTCGGGAATTATTTCGGATAGAGACACTGGATATGTATCCCGCTTCTGGAGGGCTGTCCACCAGGCCATGGGTACTCAACTGCATTTCAGCACAGCCTATCACCCTCAAACGGATGGACAAACAGAACGCACCATACAGACCTTGGAAGATATGTTGAGAGCATGTGTACTCAATTGGGGCAAGGATTGGGCTAAACACCTCTGCTTAGCGGAATTTTCGTACAACAACAGCTGGCATACAAGCATAGGCATGGACCCCTTTGAGGCCTTGTATGGTATGAGGTGAAAGTCTCCCCTATGTTGGGACGATGCATCCGATGTCGTCGCCACCGAGTTGGATCTAATCCAGGAATCTATTAAGAAGATATCCATTGTTCGAAAATACATGTCGGCAGCACAGAGCCGCCAAAAGTCATATGCTACGGACCGGCAGTGACCGTTGGAATTTATAGTTCGGGTTGGGGATCATGTTTGGGTTAAAGTATCTCCAATGCGGGGCATTCGACGCTTTGGCTAGAAAGGCAAACTAAGCCCGAGATTTATTGGCCCGTTCGAAATACTGGACCGAGTCGGTAGACTCACTTATCGGCTAGCATTGCCACCATCGTTAGACAGAGTGCATAATGTCTTCCCCGTCTCTCAGCTGAGAAAGTACGTGTACGACCCAAGCCACAAGATCAACCTCGAGGAAGTAGAGATTTCCAATGATGCTACCTTTAGGGAAGTCCCAACAGTGATTTTGGATCGATGCGTAAAGATACTAAGGAACAAGTTCGTACCCCTTGTTAAAGTTCAGTGGTCGCACCACGGCATGGAAGAAGCGACTTGGGAGACCGAGGCGAGCATGAGAGAGAATCATCCCAAGTTATTTTCTTAGTTTCGGGATGAAACTATTTTAAGGGGGTGGTATGTAATACCACGAGTATTACATGATGTTTCACGTTGGGCGCTCACGTCCATTTCTTCTATTTGATAAATAAATGTACTTCATTGCGCTAAAACGTATTTTTGTATGATATGGTTGTACTGTATTGTTCGCATCTGTTATTCGTGTATTGTGATGGTGTGATGATTGACGAACTTTCAATGACATACCTTGATGTCGTTAGGTAATTATCGGTGCGAATATGATGGTGGCCAATGTCTTGTTCCCTTAGGAATTACCTGACGATATTGAGAGGGAGTCGCGTCATAAAAAATTAATGTAATAATAACTTAGTAAACAAAACTGGTCCTTACGTACGTTATCCTCCAAATATTACGTACGCTATATCCGAGTCATTATGTACGTTAAAGATTGGTACTTACGTACGTAACAACGGTCTTCAGTCTTCGGACATGAATCTTCGTCGGGTAGTACGCGTTGCCGACCAACATTCGGCGTGATTGCGACAGGCAAGTCAATGAAGTGTTACGTACATTAACCTACTTTCGTTACGTAACGATGTGTGTAAATTAGCCCCGTGAGTTTCCTTACGTACGTTAATACTTTTTCATAACATACGTAAAATCCCTTACGTACGTAAGTCGTCAGGCATAACATACGTAAGGGCAATCTGAGTTTATAAAAGAACACTTTGCCTTTCATTTCTCCCGTCCCAAAAATCATTCTTCTCTCATGTACACTGCTCTCCACCATCCTTGAACCAATTTTAACCTCCCAATTCAAGTGCTATCCTATTAGAGTGCGTTAATCAAGCTTCGGGGAAGGTCTTGAAGGTGTTATCCTCTCGTTCTTCATCGTCCTCCATCGTTCTTCATCATTGTTTTTCAATAAAGGTAAGTTTATCTAACCTTGAACTCATTTCAGTGTTGTTTAGAAAGTTATAGTAAATTTCGGATGCCTTGGGTAGTTTAGAACTCTCAGTAATGAGCGGACAGGTATATAACCATCACAATTGTTAATCGAAATATAACAAAGCTAGAAATTAGAATGAATAATAGTAGTGCTCGTAATTAGATGGGAGAACTCATAATCGGATTTCTAATCACCAATTTCTCGGAATCATCTTGTTAAGGATTTCATGTATAACCGTATTATCATATTGAAAAACCGTTGATAAAACCTTGATGAACTTACCAACAAATTTCTAGTCGAATAAATACCGAAACATGTTAAGATGACGGATTAATCGTTATAGACTTTCGTATTAGCATAAGTGATGAAATCTCGGTGGTTGTTAGTCATAATTAACGTAGGAATATTGTATTAGAATACTATTATTCAACGGAATGATAAATTGTAAAGAAATGATTACGAACCTAAGAATTTAGTAGCGCGCGTTATGGTTAAAAACAGAGAATTTTGGTCTCGACAACATAAACAACCAAGTTAGGGTCCTAACAGGCGGGCGGGCGGGGGGGGGGGGGGGGGAACCGTCATTGATCATCATTGTTACCATAAGGTGTTAATCGACAAACATGTAATAGGTCGGGCTTCCGAGTGTGATCGTTCAAGCCGTTGCCTTGTCAAGAAGTAACTCTCGTCGGATTTGAGGCAAGTGAATCTTGATCAGACTTTACGTCTTGTAATTTCAAAACATTGTATGTGTTACTATTTGTGGAATGGTTCTCATTCGATTATCTTATCCGGAGTATTCCTGAGTAGATACTACCGTCACCCTTGGACGTGGCCTTGGGAGTTTTCCTGTAGAACCGTGTTGCGGGATAAAACCTGAATGGTACCCAAGTCCGGAGTATTCCTGTGTAGATACTTCCGTGACCCTTGGTTGCGACCTTGGGAGTTTATGTGCTGATAAAAGGAATAACATTAAATATTCGGTGATAACTTTGTTCTTTGAAATTATCCGATTTTATCTTTGAATTTGGTTCGGATTTTCGACCTAGGCTAATCGGCACGATACGTCGTGCTGTAAATTTGTTGAAATTGTGCAGGACATCCCCGATGGTTACGGCCAGGCGTGAGCTGTGTTGGAAAGAAGGCCTGTTAATTTCTTAAACTAAATTTGAATATTCCACGTTGTGTAATAACCGTATGTACGGACACTATTTTCTTTTGTATTTTGGGTTTTAAGAATAAATACATAAATACTTCCGCATACTACCAGTGGAATAATTGTTTTAGAAAATATATTAGAAAAACTTGACTTGTGGGTCCCACATGGGATCCACGGCACCGTGGCGTCCCGGTTTATTTGGGGGCGTTAGAGAAAATGGTATCGAGACAAACCCTCACGTGTATAGTTTTCTCAATATATTTTGAAAACGATTTGCATTCAAATATCCAACACTTCAAGCGTAGTAACTCCTCGAGGGATGTCGAGGTAAAATGCAGGTAAATTCTTAAGAATCAGGTATGATGTTTGAATTCAGTAAGAACTCAGAGAATGTTTGTATTAATCTAACCTTTTAGATCGAACAAACATCACCAATGGCACGTCGTGGAGCTAGAAGAAACGTAAATGATGCACAGGGTTCCGCTATGAACCAGCAGGGAGACAGGAACACCGGTGAAACTAATCCAGCCGGAAATCAACCACCGCCCGTTAATCATAACGAACAGGAGGCGAAAAACCAGAACAATGGGGGATTTGATCCAGCCTTCGTTCAGACCCTCGCCCAGGTCATTGTTATGGGAATCGCTCAGGTCAACTGGGCAGAACAAGTACCAGTCATTAACATAGAAGAGAACACCAGGAAGGACCGTTGGCTAGGAGAGATGTTGAAGGCCAGACCACCATTATTCGACGGATCAGGGGATAAGCACATGGATGATTGGAACTCGGAGATGGAGACTGCCTTCGAGGTGATCGGCTACCCAGGAAACCGAAAAGTACCACTCAGGATCAACCAGCTCCGCGACAATGCAGTCCGATGGTGGAGGACCTATAAGCCGGAGGACAAAATAGTCGGATGGCCTGAGTTTTCCAAATTATTGAGAGACGAGTACTGTCCCTGATCAGTTCAAACTTCACGAGCGTGGATCTTCTTCAGCGCAGAACCTCAGAATTTGCCAGTACCAGAAATCATTCGAGCTTACAGGACCGAACTAAGCTATGTCGCACAGATGGTTCCATCCGAAGACCATCGAATTTGCCACCTTACTCAACGGTTGTCGGAGGATGTTCAACGTTACGCGGCGGGGTTTCACTGCACCACTTTGAGGGCATATGAGGACGTGGTCACAGCATACGCCGGTACGGTTGTCAGTTCGGATTCCGGGCATAACCAAAAGAAGCAGAAGATAGCAAATCAGTCCGGGAGCACCAGCAGAGTGAACTCGGGAATTGGGTTCCCCTCCAAATCAGCAGCTTCGTCCCAACAGAGAGGAGCATCTGACGGGTTTTCTCGCCGTAGCTGTTTCAATTGTGGCATAGCAGGGCATACCATGAGTCAGTATCGTAAAGCGTCGAGAAAGTGTTTTTCATGCGGAAGGGGTGGGCACATGTCTCGCTACTGCTCACGGATCAAACCTACACCAAATCCAGCTCCTCAGAGTTAGCAAGGCTCGGTACAGACATCCATAGCATCCGCCATGTCCGATTATCGATCCCCACCTCACCAAGCTCCTCTGCACAGTGCCGGAAGAGGACGTGGCCGTGGGGGAGGCATTGCACCCTCCTCGGGGACACTGCCGTCCCGCATGTTCGAACTAAGAGCTACTGATGACCAGACTACACCTGCTGTCTCAGGTACACTCCTTATTAAATCTCATCCTGTTCATGTATGTTTGATACCGTAGCAACCCACTCGTTTATATCTGTGGAATTTGTTAACCGTTTGCATCTCCCTTGTGTACCTTGTGAATCCTTTACTGTTAAACTACCTGAGGGTAGCAGGGTGGGGGGTAACTTAGAAGTTCAAAACTGTCCGATTCGTATCAATAATCTGGGCTGGACAGCCAATCTCATGGTCTTTCCACTCCAAAACGAAGATGTGATTTTGGGTATGGACTGGATGACGATGCACAAGACGGTATTGGACACCTATCACTTGACAGTTTCCATTACGACCCATGATGGTGCCACTCACACCATCAGAGGCTGAGAACACTTCAGTACTAAGGGGTCCCTCAGTCTCCTTACAGCAGGAGCATCTCATGATGATCGAGGAACGTATTATTGGTGTTATATTCTTCATAAGGACACATCGAAAAGGACAACTCTCTGCGCCTGTGTATCGATTACAGAGAACTAAATAAGTTCACTATTAAGAACCGTTACCCACTTCCGAGGATTGATGAATTACTGGACCAACTGCAAGGAGCGACTGTGTTTTCAAAGATCGATTTACGTTCTGGATATCACCAATTGAGAATTCGAGAGGAGGATATTCCCAAGACCGCATTTGGATCAAGATATGGACACTACTAGTACATGGTGGTGTCGTTTGGCTTGACTAATGCCCCAGCCATTTTTATGGAATTGATGAACAGGGTTCTGACAGAGTTTCTCGATAAGTGTCTGGTGTTTTTTATTGACGACATTTTTCCCGGATCCGATGGGAGCATGAGGAACACTTGAGGCAGGTGTTGAGCGTTTTAAGGCAACATCAACTTTATGCTAAACTTTCTAAATGCGAGTTCTGGATGCTAGAGGTAACCTTTTTGGGACAAGTGATTTCAGCAGAAGGCGTTAAAGTAGACCCCCAGAAGATCGAGACAGTTATGAGTTGGGAACCACCAAGAAACATCAAGGAAGTGAGGAGTTTTCTGGGATTGGCAGGATATTATCGATGGTTCGTCGAGGCCTTCTCTCATGTCGCTCAGCCATTAACGAATCTGCTAAGGAAGGACACCAAGTTTGTCTGGACAACAGATTATCAGGAGAGTTTCGACGAGCTAAAAAGAAAGCTTACTACCGCCTTAGTATTGGTACTACCGCAGGGCGCGGAGGGATTCGTAATATGCACCGATGTGTCTAAGCACGGGCTTGGATGTGTGTTCATGTAAAATGACAGAGTTATCGCTTACGCCTCTCGACAACTTAAACCTTATGAGGCGAACTACCCGACACACGACTTGGAACTAGCTGCAGTGGTCCAAGCTCTTAAGATTTGGAGACACTACCTGTATGGGGTTACTTGTAAGATCTTTACGGACCACAAGAGTTTAAAGTATATTTTCACACAGAAAGAGTTAAATATGAGACAAAGGCGTTGGCTGGAGTTAATCAAGGATTACGATGTAGAGATTCTATATCACCCTCGAAAGGCCAACATCGTAGCAGACGCACTGAGTCGGAAAACTGCGTAGGAGGTGACACTATTTGGTTTGACAGTACAGCTGGAATTGCAGCAAGATCTCAGGAGAAATGACATTTAAGTGTGGATACAACACCGCCAGGGACAGTTGTGATCGATTGATATTCGCTCATCTTTGCTGGATGAGATATGCTTAGCACAGATAGAGGATCCAGAACTTCGTGCGATCCGCGCAGGGGCCGAAGGGGGAATTATATCAGACTATAGGATCTAAGGGGGCTTAGTTAGATTCAGGAACAGGATTTTCATTCCACCTAATGACGAGCTTAAGCAAACTATACTCAAGGAAGCTCATTCTACTCCCTATTTGATACATCCCGGGGCGAGCAAAATGTATAAAGATCTACGGAAGAGTTTCTGGTGGAAGAATATGAAGCAAGAGGTAGCAAGGTTTGTCGCTCGATGTATGATATGTCAACAGGTGCAGATTGAACACCGTAGACTGGCCGGAATCATGTAGCCTTTACCCATTCTGGAATGGAAATGGGAGAGCATATCAATGGATTTTGTCACCAAGTTACCAGTGACGGCGGGGGGAAAAGACACGATATGGGTCATTGTAGACCGACTGACGAAGTCGGCACATTTCATTCCAATTCAAGAGACCATCGGAACAGAACAGCTGCCCATCATCTTTGTCCGGGAAATCGTGAGACTACATGGCGTTCCCTCGGGAATTATTTCGGATTGAGACACTAGATATGTGTCCCGCTTCTGGAGGGCTGTCCACCAGGCCATGGGTACTCAACTGCATTTCAGCACAACCTATCACCCTCAAACGGATGGACAAACAAAACGCACCATACAGACCCTGGAAGATATGTTGAGAGCATGTGTACTCGATTGGGGCAAGGATTGGGCTAAACACCTCTGCTTAGCTGAATTTTCGTACAACAACAGCTGGCATGCAAGCATAGGCATGGCCCCCTTTGAGGCCTTGTATGGTATGAGGTGCAAGTCTCCCCTATGTTGGGACGATGCATCTGATGTCGTCGCCACCGACTTGGATCTAATCCAGGAATCTATTAAGAAGATATCCATTGTTCGAAAACATATGTTGGCAGCACAGAGCCGCCAAAAGTCATATGCTACGGACCGGAAGCGACCGTTAGAATTTATAGTTCGGGTTGGGGATCATG
This sequence comes from Orobanche coerulescens, assembly GCA_033398695.1. Lineage (NCBI taxonomy): Eukaryota > Viridiplantae > Streptophyta > Magnoliopsida > Lamiales > Orobanchaceae > Orobanche > Orobanche coerulescens. The sequence goes on along the minus strand of CM065811.1, from coordinate 127,720,456 downwards.
TTTGGGTTAAAGTATCTCCAATGCGGGGCATTCGACACTTCGGCTAGAAAGGCAAACTAAGCCCGAGATTTATTCGCCCGTTCGAAATACTGGACCGAGTCGGTAGACTCGCTTATCGGCTAGCATTTCCACCATCGTTAGACGGAGTGCATAATGTCTTCCCCATCTCTTAGTTGAGAAAGTACGTGTACGACCCAAGCCACAAGATCAACCTCGAGGAAGTAGAGATTTCCAATGATGCTACCTTTAGGGAAGTCCCAACAGCAATTTTGGATCGATGCGTAAAGATACTAAGGAACAAGGCCATACCCCTTGTTAAAGTTCAGTGGTCGCACCACGGCATGGAAGAAGCGACTTGGGAGACCGAGGCGAGCATGAGAGAGAATCATCCCGAGTTATTTTCTTAGTTTCGGGATGAAACTATTTTAAGGGGGGAGGTATGTAATACCACCACTATTACATGCCGTTTCATGTTGGGCGCTCACGTCCATTTCTTCTATTTGATAAATAAATGTACTCCATTGCGATAAAACATATTTTTGTATGATATGGTTGTACTGTATTGTTCGCATTTGTTATTCATGTATTGTGATGGTGTGATGATTAACGAACTTTCAATGACATACCTTGATGTCGTTAGGTAATTATCGGTGAGAATTGAGAGGGAGTCGCGTCATAAGAAATTAATGTGATAATAACTTAGTAAACAAAACTGGTCCTTACGTACGTTATCCTCCAAATATTACGTACGCTATATCCGAGTCATTATGTACGTTAAAGATTGGTACTTATGTATGTAACAACGGTCTTCGGTCTTCGGACATGAATCTTCGTCGGTAGTACGCGTTGCCAACCAACATTCGGCGTGATTGCGACAGGCAAGTTAATGAAGTGTTACGTACATTAACCTACTTTCGTTACGTACGTAACGATGTGTGTAAATTAGCCCCGTGAGTTTCCTTATGTACGTTAATACTTTTTCATAACGTACGTAAAATCCCTTACGTACGTAAGTCGTCAGGCATAACGTACCTAAGGGCAATCTGAGTTTATAAAAGAACACTTTGCCTTTCATTTCTCCCGTCCCAAAAATCATTCTTCTCTCATGTACACTGCTCTCCACCATCCTTGAACCAATTTTAACCTCCCAACTCAAGTGCTATCCTATTAGAGTGCGTTAATCAAGCTTCGGGGAAGGTCTTGAAGGTGTTATCCTCTCGTTCTTCATCGTCCTCCATCGTTCTTCATCATTGTTTGTCAATAAAGGTAAGTTTATCCAACCTTGAACTCATTTCAGTGTTGTTTAGAAAGTTATAGTAAATTTCGGATGCCTTGGGTAGTTTAAAACTCTCAGTAATGATCGGACAGGTATATAACCATCACAATTGTTAATCGATATGTATCAAAGCTAGAAATTAGAATGAATAATAGTAGTGCTCGTAATTAGATGGGAGAACTCATAATTGGATTGCTAATCACCAATTTCTCGGAATCATCTTGTTAAGGATTTCATGTATAACTGTATTATCATATTGAAAAACCATTGATAAAACCTTGATGAACTTACCAACAAATTTCTAGTCGAATAAATACCGAAACATGTTCAGATGACGGATTAATCGTTATAGAATTTCGTATTAGCACAAGTGATGAAATCTGGGTGGTTGTTAGTCATAATTAACGTAGGAATATTGTATTAGAACACTATTATTCAACGGAATGATAAATTGTAAAGAAATGATTACGAACCTAAGAATTTAGTAGCACGCGTTATGGTTAAAAACAAAGAATTTTGGTCTCGACAACATAAACAACCAGGTTAGGGTCCTAACAAGCGGGGGGGAACCGTCATTGATCATCATTGTTACAATAAGGTGTTAATCGACAAACATAAAAAAGGTCGGGCTTCCGAGTGTGATCGTTCAAGTCGTTGCCTTGTCAAGAAGTAACTCTCGTCGGATTTGAGGCAAGTGAATCTTGCTCAGACTTTACGTCTTGTAATTTCAAAACATTATATGTGTTACTATTTGTGGAATGGTGCTCATTCGATTATCTTATCCGGAGTAATCCTGAGTAGATACTACCGTGACCCTTGGCCGTGGCCTTGGGAGTTTTCCTGTAGAACCGTGTTGCGGGATAAAACCTGAATGGTACCCATGTCCGGAGTATTCCTGTGTAGATACTTCTGTGACCCTTGGTTGCGACCTAGGGAGTTTATGTGCTGATAAAAGGAATAACATTAAATATTCGGTGATAACTTTGTTCTTTGAAATTATCCGATTTTATCTTTGAATTTGGTTCGGATTTCCTGACCTAGGCTAACTGGCACGATACGTCGTGCCCGGTAAATTTGTTGAAATTGTGCAGGACATCCCCGAAGGTTACGGCCAGGCGTGAGCTGTGCTGGAAATAAAGCCTGTTAATTTCTTAAACTAAATTTGAATATTCCACGTTGTGTAATAACCGTATGTACGGACACTATTTTCTTTTGTATTTTGGGTTGTACGAATACTTTCATAAATACTTCCGCATAATACCAGTTGAATAATTATTTTAGAAAATATTTTCGAAAAACTTGCCTTGTGGGTCCCACATTGGATCTACGGCACTGTGGCGTCCCGATTTATTTGGGGGCGTTACAGAAAATGGTATCAGAGACAAACCCTCACGGGGAAAGTTTTATCAAAATATTTTGAAAACGTTTTGCCTTCAAAAATCCAACACTTCTGGCGACCGTAACTCCTCGAGGGATGTCGAGGTAAAATGCACGTAAATTCTTAAGAATCAGGTATGATGTTTGAATTCAGTAAGAACTCAGAGAATGTTTGTATTAATCTAACCTTTTAGATCGAACAAACATCACCAATGGCACGTCGTGGAGCTAGAAGAAACGTAAATGATGCACAGGGTTCCGCTATGAACCAGCAGGGAGACAGGAACACCGGTGAAACTAATCCAGCCGGAAATCAACCACCGCCCGTTAATCATAACGAACAGGAGGCGGAAAACCAGAACAACGGGGGATTTGATCCAGCCTTCGTTCAGACCCTCGCCCAGGCCATTGCTATGGGAATCGCTCAGGTCAACCGGGCAGAACAAGTACCAGTCATTAACATAGAAGAGAACACGAGCAAGGACCATTGGCTAGGGGAGATGCTGAAGGCCAGACCGCCATTATTCGACGGATCAGGGGATAAGCACGTGGATGATTGGAATTCGGAGATGGAGACTGCCTTCGAGGTGATCGGCTACCCAGGAAACCGAAAAGTACCACTCGGGATCAACCAGCTCCACGACACCGCAGTCCGATGGTGGAGGACCTATAAGCCGGAGGACAGAATAGTCGGATGGCCCGAGTTTTCCAAATTATTGAGAGACGAGTACTGTCCCCGATCAGTTCAAACTTCACGAGTGTGGAGCTTCTTCAGCGCAAAACCTCAGAATTTGCCAGTACCAGAAATCATTCTAGCTTACAGGACCTAACTAAGCTATGTCGCACAGATGGTTCCATCCGAAGACCAACGAATTTGCCACCTTGCTCAACGGTTGTCGGAGGATGTTCAACGTTACGCGGTGGGGTTTCACTGCACCACTTTGAGGGCATATGAGGACGTGGTCACAGCATACGCCGGTACGGTTGTCAGTTCGGATTCCGGTCATAACCAAAAGAAGCAGAAGACAGCAAATCAGTCCGGGAGCACCAGCAAAGTGAACTCGGGAATTGGGTTCCCCTCCAAATCAGCAGCTTCGTCCCAATAGAGAGGAGCATCTGACGGGTTTTCTCGCCATAGCTGTTTCAATTGTGGCATAGCAGGGCATACCATGAGTCAGTGTCGTAAAGCGTCGACAAAGTGTTTTTCATGCGGAAGGGGTGGGCACATGTCTCGCTACTGCTCACGGATCAAACCTACACCAAATTCAGCTCCTCAGAGTCAGCAAGGCTCGGTATAGACATCCAGAGCATCCGCCATGTCCGATTATCGATCCCCACCTCACCAATCTCCTCTGCACAGTGCCGGAAGAGGACGTGGCCGCGGGGGAGGCACTGCACCCTCCTCGGGGACACTGCCGTCCCACATGTTCGAACTAAGAGCTACTGATGACCAGACTACACCTGCTGTCTCAGGTACACTCCTTATTAAATCTCAACATGTTCATGTACTGTTTGATACTGGAGAAACCCACTCGTTTATATCCGTGGAATTTGTTAACCGGTTGCATCTCCCTTATGTACCTTGTGAATCCTTTACTGTTAAACTACCCGAGGGTAGCAGGGTGGGGGTAACTTGGAAGTTCGAAACTGTCCGATTCGTATCAATAATCTCGGCTGGACAGCCAATCTCATGGTCATTCCACTTCTAAATGAAGATGTGATTTTGGGTATGGACTAGATGACGATGCACAAGACGGTATTGTACACCTATCACCTGACAGATTCCATTACGACCCATGATGGTGCCACTTACATAATCAGAGGCCGAGAACACTTCAGTACTAAGTGGTCCCTTAGTCTCCTTATAGCAGGAGCATCTCATGATGATCGAGGAACGTATTATTGGTGTTATATTCTTCAGGGGGACACATCGCAACTGTCGGTTGCTAACATTCCTACGGTGAACGAATTTCCGGACGTATTTCCCGATGAACTACCTGGATTGCCACCACGAAGGGAGGTCGATCTCTCAATTGAACGTGAGCCGGGAATGACGCCTATCTCCAAGGCACCATACAGGATGGCACCAGCCAAAATGAAGGAACTGAAGTTACAACTCGAAGAATTGCTAAGGAAGGGGCTCATTCGTCCAAGTACTTCACCATGGGGTGCGCTAGTTCTTTTTGTGAATAAAAAGGACAACTCTCTGCGCCTGTGTATTGATTACAGAGAACTAAATAAGTTCACTATTAAGAACCGTTACCCATTTCTGAGGATTGATGATTTACTAGACCAACTGCAATGAGCGATTGTGTTTTCAAAGATCGATTTACGTTCTGGATATCACCAATTGAGAATTCGAGAGGAGGATATTCCCAAGACCGCATTTGGATCAAGATATGGACACTACGAGTACATGGTGGTGTCGTTTGACTTGACTAATGCCCCAGCCGTTTTTATGGAATTGATGAACAGGGTTCTGACAGAGTTTCTCGATAAGTGTGTGGTGGTTTTTATTGACGACATTTTAATTTATTCCCGGATCCGATGGGAGCATGAGGAACACTTGAGGCAGGTGCTGAGCGTTTTAAGGCAACATCAACTTTATGCTAAACTTTCTAAATGCGAGTTCTGGATGCCAGAGGTAACCTTTTTAGGACATGTGATTTCAGCAGAAGGCGTTAAATTAGACCCCCAGAAGATCGAGACAGTTGTGAGTTGGGAACCACCAAGAAACGTCAAGGAAGTGAGGAGTTTTCTGGGATTGGCAGGATATTATCGACGGTTCGTCGAGGCCTTCTCTCATGTCGCTCAGCCATTAACGAATCTGCTAAGGAAGGACACCAAGTTTGTCTGGACAACAGATTGTCAGGAGAGTTTCGACGAGCTAAAAAGAAAGCTTACTACTGCCCCAGTATTGGTACTACCGCAGGGCGCAGACGGATTCGTAATATGCACCGATGCGTCTAAGCATGGGCTTGGATGTGTGTTCATGCAAAATGACAGAGTTATCGCTTACACCTATTGACAACTTAAACCTTATAAGGCGAACTACACGACACACGACTTGGAACTAGCTGCAATGGTCCACGCTCTTAAGATTTGGAGACACTACCTGTATGGGGTTACTTGTAAGATCTTTACGGACCACAAGAGTTTAAAGTATATTTTCACACAGAAAGAGTTAAATATGAGACAGAGGCGTTGGCTGGAGATAATCAAGGATTACGATGTAGAGATTCTATATCACCCTGGAAAGGCCAACGTCGTAGCAGACGCACTGAGTCGGAAAACTGCATAGGATGTGACACTATTTGGTTTGACAGTACAGCTGGAATTGCAGCAAGATCTCAGGAAAAATGACATTGAAGTGTGGATACAACACCGCCAGGGACAGTTGTGCTCGATTGATATTCGCTCATCTTTGCTGGGCAAGATATGCTTAGCACAGATGGAGGATCCAGAACTTCGTGCGATCGGCGCATAGGCCGAAGGGGGAATTATTTCAGACTACAGGATCCAAGGGGGGCTTAGTTAGATTCAGGAACAGGATTTGCATTCCACCTAATGACGAGCTTAAGCAAACTATACTCAAGTAAGCTCATTCTACTCCCTATTCGATACATCGCGGGGCGAGCAAAATGTATAAAGATCTACGGAAGAGTTTCTGGTGGAAGAATATGAAGCAAGAGGTAGCAAGGTTTGTCGCTCGATGTATGATATGTCAATAGGTGAAGATTGAACACCGTAGACCGGCCGGAATCATGTAGACTTTACCCATTCCAGAATGGAAATGGGATAGCATATCAATGGATTTTGTCACCAAGTTACCAATGACGGCGGGGGGAAAAGACACGATATGGGTCATTGTAGACCGACTGATGAAGTCAGCACATTTCATTCCAATTCAAGAGACCATCGGAACAGAACAGCTAGCCACCATCTTTGTCCGGGAAATCGTGAGACTACATGGTGTTCCCTCGGGAATTATTTCGGATAGAGACACTAGATATGTGTCCCGCTTCTGGAGGGCTGTCCACCAGGCCATGGGTACTCAACTGCATTTCAGCACAGCCTATCACCCTCAAACGGATGGACAAACAAAACGCACCATACAGACCCTGGAAGATATGTTGAGAGCATGTGTACTCGATTGGGGCAAGGATTGGGCTAAACACCTCTGCTTAGCGGAATTTTCGTACAACAACAGCTGGCATGCAAGCATAGGCATGGCCCCCTTTGAGGCCTTGTATGGTATGAGGTGCAAGTCTCCCCTATGTTGGGACGATGCATCGATGTCGTCGCCACCGAGTTGGATCTAAACCAGGAATCTATTAAGAAGATATCCATTGTTCGAAAACACATGTTGGTAGCACAGAGCCGCCAAAAGTCATATGCTACGGACCGGCAACGACCGTTGGAATTTATAGTTGGGGTTGGGGATCATGTTTAGGTTAAAGTATCTCCAATGCGGGGCATTTGACGCTTCGGCTAGAAAGGCAAACTAACCACGAAATTTATTGGCCCGTTCGAAATACTGGACCGAGTCGGTAGACTCGCTTATCGGCTAGCATTGCCACCATCGTTAGACGGAGTGCATAATGTCTTCCCCGTCTCCCAGCTGAGAAAGTACGTGTACGACCCAAGCCACAAGATCAACCTTGAGGAAGTAGAGATTTCCAATGATGTTACCTTTAGTGAAGTCCCAACAGCGATTTTGGATCGACGCGTAAAGATACTAAGGAACAAGGCCATACCCCTTGTTAAAGTTCAGTGGTCGCACCACGGCATGGAAGAAGCGACTTGGGAGACCGAGGCGAGCATGAGAGAGAATCATCCCGAGTTATTTTCTTAGTTTCGGGACGGTATGTAATACCACTAGTATTACATGCTCTTTCACATTGGGCGCTCACGTCCATTTCTTCTATTTGATAAATAAATGTACTCCATTGCAATAAAACGTATTTTTGTATGATATGGTTGTACTGTATTGTTCGCATCTGTTATTCGTGTATTGTGATGGTGTGATGATTAACGAACTTTCAATGACATACCTTGTTGTCATTAGGTAATTATCGGTTCGAATATAACGGTGGCCAACATCTTGTTCCCCGAGGAATTACCTGACGATATTGAGAGAGAGTCGCGTCATAAGAAATTAATGTGATAATAACTTAGTAAACAAAACTGGTCCTTACGTACGTTATCCTCCAAATATTACGTACGCTATATCCGAGTCATTACGTACGTTAAAGATTGGTACTTACGTACGTAACAAAGGTCTTCGGTCTTCGGACATGAATCTTCGTCGGGTAGTACGCGTTGCCGACCAACTTTCGGCGTGATTGCGACACGCAAGTCAATGAAGTGTTACGTACGTTAACCTACTTTCGTTACGCACGAACGATGTGTGTAAATTAGCCCCGTGAGTTTCCTTACGTACGTTAATACTTTTTCATAACGTACGTAAAATCCCTTATGTACGTAAAATCCCTTACGTACGTAAGTCGTCAGGCATAACGTACGTAAGGGCAATCTGAGTTTATAAAAGAACACTTTGCCTTTAATTTCTCCCGTCCCAAAAATAATTCTCCTCTCATGTAGACTACTCTCCACCATCCTTGAACCAATTTTAACCTCCCAATTCAATTGCTATCCTATTAGAGTGCGTTAATCAAGCTTCGGGGAAGGTATTGAAGGTGTTATCCTCTCGTTCTTCATCGTACTCCGTCGTTCTTCATCATTGTTTGTCAATAAAGGTAAGTTTATCCAACCTTGAACTCATTTCAGTGTTGTTTAGCAAGTTATAGTAAATTTCGGATGCCTTGGGTAGTTTAGAACTCTCAGTAATCACTACACCATATATGGGTTTCAGCAACACCTGAAAAACTGTGTTCAAAAGTCCAAAAAGTGTTGCTGAAGGTAGAAAAACAAGCTATGGCTACACTTTGACCAAATTCGAAAGTGTTACAAATACGGCCGCAACCATAGGGGTCTAAGGTAACACTTTTCTTTTTTTGGTAACATGTTAAAAAAGTGTAGCAATAGACCCCTATGCCAACACTTTTATTGTCTCTGGCTACACTAGATTTTGTGTTGCTGTAGACTTAAGGCCACACTTTTATATTTTTAGTGACACCAAGATTTGTGTAGCCGTAGACCTATGCCAACATTCATGAGGTCTAATGTAACATTAAATTGTGAAACATTTTGACATCTTTACCAACAACTTTAACACTATGGCTACACTTATATATGAACAGTTCTAACTTTTGCCAACACAATTTTAATCTTTGCCAACACAATTTTTATATTTTGCCAATGAAAAAATTATAAATTATAGTCTATGGCTACATTTTTGCAGATTTTTACCATCATTTTTCATGCTAAAAAGCAAAATGTTATATTGAAAAATAAATATTACCATAAAACAGTCAATACCATTAAAACAATGTCAACCATAACAACATCCAAAATACATGACTGCTAATATTCAATCCATAATAGCTAAGAACAAGTTACGATCGCAATCCACAAATATAACAAAACTACTTGAGTCACTTAGCTAGCATAATATAAAATGATGAGATCAGTCAAGGAGTGACATTGTCACCGCCATAAGACTCCTCGACTGATTTCTAAGAGTCATCAATCTTTAAGTTCAAATCTGGATTCTTCTCGGCCAACATTTTCATCATTTCTCGAGTTGAGCCCTGATCTTAGTAGTTAGGTCCGCCACGCATCGATCAAAGAACTTGAACGGATGGTGATGCTGAAGACTTCGATTTCGGTTGCTCTGTAATATACTCTTCTTGACTATATATATACACTCACTGGTAAGAAGAATGAGAATATGTCACATTATGTTAAGAAGGAGATAGTTGAATTTCACAAGGAAGAGATGATAAAGTATAGGGTAAGATAAACTGCAAAATCAATGTTAAACCTTTTCTAGCATAGACTCCCTGAGCATTTACATAAGGTAGCATAAATTGCTTAGTATACCGAAGAATACATATTACAGGCAATATGAATGGGTAAAAAGAAAGCTGAAATTCTGGAACATAACATGCGGCATTGACCATTTTTCTTTTTCTCGTTAAGGAAGGCATAAAATTGTTAATGCGGCAAAAAAAAAGAGCTAATTTTTACCCAAACATTTGTCGATCATATTAATAGGATTTTCACCATCGAATCTTCATCATGGAGCCGCCTCTTAGGTATTGCCTTTGGCTTTTGGTCCATCAAGTATGACGAGCCGCAAGTTTGGGTGGTGGTCTCCTCAATCGCGATATATAGATAATAGAAATAAGAAAAAGGACACCAAAACCACAAAAGCCTATTCATGCTAACAATCATAAAAATACGACACTTCCTCATACAGACAAATCATCGGATAAGAAAGAATAGTCCCTCGCGTTCTTTAGAATTTCAACCTTTTTCTTCAATCGTGTCGCTTATTAGGAAAGTGAAAAAGGGGTGAAAAAGTTATAAACCACCAACTACCAATCGGAGTATCGATAAGTCAACGATAATTACCCCGTTTGTGACTCTTGGTGGATGGTCATCGCTGGATCTTGACTTGACATGGTCAGTAACGGAGCTCTTATTATTCTGCACAGCAATAAAATAGCTTCAAAGTGAAATAATGATTCATTCTCATCGAGAATGACCAAACAAATAACAAGGTAAAAAAAGGGCTCCAGGCTTCAACATGTAAGATAAATGACTAGACTCCTTAAAAAATTCCTTGCTTATGGTGTAGTCAACAGTATCATGATTTAGACATACTCGAGACGCACAATATACTGAATCCACTGTAAAAACAGTGCCAGAATGACCAAAAGGCATATAAATAAACCTCATGATTGAACAAATCTGCACATCACATATCTGTTAATAGAAAGGACTTAAAATAGTAGTGATGCATGCAATCAAAGGAAGCAAATTGAAATGTATATACAATTTCATAAAAGGCAATAACTGAACAGTGAAGACGATGAAGGAATTTTACACAGTAAAATAAGAAAAATTACAGTCGGATATTACATCCACCCTATGAAGAACATCCTATTATCCAACAGCCAGGCGACTATCTCGCCTATAGTTGAAAAGGAAGAAGATATATCTAAGGTAGTATCATATCATTTCCCAACAGGTACCAAGGACATTAATGTTCCTCCAGTGGTATGTTGTCCATGTAGGTTAGATAATTCCTAACTTGCACCTTGAATCTATTAGCACAAAGAAATCATCTTTTCTACCTCACCAACACCGGTGTCGAGAATCTCTTGCTTACTAAACTATATTTCTTAAAGATGTTGTCAGAGCCATAGACTCCGATAAAAATGAGCTGCTTTTCTTCATGATAGCTCACCAGGTCACCAACATGTGATGTACTATCTCGGATGTAGTAGATGCTTTCAAAGCAGCACTGGTGGCTATCAAGCTCGTACTGGTATATTCACTAAAAATAAAGTAGAAATTCCTGAACAACAATTAAAAAAATCCCTTGTAGATGAAGCCAAAACTGCTCTCGATCTTGAAATCACGCGATACAAACTGAAAGCTCATGACAAGAATATTGAGATCTAACCAAAGAGGTGAAGAAAAAGAATAAAGTCTATGATGAATTTGCCACCAACATTAAAGAGATTTTTGAAACTGTAACGTCCCTTTATAATGCCCAAAAGAGGGGAGAAGTGGTGTAAGCTGCAACGGATCAGCGACACTAGAAGCAAGCTGAATTATTTTATTTGCTGGATGATGTTGTAGCCAATATTGTTAGTCGACTCTCATAACCTGGCCCAGGGCAAGGACCTTTAGGGCATAAGTTTGGCAGCTCATAGAAGCCAGAGTTCTCTGATCCCAACCTTAATATGGTCACCAAGTAGGCAGAAACTCATTTGCCTACAGATAGGTAATACACAGACCAGGAGATCAAGAATTTAAAAACCAATGAACTCAACAGGTACTTTTGTACCCTAATAAAGTAGTCACGATCTTGAATAGGTTTAAGACACTCAATGATGCAGCAAGGAATTTTCCTGGCTTATGGCAGAAGGTAAACTCCCCAAGGGACACTCAAATGAAGGTACATGAAAAATGATTATCTTACCCACCCAAAAGACTGGTTGTTGGTCTATGACATGTCTTTAGAAGGAAAATGTTATTACAGTAAACAAATAAATGAACAAAAAGAAAACTTGTGGAAAGAAACAAAATTGATCCTTACGGTAAAAGGCCGTAGAAAAACATTAGTGACAAGAACATAGATGTTAATTATCTCACTTTCTGTTATAGATAGTTCTATTTATCTTATTTTTATTTAGTTTTTCTTGCAAATAATGTAATTGTATGCTTTTATTGCTTATGAATGAAAGTTACTTGTTACCTACTCGAGAAGATTACGGCTCATAATTTATTATTTACTTGCATTACGTTTAACTTCAATCTTTTTGAGTTATTATGCATATTGGAACTTACTGTATGAGCTTGACTGTGCGCAGTTCCTAGTTTAAAGTTGTAAGTCGTGAGCTTACTATATGAACATGCCTACAAGCCTATCATAGTTCAAGTTATGAAACTTAGTGAGTTAGGATGAATTCTTACAATTTTAGAACATGCACGTGAGTTGTTCATGGATGCCAATTTGAGCCCATGTTACGACCTCCAATAACTCCTCCATAGTGCCATAACCATCTGATAATTGTAAACAATACTGTATGAACAATAAGAAACAAAGTAGAGAGAGAGAGAGAGGGAGAGAGATTGTACAAACCTAGCAAAGCAATGAAGCAATCAGAATGGCTGGCCATCTCAGCCTTCCTCTGGTGCACTCAACACAAGAGCGTTCTTTGTTGGTACGACCACTTGAACCCGACAAGTAATCTACAATGATCTGCTCTACAAAAAAAAGAAGTTAACACGGGAAGCATTCAAAGCAAATCATCATCAACAAATCTACTGGACCTCCTAGTATTTTCTTACATTGAATCCTTTTGAAAGCTAAAACAATAATCAATATACATTAGATAATAACTCAAAAATACAACAACTAAAGCACTTCAATTTTATGTAGCCCAAAGCAGTCCCGACTTTCAACCATCGGGTGTCGAGCCTTATTTTCACCGCCAAAATCTGAGATCGGAACTTGACACCGCTCAAACACTGCTGAGTCAAGAAATCTAGCCCAGTAGGTTCACCTCAACACAACACCCATTCACAAAAATTAGGAATTCTTACTCGAGTCTTGGAATTTAAACCTCAATTTCGACCCGAATTCATGTAACCCACCCGAACGGAACCTCTGCCATGCCCGGCCGCCGATGCCATATGCTGCCGGAAATTAGGACAGAAACCTAACTCGCGCCGCGACAACGCGCTCTGCTCACAATTGTCGTTTTTCATTTTTCATCTTTCACTGTATGTGTGTGTGAATTTTGTGAGAGTGTGTGTGTGTGTGTGTGAACTTTGTGAGTAAAGAAGAGGATAGAGGAAGAGCCGAGAAGGGAGAATCAGAAAGAAGAAGAAGAGAAAAAGAAAATGAGTTCTGCCCGTGAGGGAGAGGAAGTTAGGGAGATAACTGTGTATTATAAATTAGATATATTATTATATAAAATATTATATATTATACATAAATATTATAATGTATTATAAATTAGATATATTATTATATAAAATATTATATTTTAAATATTTATTATACTAACTTGAACTTATTAATTACATTATATGTATATATGATATATATTAAAAATATTTATATTCTTAAATATAGGGTATACGGCCCGGATTTAAAAGGCTGTGATATTTTGGCTCTAACCCTGTTTTTTAGCGAGTTAAACGGGCTGGTCCGACGGGACCAGGCCCGATTAACATCTCTAATGTCCAGTTTTCGATCGGGATTAGCATCTCCCAATCTTTACAAGACCCATGTTTTCAATGTCGATTTTAGATCGAGATTTGGCCATCTCAAATGCGTTGTCCAAATATTTTGATGATAAATGCATTTTTATTTTTCAACTTTTTATAATATTAATATAAATAAATTTTAATTTATATTTCTTATTATATTTTAAAAGAGTTGAATGTATAAATTCAATTTTTTATTTTAATTTTAGATTATAATTTTCAAAATAAAAATATATGTATTCATATAATATATTTTATTATTATAATTTTAAGGAATTATTTTATTTTTTAATATTTTTTAAATTTATTAGTTTAATCCGAACAAATTTTTAGTAAATAATTATATGTGCTCTTATAAAAATCCGTAATAAAATGATTAAACAAATTCAAATAATTTACTTTATTTTAGTGTAAAAAACTTAAATTTGACGATATTTTTTTAAAAATATTTAAAATAATTTTCGTAATTATTAAGATGATTTAGTATATTGCAACGCTTTAAGTTCACGTATAATCCAACACTTTAGGTTGGTGTTGCATTAACGTCTTTTGCAACAGTGCATTAAGGTCTAATGCAACACTAATTGAGTAGTATTGCAAAAGACAAAAGATCAGAGGGCTATTGCAATACTTTTCCTTGCAACACCGGAGATATGCGTTGCATATAAGCACTTATGGCGTAGTGCAATATTTCCTCTTATTTAATGCTCATCTCTCTTACATTACTCCCTCCGATTAGGACAATTCATAAAATACCTTAAAAAAATTAGGTCGTTATAGTTGAAAATAATTTACTTGGACCAACTAAAATATTTTAGCAAATCCGCCTATTTCTTTTAGTGTTTAGTTACACTTTTTCTAAATAGCAACGGCTACACCAAATTTTGTGTTAGCGTAGATATTCAATTTGGTCTACGGTAACACTAATTTATATCAATAATAACGTTAGAAAAATGTGTAGCCTTAAATCAAATTTGACCAATTTTAAGGCATCTAAGGCTACACTTTTGCTTGTAACATCAAAAAAAATGTTGTTGAAAGCCATATATGGTGTAGTGAATGATCGGACAGGTATATAACCATCACAATTGTTAATCAATATATATCAAAGCTAGAAATTAGAATGAATAATAGTAGTGCTCGTAATTAGATGGGAGAACTCATAATCAGATTGCTAATCACCAATTTCTCGGAATCATCTTGTTAAGGATTTCATGTATAACCGTATTATCATATTGAAAAACCGTTGGTAAATCCTTGATCAACTTACCAACAAATTTCTAGTCGAATAAATACCGAATCATGTTAAGATGACGGATTAATCGTTCTAGACTTTCGTATTAGCACAAGTGATGAAATCTCGGTGGTTGTTAGTCATAATTAACGTAGGAATATTGTATTAGAACACTATTATTCAACGGAATGATAAATTGTAAAGAAATGATTACGAACCTAAGAATTTAGTAGCACGCGTTATGGTTAAAAACAGAGAATTTCGGTCTCGACAACATAAACAACCAGGTTAGGGTCCTAACAGGCGGGGGGAACCGTCGTTGATCATCGTTGTTACCATAAGGTGTCAATCGACAAACATGTAATAGGTCGGGCTTCCGAGTGTGATCGTTGAAGCCGTTGCCTTGTCAAGAAGTAACTCTGGTCGGATTTGAGGCAAGTGAATCTTGCTCAGACTTTACGTCTTGTAATTTCAAAAAATTGTATGTGTTACTATTTGTGGAATGGTGCTCATTCGATTATCTTGTCCGGAATATTACTGAGTAGATACTACCGTGACCCTTGGCCGCGGCCTTGGGAGTTTTCTTGTAGAACCGTGTTGCGGGATAAAACCTGAATGGTACCCACGTCCGGAGTATTCCTGTGTAGATACTTCTGTGACCCTTGGTTGCGACCTTGGGAGTTTATGTGCTGATAAAAGCAGTAACATTAAATATTCGGTGATAACTTTATTCTTTGAAATTATACGATTTTATCTTTGAATTTGGTTCGGATTTTCTGACCTAGGCTAACTGGCACGATACGTCGTGCCAGGTAAATTTGTTGAAATTGTGCAGGACATCCCCGAAGGTTACGGCCAGGCGTGAGCTGTGTTGGAAAGAAGGCATGTTAATTTCTTAAACTAAATTTGAATATTCCACGTTGTGTAATAACCGTATGTACGGACACTATTTTCTTTTGTATTTTGGGTTGTACGAATACTTTCAGAAATACTTCCGCATACTACCAGTTGAATAATTGTTTTAGATAATATTTTCAAAAAACTTGCCTTGTGGGTCCCACATGGGATCCACGGCACTGTGGCGTCCCGGTTTATTTGGGGGCGTTACAGTTCAACACTACTCGAAGATGTTCAGTGTGATTTTCCTCGTTCCGGGAGTAGACAAGAATATCATCAATGAGACCACGAACTTATCAAGATAATCAATGAAAACTTTGTTCATCAACTGCATAAACACGACATGAGCGTTGGTTAGACAAAATAGCATAACCACAAATTCGTAATGGATGTACCGAGTACGGAAGGCAGTCTTCGGAATATCAGAATCCCGAATCCTCAGCTGGTAATATCCTGATCGCAAGTCAATTTTAGAGAAAACTGTTGCACCCTGAAGTTGGTAGAACAAGTCATCTATCCGAGGCAAAGGATATTTGTTCTTAATGGTTAACTTATTCAATTCCCGATAATCAATGCATAGACGGAACGATCCGTCTTTCTTCTTAACGAAGAGAACCGGTGGACCCCAAGGTGATGCACTAGGTAGAATATACCGTTTGTCCAGGAGCTCGCCCAATTGTTTCTTCAGTTCTAACATCTCGGAGGGTGCCATACGATACGGCGCTTGGGAAACAGGTGCTGCGTTTAGCACAAGATCAATAGGAAACTCTACCTCTCTAGACGGGGGTAATCCCATCATCCGGAAATACATCAGGATATTCATTCACAACTAGAATCGACAATAAATCGGCTTTGTCGTCATTTGTGCTCATGGCGTAACACCAATAACCAATACAGTCTTGTTTCAACAATTTTATCGCCTTAATAGCGGAAATCACCCCTCCTTAACTACCCAGTTTACGACCCAAGAAAGTGTGCTCGACACCATCCTCCGCTATTATAGAAATAGTTCGCATTCAGTAGTTCATGATAGCACCATGACGATTAAACCAATCATCTCCCAGAATTACATCCTCTCCTTTCAGATCTACCACAATGAGGTCTGAAGGCCAATCTCGAGTCCCGATATGCACGAGACAATTTTTAATCTCTTGGTTCCCAATCAAATGCTCTCCACTAGGAGTACTTACTACGAATAGTTCGCACTCAATCAAACACCCAAGACCCAAACGTTTCACACAATCAAGAGCAAAAAACGAATGGGTAGCTCCCGAATGAAATAATACTGATACAGGTTAGAGAAAGTATTTGCGTGATACCTGAAGCTAACAGAGCCTCTCTGTCATCCGCGCGTCTCATCTGGTACACTCTTGGCTGTACCGAACCCACACTTGATGCAGCTTGACGATCCAATTGGCTTCGTCCTCTTCCACGTCCCAAAGTCTGGTGCGGCTGATTAGATGTAGTCCCCGGGTTCACACTCGGATTTGGTGCCGAACTCTGCTGTTTAACAAATCTAGTGGCAGCCTCGCAATGAGCCGCCCGATGACCGGCCTGACCGCATGTGAAACAAATAACGGGAGGAAGTGGACACTCTCGATAATGATGGCCTGTTTGATTACAATTGAAACATTGTCCTCTACCATAGGCAGAATACTGGCCCGGTCGCAAACTCGGAGCACTACTAGCTTGCTGAACAGACTTCCCGATAGCGGAGTGAGAAGCTTGAGATTTGTGAAATCCACCACTCTTACTTCCCGAAAGCCACCAGTCGTCTTCGACTTCTTGATCTCGGTACCCGACCTTGACGCAGAAATGACCATCTCGATAGACAAAGCACGATCGTGATATTCCTTCAAAGTAACACATCTGAAACCCGCCATAGCCTCACAAATCCTGGGCTTCATTCTCAAATCAAAGTAACGGATTTTATCCGTTTCAGTCTTTACTGTAACACCCCCAAATCCCATTGGGTTATTACAGTGTCGTGGACCCCACGCCAGGAGATCCACCAGGCGAACATGATCAAAATACAACAAATTGACCAAAAGGGGAATCTCAGTCCCTGCTATGAAATCCAAGATAATAGTCCGATATGGAATTTCAACGACAAAAGTAGGCCTACATGGCCAAAATAAAAGTACAACACATCCACGAGCCTAACTCGGATAATACAAAATGACAACGACTGAACAAAACTGGAGTACTCCAACTGTCTGACTGACATGAACACCAAACATCTCGGACTAGCATCGCTCGAATACCTCGTCACCATCGTCATGCCCCAGTGTCTCAACTCTCTTCTCGCAAACACCTAAAACATGAAAAACATGTTCCTCCCCCACGGGGTCAGTCATCCAGATAATGAATATCAAATACATGTACAACATGATATGCATCCAAAGGCAGAATAAATGGTACATCAATGGTAATACGAGATGCTCACAAACCAAAGTAAGAATTGAGCATTCGTGAAATACTATGCCCGCGGCATACGATCGGTACAGGCTCAACAGGTAAAAACACAAGTGCCCAACGACGAATAATCAATACAGATCACAACAATGAACTACACGAAGATAAACCAACCCAGAGCTGAAATAAATACGAATAACAATTGCCCGAAGGTTCCGACGAAAATACCAATACATCACGATGGCCTGAAAGCCAGTCAGCCGAAACTACCATTCATCAAAATGGATCGAAGCCGAACAGCCCGAAGCTGTATCACAATGAGGGCCGAATCCACGGCACGAAGCCGTATCACAATGAGGGCCGAAGCCACGGCACGAAGCCGTATCACAATGAGGGTCGAAGCCACGGCACGAAGCCGTATCACAATGAGGGCCGAAGCCATGGCACGAAGCCGTATCACAATGAGGGCCGAAGCCACAGCACGAAGCCGTATCACAATGAGGGCCGAAGCCACGGCACGAAGCCTTATCACAATGAGGTCATCCAATGACCGTTACCTGCTGAATTGCAGGTGCTGGGAAACCAACCGCGAAGGTTCAAGCCCCAGACTTACCCATCGAGCACTAGCCGAACTAACCTCCACAATTAGTCGCAAACGACAATGATTACAAGATTATCGAATTCACAAGAATAATAGTGTGTTGCGTTGAATCGGCTAACACTATAAAAATACTCGCGGATGGGCACCGTCTTCAGTGGTCCCAATTCAAAATACATCGACTTCCTTGGAATGGCCAATCTATCACGACGACTCAACGGATGGGAACTATCTTCGACAGTCCCGGTTCAATACACCGATCACCTTAGAACGGTTAATCGATAACCAATAATACAACGGATGGGAATTATCTTAGATAATCCCAATTCAATACCTCGATTACCTTAGAACGGCCAATCGATAACCAATAATACAACGGATGGGAATTATCTTAGATAACCCCAATTCAATACCTCGATACCTTAGAACGGTCAATCTATAACCAATGATACAATGGATGGGAATTATCTTAGATAATCCTAATTCAATACCTCGATTACCTTAGAATGGTCAATCGATAACCAATAATACAACGGATGGGAATTATCTTAGATAATCCCAATTCAATACATCGATTACCTTAGAACGGTCAATCGATAACCAATGATACAATGGATGGGAATTATCTTAGATAATCCCAATTAAATACCTCGATTACCTTAGAACGGTCAATCGATAACCAATGATACGTTAGAATAGAAGTCCCAATACCTTAAACCGACCACCGAAACAGAGATGATAAACGAATATATCAAATGCCTTCAATCGGCCAATAACATCATAGCAACGGTTCCAATTCGATAATAACGATTCAATGTTGCCTCGGAACGACATTAACGTCAACAATAATAATTGATACATCGATACCGCGAACAGGTTATCGACAACAACAGTATCAACAAGAATCTCAATGCCTTAAACCGGCCGTTAACGAATAACAATAACATCTAGCATAATTGCCGAAAGGTATTGCATCAAACAATTCCCGAATATCAACAAATCATGAAGAGACTAAGTCTCGAAATGATACAATACATTCATACACATATATGATAACATTGATCTCATTGACCAGTACAAGTATATAACTTGCCTCAAACTGAAGGGGAGAAAGTCCTTCCACGACCAACGTCCTGGCACGAAACGACGAACGGCGCCTACCGACGATCACAATCACTTGAACAACCTTGAATGAAAAACGATTCATTCAATAACACAAAATCAATGGAAACCAACACCAAGGACAAACCAGATTCAACCCCGAATCGGTTAAACTCTACCAACGAATGTCATAGTTCTCAACTATGAATCCTAACATCCTCCAAAATCTCAAAATCGACATGATCAAATGTTCTTAACACATGTGAAACAATTCAACAAGAATCACTTAAGAACAACATCAAAACAACATCTCCAAGATGGCAATACTACCAATTCCATCCTCAAAAACTTCAAGAACATCATCATCTCAAAAAAAAAACATGATGTCTCTACTAACATCAATCACTAATTCTTCAAGAATTCAGATTAATCAACAAGATTAATTTAACCATTTCGAAATTATGATAATCACCTCCTACATCATCATAAATCCTTACCAAAATGGTTATAATCTTCAAGAACACCAACAACAACAATAATCATCTCAAGACTATGTTAATCATATAATAATCTTAACATAATCCTTCCTAGACATGATTATAACCTACAAGCAATCTAAAACATCAAGAACATAATCCAAATCAAGCAATACCATCATGTTCTTCATCAAAAGTTCACAAAAACTCATCAAGAATCATGATATACTCCATCAATCCAACAATACCCGAAGAAAACAACAACAACAACATCATCAAACTCGAAAATCACTTAAAGAACAAGAGATTGAGGGAACTTACCAAAGAAGAACAATAAAAACCCTCCAAACACCAAAGGAGCACCAACAAGCTTACAACTTCAAGCTTCAATCCAAGATATGATGATCAAGATCGAATCGAAAGAGGCTAAACATTAATAACAAGCCCAAACGGACGATTCTAGGGAGAGAAAATGTATTTTGATTCTTGAGGAAATGAAATACGAAGTCAACATAAATAGACTGACAAACTCATTACGTACGTTATACACTAAGGTTAATGTACGTAAGAGTCATTACGTACGCTATGCCATGACATTAACGTACGTAATGTAAAATCCAAAACTAACTGAACTAAAATACGAAGGCCTTAACGTACGTAAAAAAAAATCTATTACATACGTTACCAAACCTGCATTACGTACGTAGAGCTCACCTCTTAACATACGTAAGGGTCCGTCGACTGTAATAGCAAGATCCGATCGGAAGATGCTCGGGACCCACCGGCCGAAAGTGACTACGAGGAAGGTTCCTACCACCTACCAAGCATTACGTACGTAACCTTATAGGCATAACATACGTAATGGCAACACGCTAGCGTACGTAATGTTACATCCGTGGCGTACGCTATGGCTAGTATACTTAGCCACAAATCCAAACTCTCCAACCAACATTCAAACGACGAAACCAGCCTGACGACAAGTAAGATTATTTTGCTCCCGAAATATCCCAACACAATATACATTGTATCAATCCAAAACAACAACACTTGTACAATTCCAAATGAATACGTGCAACTCAACAGTAACACGAGAAAAAAAAATTATCCCCGGATATTACATACACCCCCCCTTAAAAAGAGTTTCGTCCCCGAAACTCAGGGTGTAAAAACACGGGTACGAACTATCCATCAGGATCTAAAAACAACATCTCCAGGAATTCCCCTCAATACGAACAACTCCGTCTGAGTAATCGGGCCAACCCCACGGGTTCCCGCGTCTCCTCTGCCTGAACACGACGAAAAACAAGTGATAAAAATACTCAACCAAGTGCGAGATCAATCGAATCATGACTCCTCCACTAGAGATCAGCCAGGAAGTCGCACCACCTGCTAGACTCGTAACACCAGTGTACACACCCATGGGTGTCGCCCATTGTACACGTCTACAATCATCGGTGTACACTCCCCCGTTCTCATCGGCATCGAACGCTCAAGCAATCACTGACTCATGCCACAAAAGGAAAATAACAAAGCACATATAGGGGGCGTTTGGTTCGCTGGAATGTTTCTTATGGAATTGGAATTGGAATTGGAATTGGAATACGTCAGGAATTGGAATCCAATTCCATACTCTGTTTGGTTGGCAGGAAATGGAATTGGAATTTAATTCCATATTTTGTTTGGTTCGTAGACATGTCAGATGAATTTTATTTCAGAAATGTAAAATGACATATCTGCCCTTCTTGATGGCGGGCGACGAGCAGCGGCGGCCGGAGAGGCGGTGAGGCGGTGGCGGTGGCCGGAGAGGCGGCGGCGGTGGCTGGAGAGGCGGCGGTGGCCGGAGAGGCGGCGGTGGTGGCCGGAGAGGCGACGGCGGTGGTTGCCGGAGAGGCGGCAGCGGCGGTGGATAGAGACGCGGCGGCGGTGGCCGGAGAGGGGTAAAATGGTAAATGTCAAATTCCTTCCTTGATGAAATTGAGAATCCCTCCTCATGTGGAAGGATTTCAGATTCCCACAGCTATGGGATTTAAATCCCATCAAACAATTCCAATTCCCATCTTTAAATGCAACCGAACATAGGAATTGTCAGAAATTGGATTCCAATTCCCCAGGAATCCCTAGTATTCCAGCGAACCAAACAGGTCAATAGTCTTCGGGACCATATCAACCGCACGCCCAGGTCCTCACGACTCGGCGTCTCGAATTGCAATGAACAATTACCCATATTACCACAAAAATCTCGGGTTTAATACCGAAAGGAAAAGAATAACGCATCAGACGATGTCAAATCTCAAGATTCTCAAAAGCTATCATAACAAGATAGATCAATAATAAATGGTTCACAACCACAATATTACAATACAGACTGAGTCAAATATCAATCCAAAAAACAAGGAAAATACAAATCAAGACTACATCTCAAATGTACACGAAATCAACATCCTCCAGATCATCGAACTCCTCGATCTCATTGACTCGAGGAAGACCCAAATCTGAACTTGCTTCTCCTCCTCGGCTGTCCATACCTCTGGCTCTCGAATCCTGGTAGGACCCCTTGGATGAAGTACGGACTAGAGTAACAAAGTCTCTCGAGGCCCGTGAGCTCTCTCGAGACCTACTTGTACCAGAACTCTGGCAGTATTTTTGAAGGTGTCCCTACCTCCCACACAGAAAACAAACAATAGCTGGCACAGTACAACGGGAACCAACGTGTCCCGCTGAATCACAGTTAAAGCAAACAATAGTTGAACTCGTCGTCTGAGAAGAAGATGATTTCCCAGCACGAAGATGACTGGAATACGACCTCTTGGACGTCGGAGCCCGATGTCCCTCTGAACGTATCGGCATCTTAGTCCTCCCACCTAAAGAAGCTGAAGGTTCTTTCCGAGCAAGCTCCTTGATCAAAAGCTCTGCTCCAAGAGCCTTCTCGATGAATTCGCCAAGTGAGTTACAATTATGATTGAACAACTGCATCCTCAACTGTGGGTTCAGCCTCTTGCTAAAATACTTGATCTTATTCGCTTCGGTACGGATAACAGACGAAGCAAACTGAAGAAGTCCCTGAAACTTCTCAGCAATAACAATAACACCATCGTCCTTGACGGATTCGGGGTTCAAAACCTCCGACAACTTGGCTTCACGAAGTGGATCCGGATAATACCTCTCTAACATGAGAGTCTTAAACTCACACCAAGCACAATCACGATCGGTGGGCTTCACAGAGAGCTACCAAGAATAACCGCCTTTACTCAAATAGTAAACTGCTACTGTCACCTTACTCTCTTCCGAACACTGAACCATGTCGAAGAGTTTATCAAAATGTTCACGCCAGTGAACAATATCAGCTGGTTCTGAAGAACCCTCAAAGATAGGCGGCCTCTGACGAGAGATGTTGCTGATAACTCACTCTCCCGGCATGTCCATAAAACGGCACCTGGAGTCCCTGCTGCTGTGTACCACAAACTATCGAGGTCTATATGGTTTTCATTATCTGCATCATCTGAGTCATATGGGTCATCATGCCCCTCATAAGCAAGAAAGGGTCGATGTCAGTCTGATCGACTCCATGAGTATGACGTCCCGAAGGAGAACCGGTCGCATAAGTCACATCTCCAGCCGAATTCTGATTCATCTCGGCATCCGTACGCATATGAACATGAGGTTCTGGGTTTTGCCTGCTCTGCGGCTTTTACCCCCTCTGTAACATCCTCGGATTTCTCTTTCCATACTGAAAGAATAACGTTCGTGTTGTGTCGAGAATTATACTCTTCGACCGGCGATCGCCTCAGAGATCGGGCGACCTAGCCATAGCCGAGCAGCCGAGACAGAACTGTCGACCAGAGATCGGGCGACCTAGCCATAGCCGAGCAGCCGAGGCGGAACTGCCGACCAGAGATCGGGCGACCTAGCCATAGCCGAGCAGCCAAGATAGATCGGCCAACCAAAGGTCCCAAGACAAGTTCCGGTGCCGAGCGATCGACATCTAAGACGATAGTCTCTCGGTACTTGACGATCGACTCCTGGTGGCCGACTAGCAGACGATCACCTCTCGGCACCTATCGACCGACCCCTGGTGACCGACCAATGCCGACCGCCTCATGTCGTTCGAAGCCGATGATCACCCAGTCGGCAATGGTTGAAGCTCAGGACAGAACCCACGTGTAGTGCCGGGACAAGATCCGCATTTCACGGATCGTTGACCACAGCCTGTCAGCATCCTTCCACCAACCGACAGGCCCGCCGAAAGGTGTCCGTGGGACTGCCCGTGACAGCAACTTCGGACGCATGCTGGCTCCTCATTGGACCGCACAGCTGGCTGCCGGCAGCAGCCTTGGACTTTAGGCAGACAGCCCATGTGACTTAAAGACGATCGCCCTATTATTATATTGGACGAAAGGCGATTGCCCGCCAGGAAACAAGGCATCTCAGCCCCTATAAATAGAAGGCTCCGTGCACTTGGAAAACGGCTGGAACATCACCGAATTTTTACTCTCTGAAGTCCAAACTCTCGGGTTCTTACTGATTTGAGCACACAACTTGGCTTTCCTACTCTTGGCAACAACTATCTCTCGGTTCCTTCTTCTCTCTCAGCCTCCCTCACACAGAATACGATCGGCCGAGAGCAAGAACACCAAGGCTTCGCTCAAGAGTTAGATAAATAGGATCTTTTTACACTCATTGTATTTAGATTCTTACATTAATACTTGTATCCATGAATATTTGTATTAATAACATCTCGCGAGATCATTCAAGCTCGGGCCTAACAAACCAGGCAAATCTTGTGTTATGCACACCCCCTCGGAAGTGCTCCCGCAACCTTGTTTGTTGTCCGTCCATTCCAGTAGTATTTCATCTTCGGAAAAATATTTCGGGCAACAACAGTTCGATCATGAACAAGACTCAAATATGCCTCAACGGCCAATCCAGAATACTAAGTCAATAGCCAAACACGGGTATAAATACTAAACAAATAAACAATCACTTCAAAAATGCTAATTATAGCCAATACTGAGTCCACACGCTCCAAAACAAATAATCATGAATGAATCGTAACACAAATGTTACATAAAGGTTTTCGAGAAATCATGTATAATCAATGACATAATGAATGTATGAACATAAAAGAGAATCAAGTCCTTACACAGGTCATACGAAGCTACGAGGTCTTGCGATACTAGTCTTCACTGACGACGACTCGATGAAAGAAAGACTCATACAGTAGTCCAACTACCACGACTCACAAAACCCAACTGTCCAGATTGTCATAACCTGACAGTTCACTACTACCGCGTCGGTAGAACCACATAACTCACATATCAGGGTATCTCACAACCCAATTCTCTGATACCATCTTCTGTAACACCCCCAAATCCCATTGGGTTATTACAGTGCCGTGGACCCCACGCCAGGAGATCCACCAGGCGAACATGATCAAAATACAACAAATTCACCAAAAGGGGAATCTCAGTCCCTACTATGACATCCAACATAATAGTCCGATATGGAATTTCAATGACAAAAGTAGGCCTACATGGCCAAAATAAAAGTACAACACATCCACGAGCCTTACTCGGATAATACAAAATGACAATGACTGAACAAAACTGGAGTACTCCAATTGTCTGACTGACATGAACACCAAAACATCTCGGACTAGTATCGCTCGAATGCCTCTTTGCCATAGTCATGCCCCTGTGTCTCAACTCTCTCCTCGCAAACACCTAAAATGTGAAAAACAAGTTCCGCCCCCACGGGGTCAGACATCCAGATAATGAATATCAAATACATGTACAACATGATATGCATCCAAAGGCAGAATAAATGGTACATCAATGGTAATACGAGATGCTCACAAACCAAAGTAAGAATTGAGCATTCCTGAAATACTATGCCCACGGCATACGATCGGTACCTGCTTAATAGGTTAGAACACAAGTGCCCAACGGCGAATCATCAATACAGATCACAACAATGAACTACACGAAGATAAACCAACCCAGAGCTGAAATAAATACGAATCACAATTGTCCGAAGGTTCCAACGAAAATACCAATACGTCACGATGGCCTGAAAGCCACTCAGCCGAAACTGCCAGTCATCACAATGGCTCGAACCCGAATAGCCCGAAGCTGTATCACAATGAGGGCCAAAGCCACGACATGAATCCGTATAATGAGGGCCGAAGCCACGGCACGAAGCCGTATCACAATGAGGGTCGAAGCCACGGCACGAAGCTGTATCACAATGAGGGCCGAAGCCACGGTACGAAGCCGTATCACAATGAGGTCATCCAATGACCGTGACCTGCTGAATTGCAGGTGCTGGGAAACCAACCGCGAAGGTTCAAGCCCCATACTTACCCATCGAGCACTAGCCGAACTAGCCTCCACAATTAGTTGCAAACGGCAATGATTACAAGATTATCGAATTCACAAGAATAATAGTGTGTTGCCTTGAATCGGCTA
This sequence comes from Orobanche coerulescens, assembly GCA_033398695.1. NCBI lineage: Eukaryota > Viridiplantae > Streptophyta > Magnoliopsida > Lamiales > Orobanchaceae > Orobanche > Orobanche coerulescens. The sequence continues at coordinate 127,693,704 of CM065811.1, read as the reverse complement.
ACACGATAAAAATACTCACGGATGGGCACCGTCCTCGGCGGTCCCAATTCAAAATACATCGAATGCCTTGGAATGGCCAATCGATCACGACGACTCAACAGATGGGAACTATCTTCGACAATCCCAATTCAATACACCGATCAACTTAGAACAGTTAATCGATAACCAATAATACAGCGGATGGGAATTATCTTAGATAATCCCAATTCAATACCTCGATTACCTTAGAACGGTCAATCGATAACCAATAATACAACGGATGGAAATTATCTTAGATAATCCCAATTCAATACCTCAATTACCTTATAACGATCAATCGATAACCAATGATACAACGGATGGGAATTATCTTAGATAATCCCAATTCAATACCTCGATTACCTTAGAATGGTCAATCGATAACCAATAATACAACGGATGGGAATTATCTTAGATAATCCCAATTCAATACATCGATTACCTTAGAACGGTCAATCGATAACCAATGATACAACGGATGGGAATTATCTTAGATAATCGCAATTCAATACCTTGATTACCTTAGAACGGTCAATCGATAACCAATGATACGTTAGAATAGAAGTCCCGATGCCTTAAACTGACCACCGAAATAGAGATGATAAACGAATATATCAAATGCCTTCAATCGGCCAATACAACATCATAGAAACGGTTCCAATTCAATAATAACGATTCAATGTTGCCTCGGAACGAAATTAACGTCAACAATAATAATTGATACATCGATACCGCGAACAGGCTATCGACAACAATAGTATCAACAAGAATCTCAATGCCTTAAACCGGCCGTTAACGAATAACAATAACATCTAGCATAATTGCCGAAAGGTATTGCATCAAAGAATTCCCGAATATCAATAAATCACGAAGAGACTAAGTCTCGAAATGATACAATACATTCATACACATATATGATAACATTAATCTCATTGACTAGTACAAGTATAAAACTTGCCTCAAACCGAAGGCGAGAAAGTCCTTCCACGATCAACGTCCTGGCACGAAACGACGAACGGCGCCTACCGACGATCACAAACACTTGAACAACCTTGAATGAAAAACAATTCATTCAATAACACAAAATCAATGGAAAACAACACCAAGGACAAACCCGATTCAACCCCGAATCGATTAAACTCTACCAACGAATGTCATAGTTCTCAACTATGAATCCTAACATCCTCCAAAATCTCAAAATCGACATGATCAAATGTTCTTAACACATGTGAAACAATTCAACAAGAATCACTTAAGAACAACATCAAAACAACATCTCCAATGTGGTAATACTACCAATGCCATCCTCAAAAACTTCAAGAACATCATCATCTCAAAAAAAAACATGATGTCTCTACTAACATCAATCACTAATTCTTCAAGAATTCAGATTAATCAACAAGATTAATTTAACCATTTCGAAATTATGATAATCACCTCCTAAATCATCATAAATCCTTACCAAAATGGTTATAATCTTTCAAGAACACCAACAACAACAAAAATCATCTCAAGACTATGTTAATCATATAATAATCTTAACATAATCCTTCCTAGACATGATTATAACCTACAAACAATCTAAAACATCAAGAACATAATCCAAATCAAGCAATACCATCATGTTCTTCATCAAAAGTTCTCAAAAACTCATCAAGAATCATGATATACTCCATCAATCCAACAATACCCGAAGAAAACAACAACAACAACATCATCAAACTCGAAAATCACTTAAATAACAAGAGATTGAGGGAACTTACCAAAGAAGAACAAGAAAAACCCTCCAAACACCAAAGGAGCACCAACAAGCTTACAACTTCAAGCTTCAATCCAAGATATGATGATCAAGATCGAATTGAAAGAGGCTAAACATCAATAACAAGTCCAAACGGACGATTCTAGGGAGAGAAAATGTGTTTTGGTTCGTGAGGAAATGAAATACGAAGCCAACATAAATAGACTGACAAACTCATTACGTACGTTATACACTAAGGTTAATGTACGTAAGAGGCATTACGTACGCTATGCCATGACATTAACGTACGTAATGTAAAATCCAAAACTAACTGAACTAAAATACGAAGGCCTTAACATACGTAAACAAAAATCTATTACATACGTTACCAAACCTGCATTACGTACGTAGAGCTCACCTCTTAACATACGTAAGGGTCCATTGACTGTAATAGCAAGATCCGATCGGAAGATGCTCGGGACCCACCGGCCGAAAGTGACTACGAGGAAGGTTCCTACCACCTACCAAGCATTACGTACGTAACCTTACAGGCATAACATACATAATGGCAACACGCTAGTGTAATACCCGTAATTTCGATTTTTCGGTAATTTTATTTTTTTTTTTTTGGCGGAAGTCTGTTTTGACGACTCGCTCATGACCGTATCGTCATTCTGAGAATGATTAATTCTGCACTTTTTGTCATCCGAGTTCGTTTCGGTATCGTTTTGTTGAGATCCGTGTTCTTAAGCGGCTTTTCCGCACTTGAGTTCGATTCTTGCGAACCTCGTCCGAAACTGTCGTTTCGAGTTTCTCGTAAGTTCATTTAATGTTATTATTCATGTTGTGAGCTTTGGCTTGGTGTTTCGATCGTGTATCGTGCATTTCGGACGTTTTGGGCCATTTTCGTAATTTCCCAAAGTTTGGGGTAATTACTTTCCGTTGTCGAATTTCGAGCCTTCGGGTGGTCGGAATCGTGTATTCTCTTAAGGCTTGGATTCGTCTTTGCGAGTACGTCGTAACCATATCTTCGATTCGTTTTCAGGTTCGGGTTTCGGGGTCGTCGGGCCGTCGGAGTGGCCACGGCCGGAGCCGGGCCGGGCCTGGCCGAGTTACGGCCGTAAGGTGCCGGTTACGGCCGTACGTGCTCAAGCGGCATGGGCTGAAGAATGCGATTACGGCCGTAAGGGCCGAGAGTTACGGCCAGACGGGTGCAAGCGGACTTCTGACGAATGCGATTCTGGCCGTAGGACTGCCGATTCTGGCCGTAAGTGCGAGTTACGGCCGTAAGGCCCTGTCGGTTCTGGCCGTAAGCGGTCGGCTGGCTCTGGCGAGTTTGACGAATGCGGTTACGGCCGTAAGGCCACCGATTCTGGCCGTAACTGTCGGCCATATATAGCGTGTGGCCGCCCAGACTTCATTTTTATCACATTTCTTCACTCGGGTGCGGCTGGCGACGGGGAAAATCGGGAAATGGAGTTTTTGGTCGATTCCACTCGATTCCTAAGCGTTTTTGAGGATCCTTATCGATCATATCATCATCTAATCCGAGTATTTCGTCGAATCAAGGTATATTTCTTGATTTTCTTTCAAGTTGACTTTTTGGAGAATTGTTCTTGATTTCGATTCTAGTCCGATTTTGATGAATCGGTTGATGTTAGTAAACATTATTAATCGTGTTCTATGGATTGTATATCCATATTTTCGATTCATTCAACCCGATTGATGATTTTAGGCTCTTGAGGAACTTTGAACATTTAGTGTTCGATTAAATGCCTCAAAGAGTTTCTTTCGGTCGTTATGTTGATTTCGATTGATATTGTGTTATTGAACGAATTGTATTTCATTCAAGGTGGTTCGAGTACTTGTGTTTATCGGAGGACGCCGTTCGTTGTTCGTGGAAGGAATTCATCGCCTTCGGTTTGAGGCAAGTTTTATACTTGTACTAGTCATTGAGCTAATGTCATCATGTATGTGTATAGATGTGTTGTATCATTCCGAGACTTAGTCTCTTCATGAATTCATTGATATCAAGAGATCGTTCGATACGATACCTTCCGGCAATTTTGCCAAACGTCATTGTTGTTCGTTAACGGCCGATTCAAGGCATTGTAATACTCATTATTAATGTCATTGTCGATAGCCGGTTCGCGGTATCGATGTATCGATTGTTGTTCATATAGATGTCAATCTAAAACATCGTTGAAATCATTGTTATTCCTGTTGGAGTTGTCATTAAAACTGTATTGGCCGATTAAAGGCATTAGCGTATTCATTTCTCATCTTCGACGTCGGTAACCGATTAAAGGTGCCGAGGTATCCTTCATATCATTGTTATCGATTGGCCGTTCTCAGGCAAATCGAAATGTTCAATCATTCACTATATCATTATTATCAATTGACCTTTCTAAGGCAAATCGAGATATTCAATCATTCATCATATTACTCTTATCGATTTGCCGTTCTAAGGTAATCGAAACACTCAATCATTCATGGAATCATCCGCTGCATCATTGTTATCGTGTTGGCCGACTCAAGGTAGCACACTATCATTCTCACGAATTCGGTAATCTACGAATCGTTGTCATTTGTGGTTTATTATATTTTTGGAGGCTAGTCTCGGCTAGTGCTTATTATGGGTAAGTTTGGGGCTTGAACCTTCGCGGTTGGCTTCCCAACACCTACAACTCAGTAGGTCACGGTCGTGTTTATGATCTTATGGGTAAGCTTGGGGCTTGAACCTTCGCGGTTGGCTTCCCAACACCTACAACTCAGTAGGTCACGGTCGTGTTTATGATCTTATGGGTAAGCTTGGGGCTTGAACCTTCGCGGTTGGCTTCCCAACACCTACAACTTAGTAGGTCACGGTCGCGTTTATGACCTTATGGGTAAGTTTGGGGCTTGAACCTCCGCGGTTGGCTTCCCAACACCTACAACTCAGTAGGTCACGGTCGTGGTTATGACCTTATTAGCCCTCATTAATTATAGCTTCGGGCTATTCCGTTTCATGTGAATGTGATATTTGGACTTGGTGAGTGACTTTCGTGCCTTTGTGATTGTCTTGATAATTTCATTGGGGCCTTCGGGCATTGTGACTCATGTTTAATTCAGTTCTTGATGGATTCATGTTGTGTAATTCATTGCGATATTCAGGGATTTTGATTCGCCGGTGGACATATATGTTCTAACATGTCTAACTGGTATTAATAGTAGGCCTAGGTCAAAGTATTTCAAGAATGCTCGTTTCTTACATAGGTTTGTGAGAATCTCGTTATATTATAATCAATGTACCGTTTCATTACGCCTTTGGATGCATATCATGTTATACTTGTATTTGATGTTCATTATCTGGATGATCGACCGTGGCGGAACATGTTTTCATGTTTTAGGTGCTTGCGAGAGAGAGTTGAGACACGGGGCATGACGTTGGCGGCGAGGCATCCGAGCGATACTAGTCCGAGTTGTTCATTGTTGGTCGATCGGTTGGAGTGTACTCCGGTCTTGTCGATTGTTGTCGTGTTGTATTACGACAGATGTTCGTGGATGTTGTATTTCATTTTGGCCATGTAGGCCACTTTTGTCGTTGAAATTCCTTATCGGAATATTGTGTCGGATATCATGGTAGGGACTATGATTTTCCCTTGTTGTTTAATTTAATGTATTATAGTCATGTTTGCAGGTGGATCTCTGGTGTGGGGTCCACGGCACCGTAATAACCTAATAGGATTTGGGGTGTTACGAAATGGTATCGAGCGTTGGGTTGTGAAATACCCGAGATGTGAGTTATGTGGTCCTACCGACGCGGTAGTAGTGGGATTGTCGAGGTTATGACAATCTAGTCGACCAGTTTTGTGAGTCGTAATATTAGTGCGACTGCACGAGTCATTCATTCATCGAGTCGTCGTCAGTGAAGACTAGTATCGCGAGACCTCGAAGCTTCGTATGACCTGTGTAAGGACTCGATTCTCTTTATGTTCATACATCCATCATGTCATTAATCGTTCATGCTTTGCTGAAACCTATATGTGATATTAGTGCTATAATTGATTCATGATCAATTGTTTTGGAGCACGTGTGACTTGTGTAAGCATTAAGGATCAACTCATTTATCAGTTAATAATTTTCAATCATCATTTTGATCTCATCACTCAGTTAATTCATTCATCACTCAGTCAATAACATTACCCAGATAATTCATTCATCACTCAGTCAATATCATCACTCAGATAATAGTCAGTTAATTCATTCCTCACTCAGTCAATATCATCACTCAGATAATTCATTCATCAGTCAGTTAATTCCTTCATCACTCAGTCAATATCATTCATCACTCGGTTAATTCATTCATCACTCGGTTAATTCATTCATCACTCGGTTAATTCATTCATCACTCGGTTAATTCATTCATCACTCAGTCAATATCATTCATCACTCAGTTCATTCGTTCATCACTCAGTCAATATCATTCATCACTCAGTTCATTCGTTCATCACTCAGTCAATATCATTCATCACTCAGTTCATTCGTTCATCACTCAGTCAATATCATTCATCACTCAGTTCATTCGTTCATCACTCAGTCAATATCATTCATCACTCAGTTCATTCGTTCATCACTCAGTCAATATCATTCATCACTCAGTTCATTCGTTCATCACTCAGTCAATATCATTCATCACTCAGTTCATTCGTTCATCACCCACCAATATCATTACTCGATAATTCATTCATCACTCGGTCAATTCATTCATCACTCATCAATATCATTGCTCGGTTAATTCATTCATCACTCGACCAATTCCTTCATCACTTAGTCAATCTCATTGTTAAGATTAATTCATTAATCACTCACCAATCTCATTGTTCACCAATTTATTCATCACTCAGTTAATCTCATCGCTCAGTTAATTCATTATCACTCAGTCAATCTCATTATTCAGTTAATTAATTCATCACTCAGATAATTCATTCATCACTCAGCCAATATCATTAGTCAGTTAATTCATCACTTAGTTAACTCATTCATCACTCGATTAATTCATTCATCATTCATCAATATCATGGCTCGATTGCTTCGTTCATCACTCAATTAACCTCATCGCTCACCTAATTCATTCATCACTCAATTAATCTCATCGTTTAGCTAATTCACTCGTCACTCACCAATCTCATTGTTCGGTTAATTCATTAATCATTCAGCCCATCTCACGGTTCAGCTTGTTGATCTTGAGGATCGAATTTTCAACCTTGTTAACTTGTTCAAGGTAATCATTTCAGAATTTCATCAGGCAATCATGTTACCCCATTTGAGGTCTCATGCGATCTTATCATCTCCCGACATCATGTCGACGATCATTCCATTGCATTATTAATGCATTCATTATGTTAGAGCGTGTATGCTCATTGTTATCGTTCCGTCTCGTAATCATAATGCGATCTTCATACGAGATCTGTAATTATCACGTGACTTTCCCGCCTTGCATGGGAAGAGCCGCCAGAGGGACATCGGACTCAGACGTCCAAGAGATCGCTTTTCTAGTCATCTTCGTGGCCGAGAGCATCTTCATCTCGGACGACGAGTTCGACCGTTGTTTGCTTTAACCGTGATCGTCACGGTTTTGAGCAAGTTAATTCTTGCTCGGTAAGAGGATAATCATTCATTTCATCGCTGCTCATTCATTCATATAATTCACTCATCATATATTAAACACGTTGAGATTTATAATTATCAAACTAATCATTCAATTCACGGGAACTATGGTTCCAATCATTTCATTTGAGTGTCACTGCTTATCATTTCACAACGGTGAGTCATTCTTGATCCTTGTTGGATTTCGATTCATTATCATTCATTGTGATCATTCTTGTTCGCGTGTATCTCGTCAATTTTTCCTGGAGGGATATTGCTTCTCCCTACTTGTTTTAAGTTTCGGGACGAAACTTCTTTTAAGGGGGGTAGTATGTAATACCCGTAATTTCGATTTTTCGGTAATTTTTTTTTTTTTTTTTGGCGGAAGTCTGTTTTGACGACTCGCTCATGACCGTATCGTCATTCTGAGAATGATTAATTCTGCACTTTTTGTCATCCGAGTTCGTTTCGGTATCGTTTTGTTGAGATCCGTGTTCTTAAGCGGCTTTTCCGCACTTGAGTTCGATTCTTGCGAACCTCGTCCGAAACTGTCGTTTCGAGTTTCTCGTAAGTTCATTTAATGTTATTATTCATGTTGTGAGCTTTGGCTTGGTGTTTCGATCGTGTATCGTGCATTTCGGACGTTTTGGGCCATTTTCGTAATTTCCCAAAGTTTGGGGTAATTACTTTCCGTTGTCGAATTTCGAGCCTTCGGGTGGTCGGAATCGTGTATTCTCTTAAGGCTTGGATTCGTCTTTGCGAGTACGTCGTAACCATATCTTCGATTCGTTTTGTTCGGGTTTCGGGGTCGTCGGGCCGGTCGAGTGGCCACGAGCCGGGCCGGGCCTGGCCGAGTTACGGCCGTAAGGGTGCGGTTACGGCCGTACGTGCTCGGCATGCATGGCCTGTCGTATGCCGGTTAAGTCCGTAAGGGCCGAGAGGTACGGCCAGACGGTGCCGGCACTTCTCGACGAATGCGATTACGGCCGTAAGGACTGCCACACGGCCGTAAGTGCGAGTTACGGCCGTAAGGCCTCGCTTCTACGGCCGTAAGCGGTCGGCTCGGGCGAGTTTGACGAATGCCGTTACGGCCGTAAGGCTCGCCGATTACTGGCCGTAACTGTCGGCCATATATAGGCAATGGACCGCCCAGACTTCATTTTTATCACATTTCTTCACTAAAAGTGCGGGCGACGGGAAAATCGGGAAATGGAGTTTTTGGTCGATTCCACTCGATTCCTAAGCGTTTTTGAGGATCCTTATCGATCATATTATCATCTAATCCGAGTATTTCGTCGAATCAAGGTATATTTCTTGATTTTCTTTCAAGTTGACTTTTTGGAGAATTGTTCTTGATTTCGATTCTAGTCCGATTTTGATGAATCGGTTGATGTTAGTAAACATTATTAATCGTGTTCTATGGATTGTATATCCATATTTTCGATTCATTCAACCCGATTGATGATTTTAGGCTCTTGAGGAACTTTGAACATTTAGTGTTCGATTAAATGCCTCAAAGAGTTTCTTTCGGTCGTTATGTTGATTTCGATTGATATTGTGTTATTGAACGAATTGTATTTCATTCAAGGTGGTTCGAGTACTTGTGTTTATCGGAGGACGCCGTTCGTTGTTCGTGGAAGGAATTCATCGCCTTCGGTTTGAGGCAAGTTTTATACTTGTACTAGTCATTGAGCTAATGTCATCATGTATGTGTATAGATGTGTTGTATCATTCCGAGACTTAGTCTCTTCATGAATTCATTGATATCAAGAGATCGTTCGATACGATACCTTCCGGCAATTTTGCCAAACGTCATTGTTGTTCGTTAACGGCCGATTCAAGGCATTGTAATACTCATTATTAATGTCATTGTCGATAGCCGGTTCGCGGTATCGATGTATCGATTGTTGTTCATATAGATGTCAATCTAAAACATCGTTGAAATCATTGTTATTCCTGTTGGAGTTGTCATTAAAACTGTATTGGCAGATTAAAGGCATTAGCGTATTCATTTCTCATCTTCGACGTCGGTAACCGATTAAAGGTGCCGAGGTATCCTTCATATCATTGTTATCGATTGGCCGTTCTCAGGCAAATCGAAATGTTCAATCATTCACTATATCATTATTATCAATTGACCTTTCTAAGGCAAATCGAGATATTCAATCATTCATCATATTACTCTTATCGATTTGCCGTTCTAAGGTAATCGAAACACTCAATCATTCATGGAATCATCCGCTGCATCATTGTTATCGTGTTGGCCGACTCAAGGTAGCACACTATCATCCTCACGAATTCGGTAATCTACGAATCGTTGTCATTTGTGGTTTATTATATTTTGGAGGCTAGTCTCGGCTAGTGCTTATTATGGGTAAGTTTGGGGCTTGAACCTTCGCGGTTGGCTTCCCAACACCTACAACTCAGTAGGTCACGGTCGTGTTTATGATCTTATGGGTAAGCTTGGGGCTTGAACCTTCGCGGTTGGCTTCCCAACACCTACAACTCAGTAGGTCACGGTCGTGTTTATGATCTTATGGGTAAGCTTGGGGCTTGAACCTTCGCGGTTGGCTTCCCAACACCTACAACTTAGTAGGTCACGGTCGCGTTTATGACCTTATGGGTAAGTTTGGGGCTTGAACCTCCGCGGTTGGCTTCCCAACACCTACAACTCAGTAGGTCACGGTCGTGGTTATGACCTTATTAGCCCTCATTAATTATAGCTTCGGGCTATTCCGGTTTCATGTGAATGTGATATTTGACAGCTTCGGCTGAGTGACTTTCAGGCCTTTGTGATTGTCTTGATAATTTCATTGGGGCCTTCGGGCATTGTGACTCATGTTTAATTCAGTTCTTGATGGATTCATGTTGTGTAATTCATTGCGATATTCTGGGATTTTGATTCGCCGTTGGGCATTTATGTTCTAACCTGTCGAACAGGTATTAATAGTATGCCGTGGGCATAGTATTTCACGAATGCTCGGTTCTTACATTGGTTTGTGAGCATCTCGTACTATTATTATCATTGTACCGTTTCATTCTGCCTTTGGATGCATATCATGTTATACTTGTATTTGATGTTCATTATCTGGATGACTGACCCCGTGGGGGCGGAACATGTTTTCATGTTTTAGGTGCTTGCGAGGAGAGAGTTGAGACACAGGGGCATGACGTTGGCGACGAGGCATCCGAGCGATACTAGTCCGAGTTGTTCATTGTTGGTCAGTCAGTTGGAGTGTACTCCGGTCTTGTCAGTTGTTGTCGTGTTGTATTACCCGAACAGATGTTCGTGGATGCTGTTGTATTTCATTTTGGCCATGTAGGCCACTTTTGTCGTTGAAATTCCTTATCGGAATATTGTGTCGGATATCATGGTAGGGACTATGATTTTCCCTTGTTGTTTAATTTAATGTATTATAGTCATGTTTGCCTGGTGGATCTCCTGGTGTGGGGTCCACGGCACTGTAATAACCCAATAGGATTTGGGGGTGTTACAGCTAGCGTATGTAATGTTACATCCGTAGCATACGTTATGGCTAGTATACTTAGCCAAAAATCCAAACTCTCCAACCAACATTCAAACGACGAAACCAGCCCGACGACAAGTAAGATTATTTCGCTCCCAAAATATCCCAACACAATATACATTGTATCAGTCCAAAACAACAATACTTGTACAATTCCAAATAAATACGTACAACTCAACAGTAACACGAGAAAAAAAATTATCCCCGGATATTACATACTCCCCCCTTAAAAAGAGTTTCGTCCCCGAAACTCAGGGTGCAAAAACACGGGTACGAACTATCCATCAGGATCTGAAAACAACATCTCCAGGAATACCCCTCAATATGAACAACTCCGTCTGAGTAATCGGGCCAACCCCACGGGTTCCCGCGTCTCCTCTGCCTGAACACGACGAAAAACAAGTGATAAAAATACTCAACCAAGTGCGAGATCAATCGAATCATGACTCCACCGCCAGAGATCAGCCAGGAAGTCGCACCACCTGCAAGACTCGTAACACCGGTGTACACACCCGCGGGTGTCGCCCATTGTACACGTCTACAATCATCGGTGCACACTCCCCCGTTCTCATCGGCATCGAACGCTCAAGCAATCACTGACTCATGCCACAAAAGGAAATTAACAACGCACATATAGGGGGCGTTTGGTTCGCTGGAATGTTTCTGATGGAATTGGAATTGGAATTGGAATTAGAATTGGAATACGTCAGGAATTGGAATCCAATTCCATACTCTGTTTGGTTGGCAGGAAATGGAATTGGAATCCAATTCCATATTTTGTTTGGTTCATAGACATGTCAGATGAATTTGATTTCAGAAATGCAAAATGACATAACTGCCCTTCTTGATGGCGGGCGACGAGTGGCGGCGGCCGGAGAGGTGGTGAGGCGGTGGCGGCGGCGGTGGATGGAGAGGCGGCGATGGCTGGAGAGGCGGCGGTGGCCGGAGACGCGGCGGCGGTGACCGGAGAGGGGTAAAATGGTAAATGTCAAATTCCTTCCTTGATGGAATTGAGAATCCCTCCTCATGTGGAAGGATTTCAGATTCCCACAGCTATGGGATTTAAATCCCATCAAACAATTACAATTCCCATCTTTAAATGCAACCGAATATAGGAATTGTCAAGAATTGGATTCCAATTCCCCAGGAATCCCAAGGATTCCAGCGAACCAAACAGGCCAATAGTCTTCGGGACCATATCAACCACACGCCCAGGTCCTCATGACTCGGCGTCTCGAATTGTAATGAACAATTACCCGGATTACCATAAAAATCTCGGGTACAATACCGAAAGGAAAAGAATAACGCATCAGACGACGTCAAATTTCAAGATTCTCAAAATCTATCATAACAAGATAGATCAATAATAAATGGTTCACAACCACAATATTACAATACAGACTGAGTAAAATATCAATCCGAAAAACAAGGAAAATACAAATCAAGACTACATCTCAAATGTACCCGAAATCAACATTCTCCAGATCATCGAACTCCTCGATCTCATTGACTCGAGGAAGACCCAAATCTGAACTCGCTTCTCCTCCTCGGCTGTCCATACCTCTAGCTCTCGAAGCCTGGTCGGACCCCTTGGATGAAGTACGGACTAGAGTAACAAAGTCTCTCGAGGCCCGTGAGCTCTCTCGAGAACTACTTGTACCAGAACTTCGGCAGTATTTCTGAAGGTGTCCCTGCCTCCCACACAAAAAACAAACAATAGCTGGCACAGTATAACGGGTACCAACGTGCCCCGTTGAATCACAGTTAAAGCAAACAACAGTTGAACTCGTCGTATGAGAAGATGATGATTTCCCAGCACGAAGATGACTGGAAGATGACCTCTTGGACGTCGGAGCCCGATGTCCCTCTGAACGTATCGGCATCTTAGTCCTCCCACTCGAAGAAGCTGAAGGTTCTTTCCGAGCAAGCTCCTTGATCAAAAGCTCTGCTCCAAGAGCCTTCTCGATGAATTCGCCAAGTGAGTTACAATTATGATTGAACAACTGCATCCTCAACTACGAGTTCAGCCTCTTGCTAAAATACTTGTTCTTATTCGCTTCGGTACGGATAACAGACGAAGCAAACTGAAGAAGTCCCTGAAACTTCTCAGCAATAACAATAACACCCTCGTCCTCGATGGATTCGGGGTTCAAAACCTCCAACAACTTGGCTTCATGAAGTGGATCCGGATAATACCTCTCTAACATGAGAGTCTTAAACTCACTCCAAGCACAATCACGATCGGTGGGCTTCACAGAGAGCCACCAAGAATAACCGCCTTTACTCAAATAGTAAACTGCTACTGTCACCTTACTCTCTTCCGGACACTGAACCCTGTCGAAGAGTTTATCAAAATGTTCAATCCAGTGAACAATATCAGCTGGTTCTGAAGAACCCTCAAAGATAGGCGGACTCTGACGAGAGATGTCGCCGATAATCTGACTCACTCTCCCGGCATGTCCATAAAACGGCACCTGGAGTCCCTGCTGCTGTGTACCACGGACCATCAAGGTCTGTATGGTTTTCATTATCTGCATCATCTGAGTCATATGGGTCATCATGCCCCTCATAAGCAAGAAAGGGTCGATGTCAGTCTGATCGACTCCTTGAGTACGATGTCCCGTAGGAGAACCGGTCGCATAAGTCACATCTCCAGCTGAATTCTGATCCATCTCGGCATCCGTATGCGTATGAACATGAGGTTCTGGGTTTTGGCCTGCTCTGCGGCTTTTACCCCCTCTGTAACGTCCTCGGATTTCTCTTTCCATACTGAAAGAATAACGTTCAATCATGAACAAAACTCAAATATGCCTCAACGGCCAATCCAGAATACTAAGTCATTAGCCAAACACGGGTATACATACTAAACAAATAAACAATCACTTCAAACATGCTAATTATAGCCAATACTGAGTCCACACGCTCCAAAACAAATAATCATGAATGAATCGTAACACAAATGTTACATACAGGTTTTCGAGAAATCATGTATAATCAATGACATAATGAATGTATGAACATAAAAGTGAATTAAGTCCTTACACAGGTCATACGAAGCTACGAGGTCTTGCGATACTAGTCTTCACTGACGACGACTCGATGAAAGAAAGACTCATACAGTAGTCCAACTACCACGACTCACAAAACCCAATTGTCCAGATTGTCATAACGTGACAGTTCACTACTACCGCGTCGGTAGAACCACATAACTCACATATCAGGGTATCTCACAACCCAATTCTCTGATACCATCTTCTGTAACACTCCCAAATCCCATTGGGTTATTACAGTGCCGTGGACCCCACGCCAGGAGATCCACCAGGCGAACATGATCAAAATATAACAAATTGACCAAAAGAGGAATCTCAGTCCCTACTATGACATGCAACATAATAGTCCGATATGGAATTTCAACGACAAAAGTAGGCCTACATGGCCAAAATAAAAGTACAACACATCCACGAGCCTTACTCGGATAAAACAAAATGAAAATGACTGAACAAAACTGGAGTACTCCAATTGTCTGACTGACATGAACACCAAAACATCTCGGACTAGTATCGCTTGAATGCCTCTTTGCCATAGTCATGCCCCTGTGTCTCAACTCTCTCCTCGCAAACAACTAAAACATGAAAAACAAGTTCCGCCCCCACGGGGTCAGTCATCCAGATAATGAATATCAAATACATGTACAACATGATATGCATCCAGAGGCAGAATAAATGGTACATCAATGGTAATACGAGATGCTCACAAACCAAAGTAAGAATTGAGCATTCCTAAAATACTATTCCCGCGGCATACGATCGGTACCTGCTCAATAGGTTAGAACACAAGTGCCCAACGGCGAATCATCAATACAGATAACAACAATGAACTACACGAAGATAAACCAACCCATAGCTGAAATAAATACGAATCACAATTGCCCGAAGGTTCCAACGAAAATTCCAATACGTCACGATGGCCTGAAAGCCACTCAGCCGAAACTGCCAGTCATCACAATGGCTCGAAGCCGAATAGCCCGAAGCTGTATCACAATGAGTGCCGAAGCCACGACATGAATTTGTATCACAATGAGGGCCGAAGCCACGGCACGAAGCCGTATCACAATGAGGGCCGAAGCCACGGCATGAAGCCGTATCACAATGAGGGTCGAAGCCACGGCACGAAGCCGTATCACAATGAGGGCCGAAGCCACGGCACGAAGCCGTATCACAATGAGGTCATCCAATGACCGTGACCTGCTGAATTGCAGGTGCTGGGAAACCAACCGCGAAGGTTCAAGCCCCAGACATACCCATCGAGCACTAGCCGAACTAGCCTCCACAATTAGTTGCAAACGGCAATGATTACAAGATTATCGAATTCACAAGAATAATAGTGTGTTGCCTTGAATCGGCTAACACGATAAAAATACTCACGGATGGGCACCGTCCTCGGCGGTCCCAATTCAAAATACATCGAATGCCTTGGAATGGCCAATCGATCACGACGACTCAACAGATGGGAACTATCTTCGACAGTCCCAATTCAATACACCGATCAACTTAGAACGGTTAATCGATAACCAATAATACAACGGATGGGAATTATCTTAGATAATCCCAATTCAATACCTCGATTACCTTAGAACGGTCAATCGATAACCAATAATACAACGGATGTGAATTATCTTAGATAATCTCAATTCCATACCTCGATTACCTTATAACGGGCAATCGATAACCAATGATACAACAGATGGGAATTATCTTAGATAATCCCAATTCAATACCTCGATTACCTTAGAATGGTCAATCGATAACCAATAATATAACGGATGGGAATTATCTTAGATAATCCCAATTCAATACATCGATTACCTTAGAACGGTCAATCGATAACCAATGATACAACGGATGGGAATTATCTTAGATAATCCCAATTCAATACCTTGATTACCTTAGAACGGTCAATCGATAACCAATGATACGTTAGAATAGAAGTCCCGATGCCTTAAACCGACCACCGAAATAGATATGATAAACGAATATATCATCATAGCAACGGTTCCAATTCGATAATAACGATTCAATGTTGCCTCGGGACGACATTAACATCAACAGTAATAATTGATACATCGATACCGGGAACTGGCTATCGACAACATCAGTATCAACAAGAATCTCAATGCCTTAAACCGGCCGTTAACGAATAATAATAACATCTAGCATAATTGCCGAAAGGTATTGCCTCAAACAATTCCCGAATATCAACAAATCACGAAGTGCCTAAGTCTCGAAATGATACAATACATTCATACACATATATGATAAAATTAATCTCATTGACCAGTACAAGTATAAAACTTCCCTCAAACCGAAGGCGAGAAAGTCCTTCCACGATCAACATCCCGGCACAAAATGACGAACGGCGCCTACCGACGATCACAAACACTTGAACAACCTTGAATGAAAACGATTCATTCAATAACACAAAATCAATGGAAAACAACACAAAGGACAAACCCGATTCAACCCCGAATCGGTTAAACTCTACCAACTAATGTCATAGTTCTCAACTATGAATCCTAACATCTTCCAAAATCTCAAAATCGACATGATCAAATGTTCTTAACACTTGTGAAACAATTCAACAAGAATCACTTAAGAACAACATCAAAACAACATCTCCAAGATGGTAATACTACCAATGCCATCCTCAAAAACTTCAAGAACATCATCATCTCAAAAAAAACATGATGTCTCTACTAACATCAATCACTAATTCTTCAAGAATTCAGATTAATCAACAAGATTAATTTAACCATTTCAAAATTATGATAATCACCTCCTAAAATATCATAAATCCGTACTAAAATGGTTATAATCTTTCAAGAACACCAACAACAACAATAATCATCTCAAGACTATGTTAATCATATAATAATCTTAACATAATCCTTCCTAGACATGATTATAACCTCCAAACAATCTAAAACATCAAGAACATAATCCAACTCAAGCAATACCATCATGTTCTTCATAAAAAGTTCATAAAAACTCATCAAGAATCATGATATACTCCATCAATCCAACAATACCCGAAGAAAAAAACAAGAACAACATCATCAAACTCGAAAATCACTTGAAGAACAAGAGATTGAGGGAACTTACCAAAGAAGAACAAGAAAAAACCTCCAAACACCAAAGGAGCACCAACAAGCTTACAACTTCAAGCTTCAATCCAAGATAGGATGATCAAGATCGAATTAAAAGAGGCTAAACATCAATAACAAGTCCAAACGGGCGATTCTAGGGAGAGAAAATGTGTTTTGGTTCGTGAGGAAATGAAATACGAAGCCAACATAAATAGACTGACAAACTCATTACGTACGTTATACACTAAGGTTCACGTACGTAAGAGGCATTACGTACGTTATGCCATGACATTAACGTACGTAATGTAAAATCCAGAACTAACTGAACTAAAATACGAAGGCCTTAATGTACGTAAACAAAAATCTATTACGTACGTTACCAAACCTGCATTACGTACGTAGAGGTCACCTCTTAACGTACGTAAGGGTCCGTTGACTACAATAGTGAGATCGGATCGGAAGATGCTCGGGACCCACTGGCCGAAAGTGACTACGAGGAAGGTTCCTACCACCTACCAAGCATTATGTACGTAACCTTACAGGCATAACGAACGTAATGGCAACACGCTAGCGTACGTAATGCTACATCTGTAGCGTACGTTATGGCTAGTATACTTAGCCAAAAATCCAAACTCTCCAACCAACATTCAAACGACGAAACCAACCCGACAATAAGTAAGATTATTTTGCTCCCGAAATATCCCAGCACAATATACATTGTAACAGTCCAAAACAACAACACTTGTACAATTCCAAATGAATATGTACAACTCAACAGTAACACGAGAAAAAAAAAATTAACCCCGGATATTACATTTACTTGCTCACGAACATGGTTCAGTTGCTGATTATATGTGACAATGGCTCGGTGACAGGTACATCTTGAGGTGTTGCCGTAAAGAAATCTGCAATACGTTTTTCTTTAATAGGCCAAGGACAATACTCTTCCTCTATTGCAGCTTTAAACTCGGACCAAGTGGCCACACGATCTGTAGGTTTCGCAGCTTCCCACCAATCTGCAGCCTCACAGTAGGGACCCGTCTCTCTTCGGGGCACGCAACAGCGTCAAAAATCCTGCCAAACTGGAATAGCCACCCTTCCCAACCCAACTTATCAGACGCACCAGTAAAACGAGAAGGTTGCATTTTTATCACTCCCTGAAGCCATTTACTCTCATCTGTCGGCTGGTCATGATGCCCAGACTCATTCAACTTAACTAACTGTGCTGCTACCTACTGGAGTATAGCAGCTATGCTGGCATTCACATTAGAGTCAGCCGACGGTTCTTGACTTACAGTAGGATCAGGCTGACCGCTTGAGTTCATAGAAGCGGTGTTCGGCTCCGTATGGGATGCCGAATTAGATGCATCATTAGAAGGTGTGCCAAATTTGTTAGCGGTACCACGACCACGGCCTCTGCCGCGTCCACGTCCGCCACATTCGCCACGGCCTCTCAACATACTGAGAAATAAAAGGATTAAAATTATCAGAACAGTTCACAATCTAAGGATTTCAAATCTTCTTTATTATGAAAGCGACAAAGCACAAAGAGAGTTCAAGGAGTCTTACTACCACGGGTCACACGGCTCGACAGCAACACACGGTGTTAAGCTCGATCAGTTTATACGACTCTTACGACTTGACAACCCAAATAACCAAAGGACTAGGTATTCCCGAAACCTATGGCTCCGATACCATAAATGTAACACCGCAATTTCACTTTGGGTAATTACACGCTGCAGGACACACAAAGGTCCCACCAGGCTAACGACACACAGGATTAAGCTACAATCCAATACATAATCACCACGACATAACAGTTCAACACAGGATACAAAACATGAGTTAGGCCTCGTCCGCGGCCAAAATAGTAGAGTTAAACAGCAGTCACTGAATGCAAACATTACACGACATAGTACAACTCAAAATCAACAATAATACAAACTATAAAACCGACTCCGACATCACAAATACAACGACTGATATGAGCTCTCTAACATCCAGTGTGCTTGTCAACTCCATGTGCACCACATGTGGGCTCCTGTCCCTCGAGAGTACATGAAATGTACAAAACATTCCACCCCAACAAGGGGTTAGCAGCAACCGCTAGTACAAGTACAGTATTACAATATTTTAATCCACAGACATTTCCAAATTAATTCAAAATCCAAAACAGTTCAATTTGCGATATTATGGAATATCAATATCGATCATCAGTAAAAACACTCCGACAATCCTCGCGACCCGGTCCGGCCCTCAAGCCACCAAGTCCCTGTGTGCCCCGTCGAGCAACCCCATGTGAGAATGTCCACTCAAAGTATCTCTCGTGACCCGGTCCACCCGCTAAGCCACCAAGTGCCCGTGTGACCCCGTCGAGTCAATCCCCGAGTGAGAGTACCCGAGAACAATCTTTCAACTCTCATCAGTAACTAATTCATCACATAAATGCATTCCATAAACTAATGCAATAAAGTACTTGCCTAGATTTATAACTCACAAAGGAACAACAATGAACAAGGCTACGGTCTGAACTATTTTCCAAATCCCGCTCCTAACAAACATCGAGGTTCAATCAATTACAATTCTATTGGAAACACTAAAATCCATACTAAGTTCTACCCTTAGGAACATTTCATCGAACACTACGGGGGCATAACAGTTTTTGCTCGATTTACAAAAGAAGATTTGGAATCAATCCACAAAACCTTGATGAAATCATGAAATCATACTTATGCAACTATTTTCAACTATAATTCATCATAAATTTGGAGCTAAATGGTTGGAGAAACGAGATCCCCAAAACCCCCAAACTTCCCCAAAGTTAGGGTTATAAGGAAGGATTACCTCAATTCCTTGGCCAAAATGATGTAGGATTGATAGATCTTTGCTTGAAGTTGAAAAGATCTGAGTTTCAGTCGTGCTCCGCCGAAACCCTCGCCTACACAACTCTGGAGTCGTCTAGAAACTCGGAGAAGAAGAAAGAAGGTAAAATGACAAGTGTTGACCGCAACACATGAATTTATATAGGTGCGCCCTAGCGCGCGCTAGCACTTCCCGGATAGCGTGCGCTATCGACCTAGGCCTGTAGTCCAGACCCTTCTACCAAGACGAGCTGGCATGCACCATGTCCGACAGCGTACGCTACTCAGCCGAGTTAGCGTGCGCTATACCGCCGAGTTAGCGTGCACAGCTGCCGCCTTAGCGTGCACTCCCTGGCGCCCAGTCCAAGTCCAGAAACCTTTCTGCCCTGTCCAGAAACCTTTCGGCCCATCCCGGTAGCGTGCGCTATGACCGAACAGTGTGCGCTACACCTGACGAGTTAGCGCGCGCAACGATCATCTTAGCGTGCGTTACCTGTTGGTTTGGCCGAAGTCTAGACCTCACTGCCCTTACTGTCCGGGCCGCTTAGCGCGCGTTATCACCCGACAGTGGCGTGCGCTACCTGATCCCCTAGTGTGCGCTACAAAGTTGCCTTAGCATGTGCTAGCTCGATCCTTGCTCCAGTCCAGTGCCCTCTGGACTGTCTCATGCTGCCGGTTAGCGTGCGCTATCCTTCCGGCAGTAGCGTGCGCTGACCTACGACCTCCATTACGTACGTTACTCGGATAACTTAGCGTACGTTAGCCCTAGGTGGTGGAAGCGATACAAACAGTACGACCAACTGATATCGAATACTAGCGAAATATTGGTAAGAGACACAACATACAATCTCAATCTCGAATCAAACACACGATACCAATATTCGAAAAATTACAAACCAACCCACGAGGTTCATGAATTAGTAATTATAGCCAAAAAAAGTAAAGGTATTACAATATTATAATTCCATTGTCCGCGATTAATTAGCACTTAATCATGCGCTTAAATCTACATGACAACATAAATTACTGATAACTCCGCATAAGATTGTTAATCCTCACACACTTCCCTAACTTATAATAGATGACGTCCTCGTATGAACTGTGACGAGCAGCAACATCACAATGATCGCTCACACACTCCCCCACGAGGAGGAAATGGAAATGATGCTATGGACCAAGCCCTAGCTCAACTGACAAATATCCTACAACAGCAAGCAACATACAACAGAAACAACGACGAAACCCACAATCGCAACCTTGAAAGGTTTTTGCGCTTCAAGCCTCTTGCTTTCGACGGAGAACCTGATGATGTCAAGGCCGAATTTCGGCTGGAGA
This sequence comes from Orobanche coerulescens, assembly GCA_033398695.1. Taxonomy (NCBI): domain Eukaryota; kingdom Viridiplantae; phylum Streptophyta; class Magnoliopsida; order Lamiales; family Orobanchaceae; genus Orobanche; species Orobanche coerulescens. The sequence goes on along the minus strand of CM065811.1, from coordinate 127,672,455 downwards.
GAATTGAAGGAATTTTCAATGCCCTACAGTATACATATGAGCAACGTGTATCCCTGGCTACATTCCAACTAGAAGCCGTTGCCCACAATTGGTGGATGATTATCAACGAACGCTAGACGAGAGAGAACCGTGCCAGGACATGGGCTAACTTCTTGACTAATTTTTGAACCCAATACATGTCAGCAGCATCCAGAGAAGCTCGCCGAGATGAGTTCTACCATTTGAAGTAGGGAACCATGACAGTCGCCAGTACGAAGCCCAATTCAACAGATTGTCCAAATACGCGCCCGGATTAGTGGCAACAGAAGAAGATAAGCTGCAAAAATTCACTCGAGGACTGGGACATACACTTCAACAGAGTATTTTTACTATTCAACTAACGACACTTGCTGAAGTTGTGGTAGCCGCCACCCGGATCGAAAGCGGAAAGGGAAGATTAGCTCAACAGCAAAGCCGATTCTCCGACAATGCCAAGAGGTCTGCTACTCGACCAACATCAAAGCCACCACAAAAGTTTCAAAGGATGGGAGCTCAGGGAAGACCAAGCGGAGAAAAAGCACCAGTTCTCAACAAACCAACAGCGCCTTGCACCCATTGTGGTAGGAAGGGGCATAAGTCAGATTTATGTTGGAGGAAGCTTGGGAAGTTCTTACGTTGTGGCCGTTCAAATCATCAAATCCGAGAATGCCCAGATGTGAACCCTCCAGCGAACAAACCAGCCACTGCAGCTAAGCTAGGAAACAACCGAGGGAAGGCCCCAGCACGAGTGTTTGCTCTAGCTGGCCAGGAGGCACCGAAAAACAATGATGTAGTGGAAGGTACACTCCTTATATCCAATCAACTTGCACCGACACTCATAGATCCAGGATCATCCCACTCGTTTGTTGCACTGCATTTTTCTATGAAACTTGATATGCCTTTAGAATCCTTACCATTATGTCTAGAAGTATCTACCCCGATGGGAGTTAGTCAGCTAGCAGATAAAGTCCATTCTGCGTGTGATGTGATCATCAGCGGTAACTGTTATTCTGCCGATTTAGTAGTGCTTCCAATATTGGAGTACGACGTCATCCTAGGAATGGATTGGCTGTCTAAACAATATGCACAATTGGATTGTCACTCTAAGATAGTCAGGCTTGGCGAACCTAACAAACCAATTGTGCAACTAGTTGGGGATGCTAGAGTCAACCTAGCACCTGTAATATCAGCTATCAAGGCTAGGAAGACAGTTGCCAAAGGGGAAACCAGATTTTTAGCCTTCATCATCAACAAACCAAAGAGTAAGTCGGGCATAGAAACCATACGTGTGGTGTCCGAATATTCTGACGTTTTTCCCAAGGAATTAAGCTCCCTACCACCTGATAGAGAGGTTGAATTCAATATCGAAATCATGCCCGGGAATGCACCTATTGTAAAGGCGCTGTACCGAATGGCACCAGTAAAGCTACAAGAGTTGAAGGTCCAACTGCAGAAGTTGCTCGATGTGGGTTTCATACAACCCAGTGTATCACCATGGGGAGCTCCTGTATTATTCATCAAAAAGAAGGACGGGACATTAAGACTTTGCATAGATTATCGCGAACTCAACAGTGTTACGGTTAAGAAAAAGTATCCTCTCCCGAGGATAGATGAATTGTTTGAAAAACTCCAAGGAGCTACGGTGTATTCCAAGTTCGATCTTCAACAAGGATACTACCAACTAAAAATTAAGAATGAAGATGTTCCTAAAACTGCATTCCAAACTAGATACGGCCACTATGAGTTCATAGTGATGCCTTTTGGACTCACGAATGCTCCTGCGGCATTTATAGATTTAATGCACAGAGTATTTTACCATATCTCGACCAATTCGTAGTAATTTTCATAGATGACATACTCGTGTACTCTAAGACAGAGAAAGATCACAATAGGCATTTTAGACTAGTGTTGGAAATAGTCAGGAAACACAAGTTGTACGCCAAGTACAGGAAGTGTGAATTTTGGTTGAAGGAAGTGGCATTTCTGGGCCACATTATTTCTGGAGAAGGGATTGTGGTAGATCCATCCAAGATAGAAACTATTATGGACTGGAAGAGGCCAGAAAATGTCACTGAGATCAGAAGCTTTCTTGGACTTGCGGGCTACTACTGCAAATTCATCAAGGACTTCTCAAAGATAGCGGGACCCCTCACCCGGCTAACCCAAAAACAAGTAAAATTTGAATGGACAGATAAATGCGAAACAAGATTCCAAGAACTCAAGAGGAAGCTTACCACCGCACCAACCCAGGGATTTATCGTATATAGTGATGCCTCAAAGGATGGCCTCAGTGTCGTACTAATGTAAAATGATAAAGTTATCGTGTATGCTTCCACGAAACTCAAAATACATGAGAAAAATTATCCGACACATGACCTCGAAATCGCAGCAATAGTATCTGCCTTAAAGTAATGGCGACATCATTATACGACGTTGAATTCACCGTGTTTATGGATCATAAAAGTCTTAACTACCTATTTTCTCAAAAGGAACTTAATCTCCGACAAAGAAGATGGGTAGAGTTTTTAGAAGATTACCATTGTGAGATTCAACATCACCCAGGGAAAGCGAATTTCGTGGCTGATGCCTTAAGTAGAAAGGCTAGAGTGGCCTGACTCATGGTCTGAGAATGGCAAGCTCTCGAGGAACTGATCTACCTGAAACCCATTCATGAAGGTAATCGTTTAATTTATGCCAACCTCACAGTTAAATCGAATCTATTAGATGATATTCATTTAGCCCAAGAGAGAGATCCAAAACATCAAGAATTCAAGGACAACATCGTTAAGGGCGAGAAACCCGAGTTTAAGATTACCAAGGATGGAATTGTAAGGTTTAGGGGATGGTTATGCATACCTCATGACGAGGAGCTCAAAAGACGGATTCTCAAATAAGCTCATTATTCGAGATATACGATTCACCCAGGAGGTAACAAGATGTACCGAGACCTAAAAAAACACTTTTGATGGGTAAACATGAAGAACCAAGTAGCAGAATTCATGGCTCGATGACTCACATGTCAAAGAGTCAAGGTTGAACATCAGCGACCCTCAGGACTGTTACAACTGTTAGAAGTCCCTGAATGGAAATGGGAATAGATAACCATGGACTTCATTATAGATCTGCCAACGACAAGGGGAGGCTATAACACTATTTGGGTGATCGTCAACATATTGACGAAATCATCACATTTCGAGCCGGTTAAAAAGGACGACAGTTTGTAAAAGCTGTCTAAGACTTATGTTTGAGAGATCGTTCGACTTCATGGAGTGCCAAAAGACATAGTATCTGATAGAGACCCAAGATTCATATCTCGTTTCTGGAAAGTCTTCCATAAAGAATTAGGAACCTCGTTGAGTTTTAGCACTAGCGCTCACCCCCAGACCGACAGGCAATTCGAGCGAACCATCCAGACCCTTGAAGACATGTTACGAGCCTGCGTACTGGACTTTCAAGGAAATTAGGATCACCACCTGCCATTAGTCGAGTTTGCATACAACAACAGTTACCAATCAACAATCGGGAATGGCACCATATGAATCTCCGTACGGGAGGAAGTGCCGATTCCCACTCCATTGGGAAATTGATGACCAGTGGATTCCGAAGACTCAACGGGAAAAACCCTCACTGATGAACATAGATTTGGTGAAAAAAGCCGTGGATAAAGTGCAATTGATTAAGGATAGGATCCGCACCGCTCAGAGCAGACAGAAGAGTTACGCCGATCAGCGTAGGAAGGATCTAGAATTTAAAGTAGGAGATCAAGTCTTCCTGAGGCTAACGCCACGGAAGGGTTTAATAGTGTCAAGGAAAGGAGGAAAGCTGAGTCCCCGATATGTAGGACCATTTAAAATCATGGAAAGAATTCGATGATTGGCGTACCGATTAAAATTACCATCCAATCTGGCTGGAATACACGACGTTTTCCATGTCTCGAGATTAAAGAAGTATCATCCAGACCCGGCGCACATTCTTACTTCTGACATTCTGCTGATCAAGGATAACTTGTCTTATGAAGAAAGGCCGATCAAGATCCTCGACCGGCAGGTACGCGAATTGAGGAAGAAGCGAATTCCTTTAGTTAAAGTTGTCTGGTCAAATCACAACAGAGAGGAAGATGCTACGTGGGAGGCTGAGGAAGAAATGAAGAAATCATATCCCGAACTGTTCAGGAAGGAATTTGGGGACCAAATTCTTCTAAGAAGGGGAGGATGTAAACCCCCCTAAATTTGATAACTTATCATGTACAACGTACTAAATCATGATGTACTTTAATAATATTTGTTTTAAGATATGATATAATCTACGTCTAATTTTATGTTATTCCACTCATTAATTTCGTAAATTATATTTATAAACCAAATAATAAAATTAAAGTAGAATATTGATTCACCTAATGGGCTATGTGTTAATACCTAATTATATATAAACTCACTAATGGACTCAAACCCAACTCATTACAGTTCCTAAGACTTGAATTTACAATTTAAAGTCCAACTCAACTAATTAAATCACCAACTATTACAATTATAACAATACACTTAAATTAACAAAAAAATAATATATATATATATATATACATGGGCCGCCAGGGGGGAGGAAGAGGAAGAGTGTGAAGTTTTCTAGAGTCTTCACCTTCCCCATGCAAGACCACATTCAATTGTCTTACATACACCTACACATCCCCAAGCCCTAAAATCACACTATAAATACCTACACTTAATACTAGCCACCCTTTTACACTTACACAACACACAAAAAGATGCACTAGAGGGAGAGTTGAGATAGAGGGCCAAAAATTTTGAATGAGGAGGAAGAAGAAGAATTCAAGTAAGAATAGGTAACCCAACTCCCTACATCTCCTTCTATAATTTATAGTTATAATCTTCATATACTAACTTAAATCTCATCATGCAAATAAAATACACCTCCATGGTGTAATATTTGTCATGGCCGAATCATTAGAGAAGTGAAAGGAAGGTCATCTTCAACTTACAAAACTTAAAACCAACCGTAGCAACGAAAAATCGAGGTGGGTGAAAATCCTTTCAAAACTCCTAAAGTAAATAATTTCTTTATTTATTTTGTGATACATGTATAAATCTGAAATTTTCAAGATTTGTTGAGAAATATATTAATATGCTCATGATAAAATATATGCTATGATTTTTTTTCTATATATATACATAGAAATGTATCTATTGTTTTCCTTAAGTTTTAATTCAAAAATCATGAAATATTATGATGCATGCGTGAATCTAAAAATTTGTGTAAATTCATGTCTTGAGATGTATGTATATGGCTATATCAACATGCATTATATATCTTTTGAGTTTAAGTTATAACCGATTTGGTAGTCGGATTTCGATTATGTGAAAACTTGAATATTGTATGTCCTATTCGAAATCTTGATAAAACTCTACCATAATATAGAATTTTGTATTATATGATTATGTTATGGTATTTGGATAACTTATTTGTGGCAAAACTGGACTTGAAAACAAGTAAACGAAATTTAAGGGCATAAATTGTAATTAATGGAAAATTATGGACTAACCTGAAAATTTCATGAATAAACTATTTTGGACCGTGAATAACATGTATTTTAACTTATATAAGCTGTACGTGAAGTTTCGAACAAATCGGAGTTCGTTATCTAAGCTCATTAGTCAATAATGTAATTTTCAAATAATTCCGGGGTCAAAATGCAAGAAATCAAAAGTTCTGGACTAAGTCCTAATTTTCTGGAAGTTTTACACATCTGGATTCCAGGTTCATCACGAGCCATCTCGTAAAATTTTGTTAAATTCCGAGCTAAATTCGTAGCTCTAAAGGCCTCGGAGCAATTTTGTTAAGTTTTGAGGTAATTTCGTAATTTCTGGAAATTTCAGTCCCGAAACTGGAAATTCTGAATATCTTCTTAAACCTGAAATTGAAATAGTATCTTTGACCTTCTTATAAATTTTCACGACCATCCGAGTTCATTTTATATCTCCAAAATGCTTAAGCTCAACCTAAGGGTAAAAACGTCGTTTCGACCAACTTCAGAAAAATTCTCGACTTCTTTTCATCGAACCTACCAATCCAATATATATGACTTGAACCCTTTAAAACCGTGGATGAAATATTGAGAATATTTTTAAATTAATATACAAGTCATATCCCGTATTACCGTGCCACAAATATAAATAATCATATTCCATACTTAATCAAAAGACGCAATTAATCTCACTGATCGAATGTTTAAGAGTTACTCGTGTTATGCAACTAATTGACAATTGTGACTGTCCGGGAACTAAGTGCTATACAAGCAAAGTGACACGGACGGATCCGCCCTCTAACTCTATTGAGACAACGTGCCACGTCGATGGATGGGAGCCACCTCTTGAACCCATACGAAACAGAGTGCCGACCTAAAATCCGGGGGCCACCTCTTGAACTGTAGGAGCCACCTATAGAGTCCCAAATCGAGTCGGGACGGTAAGACCGAGTCTTGGATGGAGTAGCGCAGCTGCGGTTCATGAACAAGGCTGCTGTTGTTCCTATTCCCATAACCGAGGAACGGAGTTTTCCGAGGGACCTGGATCGTAGAACTCGGGGTATAATTGCGATTATGGTGTGATCCGGGTATTCACCCACAACTAAGGACATACCAAGCCCAGATAAGAGATAAGGAAGCACACGCTAAGTGTGAGAGCGAAGGCTCAGCTATTGGGGCGACGGTCCAAATCTTGGGGCGACGGCCTATACAGCTAGGAGTAATAAGGAGAGCCTAGATTCCAAAGTCCTCATCGGCAGGATTCAAAGCTAGATTGACTGATTGACTTATTGATTGACTTGACAGTTGTCCATGGGGACAGGATTGTAATACCCGTTATTTTTATCCCCGGAAATTTCTATTTTTGGCGGAAGTCTATTTTGACGACTTGCTTGGGACCGTTTCGTCATCCTGAGAATGATTAATTCTACACTTTTTGTCATCCGAGTTCGTTTCGGTATCGTTCTGTTGAATTCCGTGTCCTTAATCGACTTTTTCACGTGGGAGTTCGACTTTGTTAGATCACCATTAATTTTTAGTAACTCCAAAAATTCTGAATCTTTGCAATATTATAGAGCATCGAGTTAGCTTTCCAATGGTTCAAACGGTGAGTCAATCGGAGTCCGGACGAGAGAGTTATGGTCGTTTTAACTCACCCGCTCGTTATTGGCCGATCCGCCGGCCGAACTCGGCCGTGTCGTCCGACACGGCCCGTGCCGTACTCGTCCGGAAATGCCGGAGTTTCGCCGACCAGACTCGGCCGTGTCGTCCGACACGGCCCGTGCACTCTTCCGGATAAACTGGAGCATCGCTGACACGCCGGCCGTGTCCCAGGACACGGCCGAGTCATGCCCGATCATTTGTCGGGCGGGTCATGTCGGAAGGCCCTCGGCGCGCGACCGTGTCAAGCGGGACACGGTCGAGTCCTGTCGGCCAAGCTGTAACACGACCGTGCCGACCGCACGGGCCGTGTCCGGCGACGATCAACCCTATAAAAGGCCCTGCAGACGTTTTTCTTGCCATTTTCACCTTCTTCTTCTCCTCTTCCGTAGCCGGGCGTGTTCTAAGCTTGAAGCCATGTTGTTTAGCAACATATCCATGGAGTTCCTTGGGTTATATCATCAATCATTCGTCCGATAACATCCTTTGATCGAGCGAATCAGGTCGATTTTCTAGAAATCTAATTTTGGGGATTTTGGGTATTTTATTCGATTTCGTCCGTTTAATCCGATTTAACTTAGGATTGTGAAGGATTGATGATTATTTAGATGTATTGTATCATTTCCTTGTTATCCCATGGTTGGATCGTATCGATTCGTTGTTTTGGTCGAGTTCTTGACCGACGCCTTGAAGGTGTCCTAAAATGTCATAGAGGGTTTTCGGGCGTTCTACGATTATTCTTCCTCGTATGATCGATGATTTATTGAATTTATGTTATTAGGGTCGAATTCTTGTGAAGAACTCGAGTTGAAACCCTTCCGCTCGTTGTCTTCCTCGTGGTTCAAACTTCCGGTCGAACCGTGTTCTTCGGGATCTTGGTAACGTTTATTAAGGCAAGTATACATTTATGATTATACGTTCTCGACTTTGAAAGTATGAAATATTGATGGTATGATTATATCTAGCCACTCCGGGACTCGCCTATGGTCCTATGAGGGAATCGAAGCCTCATGAGAGATTCCATGGTTGATATGAAAGAACATATTCTACGGCATTCATAAGAAATAATGATGGCATCCTTATTTAAATCCACTCGGACGGACCGACGGGTCCTCCGAGGGTTTCGTAGCCTCAGGTGCGATTCCATGGATAATATGAATTAACCACTCCGGGACGGACCGACGGGTCCTCCGAGGGTTCCGTAGCCTCCAGTGCGGTTCCACGGTTTTCATTTATGTATTTATGATATGATATGAGATTTAGTTATTCGTGAATACTAGTCTTAAATTGAGGAATTGACTGAAATTGATGAATTGACGGAAATTGATGAATTGACGGATTACATTTACTTTATTGTCGAGAAGTATTATGTTTCATATTGTTATACTTGCACTAGCTATTAGACGGCTAACCCCTTTATGGGGAAATACGTTTCATGTATTTCAGTTCCAGGAGAGCGGACAGACGGGTGCGGGTCGGCATGAAGATGATGGGCAAGTGTGATCGTGTCTTGTCTCAGTTATCTCTTTTGGTTTCCTCCATTCAAGGTGTTGTCTTGGAATGGATTTTTAAATACTCGAGTATTGTATTTCGTTTCCTTGATGTTCCGGCTGTGTTGCCGAGGTATTGATTTGTGCGGTGATGTATATGGTTTCATTGTTTATAGTTTGAATACCATATGTATCGTCTTTCTTTCTAGTGTATGTAGACCTTATCGGTCAAGTTTATAGTTCCGCGTATGTTTAGCCTTGTGGGTCCCACGGCGGGGCTCACGGCGCTGTAATATACCCTGAATAACTTGGGGGTGTTACTGAATATGGTATCGGAGCTTAGGTTTATGGATACCTAGGCTGTCGGTCTTTTGGGTCGATTGAGTCGGCATTTGCCCACAGTATCACTACTCTGCCATCATCACAGTGCGACCGGTACTTGTAAGTCCTCTCACTCTTCTTGTATTTTTCTTAATCGTTTCGTTTATAGCTTGGTATTCTTGGGAATTGGTCACTTCGAGAATGTGCGATTTGGATTATACTTACGCACGTATGTGCCCTTGAATGTTGGCTGAAAGTAGGAAGAATCGTGGCCGTGGTCACGGACGTGAACTCTTCCTTGAGATTTTGTTAAATTGCTAATTGCGATATTGGTGTGTAACGGTATTATGTTGAGACTTTGTTTAGGAGTCGCATGCTAGTATCACGGGAGATCTTGACTTCCCGACTGTATGTATGTTGTTCGGATTATTAGATAATTCTGTTTTATATTTGTGTTTTTGTTTTTTCCGTTGAAATGTTTGTGATTGTGATTGGAAGTTTGGAGGTCGAAAATTATTTTTAAGGGGGGTATAGTGTAATACCCGATTTTCGGATATATTTTTTCGTTTATATATTGGATATCGTGGATGGTTAATTATGCTCGAGGACGTTGTGAACGTTTGAAAATGTTATTGAATTGAGTATATGTATTGATTTTGCCGTATGCTCGTATTTGGTATGTCATGACTTTGGACAGGAATTGTTGAAATTGACTAAGTATGGAATTATTACGTACGTTAATAAGGTGAGATTACGTACGTAAGATTGGCATGGTTACGTACTTCAAGGCTAAGGTATTACGTACGTAACGAAGGCATCGGACAGAACCGAGTCCTGTGAGGCAGGTGGGATCCTGTTTCGGCAACTTTCGGCGGAGGATGTGGACAGGTGAGTCAATGTACGTGTTACGTACGTTATACAGGACGTGTTATGTACGTAACACAACCATTGTCTTGTAGCAAGTCAATGGTATATTACGACGTTATATGGTATGGGTTACGTACGTAATGGATCGCGGAATGAGACAGTGAGATGGTTACGACGTTATGGATTTTGGATTACGACGTTAAAGTTGTTACGTACGTTAAGAAAGGACACCTACGTACGTAATGAGAGTGCAATTTATATATTGAAGTGTTGCCTTTCATTTCTCTCACGATCCTTTGAGATATTTCTCTCCAAAACTCGTCCCTCTTCACTTTTAAGAGTGTTCTAAACACTTTTAACATGATTGTGAGCTTGGAATCATGGAATTAGAGCTTGGTTATGGAACTTTTGTTGATTCTTGAAGTGATTCCTTGTGTTATCCATATTCTATGAGGTTTATGTTGAAGGAAGATAATGATATGCTTTGAATATGTTGATTATGATTATGGAATCATAGAGATCTTGATGTTCTTGAGGCCATATGATGACTATGATGATTTAATGATTCTTGGAATGGAGTTCAAATTATTCTTTCTTCGTGGTTCGTCCATACAAGGTAATCCTCATATCCCTTTTGATAGTGGCTTATTTTTTTTCTTTTTGGGCTACTACTTGGGAGGGAGTACATTGGGAATCGTGTATTTTGATGTTCGTCTTATTTCAATGAAAATGCATAAATTGGACTGTACTTTTTTCCGCTGCGTGAGTATTTTTGAAATGGATTTTGGTATTTTGCCAACTGAAATTTTATTTTGTAAAACCGATTCCCTAAACTAAGCTTTTGGCATTTTAACCTTGATCGTTTTGACGGTATTTGGAAAATGATTTTTTTTAGTATTTGAAAAATATTACCGTCATCGGTCTTTTTAGCATTTTGGAATGACGTGGAAATTGTGCTTAGCACAGTAAATCCTTGTGAGAAGGGTTTACGGCGTGTAATATTCCAGGAGGATGCAGGGTGTTACAATTATGGAATCATGTGATAATGTTATACGAGATTTGTTGGAATTGTAATAAGAGATTTCGGATGTTGATATGATCATTGAGATCTTCTTCATATGGTGATAAGGGTTTTGTTGCGATTCTTGAGATTGTATGAATGACATGATGAAGAAAATGGTAACATGGAGATATATACCTCGGAGATGTTGTTCGAACGTGATTTCGGATATTTCATGTTCTTGAAGAACTCTTGAATTATACGAGGTGATGAAAATTTTTTTAGAAGTGTTGATGTTTTGAAAATGAATATGGAATATTCATATCTAGAGCTAAATTATGTGTTGGAAATAATATTCGTATAGGAATACGAATGTGATTATGAGTTTGATGAGACTATTATTCATCTCGAATTTGGAAGCCCATACGTATGGAGTAAATATTCAAATCGAATGAATGGATTGTTTGATAACCTTTTAATATGATTATCTATTGTTTTGAACCGATCGGATGATTCGAATTGATGACGGTCATAAGTAAATTTTAACGATGGATTTACGAGAAGGGAACCTTGTCAATTCATATTTAAGAATTGAGTTTGGAACATTTAGACCCTTATTATTGGTCCGAATTGGTTGCTGATATGATCATCATATTTCGACTCGTATTGTGGACAGGATTTGAAAGTGTCGAGTTGGATTGTTCGATTTGTGATTAGTCGAGATATGGTAAAGCGATTGAGTTCGAGGTTTGGTGGTATTGATAATTGGTCGTCATCGAACGGTTGATTATCAATCCTTCGTTTTACAATAAGGTATGATGTTTGATCGTGAATTATGGTTTGTTGTGTTGCGGTTAAGGTTGAAGGGTTCGTAGATTAACTTGGTCGAGGCGAGGGAATTCGTAAGACGAAATCAAGCTGAATTGGTAACAGTACTTTGTATTGATATCGAGACAAGTTTTATACTCGTACTAATCAATGAGACTAATGTTATCGTGTAGCGTACGATTGTGTGTATCATTTTGGGACTTGGCCTCTTTATGATTGTATTGATGTCGGGGATTGGTTGACACGACGCCGTCGGCAAATTATGCCAAATGTTACTATTGTTTGTAAAAGGCGGTTCGAGGCATTGCGATACTTGTTGGTTAAGTCATTGTCGATTGCGGTTGCGTATCGACGTATCGATTGTGATTGTGATGGATGTTCCATTGAGATATTGTGGTAATCGTCGTCATTGACATCGGTGTTTTTCTATTAATATTATATTAACCAATGAGAGACGTTTGATATATCCTTTTATCATCTCCGTTTCGGTGGTCGGTTTAAGACACCGGGACATCCATTCTATCGTATCATTGTTTATCGATTGACCGTTCTAAGGTAATCGAGGTATTGAATTGGGATTATCGAAGATAATTCCCATCCGTTGTCAAAAATATTCTCATCCGTTGTATCGTTGTTATCGATTGGCCATTCTACGGTAATCGAAGTATTGAATTGGGACTGTCGAGGATAGTTCCCATCCGTTGAATTATTATTGTCGTGTTGGCCGATTCAAGGCAGCACACTATTTTCTTGTGAACTCGGTAATTTTGTGATCTTTGAAGGTTGAGGATTTTCCAGAACTGTTGTGTTGTGATCGTTGCTCGTGATAATCGGTCCTTAGGGAAATTCTGATCCCAGGATGGTTGTTTTGAATATCGTTGGTCGTGTCGATCTTTCATTATTCGTGTGTCATCGTTCACTTGGTGAGTCGTATGATCCGTATTGGATGTTTTATCCCTTGAGTTTCGTTGTCATGTTGTATCGTGGCATATCTGGAATCATGTCTGCGTGCCGATTGGTTATGTGTAAGATTTTTAGCGGGCACCGATGGTCATGCGTGGATATTTCCGCATTGACCGTGCACACGAGGCGTAGTTCTTGAGGCTAATTAGGTACATTGTCACACGTATATTCGGATTCCGTATACGGGGTGGACATGTGCACGGACACATTTCGGATCGGGCATACCGTGATGTCCCTCTTGAGCTTTATTGATTGATCGCTCGTAGTCCATGTTGTATTGGATATGTCCGACGATTTGCATCGGTTGTTCATACGCCGAGGGTATGTCCGATCGAGTTTACTCCTTTGAGATCTGTATTGTGATGATTCTGACTTTGGGGCATTCGGCTTTCAGAGCCATTGTGATATATCGGTATTTCCGTTGGAGCCTTCGGGCATTGTGAATTCGTATCTTTTCGGCATTGGTTTGGTTTGCCTTCGGGTAATGTATTGTGGTGTTCTATATTGATGATTCGCCGTTTGGGCGTAAGTTTGGTTCTTGTGCATCTCGTTGAGTTTTCTGGCGAAATATTTCTTCTCCTACTGTTTTAAGTTTCGGACGAAACTTCTTTTAAGGAGGGTAGAATGTAATACCGTTATTTTTATCCCGGAAATTTCTATTTTTGGCGGAAGTCTATTTTGACGACTTGCTTGGGACCGTTTCGTCATCCCGAGAATGATTAATTCTACACTTTTTGTCATCCGAGTTCGTTTCGGTATCGCTCGTTGAATTCCGTGTCCTTAATCGACTTTTTCACGTGGGAGTTCGACTTTGTTAGATCACCATTAATTTTTAGTAACTCCAAAAATTCTGAATCTTTGCAATATTATAGAGCATCGAGTTAGCTTTCCAATGGTTCAAACGGTGAGTCAATCGGAGTCCGGACGAGAGAGTTATGGTCGTTTTAACTCACCCGCTCGTTATTGGCGATCATCGCGGCCGAACTTCGGCCGTGTCGTCCGACACGGCCGTGCCGTACTCTTCGGATAAAACGGAGCATCGCCGACACGCCGGCCGTGTCCCGGGACACGGTCGAGTCATGCCCGATCGGCTGTCGGGCGGGTCATTTGTCGGAAGGCCCTCGGCGCGCGGCCGTGTCAAGCGGGACACGGCCGAGTCCTGTCGGCCAAGCGTAACACGACCGTGCCGACCGGCCGCACGGCCGTGTCCGTGAGCGATCAACCTCTAAAAGGCCCTGCAGACGTTTTTCTTGCCATTTTTCACCTTCTTCTTCTCCTCTTCCGTAGCTGGGCGTGTTCTAAGCTTGAAGCCATGTTGTTTAGCAACATATCCATGGAGTTCCTTGGGTTATATCATCAATCATTCGTCCGATAACATCCTTTGATCGAGCGAATCAGGTCAGATTTTCTAGAAATCTAATTTTGGGGATTTTGGGTATTTTATTCGATTTCGTCCGTTTAATCCGATTTAACTTAGGATTGTGAAGGATTGATGATTATTTAGATGTATTGTATCATTTCCCTTGTTATCCCATGGTTGGATCGTATCGATTCGTTGTTTTGGTCGAGTTCTTGACCGACGCCTTGAAGGTGTCCGGTAAAATGTCATAGAGGGGTTTTCGGGCGTTCTACGATTATTCTTCCTCGTATGATCGATGATTTATTGAATTTATGTTATTAGGGTCGAATTCTTGTGAAGAACTCGAGTTGAAACCCTTCCGTTCGTTGTCTTCCTCGTGGTTCAAACTTCCCGGTCGAACCGTGTTCTTCGGGATCTTCGGTAACGTTTATTAAGGCAAGTATACATTTATGATTGTACGTTCTCGACTTTGAAAGTATGAAATATTGATGGTATGATTATTTCTAGCCACTCCGGGACGGCCTATGGTCCTCTCGAGGGTTTCGTAGCCTCAGTGCGATTCCATGGTTGATATGAACGAACCGTTTCTACGGCATTCATATGAAATAATGTTGGCATGCTTATTTATATCCACTCGGGACGGACCGACGGGTCCTCCGAGGGTTTCGTAGCCTCAGTGCGATTCCATGGATAATATGAATTAACCACTCGGGACGGACCGACGGGTCCTCTGAGGGTTCCGTAGCCTCTGGTGCGGTTCCACGGTATTCATATATGTATTGATGAGATGCTATGAGATTTAGTTATTCCGGAATACTAGTCTTAAATTGATGAATTGACGGAAATTGATGAATTGACGGAAATTGATGAATTGACGGATTACATTTACTTTATTGTCGAGAAGTATTATGTTTCATATTGTTATACTTGCACTAGCTATTCGACGGCTAACCCCTTTATGGGGGAAATACGTTTCATGTATTTCAGGTTCCAGGAGAGCGGACAGACGGGTACCAGGTCGGCATGAAGATGATGGGCAAGTGTGATACTGTGTCTTGTCTCCGGTTATCTCTTTTGGTTTCCTCCATTCAGTGTTGTTGTACTGGAATGGATTTTTAAATACTCGAGTATTGTATTTCAGTTTCCTTGATGTTCCGGCCTGTGTTGCCGAGGTATTGATTTGTGCAGTGATGTATATGGTTTCATTGTTTATGGTTTCGAATACCATTTGTATCGTCTTTCTTTCTATTGTATGTAGACCTTATCGGTCAAGTTTATAGTTCCGCGTATGTTTAGCCTTGTGGGTCCCACGGCGGGGCTCACGGCGCTGTAATATACCCTGAATAACTTGGGGGTGTTACAAGGATTATATTATTTCACTACTAAATGACTATCTTTCGATAAATCGCAGCATATATTTGAAACCTTTTTCACTTTTCTTTTAACTCGACAAAGTCATGCATCACTTAAAATTTTCAAAGGAAAGAAAGCCACACTCGCACACGTTCACCCACTCACTGAGACCTTTTGTCTCACCCCACTATTTTCCCTTTTTAACCAGAGAATGAGCAACCAGCAGAAGACGAGGAAGGCTTTGTGGAAGAGACTGATTAGAACACCGCCGCCTGGACTTAGAATTTCTATTTTTATCACGACTTGTAATGATTTACTATATTCTGGACTTTGAATCGTCTGTTATTTTTCCGCTGCAAACTTATGATCACTGTAATTTGATTATCAACTTTTGTTACAACGAATCTTAGAACATCGGGTTAAGATCGTTGATTGAAAATTTTATCCAATCGTTATTTAGATTCCGCTATTTATTGCTAGACTTTATTTGATTGATCGACTGGTACATCGCACCCTCGTCCTTCATATATATATATATATATATATATATATATATATTTTACTTCTTTGTATATTCTCTTTCTCGTCTTATTTTCCTTTTTGAAAATAAAAAAACTAAAAATAAATGCCGGAAAAAACCGACTTTTTTTAGTTAGTATTTTGATATTGTACTCTCTCTCTCTCTCTCTCTCTCTCTCTCTCTCTCTCTCTGTGTGTGTGTGTGGGTGTGGGTGTGTGTATAGATTGTGTGTGTCCATGTGTGTGTGTGTGAGTGAGTGCGTGTTTGTGTATGTGGGTAATATATATATATATATATATATATATATATATATATATATATATATATGTGTGTGTGTGTGTGTGTGTGTGTGTGCGTGTGTGTGTGCGCGCATTTATGTGTGTAAATTATGTCTGTGTGTGTTGTTTGTATTCTGTGTGTATGTTTGTGTCGTCGCCCGCTTTATCTCTATTTTACCTGCCTTCTCTTCTACACCTCCTCGCTTTTTCCCTATTTTCTATCGCCGTCTCTTCTCCACCAAGCTGCCTGCCTCGCCTTTCCTTCCCCCCGGTTGGCAGCTCCTTCTACGTTCTCAATTTCCTTCTTCTCTTTCTTTGTTTCGTTCGTTGGGTTTCAGATTTCTCGATCAAGGTTTTCTTCCCATCTCGACGATTTCTTCTTCTCTCGCGATTGTGGATATTACGTGGCGAGTAAAATTTTTGCTTTCTCTTTTTCGATTTTGTTTTTCTTCCTATGTTTCATTCATTTTGTTTCAGATTTCTCGGTCGGGTTTATCTTCCCATCTCGATGATTTCTTCTTCTCTCGCGCTTCTGGATATTCTATAGCTGGTGACTCTTCTCTCTTCCTCTTTTTCGTGGTCTGATTTTGATGATGTTTAGGGTTTGCTGGGGCTTATTTTTTTGTGGGTTTTTCCTTTTTTTGGGTTTCTCTTTCTCTTGGTTTTTCTTCTTCCTCAAAGTCACCGATTTCTTATAGGGTCGATTACTTCTTTCTTTTTCTTCGAGGTTCTATATTTTATGGGGGTCGGATTTTTCTTCCTTCGGGGTCACTGTATTTTCAGACTTCTTCTTGTTATGTACTTTGTGGATGTCTTGTGAAATATTGAAAGGATTATTCCATTAGTTGTGTTTGTTTGAAAATGAAAATGCGATATTGATGTCTATGTCTTCTTTGTGTGTGCATTAGGGGTTTGGGATGTGTTTTTACTATTTATGATTACGCAACTTAAATGTTTTGAAAAAATGCTTGTATATCCGAGCGTGGTACTGGTCTTTCAGGTCTGTTGATTTCGGGGACTATATTGTGGCTGCATTTGCAGCTAATAAATAAAGTGTTATTGACAGCATTCTTGCTGTGAGCTGATGTGCGTCACCAATATTTTGTATGCTATTATTGTTGTTTGTAGGAGCTTTGTTGGTCGGCTACTATTATATTTTTGGACGGTATGATAGTTATATCGGTCTAGCGCATCCTTTGACCTCGGCGATTCATGCGTGTCAGGATGTCTGTTAGTCTTTTCTAAGTGCTTTCACAGTTCGTATCAATAAGACCTATTTGTCTTCCACGTCGACCTGTTATGCCCTCTCTCTGCTCTATTGACGTCAACTATTTTATACTGTTCGTTCTCTCTCGCATTTAGCTAGCTTGTGTTTTTAATGACTTGCATGCTTGGGTTTTGTAGGTTTCGGGATTGTTCTTTCATCGGTTTGCTTGTGTGATAGTTAGTGGATGCGTTGAGGTTCTTTACTGGTTTGCTTACGTGGATTTTTTTTATCATTATTTGTTTTATCGGTTCTACTACCGATATTTTGTGTGTTCTAAATCTACCAGTTTTTCTTTCCCGTTAACGTCTGGTGATTCGATTTTCTATTCATCTGCTTCTTCGGGCTTCTTCTGGAAGAGAGGTGGTCGACTATTATTATTATTTTTTACAGTGATTATAGTGATATTGATCTGGCATTTCTTTCGGCTTTGGCATTTCGTGCTTGATTTGTATTAGTAAATAAATGTTCTGCTAGGGTTCGTTCTATTTACAAAAAAGCATACACATTTTTCATAGCGGCCTCTACTCACCTCTCTCTACTCTATTTACGCCAACTATTTTATAATGCTCATTCTCTCTCGCACTGAGCTAGCTTGTATTTTTAACAACCTGTATGCTAGGCAGGTTGCATTTTAAATCATGCCTTCAAATTGTTGTATGGACATAATGTATATCGTTCTCTTGTGTATATTATGTTTGCTTCTGCGTTGGCAGATTGTTAGATGCACTTCTGCACCACCCATTGTTCGGCTGAATTTTATTTTTTGAACAAATTTTTTTTGCCTTCAATCTTGTAGGTTTCAAGATTGTTCTTTCATCGTTTGGCTTGTGTGATAGTTAGTGACCTAGGTGAGATTCTTTATTGGTTTGCTTGCATGGAGTTTTTGGATCTGCGCCTACTACAGCTTAATCATTTTATATTTGTCAGTATGTCTATTATAGTCTTTTCTTTGTTCTTTCACAGTTAGTATCAACAAGACCTATTTGTCTTCCACGTCAACCTGTTATGCCCTCTCTCTGCTCTATTGACGTCAACTATTTTATACTATTCGTTCTCTCTCGCATTTAACTAGCTTGTGTTTTTAATAACTTGTATGCTTGGGTTTCGTAGGTTTCGGGATTGCTCTTTCATCGGTTTGCTTGTGTGATAGTTAGTGGCTGCGGTGAGGTTCTTTACTGGTTTGCTTACATAGATTTTTTTATCGTTATTTGTTTTATCGGTTCTACTACCGATATTTTGCGTGTTCTAAATCTGCCAATTTTTCTTTCCCGTTAACGTACAACTTATTATGATTTTTCTATTCATCTGCTTCTTCGGGCTTTTTCTGGAAGAGCGGTGGTCGGGTATTATTATTATTATTTTTTACATTGATTATAGTGATACTGATCTGGCATTTCTTTCGGCTTTGGTAATTCGTGCTTGCTTTATATTAGTAAATAAATGTTCCGCCAGGGTTTGTTCTATTTACAAAGACGCATACTTGTTTTTTACAGCAACATCTACTCACCTCTCTCTGCTCTATTTATGCCAACTATTTTATACTGCTCATTCTCTCTCGCACTGAGCTAGCTTGTATTTTTAACAACCTGTATGCTACGCAGGTTGCGTTTTAAACCGTTCCTTCAATTCGTTGTATGGACACAATGTATAGCGTTCTCTTGTGTATATTATGTTAAACCTGCGTTGGCAGATTCTTAGCTACGATTCTGCACCACCCATTATTTCGGCTGAATTTTTATTTTGACAATTTTTTTTTTGCCTCCAATCTTGTAGGTTTCAAGATTGTTCTTTCATCGATTGGCTTGTATGATAGTGACCCAGGTGAGATTCTTTATTTGTTTGCTTGCATGGTGTTTGGATCTACGCCTACTACAGCTTATCACTACACCATTTATGGCCTTTGCCAACACCTAAAAAAGTGTAAGAAAACATAAATACTGTTGCCATAAGCCCAAAATTGGTTTAAGGCAACATTTTTTCCAATTTTAGTTATGTTGGATATAGTTTCGTAGTCTTAGGGGTGTAAGCGAACACTTTGGCCAATCTATGGCCACATCATTATATATGTTGCATTAGCCATCTATGGCAACATGTTTTGGTCTACGGCAACACACATTTGTAATGTTGCAATAGACTCTATTGTAACACCCTTTTTTCTTCTGCAACCCTTGTCGATATAACACTTACTTTTTTTGGCAACACCTTTTGAGCTTTATTGTAACATTATTTTATTATCACTTTAACTATTTCGCAACATATTTTTTCGTTATTGCAACACTCTTTTACTACACAATTATATCTGAAAAATATTTTCACAACCAAAAATTGCTAAAAGGAACCAGTATAATTTTTTGACTTCACAAATACCAAATATATGGTTACACAACCAAACTTAACCATAGCCAAAGTTCAAAATGAACCAACTACACAAATATGCCCAAAAAATTAAAGTATAATATAATCTTCTAAATGTCATCATAGTTAGGTGCTTAGTTCAAAAGATTAATGAAGCACTAGGCACTCCCAATGAAAAACATCAATGGAAAACATTATCACATGAAATATCAGTTGATGGCTCAACATATAGCTCATCAATACCGACTTTCAATTCTAGATTCTTTTATGCTATTTTAGTCATCATCAGATTGACATTCTCTCGAACCTTTTTGTCAACTTTTTCATCCATCTCGTGCGCAAGTTGTTCCCAAATTTTTATTGTTAAATCTGCCAAGAAGTGATTTGAGATAGTTGATGTGGGGGTGCTACAGATTTGTCTTGTTGTTGCTTTTTTCGAATAAGTCTGCCAAGAAGATATGAGGGGTCGTGCTCGTTGCCACCATGCAGTAGTTGGTTAGCAGCCTCAACTATCCCTCCCTCCTCCAGAATTTTCATTGACATTTGACTGTAACAAGAACAAGTTAAACAAACAATTACATAATGAAACATGATTGAATAATTTAAATAACCATTGAAATAGCCCTTACAATTTATTCTTTAATCGCTTCAGTAGGTAACTTATACTCGCGAGCCACGTTCCTTTTGCGTGTAGTATCAAATTACTCTATTTCAATATACATATATTCAGAATTCTTACAATTACCCCTCCATGGTATTAAAAACACCCAACGGTATTAAAAAAATCCAGCCATTTTTCAGTTTTCTTATAATTACCCCTCCATGGTAAAACACCCAACGGGTTAGCGCTGCCTTCATAAGCAAATTTTTTTCAAAACCCTCTTTCATCTATAAAATGTTTCAATTAGCCCCTTCTGAACTGAATTAAATCTCAAGAGTATTTTTCTACTTTTAAAAGTTTGCTAGTTTTTTTTTTACATATATCCTTTTTAATAATATCAACTGTAAATTTGAAATCCCAAAAAATAAGAAAACTTTCGACTCACATCGGAATTCTGCTGCAAAAGATAATCTTAGGGACTCAGTATCATAGATGCCCCACCGGCAAAGTTTAAACTAACAGGAGGGAAAATATCCGAGACTCTGGAAATAAGAAAAGACAACAAAATAACAAGATGTAACTTTTTCTAGGCAGAAACTTACATAAATAAGAACAATTAATTGTATATACTCTCGTACGAATACCTGGACGTTGTTAGATAGCACTGATGTCCCTTCGAAAGAAGAGGGCGCACCGATTCTGAAACAATTTGCATAATCTGCATAGGAAAGAAAAAAATTATATACATTTCGGTCACCAAAATCATAAAAATCTCACAGAAAATCCACACGAAAAAAACAACGTGCATTAATCCCTAGCGAGCATTGATTAATAATTTAAAAAAAAAAAACAGAAGTATTTTTCAGCAACTTACTGCAGTGATGAAAGGATCATAAGCATCTTCTGCTAGGTATGCTAACGTTGCTCCCGAATCGATTATCGTGCCTCAGTTGATTGACGTCGAACACTGATGGATCGATGTTTAATATTTGTCGGTTTACGGATATACTTTGTAGATTTACGTTGTAATGTGGCCTAAGAATTTGGAAGAGGACAATATGTATATTGAAATAGAGTAATTTGATACTACAATGATACAAACAAACTACTCACCATATTCATTTTGCATGTAGAAAAGATTAGATACTACAATGATACAAACAAACTACTCACTATATATATATATATATATATATATATATATATATATATATACCTTCAATGTATTTTTTATTCTGATTATCATTGTAAAACACAATTCTATATCTCGTTGAAATCAGCAAAAGAAAGCTCAACAGTGAAACAGGCTGCATAAAACATTCCACTACTATAAGAAACTAAAACAATTGCAAATACAAGCATAAAATCCACATCTTATTATATAATGTCACATATCATTCGTGACACCAGAGCATGTAATACCCGGATTTTCAGTATAAATTTTTCGCGTTATTTTATTCGAGAGATCTTGTATAGTTTGGTATCTATACAGTATGGATAAAATAAATTGAGAACCGAGACAGTTATACTGGTGTGATTATCGTTTTTGATTGACAAATATATTCAGGATATGTTGTATCAGGTTGAACTGATTTGGATATCAGGTATATCGTATGAGAATATTTTTGGATTCGGTATGTGTATTCAGTATGCCGTATGTTTGTATTTAAATGCGTCGAGGCGTCGGACAGACTTGATTGGATTTTTGGCTAAGTATAAAAGTCATTACGTACGTTAAGCCTTGGAGCTTACATACGTAAAATGTGTTAGCTTACGTATGTTATATAGTGTACATAACGTACGTAACAAGAGGAATCGGACAGTGGGGCCCGTGGTCGGCAGCTTTCGGCGCAGATGTGGACAGGTGAGTCAACGGATGGAGTTACGTACGTTATACAGGGTGTATTACGTACGTAATATGAGTATAATACTGTAGCAAGTCAACGTACGTATTACGTACGCAACGGAATAAGTGTTACGTATGTTACGGGGCGGCTGGCCGAGTCGTGGCCGAGAGGACCTGTAGTGGCCGAGAATGGTCGGCAGTGACTCGCATGGATGGCCGATCGCGGTCGGCAGTGACTCGCTGGAGGCTAGGGTGGCCGATAACGTCGTAAGTCTGCGGCCGATTCTGGCCGTAAGGGACCGTTACGTCGTAAGCCTCGGCCGATTCGTGCGTAACGATGCGGCATTTCTAGGCGAGACTTCGCCATGGCGATTACGTCGTAAGGGCGGCCGATTACGTACGTAAAGCGTCCGTGATGTCCGGCTATTTAAGGCCTGGACCGAGTCATATCCGGCATTTTCCACTTTTCTTCGTTCCTTCCGCGATTTTTCACCATAGATCGATGATTTTGAGTAGAATCAACTTATAACAACATGTTTTGGAAGTTGGAATCATGGATTAACATCATCTTCCACCCGGATCGAAGGTAAGAACACCTAAACACTTGGTTTTGGATATTTTTGAAGTTTCTTGATGTCTTGGCCGATTTGATTCGTTTTAACTCAGGTTATTGATGGAATCTTGTTGTATTCTTGAGATTATTCGTTTCTCTTGAAGTTTTGTGGAACGGATTCGAGTATTTCTTTGAATAATCGATTGAATTGGACTATGCCTTCAAAGTGTTCGATGAAATGTCTCAATGAGTAGAACTTGGAAAATTCTACACGTTTTCGTATGAATGGTGATGGAAATGATATTGTTGTGATGATTCTTGGTATTTATGGGAATTTTGTTAAAGGAAGATAATGAATTGGTGATCAAATGATTCGATTATGTTGTTATGATTATGGAATCGTAGTATTCTCGATGTTCTTGGTGGTTTGTTGCGAATCATGATGTTATGAGAAGTATATGTTGAAGAACATGATTATATACACCTTGAATTATGATTAAGGGTTGTTTAGATGTTAGAAAACATCGGGTTATGTTGTTTTATGGATTATGAACGTGAATTTGGATAATTCGTGTTCTTGAAGAACTCTTGAGTTACATGTTATGATTTTGGAAGGATTTGGATAATTTGGAATGTGATTATTCACGATAATAATCGGTAAATTGTTTTCTACGAATTTACAAGTATGAACAAGAAGGAGTTTTGTCTTCGTATTTGGAGTTGAAGTTGGAATCGAATATGTTATAAAATCCTTAATGTCGAGATGAATTGATCATTGATTTGATGAATACGTTTTAAAGTGTTGGTGTTTTGGATATGAATATGGAATATTCACATTTAGAACTAAGTTATGTATTTGGTACAATATTCGTATAGGAATACGAATATGATTTAGAGTTGATGAGAATTATTATTCATGTTTGAATTTGGAAATTCATACTTATTGAATAAATGTTCAATTCGGATAATGGAATTATTTGAAACCTTTGGAATATGGTTATTTATGATGTTGAATTAATCGGATCGTCGGATTGATAATGATAACCGTAATTGGTTTATATTATGAATTTACAAGGAGGAAACTTGTATCCGTATTTAAGATTGAATTTGGAACTGGTAATGTTAGACCCTTGTTGGTTTAAATTGATTATTGATATGATCTTTCGGATTGTGGAATCGTGTTGTGGTTTTGAGTTCGTGTTTGATTGGTTCGGCTTGTTTGGATATGTGTTTAATCGGGATATTGTAGAACCGTTGTGCTTGTTGATCGGTTATTGATTGTTATTTGTGATCATCGAGTTACGACTTGTATCGTGGATATGGGTTCGTATTTGTTGAGTTGGATTATTTGGTATTATGTATATGATCGAGGTTTCGTTGAACCATTGAGTTTGTTGGTTGAGTATGTCGGTTATTAATTTTTATCGAATGTGTGTTAATCGGTTATTGCAATAGGTTGATATGTTTTGATCGTGGATTATGACCGTTGAGTTGCGGTTGAGGCTAAAGAGTTCGTAGATTGCTTTTGGTCGGGGCTAAGGAGCTCGTAGACAAAGGCAATGGATTTTGGTAACGGATTCGTGGTATCGGTATCGAGGCAAGTTTATACTTGTTCAGTTTATAATATTTGATGAATGGTTTCGTTTTCATTTCATTTATAATTCGTATAGCAATGTTGTTAGAAAGGTAAGTTGTCGGTTAATGAGTTGTATATCGTGCTCTGGTTGTATTAAATCATAAGGTATATGATTTAATTGTGTTCAGGGAAGACGTGAGTTATATTTGGTCAAAGATATAGAATATCGGATATCGAGGATAGTTATCGTGATGACATAACTATCGGGATAAAGGTTTATTGGTATTGAATGGATGGTACCTTATTTGAGATTATTTGTATAACTGTGTATTCGTTCAGGGATGTTGTTCGTGGAAAGGATATTGTCGTCGGCTTTGAGGTCATTTATGTATTGTTCAGTTATGAGATAATTATTACGTTGAGTTGTTGTGTATGTTGTATGTTGAGGTTTTGGATAATGAGATTCGTACTGGTTGTTCGTTGAGGGATGTTGATCCCAGGAATATTGTTGGTATTAATGGTTATGTTGATCGTCTCATTGAGGGATGTTGATGGATATGGTCCTCGGCTTTGAGGTAATCTAAGTATTTGTTCAGTCATGTGGATAATTAGTATGTTGAGTTCTTGTATATGTTGAGGTTTCGTGTAATGAGTTTCGTATCGGTTATTCGTTGAGGGATGTTGATCCCAGGACTGTTGTATTGAGATCGTAGATCGTGTTGGTCATTCATTTGGGGATGATGATCCCAGGATTGATGTTTTGGATATTGATTAGTCATGTCGACTTTTCATTGTCGGTCTGTTGTTGTTCACTTCGGTGAGTCTTTTGATCCTTATTGGATATGTAATTCTTGAGTTTCGTTGTCATGTTGCATCGTGACATATCTGGAGTCATATCTGTGTGCCGATTGGTTATTGTGTAGGATTTTTAGCCGGGCACATGATGGTTATGCGTGGATATTTCCGCATTGAACCGTGCACACGAGATGTAGTTCGTGAGGCTAATTAGGTACAAGACCACACGTGTATTTGATCGACTGGTACATCGCACCCTCGTCCTTCATATATATATATATATATTTCACTTCTTTGTATATTCTCTTTCTCGTCTTATTTTCCTTTTTGAAAATAAAAAAACTAAAAATAAATGCCGGAAAAAACCGACTTTTTTTAGTTAGTATTTTGATATTGTACTCTCTCTCTCTCTCTCTCTCTCTCTCTCTCTCTCTCTCTCTCTCTCTCTCTCTCTCTCTCTCTCTCTCTCTGTGTGTGTGTGTGTGTGGGTGTGGGTGTGTGTATAGATTGTGTGTGTCCATGTGTGTGTGTGTGAGTGAGTGCGTGTTTGTGTATGTGGGTAATATATATATATATATATATATATATATGTGTGTGTGTGTGTGTGTGTGTGTGCGTGTGTGTGCGCGCATTTATGTGTGTAAATTATGTCTGTGTGTGTTGTTTGTATTCTGTGTGTATGTTTGTGTCGTCGCCCGCTTTATCTCTATTTTACCTGCCTTCTCTTCTACACCTCCTCGCTTTTTCCCTATTTTCTATCGCCGTCTCTTCTCCACCAAGCTGCCTGCCTCGCCTTTCCTTCCCCCCGGTTGGCAGCTCCTTCTACGTTCTCAATTTCCTTCTTCTCTTTCTTTGTTTCGTTCGTTGGGTTTCAGATTTCTCGATCAAGGTTTTCTTCCCATCTCGACGATTTCTTCTTCTCTCGCGATTGTGGATATTCTGTGGCAGGTAAAATTTTTTGCTTTCTCTTTTTCGTTTTCTGATTTTGTTTTTCTTCCTATGTTTCATTCATTTTGTTTCAGATTTCTCGGTCGGGTTTATCTTCCCATCTCGATGATTTCTTCTTCTCTCGCGCTTCTGGATATTCTATAGCTGGTGACTCTTCTCTCTTCCTCTTTTTCGTGGTCTGATTTTGATGATGTTTAGGGTTTGCTGGGGCTTATTTTTTTGTGGGTTTTTCCTTTTTTTGGGTTTCTCTTTCTCTTGGTTTTTCTTCTTCCTCCGGGGGTCACTGATTTCTTATAGGGGTCGATTACTTCTTTCTTTTTCTTCTGAGGTTCTATATTTTATGGGGGTCGGATTTTTCTTCCTTCGGGGGTCACTGTATTTTCAGACTTCTTCTGCTGTTATGTACTTTGTGGATGTCTTGCTGAAATATTGAAAGGATTATTCCATTAGTTGTGTTTGTTTGAAAATGAAAAATGCTGATATTGATGTCTATGTGCTGCTGTGTGTGCATTCCGGGGTTTGGGATGTGTTCTTACTATTTATGATTACGCAACTTAAATGTTTTGAAAAAATGCTTGTATATCCGAGCGTGGTACTGGTCTTCAGTGCGTTGATTTCGGGGACTATATTGTGTTGCATTTGCGACTAATAAATAAAGTGTTATTGTGACATTCTTGCTATGAGCTGATGTGCGTCACCAATATTTTGTATGCTATTATTGTTGTTTGTAGGAGCTTTGTTGGTCGGCTACTATTATATTTTTGGACGGTATGATAGTTATATCGGTCTAGCGCATCCTTTGACCTCGGCGATTCATGCGTGTCAGGATGTCTGTTAGTCTTTTCTAAGTGCTTTCACAGTTAGTATCAATAAGACCTATTTGTCTTCCACGTCGACCTGTTATGCCCTCTCTCTGCTCTATTGACGTCAACTATTTTATACTGTTCGTTCTCTCTCGCATTTAGCTAGCTTGTGTTTTTAATGACTTGCATGCTTGGGTTTTGTAGGTTTCGGGATTGTTCTTTCATCGGTTTGCTTGTGTGATAGTTAGTGGATGCGTTGAGGTTCTTTACTGGTTTGCTTACGTGTTTTTTATCATTATTTGTTTTATCGGTTCTACTACCGATATTTTGTGTGTTCTAAATCTACCAGTTTTTCTTTCCCGTTAACGTACAGCTGATTCTGATTTTTCTATTCATCTGCTTCTTCGGGCTTCTTCTGGAAGAGAGGTGGTCGACTATTATTATTATTTTTTACAGTGATTATAGTGATATTGATCTGGCATTTCTTTCGGCTTTGGCATTTCGTGCTTGATTTGTATTAGTAAATAAATGTTCTGCTAGGGTTCGTTCTATTTACAAAAAAGCATACACATTTTTCATAGCGGCCTCTACTCACCTCTCTCTACTCTATTTACGCCAACTATTTTATAATGCTCATTCTCTCTCGCACTGAGCTAGCTTGTATTTTTAACAACCTGTATGCTAGGCAGGTTGCATTTTAAATCATGCCTTCAAATTGTTGTATGGACATAATGTATATCGTTCTCTTGTGTATATTATGTTTGCTTCTGCGTTGGCAGATTGTTAGATGCACTTCTGCACCACCCATTGTTCGGCTGAATTTTATTTTTTGAACAAATTTTTTTTGCCTTCAATCTTGTAGGTTTCAAGATTGTTCTTTCATCGTTTGGCTTGTGTGATAGTTAGTGACCTAGGTGAGATTCTTTATTGGTTTGCTTGCATGGAGTTTTTGGATCTGCGCCTACTACAGCTTAATCATTTTATATTTGTCAGTATGTCTATTATAGTCTTTTCTTTGTTCTTTCACAGTTAGTATCAACAAGACCTATTTGTCTTCCACGTCGACCTGTTATGCCCTCTCTCTGCTCTATTGACGTCAACTATTTTATACTATTCGTTCTCTCTCGCATTTAACTAGCTTGTGTTTTTAATAACTTGTATGCTTGGGTTTCGTAGGTTTCGGGATTGCTCTTTCATCGGTTTGCTTGTGTGATAGTTAGTGGCTGCGGTGAGGTTCTTTACTGGTTTGCTTACATAGATTTTTTTATCGTTATTTGTTTTATCGGTTCTACTACCGATATTTTGCGTGTTCTAAATCTGCCAATTTTTCTTTCCCGTTAACGTACAACTTATTATGATTTTTCTATTCATCTGCTTCTTCGGGCTTTTTCTGGAAGAGCGGTGGTCGGCTATTATTATTATTATTATTTTTTACATTGATTATAGTGATACTGATCTGGCATTTCTTTCGGCTTTGGTAATTCGTGCTTGCTTTATATTAGTAAATAAATGTTCCGCCAGGGTTTGTTCTATTTACAAAGACGCATACTTGTTTTTTACAGCAACATCTACTCACCTCTCTCTGCTCTATTTATGCCAACTATTTTATACTGCTCATTCTCTCTCGCACTGAGCTAGCTTGTATTTTTAACAACCTGTATGCTACGCAGGTTGCGTTTTAAACCGTTCCTTCAATTCGTTGTATGGACACAATGTATAGCGTTCTCTTGTGTATATTATGTTCGCTTCTGCGTTGGCAGATTCTTAGCTACGATTCTGCACCACCCATTATTTCGGCTGAATTTTTATTTTGACAATTTTTTTTTGCCTCCAATCTTGTAGGTTTCAAGATTGTTCTTTCATCGGTTGGCTTGTATGATAGTGACCCAGGTGAGATTCTTTATTTGTTTGCTTGCATAGTGTTTGGATCTACGCCTACTACAGCTTATCACTACACCATTTATGGTCTTTGCCAACACCTAAAAAAGTGTAAGAAAACATAAATACTGTTGCCATAAGCCCAAAATTGGTTTAAGGCAACATTTTTTCCAATTTTAGTTATGTTGGATATAGTTTCGTAGTCTTAGGGGTGTAAGCGAACACTTTGGCCAATCTATGGCCACATCATTATATATGTTGCATTAGCCATCTATGGCAACATGTTTTGGTCTACGGCAACACACATTTGTAATGTTGCAATAGACTCTATTGTAACACCCTTTTTTCTTCTGCAACCCTTGTCGATATAACACTTACTTTTTTTGGCAACACCTTTTGAGCTTTATTGTAACATTATTTTATTATCACTTTAACTATTTCGCAACATATTTTTTCGTTATTGCAACACTCTTTTACTACACAATTATATCTGAAAAATATTTTCACAAGCAAAAATTGCTAAAAGGAACCAGTATAATTTTTTGACTTCACAAATACCAAATATATGGTTACACAACCAAACTTAACCATAGCCAAAGTTCAAAATGAACCAACTACACAAATATGCCCAAAAATTAAAGTATAATATAATCTTCTAAATGTCATCATAGTTAGGTGCTTAGTTCAAAAGATTAATGAAGCACTAGGCACTCCCAATGAAAAACATCAATGGAAAACATTATCACATGAAATATCAGTTGATGGCTCAACATATAGCTCATCAATACCGACTTTCAATTCTAGATTCTTTTATGCTATTTTAGTCATCATCAGATTGACATTCTCTCGAACCTTTTTGTCAACTTTTTCATCCATCTCGTGCGCAAGTTGTTCCCAAATTTTTATTGTTAAATCTGCCAAGAAGTGATTTGAGATAGTTGATGTGGGGGTGCTACAGATTTGTCTTGTGGTTGCTTTTTTCGAATAAGTCTGCCAAGAAGATATGAGGGGTCGTGCTCGTTGCCACCATGCAGTAGTTGGTTAGCAGCCTCAACTGTCCCTCCCTCCTCCAGAATTTTCTTGACATTTGACTGTAACAAGAACAAGTTAAACAAACAATTACATAATGAAACATGATTGAATAATTTAAATAACCATTGAAATAGCCCTTACAATTTATTCTTTAATCGCTTCAGTAGGTAACTTATACTCGCGAGCCACGTTCCTTTTGCGTGTAGTATCAAATTACTCTATTTCAATATACATATATTCAGAATTCTTACAATTACCCCTCCATGGTATTAAAAACACCCAACGGTATTAAAAAAATCCAGCCATTTTTCAGTTTTCTTATAATTACCCCTCCATGGTAAAACACCCAACGGGTTAGCGCTGCCTTCATAAGCAAATTTTTTTCAAAACCCTCTTTCATCTATAAAATGTTTCAATTAGCCCCTTCTGAACTGAATTAAATCTCAAGAGTATTTTTCTACTTTTTAAAGTTTGCTAGTTTTTTTTTTACATATATCCTTTTTAATAATATCAACTGTAAATTTGAAATCCCAAAAAATAAGAAAACTTTCGACTCACATCGGAATTCTGCTGCAAAAGATAATCTTAGGGACTCAAGATTACATAGATGCCCCACCGGCAAAGTTTAAACTAACAGGAGGGAAAATATCCGAGACTCTGGAAATAAGAAAAGACAACAAAATAACAAGATGTAACTTTTTCTGGGCAGAAACTTACATAAATAAGAACAATTAATTGTATATACTCGCATTTAATACCTGGACGTTGTTAGATAGCACTGATGTCCCTTCGAAAGAAGAGGGCGCACCGATTCTGAAACAATTTGCATAATCTGCATAGGAAAGAAAAAAATTATATACATTTCGGTCACCAAAATCATAAAAATCTCACAGAAAATCCACACGAAAAAAACAACGTGCATTAATCCCTAGCGAGCATTGATTAATAATTTAAAAAAAAAAAACAGAAGTATTTTTCAGCAACTTACTGCAGTGATGAAAGGATCATAAGCATCTTCTGCTAGGTATGCTAACGTTGCTCCCGAATCGATTATCGTGCCTCAGTTGGTTGACGTCGAACACTGATGGATCGATGTTTAATATTTGTCGGTTTACGGATATACTTTGTAGATTTACGTTGTAATGTGGCCTAAGAATTTGGAAGAGGACAATATGTATATTGAAATAGAGTAATTTGATACTACAATGATACAAACAAACTACTCACCATATTCATTTTGCATGTAGAAAAGATTAGATACTACAATGATATAAACAAACTACTCACTATATATATATATATATATATACCTTCAATGTATTTTTTATTCTGATTATCATTGTAAAACACAATTCTATATCTCGTTGAAATCAGCAAAAGAAAGCTCAACAGTGAAACAGGCTGCATAAAACATTCCACTACTATAAGAAACTAAAACAATTGCAAATACAAGCATAAAATCCACATCTTATTATATAATGTCACATATCATTCGTGACACCAGAGCATGTAATACCCGGATTTTCAGTATAAATTTTTCGCGTTATTTTATCTGAGAGATACTGTATAGTTTGGTATCTATACAGTATGGATAAAATAAATTGAGAACCGAGACAGTTATACTGGTGTGATTATCGTTTTTGATTGACAAATATATTCAGGATATGTTGTATCAGGTTGAACTGATTTGGATATCAGGTATATCGTATGAGAATATTTTTGGATTCGGTATGTGTATTCAGTATGCCGTATGTTTGTATTTCGTACGTCGAGACGTCGGACAGAAACAGTTGGATTTTTGGCTAAGTATAAAAGCCATTACGTACGTTAAGCCTTGGAGCTTACGTACGTAAAATGTGTTAGCTTACGTATGTTATATAGTGTACATAACGTACGTAACAAGAGGAATCGGACAGTGGGGCCCGTGGTCGGCAGCTTTCGGCGCAGATGTGGACAGGTGAGTCAACGGATGGAGTTACGTACGTTATACAGGGTGTATTACGTACGTAATATGAGTATAATACTGTAGCAAGTCAACGTACGTATTACGTACGCAACGGAATAAGTGTTACGTATGTTACGGGGCGGCTGGCCGAGTCGTGGCCGAGAGGACCTGTAGTGGCCGAGAATGGTCGGCAGTGACTCGCATGGATGGCCGATCGCGGTCGGCAGTGACTCGCTGGAGGCTAGGACTGGCCGATAACGTACGTAAGGTACCGACCGGTTACGGCCGTAAGGGACCGTTACGTACGTAAGCCTCGGCCGGTTACGTACGTAACGATGCCGGCATTTCTAGGCAGAGACTTCGGCCATGGCCGGTTACGTACGTAAGGGCCCGGCCGGTTACGTACGTAAGCGTCCGGCAGTGCCCGGCTATTTAAGGCCTGGACCGAGTCATATCCGGCATTTTCCACTTTTCTTCGTTCCTTCCGCGATTTTTTACCATAGATCGATGGTTTTGAGTAGAATCAACTTATAACAACATGTTTTGGAAGTTCGAATCATGGATTAACATCATCTTCCACCCGGATCGAAGGTAAGAACACCTAAACACTTGGTTTTGGATATTTTTGAAGTTTCTTGATGTCTTGGCCGATTTGATTCGTTTTAACTCAGGTTATTGATGGAATCTTGTTGTATTCTTGAGATTATTCGTTTCTCTTGAAGTTTTGTGGAACGGATTCGAGTATTTCTTTGAATAATCGATTGAATTGGACTATGCCTTCAAAGTGTTCGATGAAATGTCTCAATGAGTAGAACTTGGAAAATTCTACACGTTTTCGTATGAATGGTGATGGAAATGATATTGTTGTGATGATTCTTGGTATTTATGGGAATTTTGTTAAAGGAAGATAATGAATTGGTGATCAAATGATTCGATTATGTTGTTATGATTATGGAATCGTAGTATTCTCGATGTTCTTGGTGGTTTGTTGCGAATCATGATGTTATGAGAAGTATATGTTGAAGAACATGATTATATACACCTTGAATTATGATTAAGGGTTGTTTAGATGTTAGAAAACATCGGGTTATGTTGTTTTATGGATTATGAACGTGAATTTGGATAATTCGTGTTCTTGAAGAACTCTTGAGTTACATGTTATGATTTTGGAAGGATTTCGGATAATTTGGAATGTGATTATTCACGATAATAATCGGTAAATTGTTTTCTACGAATTTACAAGTATGAACAAGAAGGAGTTTTGTCTTCGTATTTGGAGTTGAAGTTGGAATCGAATATGTTATAAAATCCTTAATGTCGAGATGAATTGATCATTGATTTGATGAATACGTTTTAAAGTGTTGGTGTTTTGGATATGAATATGGAATATTCACATTTAGAACTAAGTTATGTATTTGGTACAATATTCGTATAGGAATACGAATATGATTTCGAGTTTGATGAGAATTATTATTCATGTTTGAATTTGGAAATTCATACTTATTGAATAAATGTTCAATTCGGATAATGGAATTATTTGAAACCTTTGGAATATGGTTATTTATGATGTTGAATTAATCGGATCGTCCGGATTGATAATGATAACCGGTAATTGGTTTATATTATGAATTTACAAGGAGGAAACTTGTATCCGTATTTAAGATTGAATTTGGAACTGGTAATGTTAGACCCTTGTTGGTTTAAATTGATTATTGATATGATCTTTCGGATTGTGGAATCGTGTTGTGGTTTTGAGTTCGTGTTTGATTGGTTCGGCTTGTTTGGATATGTGTTTAAT
This sequence comes from Orobanche coerulescens, assembly GCA_033398695.1. NCBI lineage: Eukaryota > Viridiplantae > Streptophyta > Magnoliopsida > Lamiales > Orobanchaceae > Orobanche > Orobanche coerulescens. Next base: position 127,638,862 of record CM065811.1, on the reverse strand, counting down.
CGGGATATTGTAGAACCGTTGTGCTTGTTGATCGGTTATTGATTGTTATTTGTGATCATCGAGTTACGACTTGTATCGTGGATATGGGTTCGTATTTGTTGAGTTGGATTATTTGGTATTATGTATATGATCGAGGTTTCGTTGAACCATTGAGTTTGTTGGTTGAGTATGTCGGTTATTAATTTTTATCGAATGTGTGTTAATCGGTTATTGCAATAGGTTGATATGTTTTGATCGTGGATTATGACCGTTGAGTTGCGGTTGAGGCTAAAGAGTTCGTAGATTGCTTTTGGTCGGGGCTAAGGAGCTCGTAGACAAAGGCAATGGATTTTGGTAACGGCTTCGTGGTATCGGTATCGAGGCAAGTTTATACTTGTTCAGTTTATAATATTTGATGAATGGTTTCGTTTTCATTTCATTTATAATTCGTATAGCAATGTTGTTAGAAAGGTAAGTTGTCGGTTAATGAGTTGTATATCGTGCTCTGGTTGTATTAAATCATAAGGTATATGATTTAATTGTGTTCAGGGAAGACGTGAGTTATCTTTGGTCAAAGATATAGAATATCGGATATCGAGGATAGTAATCGTGATGACATAACTATCGGGATAAAGGTTTATTGGTATTGAATGGATGGTACCTTATTTGAGATTATTTGTATAACTGTGTATTCGTTCAGGGATGTTGTTCGTGGAAAGGATATTGTCGTCGGCTTTGAGGTAATTTATGTATTGTTCAGTTATGAGATAATTATTACGTTGAGTTGTTGTGTATGTTGTATGTTGAGGTTTTGGATAATGAGATTAAATCTACTGGTTGTTCGTTGAGGGATGTTGATCCCAGGAAAATTGTTGGTATTAATGGTTATGTTGATCGTCTCATTGAGGGATGTTGATGGATATGGTCCTCGGCTTTGAGGTAATCTAAGTATTTGTTCAGTCATGTGGATAATTAGTATGTTGAGTTCTTGTATATGTTGAGGTTTCGTGTAATGAGTTTCGTATCGGTTATTCGTTGAGGGATGTTGATCCCAGGACTGTTGTATTGAGATCGTAGATCGTGTTGGTCATTCATTTGGGGATGATGATCCCAGGATTGATGTTTTGGATATTGATTAGTCATGTCGACTTTTCATTGTCGGTCTGTTGTTGTTCACTTCGGTGAGTCTTTTGATCCTTATTGGATATGTAATTCTTGAGTTTCGTTGTCATGTTGCATCGTGACATATCTGGAGTCATATCTGTGTGCCGATTGGTTATTGTGTAGGATTTTTAGCCGGGCACATGATGGTTATGCGTGGATATTTCCGCATTGAACCGTGCACACGAGATGTAGTTCGTGAGGCTAATTAGGTAGAAGACCACACGTGTATTTGATCGATACCCGGGGTGGCTTGTGCACGGACACATTTCCGGATCGGGCGTACTTTGACGTCCATCTTTTGAGCCATATTGTTGGGTCGTTCATAGTCCATGTATGATTGGATATGTTCGACGGTTTGCGACTGGTTGTTCATACGCCCGAGGGGTATGTTCGACAGTCAGAGTTATTTCTTGAGATCCATTATTGTTGATCATTTGTGGTCTACCTTGTTGAGGGTATTCTCGGTTATTGTTGGTCTTTTGTTGATCATTTGGAGTCTACCTTGTTGAGGGTATTCTCGGTTATTGTTGGTCTTTTGTTGATCATTTGGAGTCTACCTTGTTGAGGGTATTCTCGGTTATAGTTGATCCTTTGTTGATCGTGTTTGTAGTTTACCTTGTTGAGGGTACTCTCAGTCATCGTTGATCCTTCGTTGGTCATATTGGAGCTATCATGTCGATGATATTCTCAGTGATGTATTGGTTGATCATTGTTATTGATCGTATGAGCATTGATCGTGCGTCGATGTTTCGAGAATTGTATTCATTGTCATGTGATAGTTGATCTACAGAAATGTTGTGTATTATTGGTTTATCCAGGTTGAGATTTGATTGTGTAATCCGACGAACAGGATTTGACACAGATTGGATTACTCCGTACTTGTGAGTTATGATGATGTTTTGAGGATTGTTGGTATTTTTGAAATTCAATACAGATAATTGTTGTTAAGTTCATTTCGTCATTCGAGGATGCGAAATGTGGATTATGGTAAGGATTGGATTATTATGGATTGGTAAGGTTATAACGGTAAGATTACGTTGGTAGTATTCTTACAGTATTATTACATTGGTATATAATTATTTATGATGATGTGATCGGTATCATTATTGAGTATTGTGGCTGACCCCGTCGTGGGCTTTATTTTTACGTACTCGGTGATCGAGCTAGTAGCGGTCGTGAAGGGATGAGCTTCCCGATGTGATACTGGCGGTGGCATGTTTTGGAGTATCGAGTATTTCTTTTCTTGTTATTCATTTCCGCTGCAAATGTGTATTTTGAACTGCATTTATCCGCTGCGTGTGTATATCTCAAAATGGTTTTTCGGTAACTTTATCCGCTGCGTGTGTGTATTTTAAAAAGGGCCTTTTTGGCATTTTGCGAACTTGGGTTATTTTCGTCAAACTCTTTTTCCCAAATTATTTTATCGGTACGTTTAAGTTGTGGCTTAATGTATATTTTAAACTGTTGAGATTTGGCACTTCGCCTTGTATTTTCAAATGGTATTGTATGACGGTATTTCAAAATTATGCTTTTGAAAATATTTGAGTATTTAAAATATTACCGTCATCGGCCTTTTGGCGCTTTTGAATTGGTATTGTAAATGGTTTTTAGCACAGTGGGTTCCTAGCAGGACCCACGGCTGTAATATCCGGATGGTTTTGGGGTGTTACGAGAAGATGGTATCGAGCTTGGGTTTTGTGAAACCCGGGCGTGTGTGTTATGTGGCTTTCTGCAGTGCGGTAGTAGCGTGACTTTTGAAAATGAGTTTTCTGACTTTTGAGTCAAATCGATTTTTGGAGTTTCCAAAATTTTTGAGATCTTTTCAAACTGCTATTTGTGATATTCGTGTGTTTTGATTGTGTTGAGACTTCGTGTGAGAGTCGTGTGCTAGTATCACGGGAGATCATCGGCTTCACGCACCTGTAAGTATATTGGTTTGGTTATTTCGCTTGTGGCGACGCTTGATTGTTTTCATGATGAGTTGGAAATTTTGGATTTATTTGTTGTTGGTGACGGGTTGCAAGTTTCGAGGACGAAACTTATTTTAAGGGGGGTAGTATGTAATACCCGGATTTTCAGTATAAATTTTTCGCGTTATTTTATCTGAGAGATACTGTATAGTTTGGTATCTATACAGTATGGATAAAATAAATTGAGAACCGAGACAGTTATACTGGTGTGATTATCGTTTTTGATTGACAAATATATTCAGGATATGTTGTATCAGGTTGAACTGATTTGGATATCAGGTATATCGTATGAGAATATTTTTGGATTCGGTATGTGTATTAAGTATGCCGTATGTTTGTATTTCGTACGTCGAGACGTCGGACAGGAACAGTTGGATTTTTGGCTAAGTATAAAAGCCATTACGTACGTTAAGCCTTGGAGCTTACGTACGTAAAATGTGTTAGCTTACGTACGTTATATAATGTACATAACGTACGTAACAAGAGGAATCGGATAGTGGGGCCCATGGTCGGCAGCTTTCGGCGCAGATGTGGACAGGTGAGTCAACGGATGGAGTTACGTACGTTATACAGGGTGTATTACGTACGTAATACGAGTATAATACTGTAGCAAGTCAACGTACGTAATACGTACGCAACGGAATAAGTGTTACGTACGTTACGGGGCGGCTGGCCGAGTCGTGGCCGAGAGGACCTGTAGTGGCCGAGAATGGTCGGCAGTGACTCGCATGGATGGCCGATCGCGGTCGGCAGTGACTCATTGGAGAGGCTAGGGGCGATAACGTCGTAAGGTGCAAGCCGATTCTGGCCGTAAGGGACCGTTACGTACGTAAGCCTCGGCCGATTACGTGCGTAACGATGCCGGCATTTACGGCGAGACTTGGCCATGGCGATTCACGTACGTAAGGGCCCGGCCGGTTACGTACGTAAGCGTCCGGCATTGTCCGGCTATTTAAGGCCTGGACCGAGTCATATCCGGCATTTTCCACTTTTCTTCGTTCCTTCCGCGATTTTTCACCATATATCGATGGTTTTGAGTATAATCAACTTATAACAACATGTTTTGGAAGTTGGAATCATGGATTAACATCATATTCCACCCGGATCGAAGGTAAGAACACCTAAACACTTGGTTTTGGATATTTTTGAAGTTTCTTGATGTCTTGGCCGATTTGATTCGTTTTAACTCAGGTTATTGATGGAATCTTGTTGTATTCTTGAGATTATTCGTTTCTCTTGAAGTTTTGTGGAACGGATTCGAGTATTTCTTTGAATAATCGATTGAATTGGACTATGCCTTCAAAGTGTTCGATGAAATGTCTCAATGAGTAGAAATTGGAAAATTCTACACGTTTTCATATGAATGGTGATGGAAATGATATTGTTGTGATGATTCTTGGTATTTATGGGAATTTTGTTAAAGGAAGATAATGAATTGGTGATCAAATGATTCGATTATGTTGTTATGATTATGGAATCGTAGTATTCTCGATGTTCTTGGTGGTTTGTTGCGAATCATGACGTTATGAGAAGTATATGTTGAAGAACATGATTATATACACCTTGAATTATGATTAAGGGTTGTTTAGATGTTAGAAAACATCGGGTTATGTTGTTTTATGGATTATGAACGTGAATTTGGATAATTCGTGTTCTTGAAGAACTCTTGAATTACATGTTATGATTTTGGAAGGATTTCGGATAATTTGGAATGTGATTATTCACGATAATAATCGGTAAATTGTTTTCTACGAATTTACAAGTATGAACAAGAAGGAGTTTTGTCTTCATATTTGGAGTTGAAGTTGGAATCGAATATGTTATAAAATCCTTAATGTCGAGATGAATTGATCATTGATTTGATGAATACGTTTTAAAGTGTTGGTGTTTTGGATATGAATATGGAATATTCACATTTAGAACTAAGTTATGTATTTGGTACAATATTCGTATAGGAATGCGAATATGATTTCGAGTTTGATGAGAATTATTATTCATGTTTGAATTTGGAAATTCATACTTATTAAATAAATGTTCAATTAGGATAATGGAATTATTTGAAACCTTTGGAATATGGTTATTTATGATGTTGAATTAATCGGATCGTCCGGATTGATAATGATAACCGGTAATTGGTTTATATTATGAATTTACAAGGAGGAAACTTGTATCCGTATTTAAGATTGAATTTGGAACCGATAATGTTAGACCCTTGTTGGTTTAAATTGATTATTGATATGATCTTTCGGATTGTGGAATCGTGTTGTGGTTTTGAGTTCGTGTTTGATTGGTTCGGCTTGTTTGGATATGTGTTTAATCGGGATATTGTAGAACCGTTGTGCTTGTTGATCGGTTTTTGATTGTTATTTGTGATCATCGAGTTACGACTTGTATCGTGGATATGGGTTCGTATTTGTTGAGTTGGATTATTTGGTATTATGTATATGATCGAGGTTTCGTTGAACCGTTGAGTTTGTTGGTTGAGTATGTCGGTTATTAATTTTTATCGAATGTGTGTTAATCGGTTATTGCAATAGGTTGATATGTTTTGATCGTGGATTATGACCGTTGAGTTGCGGTTGAGGCTAAAGAGTTCGTAGATTGCTTTTGGTCGGGGCTAAGGAGCTCGTAGACAAAGGCAATGGATTTTGGTAACGCAACCGTGGTATCGGTATCGAGGCAAGTTTATACTTGTTCAGTTTATAATATTTGATGAATGGTTTCGTTTTCATTTCATTTATAATTTGTATAGCAATGTTGTTAGAAAGGTAAGTTGTCGGTTAATGAGTTGTATATCGTGCTCTGGTTGTATTAAATCATAAGGTATATGATTTAATTGTGTTCAGGGAAGACGTGAGTTATCTTTGGTCAAGGATATAGAATATCGGATATCGAGGATAGTTATCGTGATGACATAACTATCGGGATAAAGGTTTATTGGTATTGAATGGATGGTACCTTATTTGAGATTATTTGTATAACTGTGTATTCGTTCAGGGATGTTGTTCGTGGAAAGGATATTGTCGTCGGCTTTGAGGTAATTTATGTATTGTTCAGTTATGAGATAATTATTACGTTGAGTTGTTGTGTATGTTGTATGTTGCGGTTTTGGATAATGAGATTCGTACTGGTTGTTCGTTGAGGGATGTTGATCCCAGGAATATTGTTGGTATTAATGGTTATGTTGATCGTCTCATTGGGGGATGTTGATGGATATGGTCCTCGGCTTTGAGGTAATCTAAGTATTTGTTCAGTCATGTGGATAATTAGTATGTTGAGTTCTTGTATATGTTGAGGTTTCGTGTAATGAGTTTCGTATCGGTTATTCGTTGAGGGATGTTGATCCCGGACTATTGTATTGAGATCGTAGATCTTGTTGGTCATTCATTTGGGGATGATGATCCCAGGATTGATGTTTTGGATATTGATTAGTCATGTCGACTTTTCATTGTCGGTCTGTTGTTGTTCACTTCGGTGAGTCTTTTGATCCTTATTGGATATGTAATTCTTGAGTTTCGTTGTCATGTTGCATCGTGACATATCTGTAGTCATATCTGCGTGCCGATTGGTTATTGTGTAGGATTTTTAGCCGGGCACATGATGGTTATGCGTGGATATTTCCGCATTAAACCGTGCACACGAGACGTAGTTCGTGAGGCTAATTAGGTACAAGACCACACGTGTATTTGATCGATACCCGGGGTGGCTTGTGCACAGACACATTTCCGGATCGGGCGTACTGTGACGTCCATCTTTTGAGCCATATTGTTGGGTCATTCATAGTCCATGTATAATTGGATATGTTCGACGGTTTGCGACTGGTTGTTCATACGCCCGAGGGGTATGTTCGACAGTCAGAGTTATTTCTTGAGATCCATTATTGTTGATCATTTGGGGTCTACCTTGTTGAGGGTATTCTCGGTTATTGTTGGTCTTTTGTTGATCATTTGGAGTCTACCTTGTTGAGGGTATTCTCGGTTATTGTTGGTCTTTTGTTGATCATTTGGAGTCTACCTTGTTGAGGGTATTCTCGGTTATAGTTGATCCTTTGTTGATCGTGTTTGTAGTTTACCTTGTTGAGGGTACTCTCAGTCATCGTTGATCCTTCGTTGGTCATATTGGAGCTATCATGTCGATGATATTCTCAGTGATGTATTGGTTGATCATTGTTATTGATCGTATGAGCATTCGTGTGCGTCGATGTTTCGAGAATTGTATTCATTGTCATGTGATAGTTTATCTACGAAATGTTGTGTATTATTGGTTTATCCAGGTTGAGATTTGATTGTGTAATCAAGCGAGCGAGTTTGACAGTTGGATTACTCCGTACTTGTGAGTTATGATGATGTTTTGAGGATTGTTGGTATTTTTGAAATTCAATACAGATAATTGTTGTTAAGTTCATTTCGTCATTCGAGGATGCGAAATGTGGATTATGGTAAGGATTAGATTATTATGGATTGGTAAGGTTATAACGGTAAGATTACGTTGGTAGTATTCTTACAGTATTATTACATTGGTATATAATTATTTATGATGATGTGATCGGTATCATTATTGAGTATTGTGGCTGACCCCGTCGTGGGCTTTATTTTTACGTACTCGGAGATCGAGCTAGTAGCGGTCGTGAAGGGATGAGCTTCCCGATGTGATACTAGCGGTGGCATGTTTTGGAGTATCGAGTATTTCTTTTCTTGTTATTCATTTCCGCTGCAAATGTGTATTTTGAACTGCATTTATCCGTTGCGTGTCTATATCTCAAAATGGCTTTTCGGTATCTTTATCCGCTGCGTGTGTGTATTTTAAAAAAGGCCTTTTTGGCATTTTGCGAACTTGGGTTATTTTCGTCAAACTCTTTTTCCCAAATTATTTTATCGGTACGTTTAAGTTGTGGCTTAACGTATATTTTAAACTGTTGAGATTTGGCACTTCGCCTTGTATTTTCAAATGGTATTGTATGACGGTATTTCAAAATTATGCTTTTGAAAATATTTGAGTATTTAAAATATTACCGTCATCGGCCTTTTGGCGCTTTTGAATTGGTTTTGTAAACGGTTTTTAGCCTGATGGGTTCCGGCACGGGACCCACGGCGCTGTAATATCCCGGATGGTTTTGGGGGTGTTACAGAGCATTACAGCCTCTTCTTTTCTCGAAAACCTGTAAACACCTAGAAAAAACATAACTCATAAATACAACACAAAAATAACAACTAAAACAAAATTAAAACATCATAAACATATCAAAATTATGGAAATTCATCACAAAACTTATCAAAAACCAAATTAAAAAGCAACCCGCATAACAAAATTTAAAACTTACCTCTTGTTCTTCACTCTAAACCATGAAATAATACATCAACAAAAGCAGATCAACAGAACCCAAAAAAAAAGCCCATATTAGGACAACATTTAAAACCCCCCCAAAAACTAGGGTTTATAAAACCCCCAAAATTCACAAAATAAAACCCCCCCAAAAAATTAGGGTTTGTAAACAATAAACTATGAATGGATATGAGATAATTAGGTGGAAAAAGAAACATACCACAAACTATCAGATGGAGATGAGCTTCAACCGGAGATGGGCTTCGACCGGAGATGGGCTTTGAATCGAAGATGAACTTTGAATCAAAGATGAGCTTCGACCGGAGATGGAGAGTGCAAGAGAAAGAGTCAACTTCGACCGGATATGGAGAGCGAAAGAGATAATGTTCGAGGGAAAAAGACTGTGTGTTTGAGGGAGAGAGCAAGTTTGTAGACAGTTTCAGAGAGAGAGTGTTTTGAGACGGTGTGAGAGTACTACTATTTTGAGTTTTTAATTTTAATTATCTTGAGAGAGTGTATAATAACACACTAAAGCGGGTTTTCATTTTTCCACTAGAACGGGCTTTTTTCCCATTTTTTAATGTTTTTTTCGGGTGTATAAGGCGACACCCATATAAGTGTTGGCACTAAGGACAAAATTGCATCTAAGGCAACATGAAGTGCAAAATCCGGCTATGATGTTGGCATAAATCTCTTTTAATTGATTTTTAGCCATCTAAGGCAACATTTTACGTGGCAACAATGTTTTCAAGTGTTGGTAAAGACCATATATGGTGTAGTGTATTCATTTTATATTTGCATTTAACTTGCTGTGGTTTGGGTATGGCATCTTACTATCTCTCTCAATGTTAGTGCATGTTGCCTTTACTAATGCCTATTTTTATTGCATGTTTCATTTAATTTTGGCTGCACTTATATATGTTCAGCTCTTGATTGAACGTAGATAGATTGTGTTGGCTGGCTATATAGTAAAATAGACATACTAATGTTGGTTTTTCCCCATCTATGTCGCTGTCGTGGTATTTTGCAATCTTGTCATGCTTTCTCATGGGAATATTGCTTCTTTCCTCCTCTGTCTTTCTTCTTTTATCCCTTTCATCGATGCAGATATTCTCATACTAACCTATGTGCTAGGCATGTTGTCTTCTAAATCGTGCCTTCAGTTCATCGTATGGATGCTATGTATATCATTTTTTTGGGTTAATTATGTTCACTTGTGCGTTTGCAGATTGTTAATTTTGTCTACATCATTGGCTCTATTTTTTGTGCCGGGAAATATGCGTGCGCAACGCTCACTGTTTCGCTGATATTTTTTTTTACGCTTTGTTCTTCCTAGTTTTCATAGGTTTCGGGATTGTTCTTTCATCGGTTTGCTTGTGTGATAGCTGGTGGACCAGGAGAGGTTCTTTACTGGTTTGCTTTCATGGATTTTTAGCATCTGCATCTACTAGGGCCTGCTCTACCTAGCTGCAATATTCTTTTTTAAAGCTTTACATTTACCTGCACAATTTGTGCTTTCGAGAGCATGATTTTCATACTGTTGTTATTCGATTCGAACTTCACTTATTTGCTTTCGAGAGCATGATTTTCACACTATTATTATTAGATGAAATAAATTGTATCGTTGTTTGTTTATTCGCTTGTACTCATCAGCGAGGACATATTATTTGGTCTCAAAACTGTTCTGCTAGGGTTCGTTCTATTTACAAAAATGCAGACATGTCATTCACAGCAACCTCTACTCACCTCTTTCTGCTATTTACGCCAACTATTTTATATTGCTCATTCTTTCTCGCACTGAGCTGGCTTGTGTTTTTAACAACCTGTTTGCTAGGCTGGTTGCCTTTTATTTCGTGCCTTCAATTCATTGGAGCGTTGACAGATTGTTAGCTTTGTATATATCGTGGGCTCTGAATTTTACGTCAGAAATTTTGCTTGTGCACCACCCACTATTTCGGCTAAAATTTTTTTGCACCAATTTGTTCTTTTTTCTTTTGTAGGTTTCAGGACTGCTCTTTTATCGGTTGGCTTGTGTGATAGTTAGTAGCTCAGGTGAGATTCTTTAGTGATTTGTTTACATGGAGTTTTTGGATGTGCACCTACTACAACTTACATTGAGTTTGCTTACTATCTATTTCAATGTTGGTGCATGTTGCCTTTACTAATGCCTGTTTTTATTACATGTCTCATTCGATTTTGGGTGCACATATATCTGTTCGGTTGTTGATTGAACATAGATAGATTGCGTTTAGTTTTTATCCCACCTACATCGCTGTCGTGGTATTTTGTGATCTTTTCATGCTTTCTTATGGGAAGAGTGCTTCTTTCCTCCTCTGTCTTTCTTTTTTGTTCCCTTTCATTGATACAAACCATCTCATGCTAACCTATGTACTATGCATGTTGTCTTCTAAATCGTGCTTTCAGTTCATTGTATGAATGTAATGTATAACATTCTTTCCGGTTTATTATTTTCAATTGCGCGTTTGCAGATTGTTGATTGTATCTAGATCATTGGCTCTGAATTTTGTGTGGGGAAATATGCATGTGCAATGCTCAATGTTGCACTGAATATTTTTTTCTGGCTTTGTTCTTATTGGTTTGGTAGGTTTCGGGATTGTTCTTTCATCGTTTTGCTTGTGTGCTAGCTTGTGGGCCATGTGAGGTTCTTTACTGGTTTGCTTTCACGAATTTTTTGCTTCTGCATCTACTAGGCCCTGCTCTACCTAGAGGAAATATTTTTTTGTAATGATTTACATTTACCTGCACACTTTGTGCTTTTGAGAGCATGATTTTCACACTGTTGTTCTTCGAATCGAACTTCACTGATTTGCCTGCCCATCTAGATGTGGCAGAGTGAGAGGAGGTTTAAGTTCTCTATAAATTGCATCGTTATTTGTTTTGCTGTTTGTACTCATCAGCGGGGACATCTCATTATTTTTCTGTATGGGAAGACTGCTTCTTTCCTCTTTCGTCTTTCTTCTTTTATCCCTTTCATTGATGCAGAGCTTCTCATGCTAACCTGTGTACTAGGCATGTTGTCTTCTAAATCGTGCCTTCAGTTCATTATATGAACGCAATGTATAACATTCTTTCGTGTTTATTATGTTCACTTGTGCGTTTGCAGATTGTTGATTGTGTCTAGATTATTGGCTCTGAATTTTGTGTTGGGAAATATGCGTGTGCAACAGTCAATGTTTCGCTGAATTTTTTTTCGCTTTGATCTTCTTAGTTTGGTAGGTTTCGGGATTGTTCTCTCATCGGTTTGCTTGTGTGCTAGCTGGTGGGCTAGGTGAGGTTCTTTACTTGTTTGCTTTCATGAATTTTTTACATCTGCATCTACTAGGCCCTGCTCTACCTAGAGGAAATATTTTCTTGTAAAGCTTTACATTTACCTGCACACTTTGTGCTTTTGAGAGCATGATTTTCCCAATGTTGTTCTTCGAATCGAACTTCACTGATTTCCCTGTCCATCTTGATGTGTCAGCGTGGAAAGAGGTTTGAGTTCTCTATAAATAGTATCGTTATTTGTTTTACCGCTTGTACTCATCAACGGGGACATCTCATTCATTTTCTGTTTTTGTTTTCATATGCTATCCCTAGGGTTTACTCCGACTAGATACACTAATCGCGTAGTTACTGACACCTGATTATGGAGTACGCTATTTCATTGTGCAGCATTGTGAATTTGTTACATCATTGGAATTGCTTGCTATGCTATCGTCATTTTTTCTCATCAATGTGTACAGATTCTTTGCAAGACGTTTTTGCATATTTGTGTTGCCATATATTTCTTTAGGGTCGACCGAAATATTTTGTTCCCAAATACGAATTCAACTACATGAGCAAATCAGATTTTTATTTAGTTGGGTTTGCTGGGTAGGGTGTTGAACATGAGGTTTGTTATTTTGCTCAACAGATTCATGCTCTTGACCGATATCAACAACCGCTCATCTCAAGGTATATTTTAATATCAAATAGTTGTATGCTTTATTTGTTTAACATATACAAATTTATTGCGCTTCCTACACAATTTGCAATGTTAGTTCCTGTTACTTTTACTAATGCCTGTTTTTTTGTATGTTTCATTCAAAGTTGGGTGCACATATATCTGTACAGTTGATGAGTGAACATAAATAGACTGCATTGATTAGCTGTGTAATAGAATAGTCATTGCAATGTTGGTCTTTTTGGAAAATGAACACTATAATAGTGTTCTCTGTTTTTTGGTAACAATGCCCCGCACAAAAACATATAACTTCTATTTGATGTTCTATTTAGGATTTTAACAATGGTGTTGAGGTTTATAATGAACATTATAATATTGTTATCTACTTGAGTTTATCGGCTGGAAAACTGACATGGCCCCACAAAATATCTGTATAGAGCCTGACCCTATGTAGGTGTAACAACGCCATGAACAAAAACATATAACTTCTATTTGATGTTGTATTTAGGATTTTATCAATGTTGTTGAGGTTTGATTAGATTTTCATACGTGTTCAAATACAAGTGCCTCCCTTCTCCATAGATAAATTACATTGACAAGAGAACATTATAATGATGTGCTGTGTTCGAGTTTATCAGCTGGAAACCTGATATGGTCCCACAAAATCTCTGAATAGAGCCTGGGTCTAAGTAGGTGTAACAATGCCACGAACAAAAACACATGATATTCATTTCATGTTCCACTTACGTTTTCGTTATCACTGTTTGCAGGCTGACATTTTTTGAATGATGTTGTAATATCCGAATAAATTATTGAGTATTTTCGTCCGTATTCGAACCTTGTATTATTCGAATTTGGGATATCATTAGTCGAAGTATGATCTTCCCTTTATTTGTATCCACATGCATGATCATATCAACCTTGTAAATTTATACATGCAACTACGTCGTAATGTACGCTAGCTAGTAAGCGTAACGTACATTACGAGCCACAGATAGCGTACGCTATGAGCAAGGCATAGCGTACGTAAGGCAGTCAATAATTGATCAAGGCGGATAGCACATGGGCCAGTTTGTTGGTGGGCCCGGATAAGATTCCCGCGGCATGAACCTGGACAGCTTTGGGTCAACAGGGATTAACATACGCTAAGTGATGTATATAATGTACGCTAAGTATAGTTGATTACGTACGTAACCCTATTGATGTAGCGTACGTAAGAGAGTACAGAAATGAGACAGTAAGCTACCATTGAATGGTAGCATACGCTAAGGACATCGGGTAGCGTACGCCAAGTGAATAACGTATGTAAAGCACTAAGGCTAACGTACATAAAGCCCAGGACATTATATATATGGGACAGCACCCATTCCACTCCACTTCATTTCCTTACATTTCTCTTTCGTTTCATTCAAGTCCATAGAGCTCTCTTTGACATTTAGACACTTGTTAACATCCCTACTTAGCCATTGAAGTTGAGAAACACCTTGGATTGGCACTCAAGCATCCGGAGTTGGATTCTACCTATTGCCTCGACGTTTTCTTCATATTAAGGTATGTTAATGCTATCTCCAACCTTGAATTCATGTTCTTAAGGATGTTATGAACATACTATCGAGATTATTAGGTTCCACAAATGACTTATGTAACCGAACATCATGTTTTAGGAAGTTGGAGTATTTATGCTTAAGTTACCATGGTTAAGAGCATTATAGTTTGAATCTTGTTATGATGAACAAGTAACGGAAGTTTTATGGGATTGATAATCCGCATTGGATGGTGTCTTCGTAATGATCATAGACTTGGTATTAATATCACTTTTGTTAGACGAACCTAGGAGGATGAACGTTGAAGGTTTTGTCATATCTTGTAAGTTGGATTTACTAGCTAATCTTCATGATGGAGTTTGAATGAAATGATGATATTGGTAACAAGTGTATCAACCATAGATTATCCGAACTACATATATGAACTCATAATAGAGATTGGAGTAAGGTATTATGATGACATGTTTATCCTTGAAATTCGAAGATATCAAACACCATTGGATCATTCTTTTTCGTATGAGAAATAAGTTTGTGAGTATAACATATGTTAAGCATCACGCATTACGTACGTTATATCATCAGACGAGTTAGTCATCTGATTAGAGAAGAGAACTGCCAAATTCATGCTTAGCGTACGTTAGGCTTCGGAGCTTACGTACGCTAACGTACAGACTTAAAGTACGCTACGTGGGTGTGTAACGTATGTTATGAAGAGTACAGTCACGATTCGTAATGTTGAACTTTCGGCCATAGTTTGGAATGTTAGATGTTCGTACATTAATTACTCCACGTAATATGAAATCTATATTATTTCTTTTGTTTGAGGTATGAGTATTACTACGTGATTGATCGAAGGGGCGACCTTCGAGTGTGGTGATACCCGTCGAAGTATTATCCTTGTCGTTAAATCGAGGCAAGTACTTTAATTATAATTGTTCGTATTATGTCGGCTATGTTATTGTTGTACTGTGCATATGTGTTGTGATTAATTATCCACCATGCGTTGGTCCGACGGGATCATCATGGGAATCTATATTTGTGTGCGCTGGATCGTTGGAATACCACGAGTATGTTGAGACTGTCATAATGTGTTATGTGTTGTTATTATTTTTCTCGTTGGAGAAACTTGTCATGATTATTGTTGAATAAATCAGTGTTGCATAATTATCGTACTTGTACTAGCATCGTTATGCTAACCTCTTTGGTGGTGAACATTTGTTTTATGTTCAGGATCCAGGAGAGCGGGAAAACAACCACTGTAGCTGCATGACGACGAGGGTGCAGAGTGATGTTCCGGTCGGGTTTAATTGTCAGATGTTTGTGTTGATTTAATTAAGTACTCGAGTACATTGTCATTTGTGATGTTGGATTTGGTTATGCATTAATATTCTTCGTTGGATGTTTTTATTGTTAGTACTGATTCAGAACCGTTGTATTTCATCTCAGTTACTTTCGTTTGTTAGTATTTGTTATTGTCATTTCGTTACAGCAGCCTTGTAAATTCTTACTTAAAGGATTTACGGCACTGTAATATTCCTGAATATATCGGGAGTATTACAGAATATGGTATCGGAGCTAATATTATGGATATCTTGGCCGTTGGGTTAAAATAGGGGTTGTATATGTCTTTTGAGGTAACCGGTCGTGAATGACATCACTGTACTGCCTACGTCTTCGTGCGAATGGTGGTTGTAAGTTCCTAAACTCTATCTCGTCCTTTACATGTGATAATCTCTTTATATTTGAACATTAGAATGGTATTGTTACATATATATTGAGTATTTATGCTTACAATATGTTGAGAGGAGGATGTGGACGTGGTCGCGGTCGCGGACGCGCACGTAGGAATGTTGAGGGGGAAGCTTCACCTTCAAATCAGGCTAGCCACATCTCAGGCGAGCCATAAGAATCTACTAACAAAGAACCAGAACCTGTTGTTCCCGACATCCTTCGTCAGGTGGTCAACCAGATGACTCAGTTTGCTCAGGTTGTGGACCGAATACAGGTGGCAGAAAGATTACAACCGGGAGAGAGACAGCAAGGCATCCCAGACTTAGGAAATTGAGGAGACATATGGCTCCACGAGGTGTAAAAATGCAACTGCCAAAGTTTGACGGTTTCTCGGAGACGCCGACGTTTGATCACTGGCTTAGAGAGTTGGAGAAAGTATTTGCAGGGATTAACTGCCCAGACGACCGGAGAGTTCCCATAACCCAGTACTTTCTGACAGGGGAAGCGTCCGAGTGGTGGGAAGACATCCAACATATAGATCATGATGACGACTGGGGAAAATTTAAATTGGTGATGGAAGCATAGTACTGTCCTCATCTAGTTAGGGAAGCTAAAGTTCGAGAATTTTTCTCTGTTTAACCAGCAGCTGGCGTTTGTTCGACACCTGGTCAGAACCAATGCAGAAATGATGATCCATTTTGATATGAGAATGAAACCAGAGATACAGAGGTACATGTCAAGTTTCGAATGCACCACTCTCCATCAGTATCAGGACAAAGCGTTGGCGTATAAAATAAAAGAGGCAGCGATGGAAAAATTCTCAGAGTCCAAGAAACAGAAAATGTCTGGTAATTTGACGGAGCACAAGAGCAGTGGTCCCCGCAAAGCCCAGTCATTCTATCATTCATTCAAGAAACCTCCGCATCCATCCAAGAGCGGAAAGAACTTCAGAGTGGTATCAACATCAACAGATGTGGTCAAGAACTGTTTTAATTGTGGTCGCCCAGGACACCTTTGGCATGATTGTTTCCATTCCCCAGTAACATGTTATGATTGCTGACAGGAAGGGCATCGTGCGATGTTCTGCAAGGATACCCCAAAGTTAAATGGAGCTCATACTTCGCAGTCGGCTCAAAAAGAAGCAAGTGTTCAGCAGACGCAGCAGAGTGTCCAGCTACCCAGAGTTTTGGTCGAGGACGAGGCAGAGGACAGTTCGTACGAAACGGAGCATCAAGTGCTGGATCCGTTCCTCCACGCCTGTATGAGATGAGGAGGGCGGACAATCAGGATACTACTGTCGCATCAGGTACCATTTAGGTCCTTTCACAACCAGTTAGCGTTTTATTCAATACATGGGCTACGCATTCGTTTATATCATTGTCTTATATTAATCGTTTGAACATTCTGGTTTTCATAATTGTGAGTCTTATGTTGTGGGTTTACCGAGTGGAGAGAGAATTGTGGGGAACTTAGAAACTAGAGATTTTCCTATATCAATTGGAGGCAGAGAGTGGGGCTCAATCTGATTGTGATAGAGATGCAAGGAGATGACCTGATTCTCGGAGATGAGGCTTACTCTATATGGAGCTATTGTAAACTACTGGAAGAGGAATATCTCGATGATAGCTGAAGATGGTTCCGAAATATTGTTTGAGGGATAAAGACCAGGAAGCTCACGAAAGATGATCAAAGCAATGAAAGCTATCAAACTGCTAAAACAGGGCTGTACTGGATACTGGTGTTATGCAATGAAGAAGGAAGACGGAAAAGTAGAGCTTTCATCCATTCCTGTTGTGAACAAATTCCCGGATGTGTTCCTTGACGAATTACATACACTACTTCCACGATGGGATGTAGAATTCACCATTGAGCTGGAACCAGGAGCTACACCAATTTCTAAGGCGCCATATCGTATGGCACCTACTGAGATGTACGAATTGAAGAAGCAACTGGAAAAGTTACTGGACAAAGGCAATATTCAGCCAAGCATTTCGCCCTGGGGTGCACCAGTTTTTTTTGTCCGGAAGAAAGATGGATCGCTTCGATTGTATATTGTCTATCGAGGGCTGAACAAGATGCGATCAAAAACAAGTATCCGTTGCCACGGATTGATGATTGGTTTGACCAGTTGCAAGGAGCAACAGTATTTTCTAAGATCGATCTGAGATTGGGATATCATCAGTTGAGGATTAAGGAATCCGATGTTCCGAAGTCAGCATTCAGAACTTACTACGGACACTATGAGTTTGTAGTGATGCCGTTTGGTCTCACTAATGCACCTGCCGTGTTCATCCAGTTGATGAATCGAGTGTTCATAGAGTATTTGGACAAGTTCGTAGTTGTGTTTATTGATGATATTCTGGTTTATTCCAAGAGCCCGGAAGAGCATACGCAACACTTACAGATCATTTTGGACCTCTTGAGAAGCGAGCAACTATATGCCAAACTTTCTAACTCTAAATTCTGGCTAAAAGAAGTGATGTTCCTCGGTCACGTAGTATCAGCGGAAGGAGTCCTAGTAGACCCCCAGAAAGTTGAAGCAATTATGGATTGGAAACCTCCTAAGAACGTGAAGGAAGTTAGAAGTTTCCTAGGACTTGATGGGTACTATCGTCGGTTTGTGTAAGGGTTTTCCAAACATACCCGCCCACTTACTCGATTACTGCAGAAAACACAAAAGTTTGAGTGGAATGAAATATGTCAGACCAGCTTTGATGAATTGAAGAAGAGATTGATGACGACACCAATTTTAGCACTACCACTTGGAACTAGAGAATTCATAGTTTACAGTGACGCTTCAAACCAAGGTCTCGGGTGTGTACTGATGCAGAATGAGAAGGTGATCGCCTACATGTCACGACAGTTGAAGCCCTACGAAGTAAATTATCCAACGCACGATTTAGAGTTGGCAGCTGTGGTTTTCGTTTTGAAAATCTGGAGACACTATCTGTACGGGACTCACTGTCAGATCTTCATGGATCATAAGAGTCTCAAATACATCTTCAGTCCGAAAGAGTTAAACATGCGACAGAGGAGATGGATGGAATTGATTAAGGACTATGACTTGGAGATTCTTTATCATCCAGGCAAAGCAAATGTAGTGGGTGATGCACTGAGCCGCAAAACTGTTTCTATTCGAATGCTGGAGACTCTCACCTCCCGAACCAGCATTCAACGGGAATTCATTTGCGAAGGAATTGAAGTATGGTTGCAAAGAGTCCAAGGACAACTGTGTGTAATGGAATTGACTTCATCGTTAACCAAAGAAATCAAATCTAAGCAATTAGATGATCCTCTGATGATTCGGGTACGTGATGAAGTGAGCAAGGGAAAGGCCCTAGGATTCGGAATTTATGATGATGGAGTTTTGAGATTCCAGAGCCGACTTTGTGTTCCCGATGTCGATGTTTTGAAGCAGATAATTATGACGGAAGCTCACAGCACGCCCTATTCTATCCACCCGGGCACCAGTAAGATGTATAAGGGTCTGAAGCAGAATTTCTGGTGGGGCAACATGAAGAAAGAGATAGCAGATTATGTCTCGAAATGTTTGATTTGTCAGCAGGTTAAGATCGAGCATCAACGGCTTGCCAGAATGCTGAAGCCGATCCCAATTCTTGAATGGAAGTGGGAGGATATATCAATGGACTTTATCACTAATATGCCGAAGACCAGAACAGGGATGAACATGATTTGGGTGACAGTTGACCGTCTAACCAAATCGGCTCATTTTCTGGGCATAAAGGACACTTGGGGACCAGAGAAGTTGGCACGAGTGTTTTATTGCAGAGATAGTCCGATTGCATGGTACGACGAAGACCATTATTTCCGAACGAGACGGTCGCTTCGTGTCACATTTTTGGAAAGCAGTTCATAAGGCCTTGGGAACTGAGCTGAACTTTAGCACAACTTATCATACGCAAACAGACATACAGTCCGAGAGGACTACTCAAATAGTGGAAGACATGCTGAGAGCTTGTGCCTTAGATTGGTCGACTGAGTGGGAAGTTCATCAACCATTGATTGAATTCACTTACAACAATAGTTGGCATGCTTCCATTAAGATGGCACCTTTTGAAGCATTATACGGGAAGAGATGCGGATCGCCCCTGTGTTGGGATAATTCATCAGACTTGATCGGGATGGAATCAGGGTTGATCGTACAAATGCAAGAGAAGATAGCTTTGATTCATGAAAGACTATTGACCGCCAAGAGTCGGCAGAAATCTTATGCAGATTTGCGCCGTCGCCCGTTAGAGTTCGGTATTGGAGATCACGTGCTTTTAAAGGTTTCTCCTACTCGGGGAATTTTTCATTTTGGGAAAAAGGGGAAGCTGAGTCCAAGATATATTGGGCCGTTCGAGATTCTTGAAGGAGTTGGAGTTGGCGTATAGGTTGGCCTTACCGCCATCGCTGAGTCACGTTCATAATGTGTTCCACGTATCTCAGTTATGGAAGTACATAGTAGATCCCAGTCATGTAATCAATTTTAGTGAGATCGAAGTCGCTAAGGATGGAACATTTAAAGAAAAACCGATCAAGATACTCTAAAGTTGAGTCAAACAATTGAGAAATAAACCAATCATTTTGGTTAAGATTCAATGGTTGCGCCACGGAGTTGAAGAAGCCACTTGGGAGACGGAAGATAGTATGAAGTCCAGATACCCAGATTTATTTTCGTCTTGAGTTTCGGGACAAAACTCCTTTTTAGAAGGAGAGTATGTAATATCCGGATAAATTTTTGAGTATTTACATCCATATTCGAACCTTGTATTATTTGAATTTGTGATATCATTAATCGAAGTATGATATTCCCTGTATTCGTATCCACATGCATGATCATATCAACCTTGTAAATTTATACATGCAACTACGTCGTAACGTACGCTATGCTAGCGTACGTTAAGAGCCACAGATAGCGTAGGCTATGAGCAAGGCATAGCGTACGTAAAGCAGTTAATAATTGATCAAGGCGGCTAGCACATGGTCCAGTTGGTTGGTGGGCCCGGATAAGATTCCTACGGCATGAACCTGGACAGCTTTGGGTCAATGGGGATTAACGTACGCTAAGTGATGTATATAGCGTACGCTAAGTATAGTTGATTATGTACGTAACACTGTTGATGAAGCTTACGTAAGAGAGTACAGAAATGAGACAGTAAGATACCATTGAACGGTAGTGTACGCTAAGGACATCGGGTAGTGTACGCTAATTGAATAACGTACGTAAAGCACTAAGGCTAATGTATGTAAAGCTCAGGACATTATATATATAGGACAACACCCATTCCACTCCACTTCGTTTCCTTTCATTTCTCTTTCATTTCCTTTAAGTCCAGAGAGCTCCCTTTGACACTTAGACACTTGTTAACATCCCTACTTAGCCATTGAAGTTGAGAAACACCTTGGATTGGCACTCAAACATCCGGAGTTGGATTCTACCTATTGCCTCGATGTTTTCTTCATATTAAGGTATGTTAATGCTATCTCCAACCTTGAATTCATGTTCTTAAGGATGTAATGAACATACTACCGAGATTATTAGGTTCCATAAATGACTTATTTAACCGAATATCATGTTTTAGGAAGTTGGAGTAATTATGCTTAAGTTACCATGGTTAAGAGCATTATAGTTTGAATCTTGTTATGATGAACAAGTCAGGGAGGTTTCCTGAGACTGATAATCCGCATTGGATGGTGTCTTCGTAATGATCATAGACTTGGTATTAATATCACTTTTGTTAGACAAACCTAGGAGGATGAACGTTGAAGGTTTTGTCATATCTTGTAAGTTAGATTTACTAGCTAATCTTCATAATGGAGTTTGAATGAAATGATGATATTGGTAACAACTGTATCAACCATAGATTATCCGAACTGCATATATGAACTCATAATCGAGATTGGAGTAAGGTATTATGATGACATGTTTATCCTTGAAATTCTAAGATATCAAACACCATTGGATCATTCTTTTTCCTATGAGAAATATGTTAATGAGTATAACATACGTTAAGAATCATGCATTACGTACGTTATATCATCATACAAGTCAGTCATCTGATCACAGAAGAGAACTGCCAAATTTATGCTTAGCGTACGTTAGGCTTCGGAGCTTACGTACGCTAATGTACAGACTTAATGTACGCGACGTGGGTGTGTAACGTACGTTATGAAGAGTACAGTCAGGATTCGTAATGTTGAACTTTCGGCCGCAGTTTGGAATGTTAAATGTTCGTACATTAATTATTCGACGTAAGATGAACTCTATATTATTTCTTTTATTTAAGGTCCGAGTTTTACTACGTGATTGATCGAAGGGGCGACCTTCGAGTGTGTTGATACCTGTCTAAGTATTATCCTTGTCGTCAAATTGAGGCAAGTACTTTAATTATAATTGTTCATATTATGTCGGTTATGTTAATGTTGTACTGTGCATATATGTTGTGATTAATTGTCCACCATGCGTTGGTCCGACGGCATCATCATGGGAATCTATAGTTGTGTGTGCTGGATCGTTGGACAGGTAATTCCACCATGCGTTGGTCCGACGGGATCATCATGGGAATCTATATCTGTGTGCGCTGGATCGTTGGAATACCACGAGTATGTTGAGACTGTTATAATGTGTTATGTGTTGTTATTATTTTTCTCGTTGGAGAAACTTGTCATGATTATTGTTGAATAAATCAGTGTTGCATAATTATCGTACTTGTACTAGCATCGTTATGCTAACCTCTTTGGTGGTGAACATTTGTTTTATGTTCAGGATCCAGGAGAGCGGGAAAACAACCAATGTAGCTGCATGACGACGAGGGTGCAGAGTGATGTTCCGGTCGGGTTTAATTGTCAGATGTTTGTGTTGATTTAATTAAGTACTCGAGTACATTGTCATTTGTGATGTTGGATTTGGTTATGTATTAATATTCTTCGTTGGATGTTTGTATTGTCAGTACTGATTCAGAACCGTTGTATTTCATCTCAGTTACTTTCATTTGTTAGTATTTGTTATTGTCATTTCGTTACATCAGCCTTGTAAATTCTTACGTAAAGGATTTACGGCACTGTAATATTCCTGAATATATCGGGAGTGTTACAGTTGAGGTTTATATAGATTTGTATGCGTGTTCAAATATAATTACCTTTCTTCTTCACAGATAAATTGCATTGATAAGTGAACATTATAATGACGTGCTGTGTTCGAGTTTATCGCCTGGAAACCTGACATGGACCCACAAAATCTCTGAATGGAGCCTGGGTCTAAGTAGGTGTAACAATGCCACGAACAAAAACACATGACATTCATTTCATGTTCCACTTACGTTTTTGTTATTGATGTTTGCAGGCTGACATTTTTTTCAATGCTGTTGAGGTTTATATAGATTCGTATACGTGTTTAAAGACAATTGCCTTCCTTCTCCATACATAAATTGCATTGGTAAGTGAACATTATAATGATGTAGTGTGTTCGAGTTTATCGGCTGGAAACCTAACCTGGCCCCACAAAATCTCTGAATAGAGCCTGGGTCTAAGTAGGTGTAACAATGCCACGAACAATAACACATGACATTCATTTCATCTTCCACTTATATTTATACCACTGCTATACAACCGAATCGATGTGCTTGTGCTGTTGTATGTCTGAGTTTATCATTCGGAAACATGTTATAGCCCTATTTGAGGAATCCTTTATATTTTACCCTCGACATGTGCGATCAGTGGCCTGTTCTGCATCTGTATTCTTTCCTGACGTGTTGTAGACCATATTTCATTTCGGTTGGATATTTGTACTACTATCTTTCCAGCTTTTTAGGTTCTCAATATTTTATCAGTTACTAATTTTCATCATAATGGTGCAATGTGTTACAAAGTTGCTTAGGGAAATGAACAAATTGTCAAATCCTCCAACCTGGGTAGGATCTGCTATTGATATTGCCGAATGCATATGAACTCTATAAAATTATCAACCAGATCGCTTGAGGATTTAGAGCAGAGAGCTGTCACTGAAATAGGTATACAGATTCTCGAGCTTTGGAATATTCTTCGTGATGAGAGAGGAACACAGCAGAAGCGAGATGATTTCGATGCACTCACTTCATTATTTGAATATGCAGAGTATGAGTTGCCATTTTAATGGCCTTCAAATAGGCCCGTGCCAATTTCGGATGAGGTTCGTCTCAATGTTTTGACTCCAAGAATACAGATCAGACATCTCTGTAGCAAATTTTATTCGAGTGTTAGAGCACGAAAGATTATGTTCTATACTGGCAGTCGATGGAATCAGCCATGTGGCTATCTTGATGAGGTGCCTGCATACAAATCGCTATTAGAGGATTATGATACGATCCATTGCCGTCGTGCTCTCGAATATGCTATTGCTGATATTTACTGCATTCCCAATCTAGCTAAATATGTTTTCAGGCGAGAACTTCGCTTGGGATTTCCTAAACTCAGGCCTTGGTAGAATAGCTAGATTTGTAGTAGCGTTGCTGTACTGTTTTAGCTGCATAGCTTCAAATGTTCTCAATTTTTTTGGTTCTCTGCTTTTTTACTTATGCTTCTTCTGTGTGGCTGTTAAATATGAATGATGCATATGTTCATTTATTTTGGTTTCTGTATAAATTTTTTCGCTTGTGTAACTCCACTTCTCTTCTCCCAAAATTCTTCAGTTTGTCTCTATCAGTTTACGTTTACTGCATTTATATTTTTCTTCTCTCTCTATTTTTATATTTTTCTTTATGCAATATTTAACTGTCGATTTTCTTCTTACAAAATTTTCTATTTGTCTCCATTGATTTACAATTCATGCATGTATATTTCTTCCCTGTCTCTCTGTGTTTATACTATTCTTTCGGCAATATTTAACTTCTGCTACAATTGTACACGTGCTTTATGCACTTCTTCAGGTACTTTATATTCTACTACTTCTATTTTGGTATCGGTATACTTATTTCTGTATTAATGTTACATTGTTAATTAATATTAGAATTCTCGGGGTTTTGTTTTGCTCTTACTATGATAGCTTATATTTTATTACCCTAATGGCATTACATATTATATTTCAAATACTTTTACAAATTATATTGACCTTCTCGAGAGGTGGTCTAAAAAATAGAGAAATAAATTTTCGGCCTTGATGTACGGTACACTCAGAAAGGTGCCATGCTTCACTGTGAGGTTTGTGTTTTTTAGTACGTGCCTAGGTCCTGATACGCATAGGTGGTTTTATATTCAAGTGTATTCCACTAGCTCCATGAGGATGTCGACTGTTTGGAATTGCTGCATAAACCACGTACGGCTATGAGTGGCTACGGTTACTCTCGATCTCACCTTCGCTGCCTATATTCATTGATTCTTCGCATCGTGCTCTCCGACATTTCATCTCATAGTTTCTTCTCGGGTCATTACTACTTTCTAATATACTATCTATTTATATATTTACTGTCGGACTTTAAATTTACTATTTTCTCACATTCAAAAGATTATTTACATCTTTAGAATACATAACATGATCCTTTGTTGCCATTCAAACTTTATAGTATTTTATCCTCTTATTTATTGGTTTGCAGCAGTATTGCGCTTTCTATCGAATGGCGAGTACCTCTGCACAGCAGAATCAGGCTGATCACATGTAAGCTTCCAAACATATTGAAAATCTTTTCCTCTATTGTTTTACACTGTCGTTGTTAGATTATTATATTTTATTTTCCTGCTTCTCAGGATATACCCTCAAACTAACTGTCCGCTCAATGCCCAGTCACTGTCATCTGGTATGTTCCTTGTTTTATTCTTCTTATTTTCATCCTCTATTAATGTCGTCGATGAAAAAAATATTCCTTCTCTTTTACTTTAAATCTTAAGCCATATTGTGATTGGTCTGGGAAAGAACGCAAGAAAGCGAACTGAATATGCATCAATGGACGCTCAAAGGAAGGCGTCCATGCTAGACACTAGAAAATTGAAGTACAAACAACAAGGTATATTACTTCATACATTTTTTTTCTCTCCTGCAGTTTTTTACTTCTTTGTTCTTATTAACTACCTTGATTTTTATTTATACCTTATTACATATATTTAAAAACATTCTCACTTTTTTGTAGTCACATTTTCCGATATATCAATTTCTTCCACGAGCAGTAAAACTATGGTCCCCCGGCCAAAAAAGTCAAGAGACACGTCTCTTATTCAACATAATTTGCTTAGCAGGATGGAGAACGTACCCTTACATGCATGGCCTCTGCCGTTTGCTGCTGCATGTAAGTTCTGCGAGGCCCAACGTTATTTGAGGGAACCAAACAGTTTTTGTTGGCTCTCTGGTCAAATCTTCCTAGCTTTACCTAGAATGCCTCCAAGGCTTTGGGAGTTATACAATTCATTAGATTCCTCTGATTCAGTTCATTTTTGGAAGCGTTGTCGAACATATAACAACACTACTGCTTCTAGTTCGTTGGGGATTACATATGATGAGACTCTGGCTAAATCTAATAGAGGTATATATACAGTCTCAGAATTCAGGGTGTTGTTTTATCATTTCATCATGGATTTGATACCTTCAGAGGGCCATGGCCGTCAGCTACAATTATATTTCAATGAAACTGAGAATGAACTGTAGAATAGACTATCTCAATCCGGAGACCTTGATTTCCATATTCTGTAGGACATTGTTGACCTCATGAGACTTAATCCTTATGCAGTTTTCTTTCGCAGTCTCCGAGAACTGATTAACTTACAGGAGTATAACATTGTTCTCCTTGCCGACCCAACTTTGGACCTGAGGGTTTACAACTTGCCTACAGTTAACCAAGTTGCTGCGATTTGGAATGAATTGACTGGTGTTCCTTTAGAGCAGCCGCATGACATTCGTGTATAGACTTCATCTGGAAAAACACATCATGTGCACTATTATTACGGTTGTTACGATCCACTATAGTATCCATTATTATTCCCGTATGGAGAAAGCGGCTGGCATATAGGAATTCGCCGATTATCACTTGCTTCTAATATTGCTCGTACCCGGTGTCGTGCACACTGCAGAGGTTAAACTGTTGTTTATCTCGATGGCCATCAATCTGGAGAATCTATTCTTGCTACAGAACTCGAGAGTATGATTCTATAACTCCTCTACATTTTGCCTCTTTCTTCAATTTAACTAGCCTCACTTTAGATTTTACTGTCATTTTATTTATTTATTAATTTTGTCGCACATGATTTTAATTATATGTAATCATTTGTCCTATTTGCCTGAACCAAATTTAGATGTAAATAAGGGGAGGCGAAACAATGTTGCCGCTAGAGAATTCTACAGTTACTTATTTCAGAGCCGACCCAATGACATCACAAATATACTGCGGACTGGGCGATTAGCGCAACAATACCAAATTGACTGCTATGTTAAGATCGAAACTCAGCGCCTGGATTACCTTAGGAACGAACAAATGCACCAAAATTTAAGACATGAGTCATTTGAAGGTACTGTTGACAGCGTGGACTGTGAGGGCAACTTGAGAGGATCTGATAATGGCCAAATGTTTGTGCTTCCTGTGTCGTATGTTGGCAACCCCCGAGACATGCGTCGGCGATATCTTAATGCATTGAATTTGGTTGGCGAATATGGGAAGCCAGATTTTTTCATCACTATAACTTGCAATCCAAATTGGCCAGAAATACGGGCGGGTTTGCTACCTGGCGAGGAGGCTCAAAATAGATCTGACCTTGTAGCAAGGGTGTTCAGAGGCCGAAATGAAGAATTCCTAAATGAGTTTCTGAGAGAAAAAATCTTCGGAGGGGTGGCGGCGTATTTTTACATCACAGAATTTCAGAAAAGAGGTCTTCCACACGCGCATTGGATTATTATCCTACAGCCTAAATATAAAATAACCTCGTCTGATGCATATGATCTTTATGTTAGCACGGAGTTGCCGGATGTCACCTTGTATCAGCATCTTCATGCATGCGTTGTACGGCACATGATGCACGGTCCTTGTGGCTTGTTAAATCTATCAAATATATGCATGCGGGATAATAAATGCAAAAATAAGTATCCTAAGGATTACGTGGAGAGCACTTCGCAGCATGAGGATAGTTATCCATTGTACAGGCGACGAAATGATTATAAAACAGTACATGTCCGGGCCATGTTCTTGACAATAGATGGGTGGTACCATATAACCACTACTACAAAAACAAGCAAAGAGATCCGTTGATAAAGATAACGGGTCTCTTTAATGTAAGAGACCTGATATTATAAACAATAGGTCTCTTATATGTCAAATGGGCCCGCCATTTTTTTGTGAGAGACTTAAGAGACCCGTTGTTTTTATTGATGGGTCTCTAATGTATAAGAGATAAGAGACCCGTTGCTTTTGTTGACGGGTCTCTAAAGTGTAAAAACTTAAGAGACCTGTTGTTTAACCCAACCGGTCTCTTCTTTTCTTCTTCAGATTAGGGATAACACTTGGCAGTACTCTCTAATCTCTCCATCTCTCCATCTCTCTCTAGAATTCCCCATCTGTAATCGATCCCTTGGCGGCGATTTTTGGCACTGCGGTCTTCTTTCTCTTAATCGATCCCTTGGCGGACATCTCTCAATTTCTTTTATTCCAATACTCATCACCACGGTCTTCTTCCTTTAAGCGACAGCAAGAAAACCCTTCTTCTGCAAGAGGTCGCTATTATCCCCTCGGAGCGCCTCCGCAACAATATCGTCGGGTTCTCGACCCATTTGATGAAACGTATACAAAGAGGACCCGTTCGAGGCATCTCCATCTTGCTCCTTCTTTCTACTCGATCTCCCACCTTCTTTCTCCCCTTCTTCGGATTTTCCATCTTCGCCTGAGTTTCGCTGCGACCACCATCTTCTGGAGCTTCGCCGTCCCGGTATGTTTTTTTTTGTTTCCTTATTTTCATATTTGCTTCAGTTTCTTCATTATAATCTGACTGAATGAATTTATGTGATTGAATGAGTTAACAAGTTAACAATTCTCATCCTATTTGTTCTCAGATTTTTTGATTGAATGTGACATAGGCTATAGTTCTCATCTTTTTTGAGGAGCCTGCAGCCCCCATCTTGAATCATTCCGATTGAACGAAATTTGAGTCATTAAAAGTTGAATCATTTTGAATCGTTCAACTACCATTAAAGGTTAAATGAATTTTCAACCTTTGTTGTCGAGGTCTATAGAATGATTTACCATGTTGAATTTAGTATTAATATACAGAAAATATCTTAAGGACGCTGTTGTCCAAAGAGAAAGTTGATGAACGATCAAAATTTATGGAGCTTGCGACAATGACGAAAGGATACAGTGGAAGTGATTTCAAGGTTTTTTTATACTGCTTTTGGTTTTAATTAGAATTGATCGCTTTACATTGTTTTTTAACAAAAAAAATCGGCAAGTAGAACTTGTACATAACTGCTGCTTATCGGCCAGGTCGAGTTAATACGGCAGAAGAGGCTAAAAGATAGAGTAAACACTATACTCATAATAACTAGCTAGTTTACGTATATTTGTTTATATTATTCTGACTTGTTCCTTTCACATGTTTAAACCAGGAAAAGAAGCATATTACTGAGGTCGGAAACAATTCAGATAAGAAAGATAAGAAAGAAAGCGTAATCACTATCGGACCGTTGAATACGGAAGATTTTGAGGAAGCAAAAAATCTGGTAAAATTAGGAGGGGAGAAGAAGAATAAATTTGATGATGAGAAATAAGAAATTAGTTTAATGTAATAAAGATTTTAATATAATTAAATTATATAGGGTTAAATATGTAATTGAGTTGATATGAAATAAAAATATAATAAAATATTTAATGTACTATAATTATAATATATACGATTAAGATGTAGAACTTTTTATGATAAATGTACAATTACTCTAAAGGCTATAATTGTATACATCTAAAATGGTTGTATGTTAACCAAGTACATGAGTGGATTAACCCTAGAATTACCCATCAATGTATTACATCCCGCAGCTTTGACAGATCGTTTAGTTTCTTTATCTATAGCTTTTCTCTCCTATCATTATTCATCAAATTTATTCCCGTCTCGCACATTCAAAATCAAATCAAATTAAATTCTACGTCAAACAAGTTTCAAAGCTTCCCCTTTACACAGTTCACACACAATATTCCAAAAACTTCAACACCAGATAATAATAAGTTAATGAACAAACCCTTTTCATCTGCCTGGTTCTATAATTTGATGATCTTCAGCCTTCTTATCTATTATATATTTTCTCATAGATGTTATTTTCTGAATCTCGTTAGCATTGCGGCGATTTTTCTGAAAATTCTGCTAGGTAAGTTTCAATTAGGGTTTTGTCTCAGATTACTTGATCAACTATCATTTCAGTTTCTTTTTTTTTGTTGGGATGTGGTTGCTTTTTAGTGAATATCTTGAAGATAATCGATAATTCAGTATTGAAACTTGAGAAATTTGTGTTGAATAATATTTCTTGCATTTCTAACAAAGCAACTAGCATCTTTGTTATAAAATTGACGTCTTTTCCCGACGTCTGTTTCCTCATTAAGGTTCAATATAGGTGTATGTTACCTTATATTTCAGGGGACGTTGCTTTTGTTTGCCATAGACTACATTTGTCTGGACGGTCTAAAGAAAGCTTGGGTTATTATTCAGAAAATAAGAGTAGTTGTTAGGTTATTTCATTTGAAGTTCTAGTATGTGGTATACAACAGGTCGTAGTGTATATGGGAGAAAATGAGGGATTGGCTAAGCCAGGTGGCCCATTCCCTAACGGGCTCATGCCTGGGGCAGGCCCTATTATGCGGTATCTTGATGCAAACCGATGGGTGAAAGCAGAGGAACGCATTGCGGAGCTTATTGCCTGCATTCAGCCCAACCAGCTCTCCGAGGAGCGCAGGAATGTTGTTGCTGATTATGTGCAACGGCTCATCATGAAATGCTTCCCTTACCAGGTTATGTAATGATTCCGGTATATTATTTGTCTATTTTATGGTCTTTTAACGAAGTGTCATTATTTTATTGGCTATAAATGATGTGGTTAATATTTGTTTGTTTATCTGTGTGGAACTGGAGTTTATGGAAATATGTAAATGCTCTTATTAGAATTTTGTTTGTATGCAATTATACTTCGCATTGTCATCAATTTTGTACTTCCTGATGAAAGTTTTAAATATTTGGGTATGTACGATATACAAAGTAATGTAGGCTTGAAAATTCACTTCGGTAAGTGTTTGATGCGTGTGAAATTAGACTACACCACAAGTGAACCCCATTCTGATCGCGTGAGATACTGAAATTAGATCGATTTTTTTTTTATCGGGTGGCTCTATGATAAGGAACATGGTTTTAAGTGCTCCGTCCCACTTGAAGAGATCACATTGATGAACGTACAATTTTTATTGGTTGCAAGGTACAATACACAAAATAATTTTTTTGTCACCATAAGTAAGGGTATTGGTTGAGAATAAATTTTGGACCATACAAAATCACATAAGTAAGGGAATGAGATGTAAAAATATTGAAATGGGTCTCTTTTATTGGGACAAAATCATGTTTTGGAAATACCCTCTTCAGGTGGGATGGGGGAATTATAAGGTATCATAGTGAATAGATAATACCATGGTCTTAACATGGTTTTCACGACAGTAAGTAGTTGTTTAAAGGATCGAACTGTTATAAGTTAGCATGGAACACAGTGGGGAAGCTGCGGATTATCCATGCTTCTGTATGCAATTTAACAGAAATGTAAAGTATTTTATTCAAAGAAGAATTATCTTTTTGAAGGTCGTCTTTAGCTTTGCTGTAGTGATATGAATGCTGCTTCCATATTTTATTAGTCTTCTTGGACCCGCTGTCCATTGCCACAGGTCTGCACCTTTGGTTCTGTTCCCTTGAAGACGTGTCTACTTGACGGCGACATTGATTTGACTGTTTTCAGTAACAATCATAATCTCAAATATACATGGGCCAATCAGGTCCGAGATATGCTACAGAATGAAGAGGAGAAGGAAAATGTTGAGTTTCATGTGAAGGAGGTCCAATATATACAAGCAAAAAATCCGTTGTCTCTTTTTTTGTTACAATTTGTTGCAGTTTGTGTGCTGTATGTTCATTGGTTTGCTACTGCTGTAGTGCCTAATTCAGATGTTATGCATATATAACTAATGATTTTGTGTCAATGCATAGGGGATTTTATGTTATTGAGAATCATAAACGTTGGATACTTTCAAAAGCTGCAAAGCGATGGAAAGCTTTCAAGACTAGATTAAAACTTCAATGGATGTATTTAGAAGATGGAACAATAAAACAACCACTATGGAAATATTCTTGGATAGTTAAACCTGATTGGGATAAGTTCGTAGACTACTGCACTTCTGAGGAGTTCAAGGTAGCTTTTGATGTTTTCACCGGCAAAATTTTTGGTTCCAATTATTGATAAGTTGGTGTGAATGATTAGATTTTAGAACCTTTTTCTGTTATGTTTTTTGAAGTTACGATGTAAAACTTTTACATTTATGGAAATTACAATTAATGCAAAGCATTTGTGTCATCTTTTCTTTCCCGAGAAATCGGCAGTTCGTAACATAACCCCCAGATTATATCAAGAAATTTCCTAATACCATCAAGAAAGAGATATATCTGTTCCAAAAAAATCAGGAAAGAGATCTACAGATCTTACCGAACTTCTTCATAAATCCTACTATATCCGCATAAAATTCATCATTGAATTGTAACAACTGCTAGTTTTTAATCATTATTCACGCTCGCAGACTGTTTGCTGAAAGTCCAGGCAGAATTTAGTGCCATTTTCTGCTCACGCCTGAAATAAGATTTTCGGGAATAAGGGATTTTTGAGGTTGACAGATCGCTCTCTGTGGTTGTTCTTCTCCCAATCTGAACCGGGCTTTAGCAAGGGCTGAGTTTTGCCACCTGATCTGCTTTCTAGTTCACTTCTGGGATTCCCCGATCTGCAGCGATTCCCTTTTCTGCTTTTTCTGCCATTTTCTGTTTTTATGCTTTCCGTGTTTTGTTTTTGGTTCTCGGTTTATGTTGAACTGGTCTCTGTTGGTCGGCGATTTGGGTTGTTTGTCTGATTTTTCTGTAAGATAACAGTGTGATTTTTCACTAACCCCTGAGCTTTGCCGTAACTTGTGCTTGCGCCGCCCCGGGCTGCCAGTCATCTCTGGCCGGCATATCGCCGAAAGAATAACTTTACACCGCAACATTCATCCCTCCCCGTCAATCTAACAGTACTATTGCATTTTAGCTGTCTGTTTTGCAGGTTTCCCGTGCTGCTCCCAGGTGTTGTCGGCCTATCGATCGCCTTTTCCCTGTTTAGGAGTCGATTGATTTCCAGCTTACGTGGCTTCTCCTCCCTCGTCTCCAAGGCATGTCGAAGTACGGTATCATTGTACTTTTCTGTTAAATTTCATTTTTGTCTGCCATATATCTACCATTTACTGCGATTTATATGCGGTTTGCTTACTTTTATATTGTCTTTGTCATTCTCATCTTATTTTCATGTTTGGTTTCACTACCCCATTTTCTTTCTCGTAGTGCGTTTGAGTTTTGTATTGGTCGATGTCGCACTGTTTGCGGGTTGGTAGTTGGAATTTGGGTACCTTGTCGGGTAAGCTTTTGGAGCTTGTGGATGTTTTGGGTAAGAGAAGGGTTGATGTGGCTTGTATTCAGGAGACTAGGTGGAAGGGGGCGCATTCCAGGGAGGTGAACGGTTATAAATTATGGTATTCAGGCCTTGCTAACTCGAGCAATGGTGTGGGCATTCTTTTGTCTAAGGAGCTTAAGGACAACATCGTGGAAGTGAGGAGGTGCAATGATAGGATTATGTCCGTTAGAGTGGTGGTTGGGGAGAAGGTGGTTAATGTGGTATATGCGTATGCCCCACATGTTGGTCTGGGTGTGCTTGATAAGGAAGCTTTTTGGGTCTGTTTAGATGAGTTGGACGGGTGTATTCCGGACGATCAATTTATTATTTTGGGGGGCGATTTCAATGGGCACATTGGTGAGGGGGTGGATGGTTATCATAGTGCGCATGGGGGTTTCAGCTTCGGAGTTAGGAATGCAGAAGGTTCCGCACTGTTGGAGTTTGCCACTGCGCATGAGTTGGTAATTGCTAACTCTGTTTTTCAGAAGAGAGCTGAGCACCTCATCACCTTCAGTAGTGGGGGGCACAACACGCAAATTGACTTCCTTCTTTTGCACAGTCGTGATGCTAGGGCGTGCGTGGACTGCAAGGTGTTCCGGAGCGAGGCATGTGCTTCTCAACACCGGCTGCTGGCTATGGATTTATCCATGGGAGATCGTTTTGTTAGCAGGGTTAGAGTTGCTAGACCTAGGATTCTCTGGAAGGATCTGAAGGGTGAGAAGGCGACAGTATTCAAGGAATCTCTGACCCGCGAAGGAGGTTTTTTACGTGCGGGCGATGCTAACCTTATGTGGACCAGCATGGCCAATGCTATTAGGAGAGTGGGCGAGAAGGTGGTAGGGGTTTCTTCGGGCAGGTCTAGTCGACCTAGGGAGGCTTGGTGGTGGAATGAGGAGGTCCAAAACAAGGTTAAGGCAAAACAAGCACTATTTAAGGAGCTTTTGTCGGTTAGTGCTGGGGAGGAGAGAATCTTGAAGATTGTAGCGTACAAGGTGGCGAAAATAGAGGCTAAGAAGGCAGTGGCTAAGGCTAAATGTGAGGCTTACGAGGAGATGTACAAGCGCCTAGACACCAAAGAAGGAGCGAATGCTATTTTTATACTAGCGAAAGCTAGGGAAAGAGGGCGGCGCAACCTGGGTCCCGTTAAGTTTATTAAGGATGATTTGGGTCAAGTGTTAGTGAATGATGTGGCTATTAAGGAGCGGTGGAATAGGTATTTTTTCGAACTTTTCAATGAGGCTAGAGGTAGTGACTCGGTGGTGCAAGGAGTTAGTCTTTCTTCTGCTCGTTCGTTTAGTTCCTGTGAGATCATCAGCAAGGAGGAAGTAAAGGGTGCCCTAATGAAAATGGGTAAAGCTAAGGCTGTAGGCCCAGATCAGATCCCTATTGAGGTGTGGCTTTGTCTGGGGGAAGTCGGAGTTCAGTGGTTAGCAGAGCTGTTCAACATCCTCCTCAAAGGCTCTAAGATGCCGACAGAGTGGAGGTATAGTATTGTCGTGCCTTTTTTCAAGAACAAAGGCGATGCTCAGATTTGTAGTAACTATAGGGGAATTAAACTCCTCAGTCATACTATGAAACTTTGGGAAAGAGTGGTGGAATGCAGGGTTAGAAGATAAGTTGAGATCTCAAAGAACTAATTTGGCTTCATGCCGGGGAGGTCCATGACTGAGGCCATTCATCTCGTCAGACGCCTTATAGAGAAGTTTAGAGAGCGGCGTAAGGACCTGCATATGGTGTTCATAGATCTAGAGAAAGCTTATGATAGCATTCCGCGCGATGTTATTTGGAGGAGCCTAGTAGAGAGGAGGGTGTCGTTGCCGTTCGTTAGGGCGATCCAAGACATGTACTCCCAAGCTAGGACGTGCGTTAGGACCCCAGTTGGTGACACCCAGTATTTTCCGGTTGAGATAGGGCTACACCAGAGGTCGGCGCTAAGCCCTCTTCTCTTCGCTCTAATCCTTGACGTCATTTCGCGAGGGATTCAAGATGGCATCCCGTGGTGCATGCTTTTTGCTGACGACATTGTGTTAGTGGCGGAGTCGAGGAGGGAGGTGAACTCGAAGTTGGAGATTTGGAGGGCTAAGTTAGAATCCCAGGGCTTGCGTGTGAGCCGGTCTAAGACCGAGTATCTCTGGTGTAACTTTAGTGGTGAGGCCAACGAGGAAGATGTTAAGGTAATGATTGCGGATCAGATCATACCCCATACGGATAAGTTTAAGTATTTGGGTTCGATCATTCAGAAGCAAGGTGAGTGTGAAGATGATGTCACGCATCGCATCAAGGTGGCGTGGCTAAGGTGGAGAGTAGCGATAGGGGTCCTGTGCGACAAGAAAGTTCCTCTAAAGTTGAAGGGTAAATTCTATAGAGCGGCAATCCGACCTGCAATGTTGTATGGCTCCGAATGTTGGGCGATGAAGAAGT
The DNA here is from genome assembly GCA_033398695.1 of Orobanche coerulescens. NCBI lineage: Eukaryota > Viridiplantae > Streptophyta > Magnoliopsida > Lamiales > Orobanchaceae > Orobanche > Orobanche coerulescens. The sequence continues at coordinate 127,603,129 of CM065811.1, read as the reverse complement.
CGCTTGAGATCAAGTTGGAAGTGGCTGAAATGAGAATGTTACGTTGGTCGTGTGGTCGCACAATGTTAGATAGAATTGCGAACGGAGTTTTCAGGAACGCGATGGAAGTGGCGCCCATTTCAGCGAAAGTTAGGAAAGGGAGATTGAGGTTTGGCCACGTCCGCAGGAGGCAGGCATCTGCTCCGGTGAGGAGGGTTGAGAGTTTAATGGTTGTCGGGGAGAGGAGGAGAGGCAGACCGAGGAGGACGTGGGAGGATCAACTGAGATTAGATTTGAAGGCCTTAAACCTTTCCGAGACCATGACTGTTGATAGGTACGCTTGGAGGCGCCAGATCAGAGTTGTGGATTCTTTTGTAGGGAGCATTACTGTAGTTGCGAGCCTTAGGGTTGGGTTGTCTCGGTTAGCTTTGACCTAGAGCATTGCATTTTTACTTTTATTGTATATTTTATCCTATTGTCTTTGCGTGTGGTGTGTTTTTGACAGGGAGCTGTGCGCAGAGCCAACCTCTCTTTTGTTAGAGAAGCGTTCATCGGGAGTGAAGTAGCCAAATTCCACTTAGGTAAGTCCCATGTGGATCAAGCCATGGGCTCAGGTATGGTCTCGAGCTTCTTCGAATCATATGTTTTCCTTTGTATTTATCACACAAGATTCTGCTGTGCACTAAGCTGGGGGTCTTCATGGAAACATCCTCCCTACCGTAATAAGTAGGGGCATGGTCTGCGTACATCTTACCCTCCCCAGACCCTGCTCTGAGCGGGATATACTGGGTATATTTGGTTTGGTTTGGTTTTTCATTTGTGTTTTGAGCATTACTTGTGGGAAATATATTTTTTTGTAATAATATGGATTATTATGGAATTGTTATTGAATTATTATGAAATATTATAGCAACATGTGTTATTTTTCAGGTTTAATGGCTATTAATATTTCTGAATTATAATAGCAGGTGTAATATATTTTAGGTTTAATGCAATTGCTTAATATTATAGGAGGTTTATGTAATTTGTGGGTAAAATACCTGCTATTATTGAATTTAGAAAATATATATATATATATATATATATATAAAGAGACCCGTTCTGTATAAAAAGGGCTCTCTGTGTATAATATTAAAAAAATTTAAGAGACCCATATCTTATATATGGGGTCTGAGCTTATTAGAAAAAAAATTATTAGAAAAATCAAAGAGACGCTCTATCTTATATATGGGGTCACTTACCCTTTTAAAATATTTTAGTCACACCTCACATAAGAGACCCCATTTCTTACATAGGGGGTCTTAAACTTTTAAAAAGAGACCCATCATCTTGAGGGGGTTTCGTTATAAAAGAGACCCCCCATCTAGAGACCCCCTTAAAGGAGTTCTCTTAGGTTATTTTGGACGGGTCTCTTTTGCCCATTTTTGTAGTAGTGAACCCCTAGCTTCTATCTAAATTCGACTGCCATATTGATGTAGAATTATGTGTCGGCCTCAGGCTCATTAAATTCATGTATAAGTATGTCTGCAAGGGAACCAACAAGATTGCATTCAACGTTGTTGAACAGCCAGGCGTACCAAAATTGGATAAGATTACAGATTTTCAGTCAGCTTGGTGGTTGTGTGCTCTTGAGGCTATGTGGAGAGTCTATGCTTTCATATTAAGCGAAATACATCCAGTTGTCCTGCAACTTCATGTTCATTTACCCAACAAGCAGACGGTTTCATTCTCGTCGTCACAAACTCTCCCTAATGTCCTAGCTAATCCAGATGCTTCAAAAACACAACTCACAGAGTTTTTCGCAATGAATGCATAGTCACTAATAGTAGCACAAATGGGATTGTTTAACAGGGATTTCCCACGTTTTTTTGAATTTGATGCAACCAAGAAAGCATGGCATCGAAGAGTTAAAGGAATTTACATTGGACGTTTGATAAGTGTTAGCCCACTTGACGGCGAGTGATACTATCTACGACTGCTGCTTAATCATATTCGTGCACCAACATCTTTTGAATATCTCAGATTATACAATGACATTTTATACGCCACATTTCGAGCTGCTGCTTTAGCACGGGGTTTATTGGAATCAGACACATATGTTGAAAATTCCCTAGATGAGGCCTGTTCCTATCAAATGCCACATTCATTGCGTTGTCTCTTTGCAACTGTAACACCCTCGATATATTCAGGAATATTATAGCGTCGTAAATCCTTTACGTAAAGATTTACAAGGGTGAAATAACGAAATGACAATAATAAACAACAATAATAAAATACAAAAAGTCTGAAACCACACCGATAATACAACGTCCAATAGTTAATATCATAACAAACCCAAATCAAATATAACAAAGGACAACGTACTCGAGTACTTTATTAAAAACAACATTTAAATTCCACAAATTATTTCGGCTGGAACATCACTCTGCACCCCCATCGTCATGCGGCTCTAATGGTTGTTTCCCTGCTCTCTTGTATCATGAACATAAACAAACGTTCACCCCCGAAGGGGTTAGCACAACGATGCTAGTACAAGTACCACAACATATTATTCAACATCTCACGAATAATAACATAAATAACAACAATACTAACGAGTGTCTTTCCACGAGAAGACTCACAAATATCATACACAAATGACAATCACAGCATGAAATCACAACATACACATGGTAATAATGATCCAGCGTTCACTGCCTAGATCCCACGATGATCCCGTCAGACCAACATGAGGTGGAAAAACCTGTCCGATGATCCAGCGCACGCTAACATAGATCCCCCGATGATCCCGTTGAACCAACACGAGGTGGACATACAACAACGACATATATTCATGATAATGTATAACATCAATACGTAAAACAATTAAAGTACTTGCCTCGAATTGATGACAAGAATAAAACCTCGGCGAATATCAATACACTCAAAGGTCGCCCCTTTGATCAATCACATTGTAAGATTCGGACCTAAAACAGAAGAAATAATATAGAGTTCATCTTACATCGAGTAACTAAAATACGAACATCTAGCAATCCAAACTACGACCTAAAGTTCAACAAAATGTATCCTACCTAATCTGCGTAACGTACGTTACGTAAACAATGTAGCGTACGTTAAGCCTGCTCGTTAGCGTACGTAAGCTACAAAGTCTAGCGTACGCTAATCATGCATTTGACAGTTCACTTCTCTGATCAGATGACTGACTCGTCTGATGATATAGCGTACGTAATTCTCAGCGGTTAACGTACGCTATCCTCATACACACTATACTCATGCAAACTTGAATGATCTTACGGTTAAAGACATCTTCGAATTCAAGGATAAATATAACATCACAACGTTATACTCAATCTTGATTACAACTTCTCTTTCGTAGTTCGGTTAATCTGAATTTGATACACTTGTTACCAATATCATCAATACCATTCCAACTTAGACCTTCGGTGATCCTTCATCTAATTCTGTTTGGCAAAAGTGATACCAATACCAAGTCTATGATCATTATGGAAACACCATTCAATACGTATTTTCAATCTCAGAACACTACTCTTATTGTTGCCATAACAAGATTCCAAATATAATGTTCTCAACAATGGTAACTTAAGCATAATCATCTCAACTTCCTAAACATGATGTTGGTTGAATAAATCATCTATGGAACTTAATATCCTTGGTAGCATGATCATAACATCCTTAAGAACACGAATCCGAGGTTGAAGATAGCATAACATACCTTAAGATGAAGAAAATGCTGAGACAATAGGTAGAATCCAAATCCGGTTGCTTGTGTGCCAGTCCAAGGTGTTACTCCACTTCAATGATCAAGTAGATGTGATATCGAAACTTTAATGATCAAATATAAGTGATCTATGGATGTTTAAGGTGGCTGGGAACTCTATGGAAATGAAGAGAGGTGAAAGACAATTGAAGGAAACGAAATGAAATGAAATGGGGTGCTGTCCCTTTTATAATTTTTCTGACTTTACGTACGTTGGCCTTCATGCATAACGTACATATTCCTCTTAGCGCACGCTATTTGTTATGCTTAGCATACGTTAACGTTCAATAATAGCTTTCTGTCCCGTTCCTGTATATTCTTACGTACGCTACCTCATCCAAGTTACATTCGTAATCGATTAGAATTAGCATACGCTATACACATCACTTAGTGTATGCTAACACCCGTTGACCCCAAAACTATCTAGGTTCATCCGCGGGAATCTTATCCGGACCCATCGACCAGCTGGCTCATGTGCTAGCCGCCCTGCTCAATTATTGACTGCCTTACGTACGTTATGCTTCATTCATAGCATACGCTAACCTTGGCACATAACGTACGCTATGCACACTTCTTAGCGTACGTTATTACGTAGTTGCATGTGAAGATTTATATGTTGATATAATCATGCATATGGATATGAATCCAAGAAAGATCATACTTCGATTATCGATGTCACGAATCCGAATAATACAGGGTTCAATTACAGATGAAATAATCAATAATTAATCCGGATATTACATACTCTCCTTCTTAAAAGGAGTTTCGTCCCGAAACTCGAGACGAAAATAACTATGCGTATCTGGATTTCATGTTATCCTCCGTCTCCCAAGTGGCTTCTTCCACTCCGTGGCGTGACCACTGAACCTTAACCAAAGCGATCGGTTTATTTCTCAATTGTTTGACTCGGCTTTCGATTATCTTGATCGATCTCTCTTCAAACGTACCATCCTTAGCGATTTCAATCTCGCTGAAATCAATGACATGACTGGGATCTAGTATATAATTCTGTAACTGGGATACATGGAACACGTTATGAACATGGCTCAGCAATGGCAGTAATGCCAACCTGTATGCTAATTCTCCAACTTTCTCAAGAATTTTGAACGGTCCGATATATCTCGGACCTTGTGATAGTTTTCGCTTTTATCATTCGAGTGAGTCTTGATATTGTTCCAGATTGATCTTTTTATCGTTGTGACCTTTTCAAGTTCAGTTCGATTTCTTGTGAACCTTGTGCGAAATTGACACCTCGTGGTTCCAAAAAGCTTATTGATGTCTTGATTTGAGGAGCGAACTTTATAGTTGTTGTGTGATAGCTGTTGTTCGATCATCGCTATTCGATCGTCGTCATCCGATTACTATAGTTTGATCTCGTATCGTGACTATTGAGCGTCTGGGCCACTTTGTAGTTTCCTTGAGTTTTGGGAAATCGTCTTCGTATTTGATCTTCCAAAGCTTTGAGTTATTGGAATTTCATACTTTTTCAGTGTTGGACTCGTGATTCGATTTTTTATACTGCTCGGTTTTATCAACTGCACTGATTAATGTTCGTTACTTTTCGTAAACATTCTCACGTATTAAATCAGACCGCAGTCACTCTGTATTGCATGTAGCTCTTGTTCGCTGTCAATATCAGATAACGTGTGTTATCTAGAGTCGCCTTGATCTTCTTTTAAGTTTCGGGACGAAACTTATTTTTAGGGAGAGAGATACCCGAGATTTTTGTTCCGATTATTTTGGATTTCTATTTTCCGGATATTTCTCGGTTGTCGAGCGTTGGTATTAAATTCTCGACGACTGATTTTGTGTTTATGTCTGTATGTGGTGATTTGTTATAAGTTGTTTTCATTTAGGATCAATGATGTTGTCCGCGAGCGTTTTGTCGCGTTCGTTCCGTGCGTTTTCGAAAATCGAGTGATCGGGTCATGGCGGCTGGGCACTGGCCGGGCAGGTGCGGCAGGAACCGGCATAGCGCATGCTACCGTCAGAAGGCAGCACGCGCTAATCGGCCGGGTAGCTAAGACAGTAGGGTATGGACATCGGCTGGACCAACAAGTAGAGCACGCTAGTCGGGCACTACACGCGCTAACTCGGCAGGCACAACGCACGCTATTAGATGCCCAGCGCATGCTACCTGACCGAGCAGTTTAGTCCAGGAGGTTCTTGACAGGTTGACTAGCGCACGATGGCGGGCCCCGGCCGAAGGTTCTAGGCCAAGACTGGACCGTTAGCACAGGCTGACCGGACACCCTAGCGCGCGCTTTCCCTTTCTCCCAAAACGAAAGATTCCCCGAGTAGGAGAAACTATTAAAAGCACGTGATCTCCAATACTGAACTCTAATGGGCGACGGCGCACGTCTGCATAAGATTTTTGTCGACTCTGGGCAGTTAACAGTCTTTCGCGAATCAAGGCTATCTTCTCTCGTGTCTGTATGATCAATTACGGTTCCGTCCCTATCAAGTCTGATGAATCATCCCAACATAGGGGCGATCTGCATCTCCTCCCGTATAATGCCTCAAACGGTGCCATCTTAATAGAAGCATGCCAACTATTGTTGTAGGTGAATGCAATAGATGAACTTCCCAATCAGTCGACCAATCTAAGGCACAAACTCTCAGCATGTCTTCTACTATTTGAATAGTCCTCTCGAACTGTCCGTATGTCTGCGGATGATAAGCTGTGCTGAAGTTCAATTCGGTTCCCAAGGCCTTATGCACTGCTTTCCAAAAATGTGACACGAAACGACTGTCTCGATCAGAAATAATGGTCTTTGGAGTACCATGCAATCGGACTATCTCTGCAATAAACACTCGTGCCAACTTCTCTGGTCCCCAAGTGTCCTTAATGCCCAGAAAATGAGCCGATTTGGTTACACGGTCAACTATCACCCAAATCATGTTCATTCCTGTTCTGGAACTCAGCATATTAGTGATAAAATCCATCGATATGTCCTTCCACTTCCATTCAGTAATCGGGAGCGGTTTCAGCATTTCGGTAGGTCGTTGATGTTCAATCTTAACCTGCTGACAAGTCAAACATTTCAAGACATAATCCGCTTCGTCTTTCTTCATGTTGCCCCACCAGGAATTCTGCTTCAGGTCCTTATACATCTTACTGGTGCCCTAGTGGATAGAGGAGATTTCATCCCTGAAACCAAAACAACGAGAGCGAGGTGTTATCATAGCAACCTTCCCGGCAATCTTCTCTTGGTCCCGCATTTGATCTCCATGACCATCTGTACCCTGGTCACTACACGACCTCTGCCCCTCGGCATACTGAACAAGTAACCACTCAGCACGATGAAACTAAAATACTAGCGCAGCACAACATATCGCCATAGGGCATGTAATAGCAACACGATAAAAATGCCCACTCTAGATGATTACACGAATTCAAACATACAATTGCAATACCCAGAACTTGCTGTCATAACTAACCATTTAAATAACCACATGTTACCACTCAATACCATCACGATCAACAACAAATAGCTATTCCATGGTCATGCTCTCTTGGCATCGACCCCCATAGGTTTTACCGAACCGTCCCCGGGTGGCAGCCCATTCATATATGTACTAACCGTTTCCACATATCAACAATCTCATTCAAATAACGTCATACGAGTTAGAAGGCAGGTCCAACTCATGCAAACCACAATTTAATACTCAACCAAAATTCCTTAGCAAGAAAGGTAACTTGACAACAAACTAAATCACTCGGCTTCACAAGTAATCATTTCAATTCAAATCGAGTAAGATTTTTCATCTTTCACTATTTATTTATTTTTGAAAAATAAAAATCGTATTGTACTTTGAAATATAACAATATTATGGTGTGAAAGATTTTTAAAATCGTGTACTCGAATTGTGTGAAAATAAAACAGCACGTCTAAAATCATTTTCGTAAATCCTCTCAATCACGACAAAAATCAACGACGGTAATATTTTACAAAGTGTCCAAGATACTTTAAAACAACTTCTTTCAAATAACGTCGGGGTTCTATTTGAGAATACAAGGTTGGATCGCTAATTTCAAACAATTCTCAAAGTCATACGAAGCCGCCGATTAATCGTACCGTCGAAATAGTTTCAAAAATTTGTATTTCCACAAATTACACAAGCTTATGAAATTTTCAGAAAAGCATTTTCGAACACACACACACGGCAGACATAATTTATCAATTCATCAAACAAAATAAATTATCATCTAACGCGACGAAAAATCATAACACATATTCACGCACAACAATTGTCATCACTAGACAACACACAGAGAATGCGGTCGCAGATGATCGATTTAACGACCGCAAAAGTTAGACCTAATGGTTACAAAATGGCAGTTCTATAGCCGCTGTCTAGACTGATTAACACATGCTACAACAATGATTAGAGTGCATTACCCATGCCATATTAGCGCGCGCTAGCCTTATACTTAGCGTGCGCTAACTACTCTAATTCAGCAACATGATTTCAAACATATACAAGACAATACTAGAACCGAAGGTTACAAATAAGCAACAACATACGAATCTGAATGCCATCGATGCACATGATTTCACATCTAACAAGCAACCATCAAAAGACAATTGTCATTCGAAACCGAAATTTCACCTCTCAGGAAAGATTGTTATCTCAACGAGTACATACCAAACAACTCAGCGTTCACACCACCATTTTAATCATAAAATTGGGCACTATTGCCCAAACAAAGATAACATCATCACTGTATAACTTCAGATTGACAATCATGAAACCGAAAAGTTGAAAGTGAGAGTCACGTCTTGAGTACATTTTGCATACCTCATTTGAGATTAAAAATCGTGTTTTGAAAACTTATAGTACAAAATGAAAATAAAATATTGGTAGATTGAATTCTCAAAAGTTTTCGACCTGAGGTCATCATATGAAAATCAAACTTTTTCCTCCTTTGGAGGAAGTTTTAAAATAAAATTACGTGACTCTTCAGAAACGTTCAAAGCCTTAGAATTCTAAAGTCGTTACTCCTGTAAAACAGTTTATACAAGGATATATACACCGGCACCACTCTTCATTCCAATGCAATATGAGAATCAAATAAGCATAGGTCACGTACTCACATTCCACATTTAAATTCCACCTTATAACACAGAATCACATATATGCACTACCTTTCGTACAAAGCCTCAAATGGTGCCATTTTGATCGAGGAGTGCCAACTGTTGTTGTACGTAAACTCAATCAATGGTAGGTGCGATTCCCAATCATTTTTCCAGTCTAGGGCACAGGCTCTCAACATGTCCTCAAGTGCCTGAATCGTTCGCTCTGACTGTCCGTCCATAGATCACACGAAGATAATGGCTGCACCTTGATACTAATCACGACCGACATCTCAGACTACGCATCGCGACACGACTTAGACATACACAATCTGACAAAACAAGACTCAACAATACACGACTTGACCCGACAGCCTAGGTTTCCACAACCTAAGCTCTCATACCATAATTGTAACACCCCAAGATTATAACCGGGACACGCCGCGGACCCTATCCGTGAAGATCTGCCAGGCTAGACACCGAACAACACAATACATTACAAGCTGACGTAACAAAATAACGAACCATTAGACCGAATTGATCTTTCACCAAAAGCATACTACTGAAAATGCACATTTCTATCTCGACTCATACCATACAAGGGCCAAACTCACTTACAACTCATACAACAATAAATATGACCCCGGAGAGAACAACACAATAAACACCAACTATCTGCACCCAGATCTGGCCTTCGTGTGATTAGTATCATTCATCTTCCATCATCCTTCGTACCGATCCTGTGACTGCTCCCACGAACCTGCATGAACCTGGACACATAAAAGACATCCACCCCCGATAACTCGGAGGGTAGCAAAATTCCACTATTTTGCTAGTACAAGTATCATACTATACGAAATGTAACAAGCAAATAGCCACTACAAATCAGATACGATAATCAACTTTAAAACATTCCCGAGAGGTTTTAGAATTTTGAATTCAAGCAAAGAAGTATTTGAAAATAAACTCATCATCTCGGGAATTTTGAAAGTAGAAATCTTTTTGGACCTCGAGTCCCAAATTAGAAAACCTTTTCAAAAATCTTGGCATCTTAGCCCAAATCTCAAATTGTATTCCATCAATTTATAGTACGAAAACATTTCCACAATTTTCGTGGGACTCAGCCCAGTATTCTTTTCATAAAACTTTGATCCTCAAAACATGCTCGTGACACCGTGATCCCTTGTGATGTGTCTCCGTAGGTTCGACAACCCACGCAGATTGAGCAAAAACAATACATCAACATCAAACATGCTCGTGACCCCGTGATCCCCTACCACGTGTCTCTGTAGGTTCAACAACCCACACTGATTGAGCCAAAACGACAATCACAACAAACATGTTCGTGACCCCGTGATCCCTTGCCACGTGTCTCCATGGGTTCAACAACCCACACAGATTGAGCCAAAAGAACAATCACAACAAATAGTCCCGACTCCATGATCCCTTGACACAAATCACCGTCGGCCCCGTCGAGCCCACACGGTTAGACGAACTCTATCCTGACCCGATGATCCCTTGCCATGTGTCATCATAGGCCTCGTCAGACCCGCACGATTGGACCTCATCACCTCATAATAAGTTCCGATCCCATGGTCCCTTGCCATGAATCCTTGTAGCCCCCGTCGAACCCACACGAGTGAACTTAGCATCATATCACACAACATTCACATTCACATTGTACCAACACGTTCACGATCAATCAATCACATTGTTTTTCACAACTTCACACAACTATCACACATAGCACAACCTCGACAATCCAACCATCAACATTAGTAACACATAATCAAGCATACCTCATGATCGAAACAGAACACGTTGCACAACCACATGTACAACCAATCAATAAGCTTATCGCAATCCTGCACACGTAACACAACACGTAATGCATGTACGTAGAACAAATCTAACACAATCATCACAACCATCATGATTCTTCGATCATGAACAATTATGCACCACAAAACCAACATGAAGTATTTACCATAATTGGTTTATAATCATACATATGAAATATATATATATATATTCATCGAGGTAATCCAATCATCGTAAATCTAACATGTAATCTCTATTCACAAGGCACAAATCGTATAAACATGATACTTGCCTCATTGACCAATACCAAACACTCTGGTGAACACGGTTCAACTCAGAAACCTCGAACCCCAAATAAGACAACGAACAGAAGAGTTCCGACTCGAGTTCTTCACAAAGATTTTATTCTTAAGACATATCATCAATAAATCAACGATTGTTCGAGGAACAATAATCGTATAACGTCCGAATCCCCCTCTAAGACCTTTTATCGGACACCTTCAAGGCGTCGATTAGGAATTCAACAAAACGACGAATTCTTGACAATTAAACCATGGAACAACAAGGAAATTTATAGAATACAACTTAATAATCATTAATCCATAACTAATCTAGGTTACTTCGGATTAAACGGACGAAGTCTAGCAAAATTCCCAATTGTCCCAAAACTAAGATTTTAGGAAAAACTTACCCTGATTCAGTCGATCGGTGGAGGTTATGGAATGATTAATTGATGATAGGAACTCCAGGACTTCGTGGATTCATAGTTTAACATGTCTTCAAGTGCTCCAAGACTTGGTTGCGGAAGGAACGAAGGTGGAATGGGAAAAATGAGTGAAAGTCGACTGCTCGGTCATATATATATTGATGCGCATTAGCGCACGCTAGGGTGTCCGGTTAGCGTGCACTAATGGGCCATTCTTGGCCTAGAGCCTTCGGTCGGGCCCTGCCACCGTATGCTAGTAAACCCGTCTAGAACCTCTTGGACTAATCTGCTCGGTCAGGTAGCGCGCGCTGGGTAGCCGAATAGCATGTGCTATGCCTACCGAGTTAGCGCGCGCATGTAATACCCGGTTGTAATTCAGTAATTATCATTCAGTATTTATCATTCAGTAGTTGATATTCAGTAATTTCACTCATTATTGATCATTTGTCACTCATATTCAATCATGGTATTCATCATTCAGAGTAATTGTATCGTGTATCAATCGTCATTCATCACTAATCTAATTGGAGTTTCGTGCCGTGTTTATCATCATCGTCATTTTCATTGTGGGTTGTGCGTGAGGAGTAGCGCACGCTACGTACTCTCTGTAGCGTACGCTAATTGAGTACAGGTAGCGCACGCCACCACTCAGCATTAGCGCACGCTAAGCTTAACCTGGCTGCAGTCCAGAAGGTACTGGACTGCAGGTGAGTTATAAGTAACGCACGCTACGAATGGTAAGTAGCGCGCGCTAGTGGGTTATAGTAGCGCACGCTAATATTTGGTGTAGCGCGCGCTAAGGTCGGATCAGGTTGAATCCAGTGACTACTGGACTGAATTGAATTTATTCATAGCGCACGCTAGGAGTGGTGTTTAGCGTACGCAAGCGGTATTGTAGCGCACGCTACTTTTTGGTCGTAGCGCACGCTATCGAGGTCAGATCAGAGGACTGATAGTTTCTGGATTCCAGTGCTGGGAATCAAATAATTCGTTAGCGCACGCTAACTATGAGTATTAACGCACGCTAATGATATGGCCATAGCGCACGCTACAAAAGGTACGTAGCGCGCGCTACCGTGTTCGGACAGTGGGTACTGGATTACCCAAACTACTCGTTAGCGCACGCTACGCACAAGGGCTAGCGCACGCTAACCTGGACTGGCTATAAATTGGACAGTTTAGCCGGATTTCGTCATTTGTCATCTATTTCTCATACTCTCGTCGGTTCTTGGCGATTTGGGCGATTTTGGAGAGTTCTCTTCGAGCTTTTATCATCAATCATCATTTTCAAGGCTTTGAGTTGGATTATCATCACTTCATCATCTCCTTAACATCGAATCAAAGGTATTAATCTCTTGGATCTAGAATTTCGGATTTTTGGGTTTTTCCTTCCGATTTCTTCGTGTAAGCTTGGATTATCACTGGAATATGTTAGATATGGATTATCTACCTTGGATAAATATATTCCTACGGATTTAATGGTTATTTTCGGAATTATTTCAAGAACCCTTGGGGTTGACTTTGGTTAATTGGGGATTTTCCGATTGATGTGGTTTTAAACTTGAATTACGGATTCCCGGTGGATTATTGACATCATTGGAAGTGTTTTGATGGTTTGAAATACTCATTTTGGTGTTGGTTTCGACATATTCGAGACCGGATATTTTCGTAGTTGTGTGGTTGGTTATGTATCTGTTAGAATGCCCCTATGAGTTTGATTATCGTTGTTTCGACCTTTGGGTTAGACGTGTTTTGTTGCTTGATACGTGTATTGAACGATTGTTGGTAATTATTGTTATTCAAGGTTGTTCGAGCGACCGGTATCTTGGTTAGGACGTTGTTCGTGGACGGACATTCTTCATCGTTGTTGAGTAAGTTGATTCTTACTCGGTTAAAAGGATATTCATTCCTTTTGTTGTTGATCATTCATAATCATAACTCATTCATCATTGTATTAATCATTTTGAGACTTGTAATTGTCGGATAATCATTTCATTAGCGAGGAACGGCGGTTCCAATCATTTCATTGAAAACTATCAATCACTTCATTATCACTTTCGTATCGGTGAGTCATTCTTGACTTTGTCGGATTATTATTATTCATTGATATTCATTATGGTCATTCTTGTTCATATGACCTTCTGAGTTTATATTGCGTGGCCGGGTGCGGATGTGTGGAATTTTTAGTCGGGCACGTGATGGCCATGTATTGGGAGTGATACATTGGACTGTGCACACGGTAACGATTACTCCGTGAGACTAATTAGGTACAAGGACGGGTGTGTCCGGTCATCCGTCTTGTACACTTGCACAGAACACTACGGGCGTACTATAATGCTCCTCTTCAACGTAATTCATAACTAAGGATATTTCATAACTTCAGTTAAATCATGTTTGTGTATTTTCAACCCTTGAGGATTGTTGTTACGTAACGGCCCATTTGAGGATTTTGTTTTTCGTGTCATGGCAAGGCAAAAGCACGGGAATAACATCTTGACGGCGGTCCCAATGATACTAGTAGGGGCCCGTTCTTTTGATTATTCATATTATTGTCATTCATTTTCCGCAGATTTTCATTTGGATACTCGTTTCATTCGGTGTTGTGTATTTTATCTTCATATAAAATACACTAGTATTCAGTATTGTCTGGTGTGTTGTACTTAAACTCCTCATCGGAGTAATTATTTTCGTAATGTGGTTCGGTACTACATTTACCCTGTGTAATTCATTCAATTTCATTCGCCTGGTGGGTCCCAGTCGGGGATCTACGGCACTGTAATATCCGCCTAGATTGGGGTGTTACAGAGTTGGTATCGGAGCGTGGTTTTGAATACTACCTTCCGAGTTATGTCTCATTTGAAATCATCATCATCGGACTAGTATCATTGGACTTTCGCGTCATGTGTGACCTGTGCAAATGCCGAGCCAATCAGACCGAAAGAACTGTAAGATTTCTAACGCCATGGTATAATTTCTGGCAATAATCATTCATTCATCACTCCTCAATTAACAATCCTCAAACATCATTATTCATCATGATCAGGACGATCATGTTAACTCATTAATCACTCAATTCATTTCATCATTCATTATGATCAGGACGATCATGTTAACTCATTAATTACTCAATTCATTTCATTACTCAGTTATTGATCTGGAAGATCATATCATCAACCTGGTTAACTTGTTCAAGATACTCATTTCTAGAATTTCATCAGATGATCATGTCACCTCAGTTAATCATTCATGTAATCACTGTGTTAGAGCGCATATGCTAATTTTCATCATCTCATGACATAATCATAACGTGATATTCATGCGGGGAATATAATCATTATGCGACCTTCCTACTTCAGTATGGAGAGAGATGTCAAAGGATGCACGGGGAGAGGCCGCGGTGCGGGCCGAAACTCGGGAAATAATCACTCGCTATCGGGAAATCGTATCCAGGACTCGGCTCGATCAGAAGATGTTCGGGTTGATCCACTCACTTTTATGCAGGTCATGATGACCCATATGCAATTGCTTAATCATCATTGCGCCTCTCTGGCCGAATTAATCGAGAGGACTCTCACGTATAAGCCTGCTGCTAAGGAAATTGCGGAGCAACAACCTTCATCTGTCTACAAGAAATCAACGGCGTAATCGGTCGAAGGCGGTGGTCAACCTCCAAGAAACCTCGTGCGGGTCCTAACGCGTTCGGCGACCTCCTACGGCACCTAATCTGCGGGATCTCGGTCCGGCGGCCTCGGCCATCATCTGTTTCAACTGTGGGGCGCCGGGCCATTTCAGTACTAGGTGTACGCCGTCTATCACATGTCATAATTGTGGGAATTACGGGCATAAGGCCCGTTTTTGCCGAAAGGACTCTAAGTCGGCTCCGGCGGCATCTCGAGCCCCAAACAATCGGCGATTCAGAATCAGACTACTTTGTCAGCGTCGTTTAAGACAATGGAAGCAATCAAAGGTGGAGCTCATATTTATCAGACGGGAGCGTCCGGTTCGGGAGCCGGCAGGTCCCGGATTCATGTGATGAAAAGGATCAACGATCCGGTGGTCCGAACGATCTCAGGTATACTCGTAATTTTATTTCAACCCGTGTGTACCTTTAGATACTGATGCACCGCATTCATTCATTTTCGAGTCATGATTGAATAGACTTAATTCGGTTAGTCCTATTGCTTGTGGACCTCATACCATCGGTGTACCTAACGATGGAAGGTTTTTGGAAATTATACCAAGGTAAGCTTAATGACCGCGATTGGTTAGTGGACCTAATCGTGGTGAACTTATCTAAGGACGATATAATATTGAGTGTCACTTAGATGGATTGTCACGATATCATTTTCAATGTTCGTAAACATATGGTCACTATCATTTCCGTCGTTGGATGTCGAATGTGTGCTTCAGGGAGGTGATCCCCGTTGTTCCAGAGGAATTTTTAATATGACGGAAGCAGAGGAATTCCACGATCGAGTTATTCAATCATTCATTATATCATTGTCATCGATTGGCCGTTCATAGGCAATCGAGTTATTCAATCATTCATTGTATCATTTTCATCGATTGGCCGTTCATGGGCAATCGAGTTACTTAATCATTCATTATATCATTGTCACCTTTTGGCCGTTCTTAGACAATCGAGGTGTTCAATCATTCGTGGTATCATTTACATCGATTGACGATGTATTTCCCTAAGGGGTTACTTGGTTGCCTTCACATAGAGTTGTGGAATTCACGAGTGAGTTGGAGCCCGGTACGCCCCCGTTATCGAAGACACCTTATCGGATGGCCCCGACCGAAATGCAGAAATTGGAGACTCAACTTGAGTAATTGTGCGAGGAAGGTTATCTCCAACCGAGTGCGCCCCCGTGGGGAGCACCAGTGTTATCTGTCAAGGAGAAGTATGGTTCGTTCGTGTGTGTATTATTACCGGGAGTTGAACAGGATGATGATCAAGGATAAATATCCTCTACCCCGTATCGATGATCTTTTGGATCAACTTCAGGGAGTTTCAGTATTTTCCAAGATCGACTTAAGATCTGGATATCATCAGTTGCGGATTCGAGAGTCGGATATCACGAGGACGGCATTTCGAACACGCTATGGTCATTATGAGTTTGCGGTTATGCCGGTTGGGTTGATTAATGCACCTGCGGTATTCATGGAGTTAATGAATCAGGTTTTCATCGACTTTTGGATCAGTTTGTTGTTGTCTTCATAGACGACATTTTGATCTTCTCGTGACCGAGAGGAACACGAGGTCCATCTTCATCAGGTTCTCGACGTGTTAAGACGAGAGCAACTTTATGGAAAGTTTTTCCAAAGGTGATTTCTGGATGTCCGAAGTGACTTTTCTCGGACAGGTAATTTCATCAGATGGAGTGCGGGTTGATCCTCAGTAGACGGAGGCTACCCAAGATTAGTTACCTCCGAGAAATGTTAAGGAAATCCGAAGCTTTCTCGGATTAGTCGATTCTATCAGCGGTTTGTGGAAGGATTTTCTAAAATTGTCCAGTCAATTCATTCATCACTCAGTTAATCTCATTGTTCAGTCAATTCATTCATCACTCAGTTAATCTCATTGTTCAATTAATTCATTCATCACTCAGTTAATCTCATTGTTCAGTCAATTCATTCATCACTCAGTTAACCTCATTGTTCAGTCAATTCATTCATCACTCAGTCAATCTCATTGTTCAGTCAATTCATTCATCACTCAGTCAATCTCATTGTCCAGTCAATTCATTCATCACTCAGTTAATCTCATTGTTCAGTCAATTCATTCATCACTCAGTTAATCTCATTGTTCAATTAATTCATTCATCACTCAGTCAATCTCATTGTTCAATCAATTCATTCATCACTCAGTTAATCTCATTGTTCAATCAATTCATTCATCACGGAGTCAATCTCATTGTTCGATTAATTCATTAACCATCCAGTCCATCTCACGGTTCAGTTGTTGTTCTTGTGAATCAAATTTTTCAACCTTGTGAACTTGTTCAAGGTAATCATTTCAGGAATTTCATCAGATAGGCTTGTCACCTCACTTGTTTTTTTTTCTTGCGATCTTCTCATATCACGGCGTCATGTCGACGATCGTTTTATTGCATTATTAATGCATTCATTTTGTTAGAGCGTGTATGCTCATTGTTATCATTCCGTCTTGAAATCATAATGCAATCTTCATACGAGATCTGTAATTATCACGTGACTTTCCTGCCTCGGTATGGAAAGAGCTCAGAGGGACATCGGACTCCGACGTCCAAGAGATCGTTCTAGTCATATTCGTGCTGGGAGAGCATCTTCATCTTAGACGACGAGTTCAACTGTTGTATGCTTTAACAGTGTTACAACAGGACATTCATCACCGGTGTTGAGCAAGTTAATTCTTGCTCGGTAATAGGATAATCATTCATTTCATCGCCGTTCAATTATTCGCATAGGTCATTCATCATATATCAATCCCGTTTAGACTTATATTTGTCAACCAATCATTCACTTCACGGGGAACAATGGTTCCAATAATTTCATTCGAGTTATCACTCATTTCGTTATTAGTTCACCTCGGCGAGTTATTCTTGATCCTTGTCGGATTTCTAATCATTTATCATTCATCATAGTCACTCTCGTTTTGGTAACCTTCGGGGTCATATTAAGCGGTGAGTTCAGATTTGGGTCTTTGTTGAATCGTTGTGATCGAGGAGATCGATGGTATGGAGGATATCGATGTTGGGTACATTTGATATATAGCCTTGCCTTTCAGATGACTATAACTCAATCCGTATTAAGGTGTCGTGGTTGTGGATCATTTATTGTTGATCTATCTTATAATGATCGTATTTGAGAATCTTGAGATTTTGAGATCGTTTGATGCATTCCTTTTGGTGTCATACCGAGACTTCATGATAATTTGGGAGATCGTTCATTGTGATCTGAGACGTCAAGACTTGGGGACTTGGGCGTGCGATTGATTTGGTCCCGAGAACTAGTTGGACATTATTGTTTGCAGATCGTGATGGATAGTTCATGTCCCGAGTTGTTTACCCTTAGTTTCGAGGACGAAACTCTTTTAAGGGGGGGTGTATGTAATACCCGGTTGTAATTCAGTAATTATCATTCAGTATTTATCATTCAGTAGTTGATATTCAGTAATTTCACTCATTATTGATCATTTGTCACTCATATTCAATCATGGTATTCATCATTCAGAGTAATTGTATCGTGTATCAATCGTCATTCATCACTAATCTAATTGGAGTTTCGTGCCGTGTTTATCATCATCGTCATTTTCATTGTGGGTTGTGCGTGAGGAGTAGCGCACGCTACGTACTCTCTGTAGCGTATGCTAATTGAGTACAGGTAGCGCACGCCACCACTCAGCATTAGCGCATGCTAAGCTTAACCTGGCTGCAGTCCAGAAGGTACTGGACTGCAGGTGAGTTATAAGTAACGCACGCTACGAATGGTAAGTAGCGCGCGCTAGTGGGTTATAGTAGTGCACGCTAATATTTGGTGTAGCGCGCGCTAAGGTCGGATCAGGTTGAATCCAGTGACTACTGGACTGAATTGAATTTATTCATAGCGCACGCTAGGAGTGGTGTTTAGCGTACGCAAGCGGTATTGTAGCGCACGCTACTTTTTCGTCGTAGCGCACGCTATCGAGGTCAGATCAGAGGACTGATAGTTTCTGGATTCCAGTGCTGGGAATCAAATAATTCGTTAGCGCACGCTAACTATGAGTATTAACGCACGCTAATGATATGGCCATAGCGCACGCTACAAAAGGTACGTAGCGCGCGCTACCGTGTTCGGACAGTGGGTACTGGATTACCCAAACTACTCGTTAGCGCACGCTACGCACAAGGGCTAGCGCACGCTAACCTGGAGTGGCTATAAATTGGACAGTTTAGCCGGATTTCGTCATTTGTCATCTATTTCTCATACTCTCGTCGGTTCTTGGCGATTTGGGCGATTTTGGAGAGTTCTCTTCGAGCTTTTATCATCAATCATCATTTTCAAGGCTTTGAGTTGGATTATCATCACTTCATCATCTCCTTAACATCGAATCAAAGGTATTAATCTCTTGGATCTAGAATTTCGGATTTTTGGGTTTTTCCTTCCGATTTCTTTGTGTAAGCTTGGATTATCACTGGAATATGTTAGATATGGATTATCTACCTTGGATAAATATATTCCTACGGATTTAATGGTTATTTTCGGAATTATTTCAAGAACCCTTGGGGTTGACTTTGGTTAATTGGGGATTTTCCGATTGATGTGGTTTTAAACTTGAATTACGGATTCCCAGTGGATTATTGACATCATTGGAAGTGTTTTGATGGTTTGAAATACTCATTTTGGTGTTGGTTTCGACATATTCGAGACCGGATATTTTCGTAGTTGTGTGGTTGGTTATGTATCTGTTAGAATGCCCCTATGAGTTTGATTATCGTTGTTTCGACCTTTGGGTTAGACGTGTTTTGTTGCTTGATACGTGTATTGAACGATTGTTGGTAATTATTGTTATTCAAGGTTGTTCGAGCGACCGGTATCTTGGTTAGGACGTTGTTCGTGGACGGACATTCTTCATCGTTGTTGAGTAAGTTGATTCTTACTCGGTTAAAAGGATATTCATTCCTTTTGTTGTTGATCATTCATAATCATAACTCATTCATCATTGTATTAATCATTTTGAGACTTGTAATGTTGGAACATTTTGTTCCATACATAAATTAAAAAGTGTTTTGATGATTAATGTTGATAAGCAAAACAAAACAACAAAGAGACGAAGCAAAGCATCGAAGGAATCGAAGTACAAAAAGCTGGAAAATCTCAAAGCTAACGTACGTAATATGTGATCATTAACGTACGTAATGGTAGCAGCTTAACGTACGTAATGGATGAGAGATAACGTACGTAAAGGAGTTCAAACAAGTGAACGTTGGAGAAGTCAAAGTCAGCAAAGCATACAACGGATATATGACGTCATGAGTGACGTAATGTTAACGTACGTAACAAAGGAAAGGCTAACGTACGTAACTCAAATGATGAAACTCACTGGACTGATTTGTGAAGATGCTAACGTACGTAACCAGCCATGGTTAACGTACGTAATGAGGCTTACGTACGTAATGGAGAGCATATAACGAACGTAATGAGCAGTCTGGCAGCTAACGGCTAGTTTGAAGATGGAGCCTATAAATACCATCCCTATGGTATTGTTTGAGTACAACAACCTTGAGCAAATAGTCTATTCTTGTGATATTATTATACACATTCTTGTTGTTGATATTGAGCTTAATTGTAAGTGTTTGAGTGAGAATTCACGAAAAACATACACGAGTGATAAAAGAAAAGATACGATTGGATTCGGTGTTATTAGGATCAAGGATCCGGCATTATTAGAATCGCAATCGCTATCGAGTGAGGTTTATCTAGTACCCATAGAAAGCTAGAGAGGTTGATTCCTTGTCCTACGAAAAGGAAAACGGTTTAACTTGGACCGACACAAAGACAAGTACGAGTGGTTTATCACGGACCAATAGAAGACGTGATTGTAACGGTTATACCTCGACCGATAGAAGAGAGGCGTAGAGGTTTTTATCTTGATCCTATAGAAAAAGATACCTAGAGAGGACGTAGGCTCGTTTATAGCTGAACCTCTATAAATCCTCGTGTCCTTTATTTTCCGCACCTTTTATTTACGCTTCCGCACACGGCGCAAATATCCGACCCTGTACCTAACAATTGGTATCGGAGAGGTACTCCAATACGCGGCTTAACATCCGAGGAGAAGATCCAAAATGGCTTTTCAAATGGCTCCCGTCGAAGGCCTTGCTCTCAACCGACCACCATTCTTTGATGGCTCAAATTATTTGACGTGGAAGAAGAAGATGTCGATATTCATCCGAGCATATGACATCGAAATTTGGAAGATTATCTGCCTTGGCCCGAAAGTTCCAATCAAATCCGGCCAGTGCGCTCAAATCTTTCGAAGAATACGACGATGCCGATTGGAAAATGACCATCTAAATTGTAAGGCTACTCAACTCTTATTTTGTGCCTTAAATCCTAAGAGGTCAATCGAATCTCATCGTGTGAGAGTGCGAAAGAAATATGGAAAATTCTAGAAATCACACACGAAGGGACGACTCAAGTCAAGGAGACGAAGATAAATATGCTTCTCCATGACTACGAGTTATTCATGATGAAGGGTGACGAGTCCATCACCAATATGCTCGACCGATTCTCGGTCATCACCAATGGACTAGCTTCGTTTGGCAAACCATTATCTAGTAGTGAAAAAGTTAAGAAAATTTTACGATCACTACCTAGCGAATGGGACGGCACCGTGACCGCGATTATGGAATCTAAAGACCTCAACACGCTCGATTTTAGTGCCCTTGTTGGTTCACTAATCAATTATGAGATTGTTTTAAAATCACGAAGTGTCAAGCCAAGCCGAAGGAACGATCGTTAGCCATGAAGGCTAAGATGTCGAGGAAGAAAGAAGAAATTCGTGGAGGAAAGCGACGAAGAA
This sequence comes from Orobanche coerulescens, assembly GCA_033398695.1. Classification (NCBI taxonomy): domain Eukaryota; kingdom Viridiplantae; phylum Streptophyta; class Magnoliopsida; order Lamiales; family Orobanchaceae; genus Orobanche; species Orobanche coerulescens. The sequence continues at coordinate 127,581,221 of CM065811.1, read as the reverse complement.
TCGGCATATTATGCCAAAAACATTAATAAGTTTCAAACCTTATTAAACCGGAGGAAGAAGGATATCTCGGGCGAATCTAAGAAATTCGACAACTCTTATCGATTATGTGGAAAACTGTGCCACTTCGCTAAGCATTGTCGTGTCAAACCCAAGAAGGAGGTTCTCGTGGCTACTTGGAGCGATGAAGATGAAGACGATGATTTCATCAATCAAAATAATCTCGCTCTCATGGCCGGAGTTTGTTCGACGACAATGACGTCGAAAGCCGTAAGTACATCCTCCCGTGATGAACTTTTTGATGCATTTGAATTATTGCATACGGATTTTCAAAATGCATTATCGGAAATCAAATCCCTTAAGTCTAAAATTAAATCTTTGGAAATTGAAAATTCCAAAATTATCGAGAAGGGAAAATTTGTTGAAATCGATCATTCAAAATGTATTGAAAATGAAAATATTTTGAAAAATGATCTCGTTAAAATCCAAACCGAGCTTAAATCTTTGACAAAGAAATTCTCGTGCGAAACGAAATTTGAACAAATGCTTGGTGTTCAAAAGTTTACTTTGAATAAAGAGGGTTAGGATTCAAAACTCGTTTGAAAAACGAATCCGTTAATTTCAAGATACCCCATTGCGAAAAGTGTTTGAAAATCGGGCATCATATTTCAAGTTGCAAAAGCCCGAGACGGACGATAAAAATTAAGAAAATTTGGGTTCCTAAAGGAACAATCGTTTCAAATATCGTCTACGTTTCTAAACAAAAACCAACTTTATGTTGGATCCCCAAAAATTAATGTTTGTATTTTACTCAGGGGGAGTATTTTTTTAAGGAGATATTATTCTCAGGGGAGTTTTTACCCTTTATGCAAATATTCATAAATTGTATCATGCATATTTTATATTGGTATTATTTATTTCAATTGTTATTTAATCCACTTTTTGATGAATACAAAAAGGGGGAGAGATAGAGAATGGAGAAATAAGTCGAAAATGTGATTAACCGTGAAAGGGGGAGAAAAATCGAAGAAAATCGATAGCATACAAAAAGAATTGAAAAATGAAGAGGAGAAGTGAAAAAATGACAGAAAAAGAAAAATGAGGAGACGTCGAAAAGACGATGAAAATTTAAAAATGGAGAAAAGAATAGAAGGAGTCGAAAAAATAATGGGAGAAGATTCTAACGAAACGGACAAAGTCAAAAACTTTGGTCTGTAAAGATATACATATATTTGTATTTTTGCAGGAAAATCCCATTGTCGGAGTGTTGTTTTGTAATCATCAAAAAGGGGGAGATTGTTGGAACATTTTGTTCCATACATAATTAAAAAGTGTTTTGATGATTAATGTTGATAAGCAAAACAAAACAACAAAGAGACGAAGCAAAGCATCGAAGGAATCGAAGTACAAAAAGCTGGAAAATCTCAAAGCTAACGTACGTAATATGTGATCATTAACGTACGTAATGGTAGCGACTTAACGTCGTAATGGATGAGAGATAACGACGTAAAGGAGTTCAAACAAGTGAACGTTGGAGAAGTCAAAGTCGCAAAGCATACAACGGATATATGACGTCATGAGTGACGTAATGTTAACGCACGTAACAAAGGAAAGGCTAACGTCGTAACTCAAATGATGAAACTCACCGGACTGATTTGTGAAGATGCTAACGCACGTAACCAGCCATGGTTAACGACGTAATGAGGCTTACGACGTAATGGAGAGCATATAACGTACGTAATGAGCGATTGGCAACTAACGGCTAGTTTGAAGATGGAGCCTATAAATACCATCCCTATGGTATTGTTTGAGTACAACAACCTTGAGCAAATAGTCTATTCTTGTGATATTATTATACACATTCTTGTTGTTGATATTGAGCTTAATTGTAAGTGTTTGAATGAGAATTCACGAAAAACATACACGAGTGATAAAAGAAAAGATACGATTGGATTCGGTGTTATTAGGATCAAGGATCCGGCATTATTAGAATCGCAATCGCTATCGAGTGAGGTTTATCTAGTACCCATAGAAAGCTAGAGAGGTTGATTCCTTGTCCTACGAAAAGGAAAACGGTTTAACTTGGACCGACACAAAGACAAGTACGAGTGGTTTATCACGGACCAATAGAAGACGTGATTGTAACGGTTATACCTCGACCGATAGAAGAGAGGCGTAGAGGTTTTTATCTTGATCCTATAGAAAAAGATACCTAGAGAGGACGTAGGCTCGTTTATAGCCGAACCTCTATAAATCCTCGTGTCCTTTATTTTCCGCACCTTTTATTTACGCTTCCGCACACGGCGCAAATATCCGACCCTGTACCTAACATGTAATTGTCGGATAATCATTTCATTAGCGAGGAACGGCGGTTCCAATCATTTCATTGAAAACTATCAATCACTTCATTATCACTTTCGTATCGGTGAGTCATTCTTGACTTTGTCGGATTATTATTATTCATTGATATTCATTATGGTCATTCTTGTTCATATGACCTTCTGAGTTTATATTGCGTGGCCGGGTGCGGATGTGTGGAATTTTTAGTCGGGCACGTGATGGCATGTATTGGGAGTGATACATTGGACTGTGCACACGGTAACGATTACCTCCGTGAGACTAATTAGGTACAAGGACGGGTGTGTCCGGTCATCCGTCTTGTACACTTGCACAGAACACTACGGGCGTACTATGATGCTCCTCTTCAGCGTAATTCATAACTAAGGATATTTCATAACTTCAGTTAAATCATGTTTGTGTATTTTCAACCCTTGAGGATTGTTGTTACGTATGGCGACCCTACTGGGATTTTGTTTTTCAGGTCATGGCAAGGCAAAAGCACGGGAATAACATGCTGACGGCGAGCGGTCCCAATGATACTAGTAGGGGGCCCCGTTCTTTTCAGTTATTCATATTATTGTCATTCATTTTCCGCTGCAGATTTTCATTTGGATACTCCGTTTCATTCAGTGTTGTGTATTTTATCTTCATATAAAATACACTAGTATTCGGTATTGTCCTGGTGTGTTGTACTTAAACTCCTCATCGGAGTAATTATTTTCGTAATGTGGTTCGGTACTACATTTACCCTGTGTAATTCATTCAATTTCATTCGCCTGGTGGGTCCCAGTCGGGGATCTACGGCACTGTAATATCCGCCTAGATTGGGGTGTTACAGCGCAGTGCCCGACTAGCGTGCGCTACCTGTTGGTCCAGCCGGATCGGATGTGCTGGAGACTCCTGATGGTGGCCTATCGTCTCTCAGCGTTTGTGTCATGTTGGTGTCGTGGAAGCTTCAGAATCTAGCACTCCTCTCCTCGGGACACAAGTGCCTGAAACATCTCCTGTCTTTGTCCGCGGTACGCGCGCGCCTCCTGTCTCGCTCTATCAAGTTCTCCCGTCAGGGTCTAGACCTGCTGCTCAAGGGTCTCGATCCGGTCTTGGCCCTTCAGTTTAGCGCGAAACTGATCTGCGCAACTTTCTCGATAATTAGTAGCCTGCTCTTCTAAGAGTTTGACTTTTTATGTCATATGCATAAGCTCTGCGTTCATCTCTATCTCGGATCCATACCTACCAAAACCATGGTCTAGGTCAATAACTGACAAGGTTCTAATAGTAAGTGGCATCTTAGAGAGGCAGCTAAAAAGGGCAGATATATACCGACAATTATTAAGGAGATAAATCTTAATAATTCAAATTAAACTTTAAGTTTTGAAAGATTTAGATTTTGCCCCATTTGTATGGTTTGAATATTTTGAATAATTCCTTGCAATATTAGCTTTACGCCTTCCGAACAAATAATGTAGCTAAGTTAACTACGATGCACGTAGTAACTCGGAACTTAGTAAGTTAAAATTAGCTATTACTATCCCAAATGAATAGTATAGCGACTCAATTGAAGTAGGCAATATTGATTGGTTACGCTTATTCCAAATGAATAGCGAATGAATTGAAATATATTCTAATGGATGAAATGAATTAGACCTTTAGTTAGGTTCTAGAGATTCCTATCTCTAATGGTTTTATTGTCCAATAATATTCATATTGCCCTAGGTGGGGATTCCAACTAAGTTCGAGAATCTTATCCTCGAAAAGCTCGATGTAAGTATCCTTCTTACAAATCGAGCTCTGATACCACTCATGTCATCCCCCCACACCGAAATTGGACGAGAACGATGCAGTCAACGTAATAATAACGTTTGTGATAATAAATTCAAGTAAAGCATACATGTGCCAAATCTTAGCCTGGTGAACTAAGATGAGTTATTTGATATAAAATAGATATTCATGAGTACAGCGGGACTATTACATCAAAGTACAAAAGGTTACAGCTGAAGTAAGAGTACAGTTTTGACACAGGAATAAAATAAATACTAGATGCAGATTCATGAATCTTATGTCCTGTTTGACAATTCTCGAGGCCAGACTTCACTTCTTGTCATCATCTGCCTCTTCTTCCTCTTTGGTCCCTTAATCTAGTGTGGTTTTAGAAAATCAAATTGGGGATGAGAATAATGGTTTCTCAATGAGTTTAAAGTTTAGATAATTTACGAGTGATTTTTCAAGAATAAATACAATATATTTTCTCCCACTTTTGAAAAATAATATTATTTAATAATTGGTGGAATTTTTCAAGAAGAATATTATGCTTCTATGCATACTTGTAATATTATAAAATATATCATGAATTTACAGTCAATCTCTGTAGACTGCTGTTGAGTATGATAATGTGCGGCATCGAGCGCCCAGTGAATATTTAGCTTCTGAAGATCGTCTATATTACTAAATCCCTTAGCCTCCTTATAACGTCGTAGACCGATATTAGTGTTTGGTCTTTGAGTATCCCCACGACCTTTGTTTTAATATCCGTAGCCTTGGGCGTTTGTCGGACCGTCAATATAACATTGGCCTTTGAGCTTATCGCTCTCACGTTTGGTGACGGCTGCCGTATCTCTTATCTAGGCTTGATATGTCCTCAGATTGGGTCTATGCCCAGATCATATCATAATCACGACTATACCCGAATCTATGACCCAATCACCTTAGGAACACTTCGTCCTTTGACTTCAAGGGAATATGATATGACGATAGCTTTGCCTAGAACCGCAGCCATGCTTCTTGATTCACGACTTAGACTAACTGCCACTCAATGCATATAGGTAGAAAAAGAGACTCTAGAGATACTCGTACGGGCTCTAGCGGCAGCTTCGGCCCGAAAGTTTCAATTCAAAATACATCGAATGCCTTGGAATGGCCAATCGATCACGACGACTCAACAGATGGGAACTGTAACGCCCGGTTTCTTTTTTTTCGGTACGTTAATTATTTTCATGGTATTTAATTATTTTAAATGATGGGCTTAATTAATTAGCCAAGTTAGATTAAATTACAAGTTTTGGGCTAAGTTAATTGATAGATTTAATTATATTGGGCTAGTAAGAAATGAGTTTTGAGCCTAGCCCATTAGTGTAGTCATTATGCTTTGTCCTAATATGAATTATAAAAATATCACAAACCCTAACCTCCTCCTCTCTCCCTCATTTTTTTCGGCCGATCTCCCATCTCTCCCATCTCTCTCTCTCATTTTTCTCTTCCCAAAGCCACAATCATCTTCTCCTTCATTTCCTTGTTGGTGTAACAAGCTTAGGTAAGATCTTTTAAGGTGTTCTAATCTTTTCTTTTGATTTATATTCAATTAATTGTTTTAAGTGTTGATTATCATCTAGAAATTTCATCACCACCTCCTATACATGGTGTATGATGAGTCTAGATGATCATATTATGTAAAAGATCTATATGATTCATAAAACTCATCAAGTTGTAACTTGTGTGATTTAAAGAAGATAGATCTTATGGTTTTAACCAAAGTTGTTATTGTTATAAGTTGTATGTTATCATCATCTCTAGATTATATCTACACCCTATACATGGTGTATGATGGATTTAGATGATTATATAAAATACAAGGTCTAAATGAACCATGGGAATCACCAAGTTTTATTTAGGTGATAAAATGTGATAGATCTTGTGAATGGTTATAATTCTTGTTAATTATTATTTTGATTCTCAACACATCCATATCAATATGTTTAGATCTAAGTATACAACTTTATAGCATCTTCTAAGATGTGTATATAGATGTTTGTGTATTTGAAAGATCAAGGAACACTTAAGAAAGGGGAAAATTGTGGTTTGTCATATATTATGTTGATTTGATTCTTTTCCTTGTGACTAAATGAAATACCAATGACCCCTAGCTCTTTTTAGTGCCACCATGTTCATAGGGGACTGAATTTGGGTGATAAACACATCTAGGAATGTGTTTCAAAAGGGAGAGGAATGGATTGGTTAAAAAGATTAAGGGTTGGCTACGATTCTGTTTCCATCAGATTTGTAGTCATCTTACAAAAATCATAACTTGAATTCTATAACTCAAACGGATCTCAAACCTGTGCCAAAAGTTTACAAATTGTGTTGGGTAACTTTCTTATGAAGGTCACTCTCACTAATTAGGACTTTATCCATGGGCAAGAACAGCACCTTTGCTGGTAGGTCTGATCCGGGTCTGATCTGATAGGTCAACTTTTTTTATTCGTTTCTAGGGCTTGGGAAATGATCTAATGGGATTCCAAGTTCCCACATGTGTGTTATGACCTAAAGTTGTGATCTGGAGTTTATGGGATGTTATCTCCAAGTATTTCTTGGTCATATTGAGTTCACACTTCAGATCAGTTTTCTGTCATCAGCTTTTAAGGGTTTTGTAATTAGTCGTGTTGTGAATTTCGTATCTAGAGTTTGGGAAACCCTTTTTGGTCGATTCCAACTCTGAGACTTTGGTATTTATGTCTATTATTTCTGTGATTTTTAGTTTGGACAATGTCTATCCACAAGTTGGGTAGAATTGGCCAACACTACTGATTCCTATGATTTGGGACTGCACTGCGATGTCTTTTTAAAAGCATCATAATAAATTCATATTTTGGAGTTAGAGTGAGTTCTTTACTGTTTTAAAAAGGGGAAAGACTCTAGTTTCTTAGAAAAATTTAATATTGATATGTTAATACTTAGGAAAATTAAGTAAACCCATCTTTAACAGCGGGCCTGTTTTTAGACCTTGCTGTCCAGATTTTTGTTTAAGTCTTTAAGCTTCATATTTGGGTATATCCTAACTCCTAGTTTATAATAGGTGAAGTTTTGGCATTTGCTCAAGTGTGGTAGCCAGTTTTGATTTAGCAACCTCCCTTAAGTATTCAAGGTGAGTTCTCTCACTCCATTGTCTCAATATTTATGACTGCTAGGTTAGCACGTGAGTGTTAAATTATTATTATGGTATGATAATATGAATGCATGCTTAAATTGTTAATCATACATGTGCACTGTATGTTTATTGTTGAGGGGATCATAGCAATTATCCGGCTTTTGTCCGGTGCGCGTGGTTAGGTATAATTACTCCAATACCCTCCGGGATGTGAGGTGAGGGTAAGATTAACCCAATACTCTTCGGTTTGTGAGATGCGGGTAACCTACTAGCCCTCCTTATAAGCCTTGATTTGTTCTTGGCTTATGTTTAAATGTTATAACTGTATATTTTAATCTAGGTCTAGTGATTGTGGATATTGGTATAATGTTGTGTTTGAATTCACTAAGCTTTGTGCTTACGGTTTACTTAACATTTTTCAGGTATTACGATTAAGGAGGCTAGGGACTGACGGGAGCATTCGTGACACAATCGCTATTTATTTTACGTCAATGAAACATTTTAGTACTTCCGCTTTTGACATTTCTATATTAGAAAGTTTTACTTATGTTGTTTTCTTTAGAAGTTTGATAACTTGATTGCCATTATTGGCTTATTAAATTAAATAAATGAAGTTCCTTTATGAATTGGTGTCAAACTTTATACTATTTCGGTAAAAAAAAAAAAATAAAAAAAATAAATAAATAAATAAATTTTGGGTGTTACAAGTTGGTATCGGAGCCTTTCATTTGAGTGAACTAGGCCTTCTTAGGGATGTCTAGACTCAAATTTAAAACATTTTATTTCTCTTGTACAAAGTTTATTAAAAGCTAGCAGTGAAGATGTCACTATACTGGCCACCAGCCAAGTAAGTTTTATTTACTAATTGAGTTTAAATTTTATTACTTATCAAACACAATAGTATGCTCCATTTATGACATATCCCAAAGACTAGCCTAGGAGGATAATTATATACCTTTAGTGCTACTATCTACCATGTGAGAATTTAGGCCTTTTAGATCTACCATGAGTGTGAATTAAACTGTTACGGCTAGGAGCAAGCTGAAATTTTGAAACTAGACCTGAAACCGAAATTGGAACTTCTATATTGAATAATAGAAGGGCCCCTACTATTCAATATATTGGAGCCGGTTTTGGGGACGGGGCAAGGTTGAAAAGTTTTCAGCAAGCTGAGTGTTTTCGATCTCTTAGACATGCATAGGTTGAATCGTTTTTTTTTCTTTTCTTATCAATTTTAGATGGCTCCGCCTGCTCGCCTCAATGCAATTCAAATAGCTCAAGTTAGGGAACTCGTTGCTGAGGAGTTCAATAATGCTTTTAACGAGATCATTCCGAATGTCACGGCTAACATCATTGATCAAGTTCGTGCTCTGCTAGATGAGCGTATGGCAGATGCACCTCCGCCTGGGGGGAGGGCTCCTGATCCTCCTGTTCGTGATTTAATGTACTACTACGAGAAGTTCGGCAAGTGCAGCCCACCTCATTGGGATGGGGAGGACGATCCAAGAGAGCTAAGCACCGGTTATCCGACGTGGAGGGCGCCTTTATGACTATAGGGTGCCTGCACTACTTTAGAGTGTTGGTAGCAAAGAACCAAATGAGGAAGGGTAAGACATGGTGGAACACCACCACGGGAAGAATGATCAAGAAGTCGTAAGGGCGATTACTTGGGCCCGGTTGTGGAGTGGTTCGAGGCACGGTATGTGCCTAGGGTGGAGCAACAAAGAATGATGCAGGAGTTCATGGCGTTACAATGCACCACCGAGTCTCATAGTGATCCGAACGCCAAGTTCATGGAGATGCTTTCTCCGTCCTACTTTTGCCGGAGATGAAGCATGGCTTGTTAGTCGGTACATCTCGATTTTACGTATCGACATCCGGAATTTGTGAGCATGCAAGACTTTACGACCTTGGGTGCGATCATGGGGGCAGCTGAAGAGAGAGATTGAGCCGCAAACTCAATCTAAGAGGAAATTGGAGAGCACTTTTTCTAAAACTTCTAATGAGGCTCATAAGAAGACAAAGTTCGGGATAAACCAAGATATGAATACAAGCCATCCGCGAAGTGGTGATCGACCCCCAATGGTGTGTTATAACCGTAAGAAGGAAGGGCATCACTGAAGAATTGCAAGGCTCCAAAAGCCATTACAGCCCCTGTGTTACTACCATCATTGCAAATGTACCAGCTTTGTTACAATTGCCAAGAGAAGGGGCACAAGAAACCCGATTGCCCAAAGTCAAGAAGTATGGGAATGCAAATCCCAATCCGCCCGACCTCTAACGGACCAACTATGTTGACACGAGGACGTGTCCACCGGCTTACGAGGAGGAGCTGCGAAGCTGCGGCTATGTGAGTAAACATCTCTTCCTTATCTTTCATTTTATGCTATGCCATAGAGTAATTGTTTTATTTCTTAAATATTATGAATCGTGCACTTATACATTAGATTCTCACCCCGCCGTTATGTTTGATTCTCGCGCTACTCACTCCTTCGTGTCACGCACGTTCATAAATCGTTTGGGGCGTGGTGTCGGAAACTAGCACGTCCCATGGTTATCGAAGTTGCCGACAATCGAACTATCTTCGTTCGATGTTTATCGGGGTTGTACCCTTGAATTTTCGGGAGTTGAATTCCCCATTGATCTTATCCCTATTGCTATGAGGGAACTTTGCGTTATTGTGGGTATGGATTGGCTCGATGCATTCGATGCGTAAATTCTTTGTCGCAAGAGACAAGTTCGTGTTCAAAACCCTAGGGTGGAGAACTTATTATTCAAGGAGATATTCCCCATTTGGATATTGCTTCTTGTACCTCTGCTATTGCACTCGATAATGTTCCATTGTTTCCGACTTTGGTGACGTCTTTCCCGAGGAACTCCGGGTTTGCCACCTATTAGGCAAGTGGAGTTTCGCATTGATTTAGTACTGCGCTGCTCCGATCGCCAAATCTCCTTATCGCTTGGCGCCATCCGAGATGAAAGAGCTTCAAGATCAGTTACAGGAGCTTAGTGATAAGGGGTTTATACGGCCAAGTTTCGCCGTGGGGTGCTCCTATACTTTTCGCGAAAAGAAGGACGGTTCTCAAAGAATGTGCATAGATTATCGGGAGTTGAATAAACTCACGATAAAGAACCGTTATCCTTTACCTCGTATCGACGATCTTTTCGACCAACTCCAAGGAGCGTCTTGGTTTTCCAAGATTGATTTATGCTCGGTTATCATCGATGCGAGTTCGTGATCGTGACATTGAGAAAACGGCGTTTCAACCCGATACGGACACTTTGAATTTGTGGTGATGCCTTCGGACTCACTAATGCACCCACGCTTTTATGGATCTTATGAATCGGGTGTGTGGTCCGATGCTCGACTGCTCGGTCATTGTGTTTATTGACGATATTTTGGTCTATTCTAAGACCGGAAGAGCATGAAAAGCACATTCGGAACTTCTAGAGACACTACGGAGAGAACGGCTTTATGCTAAATTTTCTAAGTGTGAATTTTGGTTAGAAGAGGTTCAATTCTTGGGCCACGTGGTGAACAAGGAAGGTATCAAGGTCGATCCGGCCAAGATTGATGCGGTTAAGAAATGGGAAGCTCCTAAATTGCCTTCGGAGATTCGTAGTTTCTTGGTTCGCAGTTACTATCGTAGGTTTATTGAAAATTTCTCAAAGATTGCTCTACCTCTTACGCGATTGACCAAGAAGTCGGAGAAATTTGTTTGGGGTCCGAACAACGGTTTGCATTTGAAGATATTAAGACGCGGTTGTGTAATGCCCGGTTTTGACTTTACCTAAGGAGTGGAGGACATGGTAGTGTCTCGCGACGCATCCCTCCCGGGTTTTGGTGCCGTGTTGATGCAACGGGTAAGGTGATAGCTTATGCGTCTCGCCAGCCTAAAACCTCACGAAAGGAACTACCCCACTCATGACTGGAATTAGGAGCCGTTGTTTTTGCTCTCAAGATATGGAGGCACTACCTTTGGGGTTAAGTGTATCATTTACACCGACCATAAAAGTTTGAAGTACCTTTTCGATCAGCGGATTTGAATATGAGGTGTTAGATGGTTAGATGTGGTGAAAGATTACGACCGTGAGATTCACTACCACCCCTAAAGCTAATGTGGTAGCCGACGCACTCGCCGTAAGCAATCTGTCGAACCGATTCGAGCTAAATGTCTTCGGATGACTATGGAGACATCATTATTGGGTATGATTCAAGATGCTCAAGATGTGGCGACTCAAGAGGGGAACCCAAATCGTGAAAGGATTGTGAATGAGTTACCTAAGATGGAGCGAGATGGGCGTGGATTACTAACTCGTTATGGTAGGGTTTGGGTTCCATTTATCGTGGGAACCGGAAAACTCTTATGGAAGAAGCTCACAGTCCAAGTTTTCTATTCATCCGGTGCTACAAAAATGTACCGAGATCTTCGTGAGGGTTATTGGTGGCACGGGATGAAGAATGATGTGGCTCGATATGTAGAAGAATGCCTAACATGCCTAAGGTCAAAGCCGAACACCAGAAACCTCATGGGAAATTGCAACCTTTGGAGATTCCCGAGTGGAAATGGGAGCACTTAACCATGGACTTTATTACAAAACTTCCTAAGACCGCAAGGGGAGCGGATACGATATGGGTAGTTGTGGATCGATTGACGAAGAGTGCTCATTTCTGGCCATCAAGGAAAGTTTTGGTGAAAAATTGGCGAGCTTTTGTTCGGGAGATAGTTTCATTACACGGGGTGCCCGTATCTATTGTCTCTGATCGAGATACTCGATTCACCTCTCGATTTTGGCGTAAATTTCAAGAAGAATTGGGTACCCGATTGCATTTCAATCTGCGTTCCATCCGCAAACCGATGGGCGAGTGAGCGGACGATACAGACTTTGGAGGACATGCTTCGGGCATGTGCAATTGATTTTGGAGGGTTGGGATGATCATCTTCATTTAGCCGAAGTTTTCATATAACAACGATTATCATTCAAGCATCGACATGCCCCGTATGAAGCACCGTATGGTAGGAAGTGTAGAACCCGGTGTTGGGGTGAGGTTGGACAGAGGGTGCTCGGTTGCACCGATATTGTTTTGCAGACCACGGAGAAAATCAAAATGATCAGGGATCATTTGGTCACCGCTAGGAGTCGTCAGAAGAGTTATGCAGATAAGCGGCGCTCCGATCTTGAGTTTCAGGTTGGGGATCATGTGTTATTAAAGGTCTCCCCTTGGAAGGGTGTGATTAGGTTCCGCAAGCGTGGGAAGATGGGACCTCGGTTTATTGGACCTTATAAAATCATAGCTCGCGTTGGTAAGGTAGCGTACCGGTTGGAGCTGCCTGACGAGCTTAGTTTGATTCATAACACCTTCCACGTGTCTCAGTTGAGGAAGTGCATTGTTGACGATACCGCCGTGGTACCTCTCGAAGACATCCAAATTGACGAACGGCTCAACTATGTTGAGAAACCTATCGCGGTTGTTGATCGAAAGTCAAAGACCCTTCGGAGCGGTAAGACTGTTTATTCTGTTAAGGTTCAGTGGCAGCATAGGAAGGGATCTGAGTGTACATGGGAACTGAAGACGAGATGAGGCGCATTATCCCGAGTTATTCAGAGGGACTGACTTCGAGGCCAAGTCCCTTCTTAGTAGGGGAGAGTTGTAACGCCTTGCTTTCTTTTTTCGGTACGTTAATTATTTTCATGGTATTTAATTATTTTAAATGATGGGCTTAATTAATTAGCCAAGTTAGATTAAATTACAAGTTTTGGGCTAAGTTAATTGATAGATTTAATTATATTGGGCTAGTAAGAAATGAGTTTTGAGCCTAGCCCATTAGTGTAGTCATTAGGCTTTGTCCTAATATGAATTATAAAAATATCACAAACCCTAACCTCCTCCTCTCTCCCTCATTTTTTCGGCCGATCTCCCATCTCTCCCATCTCTCTCTCTCATTTTTCTCTTCCCAAAGCCACAATCATCTTCTCCTTCATTTCCTTGTTGGTGTAACAAGCTTAGGTAAGATCTTTTAAGGTGTTCTAATCTTTTCTTTTGATTTATATTCAATTAATTGTTTTAAGTGTTGATTATCATCTAGAAATTTCATCACCACCTCCTATACATGGTGTATGATGAGTCTAGATGATCATATTATGTAAAAGATCTATATGATTCATAAAAATCATCAAGTTGTAACTTGTGTGATTTAAAGAAGATAGATCTTATGGTTTTAACCAAAGTTGTTATTGTTATAAGTTGTATGTTATCATCATCTCTAGATTATATCTACACCCTATACATGGTGTATGATGGATTTAGATGATTATATAAAATACAAGGTCTAAATGAACCATGGGAATCACCAAGTTTTATTTAGGTGATAAAATGTGATAGATCTTGTGAATGGTTATAATTCTTGTTAATTATTATTTTGATTCTCAACACATCCATATCAATATGTTTAGATCTAAGTATACAACTTTATAGCATCTTCTAAGATGTGTATATAGATGTTTGTGTATTTGAAAGATCAAGGAACCCTTAAGAAAGGGGAAAATTGTGGTTTGTCATATATTATGTTGATTTGATTCTTTTCCTTGTGACTAAATGAAATACCAATGGCCCCTAGCCCTTTTTAGTGCCACCATGTTCATAGGGACTGAATTTGGGTGATAAACACATCTAGGAATGTGTTTCAAAAGGGAGAGGAATGGATTGGTTAAAAAGATTAAGGGTTGGCTACGATTCTGTTTCCATCAGATTTGTAGTCATCTTACAAAAATCATAACTTGAATTCTATAACTCAAACGGATCTCAAACCTGTGCCAAAAGTTTACAAATTGTGTTGGGTAACTTTCTTATGAAGGTCACTCTCACTAATTAGGACTTTATCCATGGGCAAGAACAGCACCTTTGCTGGTAGGTCTGATCCGGGTCTGATCTGATAGGTCAACTTTTTTTATTCGTTTCTAGGGCTTGGGAAATGATCTAATGGGATTCCAAGTTCCCACATGTGTGTTATGACCTAAAGTTGTGATCTGGAGTTTATGGGATATTATCTCCAAGTATTTCTTGGTCATATTGAGTTCACACTTCAGATCAGTTTTCTGTCATCAGCTTTTAAGGGTTTTGTAATTAGTCGTGTTGTGAATTTCGTATCTAGAGTTTGGGAAACCCTTTTTGGTCGATTCCAACTCTGAGACTTTGGTATTTATGTCTATTATTTCTGTGATTTTTAGTTTGGACAATGTCTATCCACAAGTTGGGTAGAATTGGCCAACACTACTGATTCCTATGATTTGGGACTGCACTGCGATGTCTTTTTAAAAGCATCATAATAAATTCATATTTTGGAGTTAGAGTGAGTTCTTTACTGTTTTAAAAAGGGGAAAGACTCTAGTTTCTTAGAAAAATTTAATATTGATATGTTAATACTTAGGAAAATTAAGTAAACCCATCTTTAACAGCGGGCCTGTTTTTAGACCTTGCTGTCCAGATTTTTGTTTAAGTCTTTAAGCTTCATCTTTGGGTATATCCTAACTCCTAGTTTATAATAGGTGAAGTTTTGGCATTTGCTCAAGTGTGGTAGCCGCTTTGATATAGCAACCTCCCTTAAGTATTCAAGGTGAGTTCTCTCACTCCATTGTCTCAATATTTATGACTGCTAGGTTAGCACGTGAGTGTTAAATTATTATTATGGTATGATAATATGAATGCATGCTTAAATTGTTAATCATACATGTGCACTGTATGTTTATTGTTGAGGGTATCATAGCAATTATCCGGCTTTTGTCCGGTGCGCGTGGTTAGGTATAATTACTCCAATACCCTCCGGGATGTGAGGTGAGGGTAAGATTAACCCAATACTCTTCGGTTTGTGAGATGCGGGTAACCTACTAGCCCTCCTTATAAGCCTTGATTTGTTCTTGGCTTATGTTTAAATGTTATAACTGTATATTTTAATCTAGGTCTAGTGATTGTGGATATTGGTATAATGTTGTGTTTGAATTCACTAAGCTTTGTGCTTACGGTTTACTTAACATTTTTCAGGTATTACGATTAAGGAGGCTAGGGACTGACGGGAGCATTCGTGACACACTGCTATTTATTTTACGTCAATGAAACATTTTAGTACTTCCGCTTTTGACATTTCTATATTAGAAAGTTTTACTTATGTTGTTTTCTTTAGAAGTTTGATAACTTGATTGCCATTATTGGCTTATTAAATTAAATAAATGAAGTTCCTTTATGAATTGGTGTCAAACTTTATACTATTTCGGTAAAAAAAAAAAAAAATAAATAAATAAATAAATTTTGGGTGTTACAGGAACTATCTTCCACAGTCCCAATTCAATACACCGATCACCTTAGAACGGTTAATCGATAACCAATAATACAACGGATGGGAATTATCTTAGATAATCCCAATTCAATACCTCGATTACCTTAGAACGGTCAATCGATAACCAATAATACAACAGATGGGAATTATCTTAGATAATCCCAATTCAGTACCTCGATTACCTTATAACGGTCAATCGATAACTAATGATACAATGGATGGGAATTATCTTAGATAATCCCAATTCAATACCTCGATTACCTTAGAATGGTCAATCGATAACCAATAATACAATGGATGGGAATTATCTTAGATAATCCCAATTCAGTACATCGATTACCTTAGAACGGTCAATCGATAACCAATGATACAACGTATGGGAATTATCTTAGATAATCCCAATTCAATACCTTGATTACCTTAGAACGGTCAATCGATAACCAATGATACGTTAGAATAGAAGTCCCGATGCCTTAAACCGACCACCGAAACAGAGATGATAAACGAATATATCAAACACCTTCAATCGGCCAATACAACATCATAGCAACGGTTCCAATTCGATAATAACGATTCAACGTTGACTCGGGACGACATTTACATCAACAATAATAATTGATACATCGATACCGCGAACCGGCTATCGACAACATCAGTATCAACAAGAATCTCAATGCCTTAAACCGGTCGTTAACGAATAATAATAACATCTAGCATAATTGCCGAAAGGTATTGCATCAAACAATTCCCGAATATCAACAAATCACGAAGTGACTAAGTCTCGAAATGATACAATACATTCATACACATATATGATAACATTAATCTTATTGACCAGTACAAGTATAAAACTTACCTCAAACCAAAGGCGAGAAAGTCCTTCCACGATCAACATCCCGGCACAAAATGACGAATGACGCCTACCAACGATCACAAACACTTGAACAACCTTGAATGAAAAACGATTCATTCAATAACACAAAATCAATGGAAAACAACACAAAGGACAAATCCGATTCAACCTCGAATCGGTTAAACTCTACCAACTAATGTCATAGTTCTCAACTATGAATCCTAACATCCTCCAAAATCTCAAAATCGACATGATCAAATGTTCTTAACACTTGTGAAACAATTCAACAAGAATCACTTAAGAACAACATCAAAACAACATCTCCAAGATGGTAATACTACCAATGCCATCCTCAAAAACTTCAAGAACATCATCATCTCAAAAAAAACATGATGTCTCTACTAACATCAATCACTAATTCTTCAAGAATTCAGATTAATCAACAAGATTAATTTAACCATTTCGAAATTATGATAATCACCTCCTAAAATATCATAAATCCTTACTAAAATGGTTATAATCTTTCAAGAACACCAACAACAACAATAATCATCTCAAGACTATGTTAATCATATAATAATCCTAACATAATCCTTCCTAGACATGATTATAACTTCCAAACAATCTAAAACATCAAGAACATAATCCAACTCAAGCAATACCATCATGTTCTTCATAAAAGGTTCATAAAAACTCATCAAGAATCATGATATACTCCATCAATCCAACAATACCCGAAGAAAAAAATAAGAACAACATCATCAAACTCGAAAATCACTTGAAGAACAAGAGATTGACGGAACTTACCAAAGAAGAACAAGAAAAACCCTCCAAACACCAAAGGAGCACCAACAAGCTTACAACTTCAAGCTTCAATCCAAGATAGGATGATCAAGATCGAATTAAAAGAGGCTAAACATCAATAACAAGTCCAAACGGACGATTCTAGGGAGAGAAAATGTGTTTTGGTTCGTGAGAAAATGAAATACGAAGCCAACATAAATAGACTGACAAACTCATTACGTACGTTATGTAACACCCCCAGAATACGACCGGGAATGTTACACGCCGTAGACCCTTATCACAAGGATCTACCAGGCTAAACTCCAAAAGACTACTCGATGATTGACCGACCGGGGTCAAAATTAAATAGAAAACAGACCGATAAGGTCATAAACCAATTCAGAAACTAACGACATTCATATTACAATGACAACAATAAATTTAATAAATGATAACTACACCCATGCAAGGGTGAATACTCGAACGACAGAGAAATACCGACCAAAATGATACAAAAGAAAAGACTCTGACTCTGGTGTGATTAGCATCGTCGTCTTCCATCTCCTTCCAAGCCAATCCCGTGATCGCTCCCGATTGCCAAAACCTGAGCGCATAACAGGCACCCACCCCCCGAAAACTCGGGGGTTAGCAAACTGGAATTTTGCTAGTGCAAGTACATAATATTCAAGATATACGAACAGTAACAACACAAAATTCAACCGCCGTGAAGCCTTAACACAAATCATACATTCCCACACAACAAGACAATAACACTCGTATACACGAGGTGAAAGGTAATCACATAGTCATATTCTCCTTACGGAAAATAACATTCATGAAACTTTAAACGAGCCCAAGGAGTCGGAAGATCCCTCTTGTAAAAGGAAAAATATTTTAATAAGATAGTTTGCAATCATTATTGTTGACTCGGTCGTTGTGGGTTTTTAAAATCGAATGGGAATACTTTTGGAAATAATTTCAAAAACACTCGGTCCTTGACCCAACGTATGGAAAACGATTACACAAAAACCAAGTCAACTTATTTGGGGTTCTCGACCCGCTTTATAGAACACCGTCACAAACGAAATCATTATAACATCTCACGTGGTCCTCAACCCATTCCAAATAACATCATCGTGAAATCAATCATCTCAACATTCCACGGTGGTCCTCGACCCAATACAGAATAGCACCACAATACAATCAAAGGCACAAAACTCTCATTCGACATATCCCGCTCAAGACCCCGACATTAACCCTCGGAGATTTCGTCAAACCTCCGTGGTTAACTAACCCCGATACCAACGCTTTAAAAACAATTTGAAACAAGCTTTCAAAACATGAATTGGGTCTCAGACGAGACAAATATTAAAAAGTGAGTTGAAAGAATTGAGATACGAACATCGTTCGGTAACGGGGTCTTAGCTATCACTCAAATACCCGTAACCAATAAGCCTGCCAGGCGCCTCCACTGCACACCTGTGCACCGGCGTTCACTCCACTATGTCGGCCGCTCCTTGAACATGTCACCGCACCGGCGTCACTCCCGCAAGAGCCGCCTTGACACACGCATTAGGTGACACCGCGTTCACCACCCATATGGAGCCGCACATTGCAGCACACTGTGCCGAGTACACCGCCCGCCTCGAGGTTCCGGATATGACGTTTCTCACATCAAGCATTCTAATTGTTCAAGCATCAAGAACACGGACAATTGTCAAAAAATATTTTCTACTCGGTACATCAAGTCACACAATTTCTCCGCCACCATATCCACACAAATAAACAATAACACGCACATTATCAATCAAACTCAATCAACACCGCACATATATCTCTATGTAGCGACTCAACCGAATATACACACATTTATACATATATATATATATATATATATATAAATATATAACCTCACTATATTATATGAATAACTATGGTTCGCCCATCAATCCAAGTTGAGTACGTCAACTAAGGTTAGAATTCAACACTCGTCGATCACCGACATAAACATATATATTAATATACGTATATACATACATATATTTAACATGTAACTATATATATAAACACACATATATATATATATATACACATACATGTTTATACCTCCATATAAACTCATACACTTCGACAACAATGATTTCACGCAGTTACAATTCGTATATCGAGGTACTTGCCTTGGTAATACGACGCGAAGGAAACGACGAAGGAATAGGTTCCGGTCCGAACAATCCCCTCAAATCCGACCCTAACACAATAGTGATATAAAACCAATTTCAACACCATGAATACGAAGAAATTCATCCTAGTTCTACCCGTTGGGACAATTCATCGGACACCACGCGTGCATAAGGAAAAGAAATCGGTCAACGGTGAAATAACGGGATTTCATCCCAACCAATAACAAGAAAACCAAGGGTTACGAGTATATTATCAAAATCTAACAACAACATCGGTAAATTCGAATTAAAACACAAGATCACCACCAAACCCTCCCCAAAATCATACTAGGATTGAAGGAGTTCTTACCTCTTGAAGATTCAATCCTTATAATCCGAAGAACACGTGCTAAATCCACAATCCGAGCTAAACGATTGAAGGAGGATGAAGAAAATAAAACACTCAAATGATTTGTGAGGTAAAAACCCTCCCTCCGGCTCTCTCTCTCTTGCGCAGTGAAGAAACGGGGAAAATGAGTCGAAATGCCGAGAAAACGAATTTATAGGCGGACAGACTCGACCGTGTCCGACATGACACGGTCGTGGCGCGCAATCGCCGGCGAGGACTCGACCGTGTCCCGCATGACACGGCCGTGTCGCGAAGGGGCGCCAGATCGACTCGGCCGTGTCCTCGAACACGGCCGAGCCTCCGGGCGTGGCTACCGCTTATCCGGACGAGTACGGCACGGCCGCGCTGCACGACACGGCCGGTCCTCGAGGCGCCGCTTCCGGCTTATCCGGACGAGTACGACACGGGCCGTGTCGGACGACACGCCGAGTCCGTCGGCAAAGGATCGCCAAATGAGCGGGTGAGCTAAAACGACCATAACTCTCTCGTCCGACTCGATTGACTCACCGTTTGAACCATTGGAAAGCTAATTCGATGCTCTATAATATTGCAGGATTTGGAATTTTTGGAGTTACCAAAAATTAATGGTGATCTAACAAAGTCGAACTCGTGCGAAAAGTCGCTAAAGAACACGGAACTCAACAAAACGACACCGAAACAAGCTCGGACATCAAAAGTGCAGAATAAAACATTCCCGAATAACGAAACGGTCTTAAGCGAGTTGTCGAAACGGACCTCCTAAAAAATGAAAATTACCGAATCGAAATTGGGTATTACATTCTACCCTCCTAAAAGAAGTTTCGCATCAAACTTAAAATAGAGAGCGCGAACAATCAAGGAAATAACTACTTGCCCAAATTTCCAAATCATCACGAGCAATGCGCGAATGCGGGTTCTAAAATGTAAGTGAACACGATAAGTCGAGGTGGAGGAGTATGAATTTGGATACCAAAGCTCCCGAGTTAAGAAAATCACAAAATAGTTCGACGTCCCGAAAATCATGTTTCGAGCTCGACCAACCGCATCCAAGTTCAAAACATATTCGGAAGTGCTAATTACACGCGTGGAATAATAGTTAGAACAAAATTTGCAAGAATTAGGTTCGAGATATGGAAAGACCACAATAATTCACGGTTCTGACTCCAAATTCGTTCGGAGGACGGCAGGCTAAGTAGAACAAGATAGTTTAAAATCGTCGAGAGGATTATAATTGAGTTACCAACAATGAAAAATCATACAATGCCGAAAGTACCAAAGAAAGTACGGGTAATACGCATCCGCATACTAAAAGGTATTTCGATCCCAAACTTAGAACAACAAGAGTTGGAAGTATAGAGCAATGAAATGAAGAACGATCAAAGTCACGATTGTTCAAAACAAAGAACAATTAGGACATATTGCAAAATATTCATCCTCCCATGTTAGGCTCTTCAAGGAAACATAGGGTTTCGGACATTCTCCAGTCACTAGCTCTGCTCTCTCTCGGGCGGCATTCTTTGCCAATTCAAACTATCTCACAATGCTTCTCCCGATGACCTTCACACCCGCACCAGAACAAGTCAAGAGTGGAAAGGGACAATTCACACGAACATGTCCCCGACGATTGCGATGAAGCACCCTCCCTTCTTACCGAGAGTCACCGATGGCCGGCTTGGGATTCCAAGAGCTCACTCCCGATCGCGAAGACGACGCGTTCGAACGACGTGGGGTTTGGGAGCCTTAGACTCTTCACCGCTCAAAACTTCCCGGATGTCCTCCGTCTCGCTTCGCCGAGGGCTCGACCACCGAGGAGATTTCATAGGATATCGTTTGATTTAGATACTCCTTCACCGTAGCATGGATCGTGGTCGCACGAACCACCTTGCCGCTTCCATTTCCATCATCACGCCCACGTCCGTCGTGGCTCGACATACTAATACGTATAGTACCATTCAAAGATTATCAAATAATCAACAGACAAAGATACCACCCTTATCAACACAAGGTTTAGTTAACATCTAAAGAATAACGGTAATATCATAAAGCATAAAGTTTTATGAAGTCAAGTTCGAGTTCCACGACGAGGACGATCATTATATGTATGCACTTAATGAAATCAAATTTTTGAAAAAGGGGCTAGTCACGTTGCGCCCAAGACTTGTAAACACTTGTCTTTTATTTCGGAAGAGGAAGTTTACATAATGACTCTAAAAATTATTTTCGAGTGATGAATAAAAGAAAAAAAAAAGAAATCGAAAATTAATTTGTAACTAATTTGAAATATTTTGAAAATGTTGAGTCCCAAATATCAAAATTTTGAAAGTCTTTCCTCTTCTTCAAAAACGTTTATTCGAAAGGATTCTCCACCGAGATACGTGACCATTTAACATGACGATATTAAATCATGGCTTTACACAATGTTAGAAAATTTCAAAGCATTACTTTAAAATATTCGTGATACTACACGTGGGCCGTGTCGAACCCACTGTGCTAAAAATCATTTTAAAAAAATGATCAAAATGCCAAAAGGCCGAAGTCGGTAATATTCTCAAATACTCACAAAAGTCATTTATAAAATATCAAATACCGTCATAAGAATACTATCAAAACATGCAAGACCAAAATATCAAAACTCGCTTGCAAGATAACAAAAACCATCTTAAAATACTCATGCGGTGGAGAAAATTATCATTCGTAAATTCATTCTAATAAAGTACCAAACAGATAAACATGTTCGACTTCCACGTAATATCCTAAAACGATAATATCACCAACAAGTTCCAATTCCTAGTTCACATTAAGCATATTAGCACAATGTAATCAAATACGTGTATAAGGGGACTTACGATCGGAGGCTTACCATCACGGATTGCCTAAGATGATGTCGGAACCACGATACTAATCACAACTCGATGCGCGCGACTTACACAAGACATGGACTTTACCCAACGGCCTAGGTTTTTCGCAAACCTAAGCTCCGATACCATAAATGTAACACCCCGCAATACGACCAGGAATGTTACACGCCGTAGACCCTTATCACAAGGATCTACCAAAGCAACTCCAAAAGACTACTCGATGATTGACCGACCGGTCAAAATTAAATAGAAAATGCAGATCGATAAGGTCATAAACCAATCGAAACTAACGACATTCATATTACAATGACAACAATAAATTTAATAAATGATAACTACACCCATGCAAGGGTGAATACTCGAACGACAGAGAAATACCGACCAAAATGATACAAAAGAAAAGACTCGACTGTGTGATTAGCATCGCTGCCTTCCATCTCCTTCCAAGCCAATCCCGTGATCGCTCCCGAGCCGCCAAAACCCGAGCGCATAACAGCACCCACCCCGAAAACTCGGGGTTAGCAACCGGAATTTTGCTAGTGCAAGTACATAATATTCAAGATATACGAACAAGAATAACACAAAATTCAACCGCCGTGAAGCCTTAACACAAATCATACATTCCCACAACAAGACAGAATAACACTCGTATACACGAGGTGAAAGGTAATCACATAGTCATATTCTCCTTACGGAAAATAACATTCATGAAACTTTAAACGAGCCCAAGGAGTCAGGAAGATTCCTCTTGTAAAAGGAAAAATATTTTAATAAGATAGTTTGCAATCATTATTGTTGACTCGGTCGCTCCGGGTTTTTAAAATCGAATGGGAATACTTTTGGAAATAATTTCAAAAACACTCGGGTCCTTGACCCAACGTATGGAAAACGATTACACAAAAACCAAGTCAACTTATTTGGGGTTCTCGACCCAGTTTATAGAACACCGTCACAAACGAAATCATTATAAGATCTCACAGGGTCCTCAACCCATTCCAAATAACATCATCGTGAAATCAATCATCTCAACATTCCATAGGGTCCTCGACCCAATACACAGAATAGCACCACAATACAATCAAAGGCACAAAACTCTCATTCGACATATCCCGCTCAAGACCCCGACATTAACCCTGAGATTTCACAAACCTCCGTGGTTAACTAACCCCGATACCAACGCTTTAAAAACAATTTGAAACAAGCTTTCAAAAACATGAATCATGGGTCTCAGACGAGACAAATATTAAAAAGTGAGTTGAAAGAATTGAGATACGAACATCGTTCAGAACGGGTCTTAGCTATCACTCAAATACCCGTAACCAATAAGCCGCCAGCGCCTCCACCGCACACTGCACCGGCGTTCACTCCACTATGTCGGTCGCTCCTTGAACATGTCACCGCACCGGCCACTCCCGCAAGAGCCGCCTTGACACACGCATTAGGTGACACCGCGTTCACCACCCATATGGAGCCGCACATTGCAGCGTACACTGTGCCGGAGTACACCGCCCGCCTCGAGGTTCCCTGATATGACGTTTCTCACAACAAGCATTCACATTGTTCAAGCATCAAGCACACGGACAATTGTCACAACAAATTTTCAACTCGGTACATCAAGTCACACAATTTCTCCGCCAGTCCATATCCACACAAATAAACAATAACACGCACATTATCAATCAAACTCAATCAACACCGCACATATATCTCTATGTAGCGACTCAACCGAATATACACACATTTATACATATATATATATATATATATATAAATATATAACCTCACTATATTATATGAATAACTATGGTTCGCCCATCAATCCAAGTTGAGTACGTCAACTAAGGTTAGAATTCAACACTCGTCGATCACCGACATAAACATATATATTAATATACGTATATACATACATATATTTAACATGTAACTATATATATAAACACACATATATATATATATACACATACATGTTTATACCTCCATATAAACTCATACACTTCGACAACAATGATTTCACGCAGTTACAATTCGTATATCGAGGTACTTGCCTTGGTAATACGACGCGAAGGAGATGACGAAGGAATAGGTTCCGGTCCGAACAATCCCCTCAAATCCGACCCTAACACAATAGTGATATAAAACCAATTTCAACACCATGAATACGAAGAAATTCATCCTAGTTCTACCCGTTGGGACAATTCATCGGACACCACGCGTGCATAAGGAAAAGAAATCGGTCAACGGTGAAATAACGGGATTTCATCCCAACCAATAACAAGAAAACCAAGGGTTACGAGTATATTATCAAAATCTAACAACAACATCGGTAAATTCGAATTAAAACACAAGATCACCACCAAACCCTCCCCAAAATCATACTAGGATTGAAGGAGTTCTTACCTCTTGAAGATTCAATCCCTATAATCCGAAGAACACGTGCTAAATCCACAATCCGAGCTAAACGATTGAAGGAGGATGAAGAAAATAAAACACTCAAATGATTTGTGAGGTAAAACCCTCCCTCCGGCTCTCTCTCGGTTGCAGTGAAGAAACGGGAAAAATGAGCCGAAATGCCGAGAAAACGAATTTATAGGGCGGATGACTCGACCGTGTCCGACATGACACGGTCGTGGCGCAATCGGCAGCGGGACTCGACCGTGTCCCGCATGACACGGTCGTGTCGCGAAGGGGCGCTCGGCATCGACTTCGGCCGTGTCACCGAACACGGCCGAGCCTCGGGCAGCGTGGCTACCGGCTTATCCGGACGAGTACGGCACGGCCGTGCTGACACGGCCGGGTCCCGAGGCGCCGCTCCGGCTTATCCGGACGAGTACGACACGGGCCGTGTCGGACGACACGGCCGAGTCCGGTCGGCGTGATCGCCAAATGAGCGGGTGAGCTAAAACGACCATAACTCTCTCGTCCGGACTCCGATTGACTCACCGTTTGAACCATTGGAAAGCTAATTCGATGCTCTATAATATTGCAAGGATTTGGAATTTTTGGAGTTACCAAAAATTAATGGTGATCTAACAAAGTCGAACTCGTACGCGGAAAAGTCGCTAAAGAACACGGAACTCAACAAAACGACACCGAAACAAGCTCGGACATCAAAAAGTGCAGAATAAAACATTCCCAGAATGACGAAACGGTCTTAAGCGAGTTGTCGAAACGGACCTCCGGCGAAAAATGAAAATTACTGGGAATCGAAATTGCGGGTATTACACGTTATACACTAAGGTTAACGTACGTAAGAGGCATTACGTACGCTATGCCATGACATTAACGTACGTAATGTAAAATCCAGAACTAACTGAACTAAAATACGAAGGCCTTAATGTATGTAAACAAAAATCTATTACGTACGTTACCAAACCTGCATTACGTAGGTAGAGCTCACCTCTTAACGTACGTACGGGTCCGTTGACTGCAATAGTGAGATCCGATCGGAAGATGCTTGGGACCCACTGGCTGAAAGTGACTACGAGGAAGGTTCCTACCACCGACCAAGCATTACATACGTAACCTTACAGGCATAACGTACGTAATGGCTGTAATATCCGCAATTTTCGATTTTCGGTAAATTTCTTTTTTCAGCCGGAGTCCGTTTTGACGACTCGCTCATGACCGTTTCGTCATTTCCAGAATGATTAATTCTGCACTTTTTGTCATCCGAGTTCGTTTCAGTATCGTTTTGTTGAATTCCGAGCTTTTTAGCGACTTTTCCGCACTTGAGTTCGATTCTTG
This sequence comes from Orobanche coerulescens, assembly GCA_033398695.1. NCBI lineage: Eukaryota > Viridiplantae > Streptophyta > Magnoliopsida > Lamiales > Orobanchaceae > Orobanche > Orobanche coerulescens. The sequence continues at coordinate 127,554,848 of CM065811.1, read as the reverse complement.
CGAATCTCGTCCGAAACTGTTGTTTCGAGTTTCTCGTAAGTTCATTTAATGATATTATTCATGTTGCGAGCTTTGGTTTGGTGTTTCGATCGCGTATCGTGAGTTTCGGACGTTTTGGGCCATTTCCGTAATTTCCCAAAGTTTTGGGTAATTACTTCCGTTGTCGAATTCCGAGCCTTCGGGTGGTCGGAATCGTGTGTCCCATTAGCTCTTAGATTCGTCTTTGCGAGTACTTCGTAACCGTAACTTCGATTCGTATTCAGGTTCGGGTTTCGGGTCGTCGACGTAATTTTCGTGTCGGGAGGGCTGCCAGTGCTCGTGCAACACGGCCACAAACGGCCCCTGCCAGGCGCCGTGTCTCGCGCGCCGGTCGGCCAGATCGGGTACTGCCGAGACACACGGCATTGCCTCGGGGTTGCTTTGTGCGCCGTGTCCGGGCAGGGGTATAAATATGGCAGAGCAATGGGTTTTTCTTCATTTTTATCACTCGTTTCATACCCTTCCGCCCGGAGATTTCATGATCATGGAGGGATGTTGTTAGGGGTTAAATCCATGAAGTTTTGGAGTTCATAACATCGATTAATCCTTCCATAACTTGCTCCGATCGACCGAATCAAGGCAAGTTTTCTTAAAATCTAGTTTTGGGGTTTTAGTTGATTTTGTCCGATTTGATCGTTTTAACTCATATTTCGATGGATAATTGTAGATTAAGTAGTATTCTATCATTTTTATCATCTTTCCACGGTTTTACCATTTCCGATTCGTCGTTTATATGAACTTTCGTTTGACGCCTTCAAGGTGTCCGGGAAAATGCCGCAGAGAGAAAATTGGTCGTTTTGCGATGTTTTCCTCATGTGATTTGTTGTTTATTTGATGATAGGATACTAGGGACGAATTCCCTACAAAAATCTAGTGTTGAGCCTTTCCGATCGCCGTTTTCATTGGAGTTCCGGATTTTTCCAATCAACCGCATTTTCTGAAGTATTCGTGAGAGATTTCCAAGGCAAGTACCTTGATATACGAATTGTAACTGCGTGAAATCATTGTTGTCGAAGTGTATGAATTTATACGGATGTATAAATGTGTGTATATATATATATATGCATGTATATATATATATATCTAGTTTTATACATGTATATATATTTATATGTTAAATATATGTATGTATATACATATATTGATATAAGTGCCTATATTGGTGAATGACGAGTGATGAATACTAACACTAGACGACGTATCGACTTGGATTGATGGGTAAACTATATTTATTCTTATAATATAGTAAGGTTATATATATATATATATATATATTCGGTTGAGTCGCAATATAGGGATATATGTGTGGTGTTGGTTGGTTATGCTTGAGGGCTTATTGTGATTGAGTTTGATTGATAACGTGCGTGTTATTGTTTATTTGTGTGGTTATGGACTAGCGGAGAAAATTGTTTAACTTGATGTATCGAATTGATAATTGTGGTGACGTTTGTCTGTGTGCTTGATGTTGAAACAATGTGGATACTTGTTGTGAGAAACGTCATATCCGGGAACCTCTGAGGGCGGGGCGTGCACTCCGGCCTGGTGTACGCTGCAATGTGCGGCTCCATATGGGTGGTGAACGCCGGTGTCACCTAATGCGCGTGCAAGGGGCGGCTCTTGCGGGAGTGACGCCGGTGCGGTGACATGTTCAAGGAGCGGCCGACATAGTGGAGTGAACGCCGGTGCACAGGTGTGCAGTGGAGGCGCCTGGCAGGCTTATTGGTTACGGGTATTTGAGTGATAGCTAAGACCCCGATACCGAACGATGTTCGTATCTCAAATTCTTTCAACTCACTTTTAATGTTTGTCTTGATACAGACCGCAATCCGTGTTTTTGAAAGCTTGTTTCAAATTGTTTTTAAAGCGTTGGTATCAGGGTTAGTTAACCACGGAGGTTTGACGAAATCTCCGAGGTTAATTAATCGGGGTCTTGAAGGTGATATGTCGAATGAGAGTTTTGTACCTTTGGTTGTATTGTGGTGCTATTCTCGTATTGGGTCGAGGACCCCGTGGAATGTTGAGATGATTGATTTCATGATGATGTTATTTGATTGGGTTGAGAACCGTGTGAGATATTGTAATGATTTCGTTGTGACAGTGTTCTATAAATTGGGTCGAGGACCCCGAATAAGTTGACTTGGTTTTCGTGTAATTGTCTTCCATATGTGGGGTCAAGGACCCGAGAGCTTTTGAAATTATTTCCAAAAGTATTTCCATTCGATTTTAAAAACCCAGACGGCCCGAGTCAATAATAACATTTGCAAACTAACTTATCAAAACATTTTTCCTTTTACAAAGGGATTTTCCTGACTCCTTGGGCTCGTTTAAAGTTTCATTGATGTTATGTTCCGTAAAGAGAATATGACTATGTGATTATCTTTCACCTTGTGTATGCGAGGGTTATTCGTGTGGACTATAGGAATGTATGGTTTGTGTTAAGGCTTCACGGCGGTTGAATTTTGTGTTGTTACTGTCAGATATCTTGTATACTATGTACTTGCACTAGCAAAATTCCGGTTGCTAACCCCGAGTTTTCGGGGTGGGTGCCTATTATGCGCTCAGTTTTGGCAATGGGAGCAACACTGGATTGGCTTGAGGGAGATGGAAGACGACGATGCTAATCACACCGCAGTCGAGTCTTTCCTTTTGTATCATTTTGGTCGGTATTTCTCTGCGTTCGAGTATTCACCCTTGTATGGGTGTAGTTATCATTTATTAAACCGAGTTGTCATTCTTTCTCGTGTTCAAGTTTATTGTTGTCATTGTAATATGAATGTCGTTAGTTTCGAATTGGTTTATGACCTTGTCGATCCGCTTTCTATTTAATTTTGACCGGTTGGTCAATCACCGAGTAGTCTTTTGGGAGTTTAGCTTTGGTAGATCCTTGTGATAAGGGTCTACGGCGTGTGACATTCGGTCATATTCTCGGGATGTTACATTTATGGTATCGAGCTTAGGTTTGCGAAAACCTAGGCCGTTGGGTCAAGTCCATGTCTTGTGTAAGTCGCGCGCATCGTAGTCGTGATTAGTATCGTGGTTCCGACATCATCTTCCGCAATCCGTGATGGTAAGCCTCCGATCGTAAGTCCCCTTATGTACGTATTTGATTACATTGTGCTAATATGCTTAATGTGAACTAGGAAATGGAACTAGATGGAGAAAAAATCGTTATAGGATAAAACAAGCGCAAGCGGACCGAGCATAAATATTTAGGTAGTAAGCTTCTCAAGTCGAGCATGATTATCTGATTCGGTACTTAGTTAGAATGAATTTACGAATGATAACGTTATCCACCGCATGAGTATTTTAAGATGGTTTTTGTTATCTTGCAAACCGAGTTTTGATATTTTGGTCTTGCATATTTTGATAGTATTCTTATGACGGTATTTGATATTTCATAAATGACTTTTGTGAGTATTTGAGAATGTTACCGACTTCGGCCTTTTTGGCATTTAGATCATTTTTTTTAAGGAATTTTTGCCGGTGGGTTCCGCACTGGGCCCACGACGCTGTAGTATCTCGAATATTTTAAAGCAATGCTTTGAAATTTTCTAACATTGTGTAAAGCCATGATTTAATACCGTCATGTTAAATGGTCACGTACCTCGGTGGAAAATTCTTCGAATAAACATTTTTGAAGAAGAGGAAAGATTTTCAAAATTTTGATATTTGGGACTCAACATTTTTGAAATATTTCAAATTAGTTACGAATTAATTTTCGATTTCCTTTTTTTTTCTTTTATTCATCACTCGTAAATAATTTTTAGAGTCATTATGTAAACTTCCTCTTCCGAAATAAAGGACAATATTTACAAGCTTTGGGCGTAACGTGACTCGCTCTCTTTTTTCAAAAATTTGTTTTTATTAAGCACATATATATATGTAATGATCATCCTAGTCGAAGGACCGGAGTTAACTTCATAAAAACTTTATGCTTTACGATAATACCGTTATTCTATAGATGTTAACTAAACCTTGTGTTGATAAGTGTGGTATACTGTACGACTGATTATTTGATAATGCTGAATGGTACTATCTGTATTAGTATGTCGAGCCTTGGCGGACGTAAGTGTGATGACGGAAGTGGAAACGACAAGGTGGTTCGTACGATAACTATCCATGCTACAGTGAAGGAGTATCGAGATCAAACGATATCCTATGAAATCTCCTCAGTGATCGAGCCCACGAGCGAAGCAAAGAGACCGAGGATATCGGGAAAATTTCTGGGCGGTGAAGAGACTATGGCTCCCAAGCCCTCACGCTGCTCAAAGCGCCATCTTCGCGGTCGGGAGTGAACGCTGAAATCCCAAACCAAAGACGGTGACTCGCGTAAGAAGAGAAGATGTTTCAATCAGAATCGCTGTGGACATGTTCGTGCAAATTGTCCTCTCCACTCTTGACTGCTACGGTGTGGGTGTGAAGGTCATCGGGAGAAACACTGTGAGACAGTTTCCGAATTGGCAAAGAATGCCGCCCTGAGAGAGAGCAGAGCTAGTGATCGGGAAGTGTCCCGAAACCCTATGTTTCCTTCTGAAGATCCTAGCATGGGAGAATGAAGATTTTGTACTATGTCATAAACGTTGCTGTTTCAAACAATCGTGACTTCGATCGTATTTCGTTTCATTGCTTTACGTCTCCAACCCTTGTTGTTCTAAGTTTCGGGGTCGTAATATCTTTTTAGTATGTGGGAATGTGTTACCCGTACTTTTCTTGATATTTTCAGTATTGTGTGACCTTTCATTGTTGGTAATTCAATTGTTACCCGTACTTGTTTCTATCGCATAGCCGTTTTAGTCGGGTGCGACTTGTTGTAGCGTACGTTTCTTCGATTAAATGTGTGCATGTGATGTGGTATGTGATGCGTCGTTAATTGCTCGTTATTGTTTGAAACATAGTCGGTGGCGTTGCGTTAGTCGTCGTGGGGCGTGTTTTCACGCCGTATATTCCTTTGCGTTACTTGTAACGTTTTGCCGATGGGCGTAAGTTACGCGCTTCCTTGCGTATCTTGTTGAGTTTTCCTGGCGGGATATTGCTCCTTCCTACTTGCTTTAAGTTTCGGGACGAAACTTCTTTTAAGGAGGGTAGAATGTAATATCCGCAATTTTCGATTTTTGGTAAATTTCTTTTTCAATGAGTCCGCTTTTGACGACTCGCTCATGACCGCTTGGCCATTTCGAGAATGATTAATTGCACTTTTGTCATCCGAGTTCGTTTGAAGATCGCTTTTGTTGAATTCCGAGCTTTTAGCGACTTTTCCGCACTTGAGTTCGATTCTTGCGAATCTCGTCAAATCGTTGTTTCGAGTTTCTCGTAAGTTCATTTAATGATATTATTCATGTTGCGAGCTTTGGTTTGGTGTTTCGATCGCGTATCGTGAGTTTCGGACGTTTGGGCCATTTTCGTAATTTCCCAAAGTTTTGGGTAATTACTCCGTTGTCGAATTCCGAGCCTTCGGTGGTCGGAATCGTGTGTCCCATTAGCTCTTAGATTCGTCTTTGCGAGTACTTCAGAATCAGAATCTCGATTCGTATTCGTGTTCGGTTTCGGGTCGTTCGGACGTAATTTCGGCCGTCGGAGGGGCCTCGCCAGTGCTCGTGCAACACGGCCCCGAAACGGCCTCGCACAGGCGCCGTGTCTCGCGCCGGTCGGCCAGATCGGGTAGCTCGCCGAGACACGGCCGAGACACACGGCGCTGCCTCTGGTTGCTGGTCGCGCCGTGTCCGGCAGGGGTATAAATATGGCAGAGCAATGGGTTTTTCTTCATTTTTATCACTCGTTTCATACCCTTCCGCGGCTGGAGATTTCATGATCATGGAGGGATGTTGTTAGGGGTTAAATCCATGAAGTTTTGGAGTTCATAACATCGATTAATCCTTCCATAACTTGCTCCGATCGACCGAATCAAGGCAAGTTTTCTTAAAATCTAGTTTTGGGGTTTTAGTTGATTTTGTCCGATTTGATCGCTTTTAACTCATATTTCGATGGATAATTGTAGATTAAGTAGTATTCTATCATTTTTATCATCTTTCCACAGCTTTACCATTTCCGATTCGTCGTTTATATGAACTTTCGTTTGACGCCTTCAAGGTGTCCGGAAAATGCCGCAGAGAAAATTGGTCGCTTTTGCGATGTTTTCCTCGTGTGATTTGTTGTTTATTTGATGATAGGATACTAGGGACGAATTCCCTACAAAAATCTAGTGTTGAGCCTTTCCGATCGCCGTTTTCATTGGAGTTAGGATTTTTCCAATCAACCGCATTTTCTCAAGTATTCGTGAGAGATTTCCAAGGCAAGTACCTTGATATACGAATCAGAATCGCGTGAACTCAGTGTTGTCGAAGTGTATGAATTTATACGGATGTATAAATGTGTATATATATATATATGTGCATGTATATATATATATATCTAGTTTTATACATGTATATATATTTATATGTTAAATATATGTATGTATATACATATATTGATATAAGTGCCTATATTGGTTAATGACGAGTGATGAATACTAACACTAGACGACGTATCGACTTGGATTGATGGGTAAACTATATTTATTCTTATAATATAGTAAGGTTATATATATATATATATATATATTCGGTTGAGTCGCAATATAGGGATATATGTGTGGTGTTGGTTGGTTATGCTTGAGGGCTTATTGTGATTGAGTTTGATTGATAACGTGCGTGTTATTGTTTATTTGTGTGGTTATGGACTAGCGGAGAAAATTGTTTAACTTGATGTATCGAATTGATAATTGTGGTGACGTTTGTCTGTGTGCTTGATGTTGAAACAATGTGGATACTTGTTGTGAGAAACGTCATATCCGGGAACCTCTGAGGGCGGGGCGTGCACTCCGGCCTGGTGTACGCTGCAATGTGCGGCTCCATATGGGTGGTGAACGCCGGTGTCACCTAATGCGCGTGCAAGGGGCGGCTCTTGCGGGAGTGACGCCGGTGCGGTGACATGTTCAAGGAGCGGCCGACATGGTGGAGTGAACGCCGGTGCACAGGTGTGCAGTGGAGGCGCCTGGCAGGCTTATTGGTTACGGGTATTTGAGTGATAGCTAAGACCCCGATACCGAACGATGTTCGTATCTCAAATTCTTTCAACTCACTTTTAATGTTTGTCTTGATACTGCATCGCAATCCGTGTTTTTGAAAGCTTGTTTCAAATTGTTTTTAAAGCGTTGGTATCGGGGTTAGTTAACCACGGAGGTTTGTGAAATCTCAGGGTTAATTAATCGGGGTCTTGAGCAGATATGTCGAATGAGAGTTTTGTACCTTTGGTTGTATTGTGGTGCTATTCATGTATTGGGTCGAGGACCCCGTGGAATGTTGAGATGATTGATTTCATGATGATGTTATTTGGATTGGGTTGAGAACCCCGTGAGATATTGTAATGATTTCGTTGTGACAAGTGTTCTATAAATTGGGTCGAGGACCCCGAATAAGTTGACTTGGTTTTCGTAATTGTCTTCCATATGTGGGGTCAAGGACCCGAGAGCTTTTGAAATTATTTCCAAAAGTATTTCCATTCGATTTTAAAAACCCCAGACGGCCCGAGTCAATAATAACATTTGCAAACTAACTTATCAAAACATTTTTCCTTTTACAAAGGGATTTTCCGACTCCTTGGGCTCGTTTAAAGTTTCATTGATGTTATGTTCCGTAAAGAGAATATGACTATGTGATTATCTTTCACCTTGTGTATGCGAGTGTTATTCGTGGACTATAGGAATGTATGGTTTGTGTTAAGGCTTCACGGCGGTTGAATTTTGTGTTGTTACTGTCGTATATCTTGTATACTATGTACTTGCACTAGCAAAATTCCGCTTGCTAACCCCGAGTTTTCTGGGGTGGGTGCCTTATGCGCTCAGTTTTGGCGGCTGGGAGCAGTCACGGGATTGGCTTGGAGGGAGATGGAAGACGACGATGCTAATCACACCAGAGTCAGAGTCTTTCCTTTTGTATCATTTTGGTCGGTATTTCTCTGTCGTTCGAGTATTCACCCTTGTATGGGTGTAGTTATCATTTATTAAACTGAGTTGTCATTCTTTTCTGTGTTCAAGTTTATTGTTGTCATTGTAATATGAATGTCGTTAGTTTCTGAATTGGTTTATGACCTTGTCGGTCTGCTTTCTATTTAATTTTGACCCCGGTTGGTCAATCACTGAGTAGTCTTTTGGGAGTTTAGCCTGGTAGATCCTTGTGATAAGGGTCTACGGCGTGTGACATTCCCGGTCATATTCTGGGGATGTTACAATGGCAACACGCTAGCGTACGTAATGCTACATCCGTAGCGTACGTTATGGCTAGTATACCTAGCCAAAAATCCAAACTCTCCAACCAACATTCAAACGACGAAACCAACCCGACGACAAGTAAGATTATTTCGCTCCCGAAATATCCCAGCACAATATACATTGTATCAGTCCAAAACAACAACACTTGTACAATTCCAAATGAATACGTACAACTCAACTGTAACACGAGAAAAAAAATTATCCCCGAATATTACATTTACTTGCTCACGAACATGGTTCAGTTGCTGATTATATGTGACAATGGCTCGGTGACAGGTACATCTTGAGGTGTTGCCGTAAAGAAATCTGCAATACGTTTTTCTTTAATAGGCCAAGGACAATACTCTTCCTCTATTGCTTTAAACTCGGCCCAAGTGGCCACACGATCCGTAGGTTTCGCAGCTTCCCACCAATCTGCAGCCTCCTTGTCAAGGAAATACTGCACAATAGGGACCCGTCTCTCTTCGGGGCACGCAACGGCGTCAAAAATCCTGCCAAATTGGAATAGCCACCCTTCCCAACCCAACGTATCAGACGCACCAGTAAAACGAGGAGGTTGCATTTTCATCACTCCCTGAAGCCATTTACTCTCATCTGTCGGCTGGCCATGATGCCCAGACTCATTCAACTTAACTAATTGTGCTGCTACCTGCTGGAGTATAGCAGCTATGCCGGCATTCACATTAGAGTCAGCCGACGGTTCTTGACTTACAGTAGGATCAGGCTGACCGCTCGGGTTCAGAGAAGTGGTGTTCGGCTCCGTATGGGATGCCGAATTAGATGCTTCATTAGATGGTGTGCCAGATTCGTTAGCGGTACCACGACCACGGCCTCTGCCGCGTCCACGTCCGCCACAACCGCCACGGCCTCTCAACATACTAAGATATAAAAGGATTAAAATTATCAGAACAGTTCACAGTCCAAGGATTTCAAATCTTCTTTATTATGAAAGCGACAAAGCACAAAGAGAGTTCAAGGAGTCTTACTACCACGGGTCACACGGCTCGACAGCAACACACGGTGTTAAGCTCGATCAGTTTATACGACTCTTACGACTTGACAAACCAAATAACCAAAGGCATAGGTATTCCCGAAACTTATGGCTCCAATACCATAAATCTAACACCCCAACTTCACTTTGGGTAATTACACACCGCAGGACACACAAAGGTCCCACCAGGCTAACGACACACAGGATTAAGCTACAATACAATACATAATCACCACGACATAATAGTTCAACACAGGATACAAAACATGAGTTAGGCCTCGGCCGCGGCCAAAATAGTAGAGTTAAACAACAGTCACTGAATGCAAACATTACACGCATAGTACAACTCAAAATCAACAATAATACAAACTATAAAACCGACTCCGACATCACAAATACAACGACTAATATGGGCTCTCTAACATCCAGTGTGCTTGTCAACTCCGTGTGCACCACATGTGGGCTCCTGTCCCTCGAGAGTACCTGAAATGTACAAAACATTCCACCCCAACAAGGGGTTAGCAACAACCGCTAGTACAAGTACAGTATTACAATATTTTAATCCACAGGCATTTCCAAATTAATTCAAAATCCAAAACAGTTCAATTCGCGATATTCCAGAATATCAATATCGATCATCAGTAAAAACACTCTGACAATCCTCGCGACCCGGTCCGGCCCTCAAGCCACCAAGTCCGTGTGTGCCTCGTCGAGCAACCCCATGTGAGAATGTCCACTCAAAGTATCTCTCGTGACCCGGTCCAGCCACTAAGCCACCAAGTCCCCGTGTGACCCCGTCGAGTCAATCCCCGAGTGAGAGTACCCGAGAACAACCTTTCAACTCTCATCAGTAACTAATTCATCATAGAAATGCATGCCATAAACTAATGCAATAAAGTACTTGCCTGGATTTCTAACTCACAAAGGAACAACAACGAACAAGGCTACAGTCCGAACTATTTTCCAAATACCGCTCCTAACAAACACCGAGGTCCAATCAATTACAATTCTGTTGGAAACACTAAAATTCATCCTAAGTTCTACCCTTAGGAACATTTCATCGAACATTATGGGGGCATAACGGTTTTTGCTTGATTTACAAAAGAAGATTTGGAATCAATCCACAAAACCTTGATGAAATCATGAAATCATACTTATGCAACTATTTTCAACTATAATTCATCATAAATTTGGAGCTAAAACGGTTGGAGAAACGAGATCTCCAAAACCCCCAAACTTCCCCAAATTTAGGGTTCTAATGAAGGATTACCTCAATGCCTTGGTCAAAATGATGTAGGATTGATAGATCTTTGCTTGAAGTTGAAAAGATCTGAGTTTCATCTGTGCTCCGCCGAAACCCTCGCCTACACAACTCTGGAGTCGTCTAGAAACTCGGAGAAGAGGAAAGAAGGTAAAATGACAAGTGTTGACCGCAACACATCAATTTATATAGGTGCGCCCTAGCGTGCGCTAGCACTTCCCGGATAGCGTGCGCTATCGACCTAGGCCTGCAGTCCAGACCCTTCTACCCAGCCGAGCTGGCATGCACCACGTCCGACAGCGTATGCTACTCAGCCGAGTTAGCGTGCGCTATACCGCCGAGTTAGCGTGCGCAGCTGCCGCCTTAGCGTGCACTCCCTGGCGCCCAGTCCAAGTCCAGAAACCTTTCTGCCCTGTCCAGAAACCTTTCGGCCCATCCCGGTAGCGTGCGCTATGACCGAACAGCGTGTGCTATGCCTGACGAGTTAGCGCGCGCAACGATCGTCTTAGCGTTTGTTATCTGTTGGTTTGGCCGAAGTCTAGACCTCACTGCCCTTACTGTCCGGTCCGCTTAGCGCGCGTTATCACCCGACAGTGGCGTGCGCTACCTGCTACCCTAGCGTGCGCTACTAAGTTGCCTTAGCGTGTGCTAGCTCGATCCTTGCTCCAGTCCAGTGCCTTCTAGACTGTCCCATGCTGCCGGTTAGCGTGCGCTATCCTTCCGGCAGTAGCGTGCGCTGGCCTACGACCTCCATTGCGTACGTTACTCGGATAACTTAGCGTACGTTAGACCTAGGTGGTGGAAGCGATACAAACAGTACGACTAACTGATATCGAATACTAGCGAAATATTGGTAAGAGACACAACATACAAGCTCAATCTTGAATCAAACACACGATACCAATATTCGAAAAATTACAAACCAACCCACGAGGTTCATGAATTAGTAATTATAGCCAAAAAAAAGTAAGGGTATTACAATATTATAATTCCATTGTCCACGATTAATTAGCACTCAATCATGCGCTTAAATCTACATGACAACATAAATTACTGATAACTCCGCATAAGATTGTTAATCCTCACACACTTCCCTAACTTATAATAGATGGATGATCGAAGGCATTGACGTCCTCGTATGAACTGTGACGAGCAGCAACATCACAATGATCGCCACACACTCCCCCACGAGGAGGAAATGGAAATGATGCTATGGACCAAGCCCTAGCTCAACTGACAAATATCCTACACCAGCAAGCAACATACAATAGAAACAACGACGAAACCCACGATCGCAACCTTGAAAGGTTTTTGCGCTTCAAGCCTATTGCTTTCGACGGAGAACCTGATGATGTCCAGGCCGAATTTCGGCTGGAGAAAATTGAAGGAATTTTCAACGCCCTACAGTATACCGATGAGCAACGTGTATCCCTGGCTACATTCCGACTAGAAGCTGCTGCCCACAATTGGTGGATGATTATTAACGAGTGCTAGACGAGAGAGAACCGTGCCAGGACATGAGCTAACTTCTTGACTAATTTTCGAACCCAATACGTGTCGGCAGCATCCAGAGAAGCTCGCCGAGATGAGTTCTACCATTTGAAGCAGGGAACCATGACAGTTGCCTAGTACGAAGCCCAATTCAACAGATTGTCCAAATACACGCCCGGATTAGTGGCAACAGAAGAGGATAAGCTGCACAAATTCACTCGAGGACTGAGACATACACTTCAACAGAGTCTTTGACTATTCAACTAACGACACTTGCTGAAGCTGTGGTAGCCGCCACCCGGATCGAAAGCGGAAAGGGAAGATTAGCTCAACAGCAAAGCCGATTCTCCAACAATGCCAAGAGGTCTGCTACTCGACCAACATCAAAGCTACCACAAAAGTTTCAGAGGATTGGAGCTCAGGGGAGTCCAAGCGGAGCAAAAGCACGGGTTCTCAACAAACCAACAGCGCCTTGCACCCATTGTGGCAGGAAGGGGCATAAGTCAGATTTATGTTGGAGGAAGCTTGAGAAGTGCTTACGTTGTGGCCGTTCAAATCATCAAATTCAAGAATGCCCAGATGTGAACCCTCCAGCGAACAAACCAGGCACTGCAGCTAAGCTAGGAAACAACCGAGGGAAGGCCCCAGCACGAGTGTTGTAACACCCCAATTCACAAATGGGACATTACACGCCGTAGAACCCTCTTGAGGTCTACCAGGCTAACACATGACACATAACCACAATGAAAACCCCAAAAGATGCACTCAAAAGTAAATAGGGCCGTGGCCTCGGCCAAAACATTTCAACGGAGTACATAAAACATAATGTAAATATCAATTCGTTGCCCACGCAGGGGACTTAAACCAAGTTCAAGAATAAACAGTTTAACTCCAATACTCGACATATGCAATGACAAAACATAAAAATAAACAATACAGACTCGAGCCACGATCATCAAGCCATCCCATCCTTCGCGTGCGTGCCAGTACTGCTCCTCGCCTCTCCTGCACTGAAATGCATAAGACGCATTTCCCCCATTTAAGGGGTTAGCATTCGAATAGCTAGTGCAAGTACACAATTACACAACATTATATACAAAATACAGTTTTTACACAATTATTCCAAACGTAAGTCATTTGCCACATATATATTCCGGAATACTACATTGGCAATCACATCAATTTTCAATCATCACGATATCACAAAATCACAACTGGTATCCCGTGGCCGTACCCCTTAGTATCGACCCCCAGACATCCCGTCGAACACTCCGGGTGGGATACCACTTCCGCGGCCGTACCCCTTAGTATCGACCCCGAGACATCCCGTCGGACACTCCGGGTGGAAGTTCAACCACACACGCACCCAAGTCCACTTCCGCGGCCGTACCCCTTAGTATCGACCCCCAGACATCCCGTCGGACACTCCGGGTGGAAGGAACACAACTCACGCACCCAAAAATCACCATTCATCATTCATTTCGAAAATCACAATATACATAACGAAATGTAATACATGTACTTGCCTTGAATGAAACGAAACGAAGGAAACGACGATGGAATAGGTTTCGGTCCGAACAATCCTCCCAAATCCAATCCTAACACAATAACGGTATATACAAGTCTCAATAATGCGGAAAGGTAAGAATTAATCCTAATTCTACCCGTTGGGACAATTCATCGGACACCAAGAGTGCATAAGGAAATGAAATCGGTCAATGGTATAAAAACGGGATTTCATCCCAATCAAAAACAAGAAAACCAAGGGTCACGAGTATACTATCAAATCTAACAACAACATCGGTTAATTCGGATTAAAACACAAGATCACCACCAAACCCTCTCCAAAATCATTCTAGGGTCAAAGGAGTGCTTACCTCTTGAAGAATCAAGCACTCAAATCCGAAAACCACGTGTTAGATCCGCAATCCGAGCCACCCGATCGAAAAGAGATGAAGAAATCTACACAATTAAGTGGTGTATGGAGGAACTCTCCCTCTCAAGACTCTCTCTCTCGCACGGTTGAAGAAGGGGGAAGGAAATGAGTGATTTCGCTGAATAAAACGCAGATATAGCGCTGACCGCGTCGTGTGCCGCGGCTCAGATAAACTGTGCCGCGGCACAGAGCCAAAAATTGTGCCCAGTGGTCGGCTGACCGCTCATTGTGCCGCGGCTCATTCGAAGTGTGCCGCGGCTCAGACTCGGCATGTGCCGCAGATCGCCGGATCAGGCTGCGCTGCAGTCTGATCGATTTGGCCGGCAAGTGTCACACGGTGTGCCGCGGCCGGACAAGTGTGCCGCGGATCGATTTCTACTGTGCGCCACGGCGCACAATCCTTGTGCCCCGGCACACGGTACGGTTTGTTTAGGCAACAATCGGGTGATGTGTGTGCCGCGGCTCACAATCCTTGTGCCGCGGCCCACACCCCCTCGGGTCCCAAAATGACGAAAAATGATCCGGAAGGAGAATAAAAGCAACAGGGATCGATATTTGGGTAACAATAACACGAAATGGAAGTACGGAACCCAAAACGATCTGAGGTACACAACCAAAGTCGAACCAGGGACAAATTCCCTAAACTTCTAGGAAATTACAAAAACGGCCCAAACATCCGAAAAATCACGACACAACGTCGGATTAACAATCCGAAACTCGCAACATGCTCTACACAAGCATACGAACTCATGGAAGTAAGAAAACGACGAAATCGAACGAGTTTAACGAGAATCGAATACACATGAGACACAATATAACACGAGATAAAATTACGTAAAAACATTATCAAGACCCGTCTAAACGGAAAAACTCCAAGAACAAAATAGGTTCAAAATTACAAAACAGTGCCAGGCGAGTTGTCCGAAACGAATATGCACCAAAAATAGAAATTACGAAGGATAGAAAACGCGGATATTACATTATCTCCCCCTAAAAAATAAGTTTCGTCCCGAAACTTACAACACGAATAACTCGAGGTATCTCGACCTCATACTCTTCTCTGTTTCCCACGTGGCCTCCTCGGATCCATGCCTCGACCACTGCACTTTGACCAAAGGGATGGTTTTGTGCCTGAGTTGCTTAACTCGACGCTCTAAGATCTGAATCGGCCTCTCCTCGAAGGTAATGTCGGGCCCCAACTCGATCTCTCCAAAATCAATAATATGGCTAGGGTCCGATACGTACTTCCTAAGCTGGGACACATGAAATACGTTATGCACGTGGCTCAGGGACAGCGGCAAGCCTAACCGGTACGCGAGTTCTCCAACTCTATCTAAAATCTCAAACGGCCCGATAAATCTCGGACTAAGTTTACCCTTCCAACCGAAGCGGTAAACTCCCCGTGTCGGCGACACCTTAAGCAAGACATGATCTCCCACCTCAAACTCCAACGGTCGGCGACGTGTATCGGCATAAGACTTCTGCCGACTCTGGGCCGTCAGCAATCTACCACGAATCAGGGTAATCTTCTCCCTCGTCTCGACTATCAGATCGGGCTCGGTACCGATAAGCTCGGACGTATCATCCCAACACAACGGTGATCTGCACCTCCTTCCATACAACGCTTCGAATGGTGCCATTTTGATCGAGGCATGCCAACTATTGTTATACGTGAACTCGATCAACGGCAAGTGTGTCTCCCAATCATCCTTCCAATCTAAGGCATGTGCTCTCAACATATCTTCTAGTATGCGTATCGTCCGCTCAGTCGTCCGTCTGCCCGAGGGTGGTAGGATGTACTAAGTCTCAACTCGGTTCCCAAAGCTCTATGGACGGCTCGCCAAAAATGTGATATGAACCGCCATCACGATCCGAAACAATGCTCTTAGGGGTCCCATGCAATCTCACTATTTCCGCAACAAACACTCGTGCAAGCCTCTCCGCCCCCAAGTGTCCTTAATACTTAGAAAATGAGCTGATTTGGTTAGTCGATCAACAACGACCCAAATCATGTTCATTCCCGTCCGAGTCTTAGGCATATTGGTAATGAAATCCATAGAAATATCCTCCCATTTCCACTCCGGATAGAAGTGGTCGTAATAGCCTCGCGGGTCGCCGATGCTGAATCTTAACTCGTTGATGTGTCAAACACTTCGCCACAAACTCGCTAACATCCATCTTCAAATTACTCCACCGCAGTTACTCCTCACGTCCTTGTACATTTTACTGCATCAGGATGTATGGAGTAGGGCGTGGTATGAGCTTCGCTCAAGATCTTCTCGTCTCACCAATATCACATGGTACACAAAGTCTGCCGCGAAACCTCAAAACTCCATCATCGTGAACCACAAATCCAGGGGCTTTCCCTTTCCTCACATCCTCCTCACTTGGACCAAAAACGGATCGTCATATTGCTTCGCCTTGATATCATCGATCAAGGACGAAGTGATCTCTAATGCACATAATCGGCCTGAACTCTACGAACCCAAACCTCAATATTCTGACGGATGAAATCTCGCTGGATCTTACTCTGCGGTGTAAGTACCTCTAACATCTGCAAAGCCATCGGTTTTCTGCTCAACGCATCAGCCACTATGTTGGCCTTACCCGGATGGTAAAGTATCTCGAGGTCGTAATCTTTAATTAGTTCTAACCACCTACGCTGTCTCATGTTCAACTCTTTCTGGCTGAAGATGTACTTCAAACTCTTGTGATCCGTAAAAATCTTACATGATGACCCATAGAGGTAGTGCCTCCAGATTTTTAAGGCGAAAACGACCGCAGCTAACTCCAAATCGTGCGTGGGATAGTTTACTTCATAAGGTTTCAATTGGCGGGACGCATAAGCAATCACTCTGTCTCTCTGCATCAAAACACATCCTAGACCAAGGCCCGAAGCATCACTATACACTACGAAGTCCTCGTTCCCCTGAGGCAATGCTAAAACGGGCACGGTAGTCAGACGTCTCTTTAACTCGTCAAAGCCGCCCCGCCTCGTCTGCACCCACTCGAACTTCCGAGTTTTCTCGGAGCAACCGAGTGAGTGGTCTAGCGATCTTAGAAAATCCTCAACGAATCTGCGGTAATAGCCGGTGAGACCCGTAAAACTCCTCACCTCCTTCACATTCTTAGGCGGCTCCCAAGCCATCACCGCTCTATCTTCGCGGATCTACCCGAACTCCTCTCGATGAAATCACATGCCCGAGGAACGTCACTTCCTCGAGCCAAAATCACACTTAGAGAACTTCGCGTAACCGCTCAGCCCTCAAAGTGTCTAACACAATTCGAGATGTAAGGCGTGATCCTCCCGACACCGAGAATAGAAAACAATAACGTCGCTAAAAACGACTACGAACCTCACCAGATACTCAAAAAAAACCTTGTTCATCAACCGCATGAACATCGCTGGGCATTAGTTAGCCCGAAAGGCATAACCACAAACTCGTAATGGCCATATCTCGTCCGAAAGGTAGCTTTGGAATATCGACGCCCAATTCTCAATCGGTAGTAGCCCGATCGCAAATCAATCTTCGAAAAGACTGCCGCCTCAAGCCGATCAAACAAATCGTCAATCCCGGGCAAAGGGTATTTATTTTTGATGGTCACTTGTTTAATTCTCGATAATCGATGCATAAACGAAGCGACCCATCTTTCTTCTTAACGAAAGTACGGGCGCACCCCAAGGCGATGCGCTCGGTCGAATATACCCTTTATCTAACAATTCTCCCAACCGGTTCTTCAACTCTAACATCTCTGACGGTGCCATACGGTGCGGTGCTCGAGAAATAGGGGCCGCATTCGGCTCTAGATCGATAGGAAACTCCACCTCTCGCCGTGGTGGTAACCCTGCAAGTCGTGCGGGAAGACATCGGATACTCACTAACAATCGGAATTGACGACATGTCAACTCCACCATCTTCCGCCTTGAGCATAGCACTTGAGCCGACACACTCACGGTTCGAAGTTTCATCGCCTTCAAGGCGCTAATCACGCTCCCCGATCTACCCGGCTTACAGCCGACGAGAGTATGCTCGGTGCCATCCTCGGCCACGATCGAGATAGTACGAGTCCGATAGTTCATGATAGCACCGTGACGCTCTAACCAATCGTCCCCGAGGATTAAATCCTCACCCTTGAGGTCGATAACAATGAGGTTCGAGGGCCAATCTCGGCTCCCGATCCTCACGGGGCAATCCCTAACTTCCCGGTCCCCAACCATACGATCCCCGCTAGGCGTACCCACCACAAACGGTTCACACTCAAACAAGCAGTTAAAGCCAATACGATTCACACAATCCGACGCAATAAAGGAATGGGTAGCACCCGAATCAAAAAGCACGGAAACTGGATGAGTAAGGATCTGAGTGGTACCTGACGCCACCAGAATGTCTGCCTCCTCTGTGCGCCTCATCTGATACAGTCGGGGGTGGACTGAACCCGAGCTCGAGGCTGCGCGATGATCTGGCTGTCCCCGACCTCTACCGCGACCCGAACCCTGCGGAACCTGAGTAGCTGGAGTATTATGATCCCTCTGATCGGTAGTGGTAGTCGGAACTCTAGCGGCCCTGGTGTCTCTCTCACAATGAGTCGCCCGATGCCCGGTCTGCCCGCAAGTGAAGCTAGCAACGGGGGGAAAAGGACAATCCTTCATCAAATGCTCATATTGGTTGCAGTTAAAACAAACCCTGCCACCAGAAGCGACTGATCGAATCGAACGGTTACCCTGAGATCCACCGGCCTGATGGAACGGCCTCTTCCCCGGTATGGGAGCAGAACGAGACCTCGAAAACTGACCACCCTTCCCGGTCGAGAATCCACCGGTAGTCTTCTACTTCTTAGATTCCGAAACCGACTCTGATTCCGGAACCGCCATCTCGATCGCTAGGGCGCGATCCTGGTATTCTTTCAAAGTGGCACACATGAGCGGTGCCATACTCTGCCTAATATGCGGTTTCATGCGCATATTGAAGTAACGGATTCTATCAGCCTCCGATCTCACTTGGTCTCTTACGAACCCCAACTGCTGGTTGTAAGAAATGATGGCCTGAGAAATAGGCACATCCTGAGGTGTAGCGGTGAAGAATTACACAATTCTGCGCTCCTTGACTGGCGGCGGACAATACTCTGCTTCCATAGCAGCCTTGAATTCCTCCCAAGTAGCTCGACGGTCTCTGGGCACAACGGCCTCCCACCATTCCGCAGCTTCCTTATCCAGGAGGTACTGGGCAATATGTACCCTCCTGTCTTCAGGACAAGCTACGGCATCGAAGGTCCTGGACAACTGAAAGAGCCAATTCTCCCAACTGAGGGAGTTAGAGAATCCGGAGAAACGAGGAGGGTGCATCTTAGTCACCGTCTGAAGCCACTTACTAGCCTCCTCTTCCGGTGTCGGGGGCGGATTCTGGCGTCCACCCTGAGCTATCTGAGTAAGTTGGGCTACCAACTGCTGAAGTACGGCAAGAGCTCCTGCTGGCCGGCATTATTACCCGACGGCACTGAGTGAGAGGCTGAGTCCGCAGAGGACTGAGAAAGTGAGCCCTCCTCATTATTAGCACCCCGACCACGGCCTCGGCCGCGTCCCCTAGCCGGTCTACCACGACCTCTCAACATACTGAAGGAAGGTAAGAAAAGGACAAGATCAGAAAGATTCACAATTCACAAAGTTGGTAACACAAGTCACGATTCCGAACAGCGCAAGAAAACGAATTACAGAGATATAAGAGTTCGAGGAGACTTACAGCCACGGGTCGCACGAAAAGACGGTAGCATGATGATATTAGGCTCAACGACTGACTCTAATGACGCAACTGACAGACCCAAAATTCACCGACAGCCTATATATTCAAAGCCTAAGCTCTGATACCATAAATGTAACACCCCAATTCACAAATGGGACATTACACGCCGTAGAACCCTCTTGAGGTCTACCAGGCTAACACATGACACATAACCACAATGAAAACCCCAAAAGATGCACTCAAAAGTAAATAGGGCCGTGGCCTCGGCCAAAACATTTCAACGGAGTACATAAAACATAATGTAAATATCAATTCGTTGCCCACGCAGGGGACTTAAACCAAGTTCAAGAATAAACAGTTTAACTCCAATACTCGACATATGCAATGACAAAACATAAAAATAAACAATACAGACTCGAGCCACGATCATCAAGCCATCCCATCCTTCGCGTGCGTGCCCCGTGCCTGCTCCTCAGCTCTCCCGGTACCTGAAATGCATAAGACGCATTTCCCCCATTTAAGGGGTTAGCATTCGAATAGCTAGTGCAAGTACACAATTACACAACATTATATACAAAATACAGTTTTTTTACACAATCATCCCAAACGTAAGTCATTTGCCACATATATATTCCGGAATACTACATTGGCAATCACATCAATTTTCAATCATCACGATATCACAAAATCACAACTGGTATCCCGTGGCCGTACCCCTTAGTATCGACCCCCAGACATCCCATCGAACACTCCGGGTGGGATACCACTTCCGCGGCCGTACCCCTTAGTATCGACCCCCAGACATCCCGTCGGACACTCCGGGTAGAAGTTCAACCACACACGCACCCAAGTCCACTTCCGCGGCCGTACCCCTTAGTATCGACCCCCAGACATCCCGTCGGACACTCCGGGTGGAAGGAACACAACTCACGCACCCAAAAATCACCATTCATCATTCATTTCGAAAATCACAATATACATAACGAAATGTAATACATGTACTTGCCTTGAATGAAACGAAACGAAGGAAACGACGATGGAATAGGTTTCGGTCCGAACAATCCTCCCAAATCCAATCCTAACACAATAACGGTATACACAAGTCTCAATAATGCGGAAAGGTAAGAATTAATCCTAATTCTACCCATTGGGACAATTCATCGGACACCAAGAGTGCATAAGGAAATGAAATCGGTCAATGGTATAACAACGGGATTTCATCCCAATCAAAAACAAGAAAACCAAGGGTCACGAGTATACTATCAAATCTAACAACAACATCGGTTAATTCGGATTAAAACACAAGATCACCACAAAACCCTCCCCAAAATCATACTAGGGTCAAAGGAGTGCTTACCTCTTGAAGAATCAAGCACTCAAATCCGAAAACCACGTGTTAGATCCGCAATCCGAGCCACCCGATCGAAAAGAGATGAAGAAATCTACACAATTAAGTGGTGTATGGAGGAACTCTCCCTCTCAATACTCTCTCTCTCTCGCACGGTTGAAGAAGGGGGAAGGAAATGAGTGATTTCGCGGAATAAAACGCAGATATAGCCGACCGCCGTGTCGTGTGCTGCTCAGATAACCGTGCCGCGCACGAGCCAAAAATTGTGTCGGCCGACCGTGCCGCGCTGCTCATTCAAGTGTGCCGCGGCTCGACTCGGCATGTGCCGCGGCATCGCCGGGATCAGGCCGCGCACGCTGATCGATTTTGGCCGGCAAGTGTCACACGGGTGTGCTGCCCGGACAAGTGTGCCGCGGCATCGACTCGGCCAGAAGCCGGCGCACAATCCTTGTGCCGTGGCACACGGCAGCTTTGTTTAGGCAACAATCGGGTGATGTGTGTGCCGCGGCTCACAATCCTTGTGCCGCGCCCACACCCCCTCGGGTCCCAAAATGACGAAAAATGATCCTAAGGAGAATAAAAGCAACAGGATCGATATTTGGGTAACAATAACACGAAATGGAAGTACGGAACCCAAAACGATCTGAGGTACACAACCAAAGTCGAACAAGGGACAAATTCCCTAAACTTCTAGGAAATTACAAAAACGGCCCAAACATCCGAAAAATCACGACACAACGTCGGATTAACAATCCGAAACTCGCAACATGCTCTACACAAGCATACGAACTCATGGAAGTAAGAAAATGACGAAATCGAACGAGTTTAACGAGAATCGAATACACATGAGACAGAATATAACACGAGATGAAATTACGTAAAAACATTATCAAGACCCGTCTAAACGGAAAAACTCCAAGAACAAAATAGGTTCAGAATTACAAAACAGTGCCAGGCGAGTTGTCCGAAACGAATATGCACCAAAAATAGAAATTACCAAGGATAGAAAACGCGGATATTACAAGTGTTTGCTCTAGCTGGCCAGGAGGCACCGAAAAACAATGATGTAGTGTAAGGTACACTCCTTATATCCAATCAACTTGCACTGACACTCATAGATCCCGGATCATCCCACTCGTTTGTTGCACTACATTTTTCTATGAAACTTGATATGCCTTTAGAATCCTTACCATTATGTCTAGAAGTATCTACCCCGATGGGAGTTAGTCATCTAGCGGATAAAGTCCATTCTGTGTGTGATGTGATAATCAGTGGTAACTGTCATTCTGCCGATTTAGTAGTGCTTCCAATATTGGAGTACGACGTCATCCTAGGAATGGATTGGCTGTCTAAACAATATGCACAATTGGATTGTCACTCTAAGATAGTTAGGTTTGGCGAACCTAACAAACCAATTGTGCAACTAGTTGGGGATGCTAGAGTCAACCTAGCACCTGTAATATCAGCTGTTAAGGCTAGGAATACAGTTGCCAAAGGGGAAACTAGATTTTTAGCCTTCATCATCAACAAACCCAAGAGTAAGTCGGGCATAGAAGCCATATGTGTGGTGTCCGAATATTCTGACGTTTTTCCCAAGGAATTAACCTCCCTACCACCTGATAGAGAGGTTGAATTCAATATCGAAATCATGCCCGGGAATGCACCTATTGCAAAGGCACCATACCGAATGGCACCAGTAAAGCTACAAGAGTTGAAGGTCCAACTGTAGAAGAAGCTCGATGTGGGTTTCATACAACCCAGTGTATCACCATGGGAAGCTCTTGTATTATTCGTCAAAAAGAAGGACGGGACATTAAGACTTTGCATAGATTATCGTGAACTCAACAGTGTTACGGTTAAGAAAAAGTATCCTCTCCCGAGGATAGATGAATTATTTGAAAAATTCCAAGGAGCTACGGTGTATTCCAAGTTCGATCTTCAACAAGGATACTACCAACTAAAAATTAAGAATGAAGATGTTCCTAAAACTGCATTCCAAACTAGATACGGCCACTACGAGTTCATAGTGATGCCTTTTGGACTCACGAATGCTCCTGCTGCATTTATGGATTTAATGCACAGAGTATTTTACCATATCTCGACCAATTCGTAGTAATTTTCATCGATGACATACTCGTGTACTCTAAGACAGGGAAAGATCACGAGAGGCATCTTAGACTAGTGTTGGAAACACTCAGGCAACACAAGTTGTACGCCAAGTACAGGAAGTGTAAATTTTGGTTGAAGGAAGTGGCATTTCTGGGCCACATTATTTCTGGAGAAGGGATTGCGGTAGATCCATCCAAGATAGAAACTATTATAGACTGGAAGAGGCCAGAAAATGTCACTGAGATCAAAAGCTTTCTTGGACTTGCGGGCTACTACCGCAAATTCATCAAGGACTTCTCGAAGATAGCGGTACCCCTCACTTGGCTAACCAAAAACAAGTAAAATTTGAATGGACAGATAAATGCAAAACAAGATTCCAAGAACTCAAGAGGAAGCTTACCACCGCACCAACCCAGGGATTTATCGTATATAGTGATGCCTCAAAGGATGGCCTCAGTGTCGTACTAATGCAAAATGATAAAGTTATCGTGTATGCTTCCAGGAAACTCAAAATACACGAGAAGAATTATCCGACACACGACCTCGAAATCGCAGCAATAGTATCTGCCTTAAAGTAATGGCGACATCATTATACGGCGTTGAATTCACCGTGTTTACGGATCATAAAAGTCTCAACTACCTATTTTCTCAAAAGGAACTTAATCTCCGACAAAGAAGATGGATAGAGCTTTTAGAAGATTACCATTGTGAGATTCAACATCACCCTGGGAAAGCGAATGTTGTGGCTTATGCCTTAAGTAGAAAGGCTAGAGTGGCCCGACTCATGGTCTGAGAATGGCAAGCTCTCGAGGAACTGAGCTACCTGAAACCCATTCATGAAGGTGATCATTTAATTTGCGCCAACCTCACAGTTAAATCGAATCTATTAGACGATATTCGTTTAGCCCAAGAGAGAGATCCAAAACATCAAGAATTCAAGGACAAGATCGTTAAGGGCGAGAAAACTGAGTTTACGATTACCAAGGATGGAATTGTAAGGTTTAAGGGATGGTTATGCATACCTCATGACGAGGAGCTCAAAAGACGGATTCTCAAAGAAGCTCATTGTTCGAGATATACGATTCACCCAGGATGTAACAAGATGTACCGAGACCTAAAGAAACACTTTTGGTGGGTAAAAATGAAGAACCAAGTAGCAGAATTCGTGGCTCGATGCCTCACATGTCAAAGAGTCAAGGCTGAACATCAGCGACCCTCAGGACTGTTACAACTGTTAGAAGTCCCTGAATGGAAATGGGAAAAGATAACCATGGACTTTATTACAGATCTACCAACGACAAGGGGAGGCTATAACACTATTTGGGTGATCGTCAATAGATTGACGAAATCATCACATTTCGTGCCGGTTAAAAAGGACGACAGTTTGTAAAAGTTGGCTAAGACTTATATCTGAGAGATCGTTCGACTTCATGGAGTGCCAAAAGACAGTATCTGATAGAGACCCAAGATTCGTATCTCGTTTCTGGAAAGTCTTCCATAAAGAATTAGGAACCTCGTTGAGTTTTAGCACTAGCGCTCACCCCCAGACCGATAGGTAATTAGAGCGAACCATCCAGACCCTTGAAGACATGTTACGAGCCTGCGTACTGGACTTTCAAGGAAATTAGGATCACCACCTGCCATTAGCCAAGTTTGCATACAACAACAGTTACTAATCGACAATCGGAATGACACCATATGAATCTCCGTATGGGGGGAAGTGCCGATCCCCACTCCATTGGGAAATTGATGACCAGTGGATTCTGAAGACTCAACGGGCAAAACCCTCACTGATGAACATAGATTTGGTGAAAGAAGCCGTGGATAAAGTGCAATTGATTAAGGATAGGATCCGCACCGCTCAGAGCAGACAGAAGAGTTACGTCGATCAGCGTAGGAAGGATCTAGAATTTAAAGTAGGAGATCAAGTCTTCCTGAGGCTAACGCCACGGAAGGGTTTAATAGTGTCAAGGAAAGGAGGAAAGCTGAGTCCCCGATATGTAGGACCATTTAAAATCATGGAAAGAATTCGACGATTGGCGTACCGATTAAAATTACCATCCAATCTGGCTGGAGTACACGATGTTTTCCATGTCTCGAGATTAAAGAAGTATCATCCAGACCCGGCGCACATTCTTACTTCTGACATTCTGCCGATCAAGGATAACTTGTCTTATGAAGAAAGGCCGATCAAGATCCTCGACCGGTAGGTACGCTTATTGAGGAAGAAGCGAATTCCTTTAGTTAAAGTCGTCTATTCAAATCACAACAGAGAGGAAGATGCTACGTGGGAGGCTGGGGAAGAAATGAAGAAATCATATCCGAACTGTTCAGGAAGGAATTTGGGGACCAAATTCTTCTAAGGAGGGGAGGATGTAAACCCCCCTAAATTCGATAACTTATCATGTACAACGTACTAAATCATGATGTACTTTAATAATATTTGTTTTAAGACATGATATAATCTACGTCTAATTTTATGTTATTCCACTCATTAATTTCGTAAATTATATTTATAAACCAAATAATAAAATTAAAGTAGAATATTGATTCACCTAATGGGCTATGTGTTAATACCTAATTATATATAAACTCACTAATGGACTCAAACCCAACTCATTACAATTTCTAAGACTTGAATTTACAATTTAAAGTCCAACTCAACTAATTAAATCACCAACTATTACAATTATAACAATACACTTAAATTAACAATACACTCTTCCTCTTTCTCCCCCCTGGCCGCCCATGTGTATATATATATACATGGGCGGCCAGGGGGGAGGAAGAGGAAGAGTGTGAAGTTTTCTAGAGTCTTCACCTTCCCCATACAAGACCACATTCAATTGTCTTACATACACCCACACATCCCCAAGCCCTAAAATCACACTATAACTACCTACACTTAATACTAGCCACCCTTTTACACTTACACAACACACAAAAATCTGCACTAGAGGGAGAGTTGAGATAGAGGGCCGAAAATTTTAAAGGAGGAGGAAGAAGAAAAATTCAAGTAAGAATAGGTAACCCAACTCCCTACATCTCCTTCTATAATTTATAGTTATAATCTTCATATACTAACTTAAATCTCATCATGCAAATAAAATACACCTCCATGGTGTAATATTTGTCATGGCCGAATCATTAGAGAAGTGAAAGGAAGGTCATCTTCAACTTACAAAACTTAAAACCAACCGTAGCAACGAAAAATCGAGGTGGGTGAAAATCCTTTCAAAACTCCTAAAGTAAATAATTTCTTTATTTATTTTGTGATACATGTACAAATCTGAAATCTTAAAGATTTGTTGAGAAATATATTATTAATATGCTCATGATAAAATATATGCTATGATTTTTTTTCTATATATATACATAGAAATGCACTAGTACAAAAAGTCATATAGGCCACATTTAGAAAACGTATCCATAGTCTTTTAGCCATGGATTTTTTTTACTCTAAAACTGTTACCGTATGTGGCGTAACAAAAGGGTACCTCTACGGCTACACCCACTTTGAGTGACTATTTCACATTATTTTTCGTAGCTGTACCTCTGTAACTGTGTCTATACAATACCCCCTTTTTGTTTGTAGGTAAAGCATTTGTTACATAACCATAGCCATAGGATCCTTACCGACACACAATTTGATTTTTAGTAGCTATTGTTTTCTTTTTGGATACTGAAAAATTATAAAGGGTGGTCGTATTTTTCCTTTTAGATACTGAAAAATTGTAAAAGGTGGCAGTTGTTTTCCTTTTGGACACTGAAAATTTATAAAAGGTGGTCTTGTTTTTCTTTGGACACTGAAAATTGTAAAAGGTAGTCGTTGTTTTCCTTTTGGACACTGGAAGATTGTAAGAAGTGGTTGTTTGTTTTCTTTTTGGTCACTGAAAAATTATAATAGGTTGCCGTTATTTTTCTTTTGGACACTGAAAATTTGTAAAATGTGGCCATTGTTTCCTTTTGCACACTGAAAAATTGTAAAAGCTGACCGTTATTTTCCTTTTGGACACTGAAAATTTATAAAAGGTGGTTGTTATTTCCCTTTTGGACACCGAAGATTTGTAAAAGATGGAAGTTGTTTTATTTTTTGACACTGAAAAATTATAAAAGGTGGTCGTTGTATTACTTTTGAACACTGAAAAATTGTAAAAAGTGGCCGTTGTTTTCCTTTTGGACACTGAAAAATTGCAAAAGGTGGCTGTTGTATTCTTTTTGGACACTGAAAATTTGTAAAAGGTGGCCGTTATTTTCCTTTTGGACACTAAAAATTTATAAAAGGTGACCATTGTTAATTTCCTTTTGGACACTGAAAATTTGTAAAAGATGGTCGTTGTTTTCCTTTTGGACACTGAAAAATTATAAAAGGTGGTTGTTGTATTCCTTTTGGACTCTTAAAAATTATAAAAGGTGGCCGTTGTTTTCCTTTTGGACACTGAAAAATTGTAAAAGGTGGTCGTGGTTCGTCCATTGGCCATAATTTCACATCTAAAAGGTGGTCGTAGTTGTCCATCGGCCAGGGTTTCACATCTAAATGGTGGTTGTATTTCCAATTCAGCCACAAGAATGCATTATTGGCCACCTATTTTATCGAGTCTTTAAGGACCTATTTGCCACCTACTTCTAATGTGTAACATAAACTCATTAACAACAATTGATGCAAAATTGATCCAATTTTTTATTACTCATGTGATAAAAAGTTAAATGTCTTGATCAGATAAATGAAAAATGTCTAAAAAACAATAAATCAACTGTCTTGATCCAAAAAATTAAACATTAAACGCCTACGGAAGCACGACTATTTCTCTTATTTTAACTAGGCTACAGTCTTAATTCTCTTGCTCGTTCTCAGAGGTTTCAATATCCCGTCGTACATATCAGAAGCTTTCTTCTTCTTCTTAATCTTCTTAGTCTTTTCAACTGTCTTCTGGCTATCATCATGTTGTTGATCGGAGATTTCAAGTGTCCTCCGGTTGTCATCATTGTCATCATGTTCTTGATAAGAGCTTTCTAGTATCTGATAAGTGTCAGTTTAGTACACTTATCCATGGTTTGTATCGATAAAATTCACCCATAATTGAGCTAGTCTACTCGTTTTTTGCTTTTAATTTATTAGTTTTAATAATTTTATTTTTATCGGATGATGATCGGATTAAATAACTGAATTACTCAAGAAACAACATGTTTAATAAATATTCTCTTTATTGAATTTTGATATATTCGTGTTGTAGGGCTTTCCGAGACGAATTGGCATTTTCCGATTCAAAATCGAGTTATATATCAAAAGTTATCATCCGAAGAAGATCCGGGGCAAAACGCAAAGTCCGAGGAATTTCGGCTAAAACGTAACTATCAAAGCTTCAAATGAGCAAATTTACGAAGACGTTACGGCCGTAACATTCAGGAGTTACGGCCGTAAGTCACCTTAGTTATGGCCGTAACTCACGAATGTTACTAGTAACTCTTGACAGATTGCTATGATTTGTCTAATTTTTTATACTTTTATGTATTATTGAGGGGATGGTGGCATTGATCCGATATAATGTAATAATCTGTAGTTTTGGAGCTATTAGATGACTTTAGGTGTATAAATAGACCCTTAGATCCTTCATCATTCACCATTCATCTTATAAT
Source organism: Orobanche coerulescens (assembly GCA_033398695.1). Taxonomy (NCBI): domain Eukaryota; kingdom Viridiplantae; phylum Streptophyta; class Magnoliopsida; order Lamiales; family Orobanchaceae; genus Orobanche; species Orobanche coerulescens. The sequence continues at coordinate 127,525,990 of CM065811.1, read as the reverse complement.
TTTCCATTTTTGTAAACTTTTCTTTTTGTGTGAAGAACACACTTGTGTTCTTGAGTGATTTTGTAAGTGTGGTATAGTACATGTTGTTCGAGAGTTTATTGCTTCTATCTCCTTTATCTACTAAGGGAGTTAGGATCAATTCTTTCTCTTGATTCAACTAAGAATGACCACCAAAGCTTGTAATATGTGTAATAAACCCTTTATGGGCTAAGTTTCTTAAGTTGGGATTATAAACAAGGTTAGTCATGTTATTTATGTTTGTATAAAGATATATTATGAATTACTTATTATTGTGTGTGATTTTCATTGTTTTAACAATCTTTATTTATTTGGCCAATTAATGAAGATATTTATGATCTTCATATGTTTCGAAAGAAAATATGTTTGATTAGATCAAATGATCTTCACTCTAAGTTGTTCTAGGGGATAGAAATATACCCCTAGTCCTTAGATAATTCATTGAGTTATTTTCACAAATCCTAATGCTATGTATTGAAGCCAATCAACATAGAAATATAGTGGATTGATTCAATATGTAAGGGGCGTTTTATAGTTCGAAAGAGAAACCGTCTTTTTAAGGAAAATCGAATCTACACAACATAATAAGTAAATTCATCTTATGATCTCCAATACATCTTTTATAACTAATGACGAACTAAGTTTGTAATCCCAACTATTTCATTTTATCGATAATCAATCTATTATTATTGCTATCTTTTTATTTCCTTATAATATTAGAACTATTATTGCAATTTCTTTGCAATTATTAAACCAAACTTTTAAATTGTGTGTTTCACTCATCTTAAGTATCTATAAAAATAGACTAATAGTGTATAATTCAAATTATAACATAACTTCCTTGTGGGATCGATAAACCGGACTCAAAAAGTCCACTTTACTACTTGATACGATATCGTGCACTTGCGATAGTTACACAAAAAGCGTGTCAAGTTTTTGGCGCCGTTGCCGGGGAAGTATAAGTTATATTTGAAATCTTACATTATAAACTATTTTTGTAGGAACAAATTTCTCGACGTTGTAACTTAGTACTAAATTGTGTTTGTCCGGTCAAGTGGCGGATAACGGTACTCCGTGACTATTAAAGTCGGATTTTTCAGTTTCCCACAACAACTGATATTTGTATATATTTTTTTTAATTATTTTCATTGTCTTTTTATTTTTTTATTTTTTTATCATGGATGAAACATTGTTTAAAATTGAAAAAAGATTTCCCTTTCTAAGCAAAAATGCAATTTTAAAAATTTACAAGACAAGGCTTGAAAGGATGAGGTTGCATACGAATAAAAGCATACCTTTTGACATAAGATTCATTATCGAAGCCAAAGTAAGAATAGAAGGTGAATTCACAGAAACACCAACTAGATTTTTACCAGGGCTTGGAAAAAGTTCATATGCCAAGAAACGACGAGCAAAGATTCTAGCCGTTTGCTATAAATGTGCTAGATGGAACTGTAATGCAAAATGTCGATCTTTAGGAATTCCATCTACAAACAAAGAAGATAAAATTCGCTTCATTAATGATGGTCCGAATAAGGAGAATTTAGATAATATCAAAATTTCTCTTGACACGCATCCTAGTGGACTTGTGTATTACGGAATTCAATGTTTGTGGAATAAATTCAAACCAGAATATGAACAACGTCTTGGGAATCTGACGTTAAAAGACCATGTTTGCCAATTTGTAAGAAAATTGGATGGGAAGCTTCTCCCCGACTCATAGAAGGCGTTTAGGCCGCTTTCGAACGTAAAATCGAGGAAGATGTGAGCCACAATCACAACTACCGTACATACGCGTAAGTATCTTTTATTTTTGTCGTGTGGTGAGATTTTCGAATAAAAATGTGATACGCGATAAAAGCTTTCATTATTCTATTGAGTAGTTGAAGCACAATCAAACGCAATCACAAACTTGTTAAACAATTTTTACCTTCTTTTTCTTCTATAAATAAACTTTCTCTTGGTTTCTTTCATTCATCCCTCAAACTTGCACTTTTCTCTGCTTTCTCTCTAAAAATTTTTTTTTCTTTTCAAAAATGGAGTCATCATCTTCAACAAAAAATTTTACACACTGTATTTTTGGTGGATCTAGTTACGAAAAGAGGCATGCTTCATCAAGCACCCACAACTTGGTCGTACCTTAGAGAAAAATGCATTCATGTAGTTTACGGAGGAGGAAGTCTAGGATTAATGGGACGAGTTCTTTCGCCTATATGGAAGGAGTAAGAGTGTTGGGAGTAATCCCAAAACCTCCGGGCCGAAAGTAAAATCACCGGTCAACTATTGGAGATGAGTTTAGATCTGTGAATATGCAAGATCGCATAACTCACATGATAAATAATTCTAGCGCCTTTATCGCCCTTCCGTGGTTTTGGCACCCTTGAGGAACTTTTTCATGTGGTTACCAGAGCTACTAAATGTTCATCAAAACCAATAGAGTGCTTAATGTCAATGGTTTCTTTGATGGTTTACTGTCTTTCATCGACTACTCTGTTGAAAAGGGCTTTATTTCCGAGCGTGCAAAACGAATCATAGTCGTTGCAACAACACCAGAAGAACTAATCGAAAAACTCAATGAATTTGTTCCTCAACCAGATCCAGCTCTAACTAAAATTGTCTGGGTAGAAGATTTTACCGTGAGAAAACGAAAAGTAGATTCATTCCTCTCCCTTTGATAACCCATGTCGGACCCCTTGTATTTTTACTTTCTGTCGTGTGTAATAATCGTGCTAAATGATGGCAGCTTAAGGAGTTTCTTCTTGATCTCTTGACGCGCATCTATTCACGATTTATGTATTTATATTTCATTACTGTAATGTTTATTTCGTGTTTTGCTTTTATAAAAACTTTGATGGCAGCGTAAGGCGACTCTTCGGACTTTCTTGATGCGCATCTAAAAAATTATGTTATACTTACGAGTATATTTTATTTTCTCTTGTGTGTGCCTCGTATATTTATTCTCTTGCAGATTCTAAAAGGCGTTAGGCTCAGACATCAACTTTCTTAACAGGGAGTATTCTGCTTTTCTGCATTGATTTTTATTTTAGTTTTAAACTGAGGACAGTTTTATTTTCAAGTTTGGGGGTGGTTTGTTTTAGTATTTTGGTGTGTTGTAATTTTGGTGTGGTTTGTTTAATAATTTTGGTGTGTTTTGATTGATTTGGTTATTTGCCTTATTTTTTTTATTATATATATATATTTATAGTATTTTGATTTTTGAGATTTTTAGATCTGGCCATAACACCAATAAATTAGCTATATACAAACTTCTAAAATCGTTTTAACCAGTAAAAAATTGTATATTCCAAAATTTTTTTGAGCCTTAATCTCTCTTTCCAAGACTTTTAATTATCATATAAAATCGAGTCATTCGTTACCTTGAGAAAAGAAGAATCAATTGGTTTATGTTAAATAAATCTGAAATTTACTTTATTTGTGGAGTTTTTGATTTTTCATGCTTAACTAAAAATGATTTTCTGCAAAAATTCTATTCCCTAAAAAAGGAGACATTGGTGAAAAGAGCTACACGTTAGCAAATAAAGGTGAGAAAGCTATCACCTAAAAAAATAAATGACGAAAAGGAGAAGTGTTGAGCAAGAATAAATGCCTAATTTTGGAAGTCTTAAATTTTGCGAAAAATAAAGGACTAACCATTGTTGGTGCGTAGTCTCTTAAAAATTGGTGAAAAGAGCTACATGTTAGCAAATAACGGTGTGAAAGCTATCACCTTTTTACGAAAGAAAAATAATGAGATAGAAATTGTGTTAGTGAAAAGAGCTACACGTTAGCAAATAACGGTGTGAAAGCTATCACTAATAGGGATGTAGTTTATGAGCAGATTTGAATTAATTAGCAGCTGAATTTCAATCCACTCAATTTTGTGAAAATCACAATATTTGATGACGCCAATGAAATTTTTCTTCATATTGAGTCGAAAAATAAACGAGTGAGTCGAGAAATAAACGAGTGATCGAGAGCAACCATTAAAGGGAATCGTGTGTATCACGAGTGGGAAAGAAATAATCAACCTATTGGGGGGAAACCTTACATTTTGAAATTACAAAATAAAAACCGTGTTTTAACTTCAAAAATATTAGTAGATTTATTTTGTATCTTGATTCACTTCTATCTACTGTATAAAGCTGGTTGTTGTTTATTAATGGCATTTTGATCTCCTTTTCTCTTTTTATATTTTAATTTATGTGTGTATTAATTTTCTTATTTTTTTTATTTATTTTTATTTTTATTTTTGGAGTGTGAATAATAAAGAGTCTTGCTCGGGACTAGCAAGAATTCAAGTTTGGGGGTGTGATAAGTGTCAGTTTAGTACACTTATCCATGGTTTGTATCGATAAAATTCACCCATAATTGAGCTAGTCTACTCGTTTTTTGCTTTTAATTTATTAGTTTTAATAATTTTATTTTTATCGGATGATGATCGGATTAAATAACTGAATTACTCAAGAAACAACATGTTTAATAAATATTCTCTTTATTGAATTTTGATATATTCATGTTGTAGGGCTTTCCGAGACGAATTCGGCAGTCTTTCCGGATTCAAAATCAGAGTTATATATCAAAAGTTATCATCCGAAGAAGATGTGGGGCAAAAACGCAAAGTCTGAGGAATTCTGGGCTAAAAACGTAACTATCAAAGCTTCAAATGAGCAAATTTACGAAGCCACGTTACGGCCGTAACATTCAGGAGTTACGGCCGTAAGTCACCTTAGTTACGGCCGTAACTCCTGAATGTTACGGCCGTAACTCTTGACAGATTGCTATGATTTGTATAATTTTTTATACTTTTTGTGTATTATTGAGGGGATGGCTGGCATTGATCCGATATAATGTAATAATGCTGTAGTTTTGGAGCTATTATATGACTTTAGGTGTATAAATAGACCCCTTAGATCCTTCATCATTCACCATTCATCTTATAATTTTCCATTTTTTGTAAACTTTTCTTTTTGTGTGAAGAACACACTTGTGTTCTTGAGTGATCTTTGTAAGTATGGTATAGTACATGTTGTTCAGAGAGTTTATTGCTTCTATCTCCTTTATCTACTAAGGGAGTTAGGATCAATTCTTTCTCTTGATTCAACTAAGAATGACCACCAAAGCTTGTAATATGTGTAATAAACCCTTTATGGGCTAAGTTTCTTAAGTTGGGATTATAAACAAGGTTAGTCATGTTATTTATGTTTGTATAAAGATATATTATGAATTACTTATTATTGTGTGTGATTTTCATTGTTTTAACAATCTTTATTTATTTGGCCAATTAATGAAGATATTTATGATCTTCATATGTTTCGAAAGAAAATATGTTTGATTAGATCAAATGATCTTCACTCTAAGTTGTTCTAGGGGATAGAAATATACCCCTAGTCCTTAGATGATTCATTGAGTTATTTTCACAAATCCTAATGCTATGTATTGAAGCCAATCAACATAGAAATATAGTGGATTGATTCAATATGTAAGGGGCGTTTTATAGTTCGAAAGAGAAACCGTCTTTTTAAGGAAAATCGAATCTACACAACATAATAAGTAAATTCATCTTATGATCTCCAATACATCTTTTATAACTAATGACGAACTAAGTTTGTAATCCCAACTATTTCATTTTATCGATAATCAATCTATTATTATTGCTATCTTTTTATTTCCTTATAATATTAGAACTATTATTGCAATTTCTTTGCAATTATTAAACCAAACTTTTTAATTGTGTGTTTCACTCATCTTAAGTATCTATAAAAATAGACTAATAGTGTATAATTCAAATTATAACATAACTTCCTTGTGGGATCGATAAACCGGACTCAAAAAGTCCACTTTACTACTTGATACGATATCGTGCACTTGCGATAGTTACACAAAAAGCGTGTCAGTATCTTGTGGTTGTCTTCGAATGGCTTCCTCTGTATGTAGCAAAAAGGTATTTTATGATGTACATATGCATAGACAAAGGTTTTAACAAAATATACTTGAAGTTTTGGAGTAAAGCAACTTACAGTAGAGAGATTGATCACCCATTCTTTTGGCCATGTTACCAAACTGTTTTTAGCATCCTCTACTGTTTTAAATTCTTGTGTTATGTAGGGTAAACCTGCATTTGGATGTATTGGTTCATCAATCCAAACTCTGAAGCAATGTTCTTCAAGATCAACTCCATGTATCTTCTGTTTTGGAGACGAGTCCAGAATAACACGTCCATTTGCAACAATGTTTATTTGTCGGCCATGTGCCAGTTTGCATTTTTCAGTCTGCAAACATATATGCCATAAAAACATATTAAACAGGGCTAATACATTCAAGTCTGAACATAGAAAAAAAATCATACCATGAAAAATTTGTTCATATAATAATTTTTGAAACAACCATTCAAACAACAAACTTCATCAGATCTGATTCAGAACAAATGGTACAATATATCAGTGTGTATGAATAGACTAGTACCAATTAAGAAAGATATACAATGGTACAAGCTTAGTGGTTTAGTGTTGTTAGTTGATTATCTATATTTTCCAACAGTTGGAATCTTGACAGACTTGGTTTCTTATTGTATTCATATGTTTTGGGTGAACTGTCTTCTTGATTTATGAATATGCTTACAATGTGCCGCACATGTTTCCTTATTGACGACATAGCAACATATAACAGTGTGTCGTTACAAGAAGAATCAAATAACTCCTCTTGTTGGACATACATATAAGAAGAAAAACATTCGACATGTTAGTATCTCAGAAGTTGTCGCCTTATCACAACACTCAAGTCAACAGCAGTATATAATTTATATTTACCATAGTTTAAATGCTGCCATAAAGAATTAAATACTTTCATAAAGAACATACCCTTGGGAATTCCTGGCCTTCGGTTGTAGACTGCCATCTAACACGCATATAAGACATGTCTTGAGCAGGGGATTCCTGTGTGGTAACGGGAGACACCGGCCTAGCTCCATTAGAATGCTGGCTAGATGTAGGAGATCCATGTGTAGTTGTAGGAGTTGAGTGATGGGTCTTTGTAGATTTCTGAAGAGTACATGCAGTAAACATTTTGAAGAAATATTAGGTGCTGAAATATTGATTAAAAATCCCATGACATTCAATAAAAACAAGCATTCAATAAGAAAATCATACTTTATAATGTATTTAATTGCATATACAGGAAGCATGACATTGTAATACTTTGCTTACCCGTTGCTTTTTGGTAGTGGAAGCTTTCTTTTTCAATAATCCTTGAGAATTCAGCTTAGACAATAATTTGCTCATCATTTTTCCTTGTTTAGCCATTTTTTTCATCATATTATTCATTTGTTCATCATTCTTCTCTTTCTCCCTCTAGTTCTCGCGCCTTTCATCATCTAATTGTTTCTTCAGTTCAGCAAGGCTCTCCTTGGATGCTCCTCTTCGTGGCATATGCCAGTAGTTTGTTGGAGTCACTCCTTTGCCCGCACATCTTACATGCCCAGGACGTTCTTTGCCAAACACATGTGTGACGAAATCAACACCTAGTTCTTTATTTAGTGTTCCATCTTCCAGCTTCTTATCAAACTCCTCCTGTGCACAGAATAGAGAAGCGAGTATTAATCAAGTAATATAAACTTCACTGCTGTTAATTTTACCTCGATATACTAATTTTCCCTATATTCAGTATAATTTTCAAGAATGTTCAAGCAATAAATAGATGGCTAGGTAGTTTCAGTCATCTTACAAGCTGTTTTGCCTTTTCCTGAACCTCGTCATCAGAATATTCACCGCCTGGATTTCGACGTGCCATCCTCCACAAGAGAGACCGCGAAGGATTGTCATCATCTTCACGAATCACTTCTTTTTTCTAGTAATTCAACACAGGCCAAATATTACATATATACTCTACTTTTCATGTCATGGATTAAATTCAACACAAAATAAACAACACTAGATATACTCTTTGACTAAGCACTAGCTAACAAGGTGTATGTCAGGACTTACTAATTTTTCAACCAACCCCGCGTATCCTCTTCTTCCCATCCTATGTTCATATTTGTGGTTCGCACGCGCCGTAACTCCATCATCGGACAATTTTTGGGCACGTAGATAAATAACTACATTCAGCAGCAAACTTCAAGACTAAAAAATGACATTAATGTGATTATAAAATTAAAGGGTGAAATATACAACCTTGCATTTCAGAGAGAGTCGGAATTTTACGAACTCGTCCCAATGTTATTGCTTCAAAAATACACGATATTTTCTAGGGACTTTTTAGAATTTCGCTGGTTTACCCAAATTTGGCTGTATAAAATTTGCGTACAGTTTTCTTCTGAAATTGCGCAAGTGTACACCGAGATGGCTAATCATTTTTTTTCATGGTCTCCTCGATTTCATAAAAGCGCTACCAGAATACGAATGGCAGGTAAGTGAAAAATAACTTAATAGAAATGAATAGCATATATTATTATATTGAACTTGAATGTTGAAATCAATAAATTACGTACCAATATTTTCTCCCACAACTTTTCCTTCAACTCGGGGGGCACCTTCTTCCACTCCAAGTACCGAAGCCCAACATCTCGACGTACCAACACTTCCATATAACTTGCAATATCTGATGCATATTCTCCCATAAATCGGCCCAGGTTATCAAATTCAACCACATGTTTCTTACCATCCCAATTTTTAGTTAGTTTCAACATTCTTGACAATCCCCGAACCTCCTTCTTCTCTTTAGACATTGTTTTACCTTGATCCCCTGTGAATTGAGTTGATCTTTCTATAACTTCAGTGTTAGTCACTATCCCTTCATGTTCATCATTCCCTGGAAGTTTAAACCCAAAACAAGTTATGTCAGTTATTGCAAAATGATGGTGTAAGAGTAAACATCTGATATTCAATTCCAAAAGAAACTAATACAAGCAAGACAGTATATTTACTGTAGCATTACCAAAAAGTTCATCAGTAGATTCATCAGAACTGCTGCTACAGTAACCATTCTCCAAAGTCATATCCACTATTGGTTCAGTCTCGAAGTCATCATTGTCATAATCTGACTCTTCACTTGACGCCATATCAGAATCTGCATAATAGCGAAATTAACTCATCATAAAGTACTTCATAATATCAATCTAAATCTGAAAATGAACTAAACTCATGAAAAACCATCTTAATCATAAAATCCACTGACATTATCAAACATAAATGTTAAAAGAAGAATAAATTGAAACCAAATCACATTCCTGAAGATACTTGAAGATGCTGAAAAAGCCCCTATACAAAGGATCTCGTAACTTTACAAAGTTGTCTGCAATTGTTCAGCTGTTCAACTTGAAGAGCATGCACGGAGCATCCGACATGTTCTTTGATGAACTATTACCCTTGTTAAAGAAAATGCTCCCTGGAGAAGGTAATGTAATGGTGAAAAATACATACGAGGCTAAGAAAATAATGAAATCAATGGGCTCAGGTTACACAAAAATACATGCTTGTATAAATGAATGCATTCTTTATAGAGGCATGTACAAGGATGAAAAGGTGTGTCCTACTTGTAAGGCATCGAGATGGAAAGTTTACAAGCAAGGAAAAGTGTACGAGGGTGTTCCTGCAAAGGTATTGTGGCACTTCCCCATTATTCCAAGATTCCAGTGGCTGTTTCAATCAAAGCAAACGGCGAAAGATGTTATTTGGCACCATACCACTAGAAAAAGAGACGGTGTATTGCGTCATCCAGCAGACTCACAAGCATGGAGAGTGATAGATGACAAGTTCCCAGAAATTGCTAGTGATCCAAGAAATCTCCGACTAGCTATTTCGGCTGATGGAGTTGACGTAAACAAAGGCACCAAAGCTCGCAGTGTGTGGCCTGTTTTAGTTGTGATCTACAACCTTCCACCGTGGCTCTATATGAAAAGAAAATTCATCATGCTGTCATTACTTATAGATGGTGCGCCTGGTAACAACATCGATGTCTATTTAGAAGTTTTAGTTGAGGAGCTTCAACTCTTATTCGAAAAAGGAATCGGAACATGGGATGCATATTTACAAGAAATGTTTACTCTACATGCAGTTGTATTATGGACAGTAAGCGATTACCCGGCTCTTGGTACACTACAGGGTTGCCCTTACTCCGGATACAAAGGTTGTGTGGTGTGTCGGAGAAAAACTCACTGTGTTAGACTTCTTTTCTCAAGAAAACAGAGTTATGGTGGTCATAGAAGATTTCTACCATATGATCATCCATTCAGAAGCCAGAAGAAGGCGCTTAATGGAGAACAAGAGTGGGGCACAGCTCCAGAACCAATGACCGGTGAAGAAATATACGAAGAGGTAAAATGTATAGAGAATTCATGGGGAAAGGGAGGAAAGGGTACTCAAGTGGATTGCGTGCAGGCTATGCCCGGAAAAGGTGGAAAGATGAAGCGCATCAGGAGAACATCAAAGCAAGCGGGCAAGTCAAATGGGGAAGACAATGAAACCATCTACTGGAAAAGATGCAATATATGGCAGCGACGCCTTTGATACTGGAGATATAACATTGTCCAGCATTGTATAGATTTTATGCACGTCGAAAAGAATGTGGGTGAGAGTCTAGTTGGAACATTGCTGCACAACAAGCATACGAAAGATGGATTAGAAGCCAGATTGGATTTGGTGCATTTTGGGATAAGACCGGAGTTGGTACCTAAGACAGATGACAAAGGAAAAACTCTTCCCGCAGCATGTTACACATTAACCAAGGAAGAAAAAGATAAGTTCTTAGAAACATTATCTGAGATAAGGGTTCCAGAAGGTTATTGTTCGAATTTTGCCACCCTTGTGAATTGAAAAGAGCATAAGCTGACCGGACTTAAATCACATGACTATCACATGCTTATACAACAATTTTTGCCCATTGCGATTCGATCAATTATGCCCAAACCTGTGAGATATGCAATTATCATGTTTTAGTTCTTCTATACGTCAACATCTGCCAAAGAAATCATCGTGGAAGAGATAGATAAGTTGCAGGCGGATCTCTGTGTGACATTATGCTTACTAGAGAAGTACTTCCTTCCATCATTTTTCGACATTACACTACAAAAAAATAGTTTTTACCGACGCCAAAATGGCGTTGGTAAAACAGAAAATGGCGTTGGTAAAAAAATTACCGACGCCATTACCGACGGCAACCCGCCGTTGGAAAAACGCTCGACGGTAATTTTTTACCGACGCCATTTTCCGACGCCGCCATTTACCGACGCCATTTTTGGCGTCGTTAAATTAAAAAAATTAAAAAGTCGTCGGGACTCGGGCGGGGCTCGGGCGGGTTAGGTCCGGGCTCAAAGGGAGGGTTCGGTCAGGTCCAGGTCGGGGTCCGGGCGGGTCGGGTGCAGTCGGGCGGATCGGGTTTCGGGCTCCATTCAATTTCAAATGGTTGAGAAGGATTTTGGTTTATAAACCACCAAAAACATTGATGTTTTTCGATGTGGGATTGTGTTAAAAATTACCGGCCGAAATGGCGTCGGTAATGGCGTAAACGCGTCGGTAAATTTAAAAAAAAAAATTACCAACGCCAAAATGGCGTCGGTAATGGCGTCGGTAAATGGCGTCGATGCGGCGTCGTTAATTGTAAAAAAATAAGTCTGCGAACCGGTCGTCGGCAATGGCGTCGGTAAATCGGGCGTCGGTAAATGGCGTCGGTAAATTATAAGTTTAACAACAGCGGTACGGGCGTCGGTAAATGGCGTCGGTAAATTATAAGTTTAACAACGGCGGTACTGGCGTCGGTAAATGGCGTCGGTAAAAACTGTTTTTTTTGTAGTGTTATGATTCATTTAGCTGTGCATCTTGCCAGAGAAGTGAAATTATGTGGTCCTGTATGCTTTCGATGGATGTATCCATTCGAAAGGTGTATGAAGGTTATCAAAAAACATGTGCGAAACAGAAATAAACCTTGTGGATGCATTGCTGAAGAGAATGTTGTAGAAGAGATAATTGAGATCTATAGTGAGTACCAAAAAAACATGAAGATAATTGGTATTCCACTTGACAGACATAATACATCTCACACGGGTGAAGATTCTAAAACTATTATGGAGGGAGAACCACTATCATATGGAGAACCGTGTATAGTTAGTCCTGAACAATTATCGCAAGCACATCTCTACAATTGAGCCTTATATCGAGTCAGTAACAATTTTCTTTAGTTTTCACTTATTTACTTTTTTCTACACAAATTAACATTCTTCAATGTATTGGTCAGTCGACACAAGCTCCATTTGAAAAAAGAAAATCCTGCTAAAAGGCAAGCATGGTTGGAGAAAGAACACGCTACTACCTTTGCCGAATGGTTACGCAAGGAGGTAAGAGTTTGTAGAAAAGATTGTGTTTGCTATGTTATATTGCTTGAGGTGAAAACTCATCCTTGTAATGAATTCAGGTCGAGGGAAAGTTGGCAGTCTCTAAAGAAAGTATCTCAGAGAACTTAAGGTGGATAGCACACGGCCCACACTACGAGGTAAAAAAATATGTTGTATATCGCATCAATGGATACCTATTTCGCACAAAATCTCGTGAAGGTAGAATTCACCAGAATAGCGGCGTTAGCGTCGATGCAGATGACATGCACATTTCTAGAGATGATGGTGTAACATATGGTAAAGCGTCTTATTATGGTGTTTTACAAGAGATTTGGGAGTTAGATTACTGTATAAGAAAAATTCATCTTTTCAAGTGTGATTGGGTTGATAATAAACGTGGGGTCAAAAAACATAATCTTGGCTACAAGATGGTTGATCTTTGTATGTTGGGACACAAAAATGATCGTTTTATTTTAGCCTCACAAGCTAGGCAGGTATTTTATGTCAAAGACCAGCTAAATAAGAAAATGTCTATTTTTTTCGGAATGCCTCCAAGAAATTATAAAGATGCATATGATGATGGCAACAACGAGGAATTCATCTGTAACTTTTCATCTAATGATAACATTTTGCCGGGTGTAGATCCACAAGACATGGGTAAAGAACCCCGAGCTGATTACTTCCGAACTGACGGTGGGGGTCTGTTTATACGAAAACCAAAACGACAGACTCCGGCTCTTTGATTTCTTATCATTAGAGTTCCTCCAGGTATGTCGGTATATTTCCTTTTAGTGGTTTTTGATAAATTTCACCCAAATTTGAAAACATGAATTAGAAATTCAATGTTTAGAACGACATATGAATGAGTATAAACAGAATGTTATTATTATTCTAGTTGTTAAATTTTAACAAGTGTCTTATTAGAATTCCTTTTTTAAATGTTAGAACTAGTTTGGTTTTGGAAGTTGGACACCATTGAACTAAGAACCTGGTTTTCCTATTGTGCCTAGCAGATTTTTGCCTAGCAGATTTTTGACAGACTTCATCTTCAGTGGACTGGTTCTGTCATTCTGTTCAGCAAATATGGTTCTTGGTTTGCACTCTTCATCTTTACCTACTTACTATCTCAGCATCTGCAGATCTGGTTTGCAGTTCATGTCATCCGTCGTTCGACTTTGTTTGCTGGATGCTTGCCCTCTTTCGGTAATTCTTAATGTTCGATAATGTTAAAAAATAATGCTTTGGATTTTGGAATTGAGCAGAAGTCATTCTGCCATAATCGGTAGAAAATATTGGTTGCATTTACCTTTTACCCAATTGTTCTATAATTTAATACTTTGTGTTTTCTTGTTGATGTTACTGTCATTTTGTTGATGTTATATTGATATTGTTAGTATTAATTGATGATTGGTGAATAGGTGAAAGAACGAATAGGAAATTGATATCCATGTGTTATCTTTCTATGCCAATTTTATTGGTTGACTCGATTGGTGTTATTTGTATTGTTTATAGATTTTGTTTAATTCATTTGGTTTTAAGATATGTTTACTCGACGATCACAACCATCAGGTACTCAAAATATAAAACAAAAAGAAAAAATATGTGAAATTGTTCAATCCGTACAGGGATTTTTAAATAGATATTTTGTTAGATAAAAACATGTTTTAGTGAATTTGTCGAAAATCATGCTGAAGAGTTTGTTAATGATATTGATTCAAATAACTATTTAAAAAGATGAAGTTTGGATATCCAAAACCCATTATCCAATGAAGTCAAATGTGTAACACCCCCAAGTTATTCAGGGTATATTACAGCGCCGTGAGCCCCGCCGTGGGACACACAAGGCTAAACATACGCGGAACTATAAAACTTGACCGAGAAGGTCTACATATAATGGGGAGAAAGACGATACAAAGGTATCCAAAAAACATAACCAATGTATTCACATACATCACATCACAAATCAATACTTCGGCAAACACAGGCCGGAACTTCAAGGAAAGAGGAAAACAATACTCGAGTATTCAAAAGTCAATCCAGTACAACAACACTGAACGGGAAACTCCAAACATAACTGGAAGAAAGACACAGTATCACACTGGCACAGCATCTTCGTGCCGACCCGATACTGCTGTCCGCCTCCCTGGAACTCGAAATACATAAACGTATTTCCCATAAAGGGTTAGCCGTCGAATAGCTAGTGCAAGTATATCAATATGAAACACAATACTCCTCGACAATAAAGTAAATGTAATCCGTCAATTCATCAATTTAAGACTAGTATTCCTAATGACTAAAATCTCATGACGTATGTGAATGCCGTAGAAACGGTTCGCTCGGATCATACGCCGTTACATGTAGGAATGCCGTCAAAACGGTTCGTTCGTTACATGCCAATAATACATATATGAATGCCGTAAAACGGTTCGCTCATAATATGCCATCAATATATCTATGAATGCCGTAAAACGGTTCATTCATATCATACCATCAATTCCTCTTACTTTCAAAGTCGAACGCACAATCATAAATGTATACTTGCCTTTGAGACATCGAGAAATTGAACGGAGGAAGGGTATGAGTTCGGTAGGTCCAAGAACGCGCTTCCGGCACCTAAATGATTCGCAAGGAGTATGATAATCAATCATCCATATTCAAACTACACGAAGGAACTCCCCAAACCCGTCTACGATTCATAAAGATATACGGATAATCAACTAAAGGTTGGAAAATCGTCCTAAATCTTACAAGTCCGAAAACGGCACAATCTAAACCATAAAATCGTAGGAAAAGTATACATACGGTATAGATACATCATAATCTCAAGGTTCTCAAGCTTCAAAACGGGTAAATCGGACAAATCTACGAAAAACCCCAAAATTCCCAAAAGGTAGGGTTCTAAGGATTTTTACCTTGATTCAGACGTTAGGAGGAATTAGATGTTGAGAAATCCTTGTTCTCCAAGCAAATATATTGTTGTTAGAAGGAAGATCGCTTCCAATCGCCTAAGATCGCCTCTCCCGAGTGATTCCCGTCGAAAAGGAGTGAAGAAGGTGAGAAATGACGAAAATAAAGTCAACTGCCATATTTATATCTGTCCAGTCTAGCGCACGCTACGCCTCCTTCATTAGCGTGCGCTAGCGAAGTCACCGGATAGTCCAGTGGCTTCTGTCGGTCCCGTTAGCATGCGCTAATCATCTGTCCCTAGCGTGCGCTAGCCCAAAATATGGCATCCAAGATGGAGTCCGTAACTTACCGACTCGCCTGCTCAATACTTAACGTGCGCTACCGCCAATGTTTAGCGTGCGGTATGCTAAAGCTTTAGAGTGCGCAAGCCGAAGCCAAGCGTACGCAATATGATAGTCCAGAAAACCCGGCAACTTCATCTGGCGGACGGCCGGTAGCGTGCGCTACGGACGGATGTTAGCGTGCGCTACTATACATGGATAGCGCGCGCTAACAAACTCCTAGCGTGCGTTAATCCGCCAGTCCAGAGAGCAGTCCGAATACTGGTTCTGACCTGACTGATACTCTTAGCGTGCGCTACGGCTCAGAGCTAGCGTGCGCTAATCAAGCAGAATTAGCGTGCG
This sequence comes from Orobanche coerulescens, assembly GCA_033398695.1. Taxonomy (NCBI): domain Eukaryota; kingdom Viridiplantae; phylum Streptophyta; class Magnoliopsida; order Lamiales; family Orobanchaceae; genus Orobanche; species Orobanche coerulescens. The sequence goes on along the minus strand of CM065811.1, from coordinate 127,510,060 downwards.
TTAGCCTAGGCCTAGCGTGCGCTAATTCTCTAGAAAATAAAATTCCCGCAAGGTCTAAACGACATGATCAACAACCAAACGAGATACGAAACTCAATAACAATATCGATAACATCTCCAAACATTTACAGAGTGTCAACATAAGAGAAACGGCAAGGTCAAACAGTCAATAAAAGTTCGGGTATTACATTCTCCCCCTCTAAAAAGAAGTTTCGTCCCGAAACTTAAGAAATAAACAGTTCGGGGTATTCCACCCGCATCTTCTCTTCCGTCTCCCAAGTTGCCTCCTCGACTCCATGTCTCGACCATTGCACTTTAACCAAGTGGAATGGTCTTATGCCGGTTGTTTCTCGCGACGCTCAAGAATCTTCACGGGTCTCTCCGGAAGGTAATATCCTCGCCACGTCAATCTCACGTAGTCGATGATGTGGCTCGGATCCGATGCGTACTTCCTCAACCGAGACACATGAAAAACACTATGGACGTGACTCAAAGTGGAGGCAACGCCAAGCGATAAGCTAAATCTCCAACTCTGTCGAAATCTCGAAAGGTCCGATATACCTCGGACTAAGTTTCCCTTTTTCCCGAAGCGGAAAACTCCACGGTCGGCGACACCATGAGTAAGACATGATCCCCACTTCGAACTCCAAGGGTCGGCACGAGTATCGCCCAAGATGTCGCGACTGCTGGGCGGCCCAATAATCGGTCCGGATAATAGTAATCTTTTCCTTAGTCTCCATCAACATATCCGGCTCCGTCCCAACTAGCTCAGAAGCCTCGTCCCAACATAATGGCGACCTACATCGCCTACCATAAAGTGCCTCGAAGGGTGCCATTTGGATCGACGCATGCCAACTATTATTGTAAGCAAACTCGATCAACGGCAAGTGAAGCTCCCAATCATTACTCCAGTCTAAGGCACAAGCCCGTAACATATCTTCCAACGTTTGAATCGTCCTCTCTGTCTGACCATCCGACTGAGGATGAAAAGAAGTGCTCAACCTCAACTCAGTACCCAAAGCCTGATGAACGGCCTGCCAAAAGTGCGATACGAAACGGCCATCTCGATCAGAAACAATGGTTTTGGGGGCACCATGTAACCTCACGATCTCAGCGATAAAGGTTCGAGCCAGTCTATCCGGCCCCCAAGTATCCTTAATACCCAAAAAGTGTGCAGACTTGGTCAACCGATCGACAACTACCCAAATCATATTCATTCCGGCCCGAGTTCTCGGCATGCCAGTGATGAAATCCATAGAAATGTCTTCCCACTTCCACTCGGGAATGGGAAGCGGTTTCAACAACCCCGCTGGTCGTTGATGTTCGATCTTGACTTGTTGGCACGTCAAGCACCGTAGTACAAACTCCGTAACATCCTTCTTCATGTTATTTCACCAAAAATTTCGCTTCAAATCTTTGTACATCTTACTCGTCCCGGGGTGGATTGAGTAAGGCGTAGCATGCGCTTCTCGGAGAATTCTCTGTCTCAACTCTAAATCGTTCGAACACAAAGCCTACCACAAATCTCGATACTATCCTCGAGTACCATAAAGCCAGAGCTTTTCCTTTAATTACATCTTCCTTGATTGAGAAATCATCGGGTCACTCCACTTTGCTTCCCTTTGATGTCATCAACTAAAGACGAAGTAATTTCGAGAGTACACAGATTGCCCCCGCACTCGTTGAAGCCAAACTTCTATCCCTTGCTCAATTAAGTCTGACGAATTTTAAATGCGAGGTGTAAGAACCTCGAGCATTTTAAGAGATGCCGATTTGCGGCTCAACACATCCGCAACGACATTAGCTTTTCCGGGGTGGTAAAGAATATCCAAATCATAATCCTTTATCAACTCTAACCAACGCCGTTGTCTCATATTCAGCTCCTTCTGACTGAAAATATATTTCAGACTCTTGTGATCGGTATAAATCCGGCACGGAGAACCATACAAATAATGTCGCCAAATCTTGAGTGCGAAGACAATTGCGGCTAATTCCAAATCGTGAGTAGGATAATTCATCTCATAAGGCTTTAATTGTCGAGACGCAAAAGCTATCGTCTTATCATGCTGCATAAGTACACAGCCCAGGCCTTGACCCGAAGCGTCACTATAAACTGTAAAGCCCTCGCTACCATGCGGTAAAGTTAAAATCGGTGCTGAAGTCAGTCGTCTCTTCAGTTCATCGAAGCTCTGTTGTCTCTCATCCGTCCAAACAAACTTTTCGGTCTTCTGGAGTAATTTCGTAAGCGGTCGAGCGAGTTTCGAGAACCCCTCGACAAACCGACGGTAATACCCAGCAAGGCCCAAAAAGCTACGAACCTCCTTAACATTCTTAGGCGGTGCCCAATCTAGCACTGCCTCGATCTTCTGCGGGTCTACACGAACCCCTTCGGCCGAAATCACATGGCCGAGAAACATAACTTCTTCCAACCAAAATTCACATTTCGAGAATTTTGCATAGAGGTGCTCGGTTCTCAAAATGTCTAATATCAAACGCAGGTGTCGGGCATGTTCCTCCTTATCTCGAGAGTAGATCAAGATGTCGTCAATAAAGACGACTACACATCTGTCGAGGTACTCGATGAATATCTTATTCATTAATTGCATGAAAACTGCCGGTGCATTAGTCAACCCGAAAGGCATAACTACAAATTCATAATGCCCATATCTCGTCCGAAATGCCGTCTTCGGAACGTCTGACTCCCTCACCCTGAGTTGGTAATACCCGGATCTTAAATCAATTTTCGAGAAAACTGCAGCCCCTTGCAATTGATCAAATAAATCGTCTATACGTGGCAAAGGATACTTGTTCTTGATGGTTACTTTGTTGAGTTCACGGTAGTCAATGCACAAACGTAGTGAACCATCCTTCTTCCTCACAAAAAGAACAGGCGCACCCCAAGGCGAGGCGCTCGGTCTGATGTACCCTTTTTCCAGAAGTTCTCCCAATTGATTCTTCAATTCTTACATCTCGGAAGGTGCCATCCTAAGAAGGTGCTTTAGAAATCGGAGCCGCATCGGCTCCAAGTCCACGGTAAATTCTATCTCTCGATCCGCGGCAATCCCGGAGGTCATCCTAAAAACATCAGGATACTCATTAACAATCGGAATCGAAGAGAGATCGACTTCGTTTCCTTCCATTTTCAAGGCATAACACCAATAGCCCGCACAACCTTTATTCAAAAGTTTTACGGCCTTCATGGCACTGATAAGTAACTTGGGTAGTCCCGACTTACGCCCCAAAAATGAGTACTCAGACCCGTCTTCAGTCATCATGGTGATAACCTTGGTACGGTAATTCATAATCGCTTGATGACTATCAAGCCAATCCTCACCGAGGATTACATCCTCGCCTTCCATATCAACTACAATCAGGTTCGATAACCATTCCATACCGGATATAATCACCGGAAAATCTCTAATCTCCCGGTTCCCCACAATTCTATCCCCGCTAGGCAGTTTCACGATAAAGGGATCGCAAGTAGTCAGACAAGTTATACTTAAACGGCGTACACACTCCAAAGAAATAAAAGAATGTGTAGCACCCGAATCAAAAAGTACACGGATTGGATGAGATAGAATATGAATGGTACCTGAAGACACCTCCGCGTCGGGTTCGTCTGCTCGGCGCATCTCATAAACCCGTGGTTGTACCGAACCGACGCTAGAGTTCCCCCTCCAAAGATTCTCGCCCCGCCCCGCCCCGCCGAAATTCTGCTGAGGTTGACCAAAAGATTGCCGCTGATTAATACCTTGATCAAGTGGTGTTGGGGCAGAAGCCCGAGTGTCCAAAGTCTGGTTCGGCTCGGAGCAATAAACCGCTCTATGCCCCATCTGTCCACACGTGTGACACTTTAATGGTGGAAAGTAGCATTCCGAATTCAAGTGGCACAGGCGGCCACATTATAGCAAGTCACCGTGCGATTTGAGGTACTGGAATGGAACGGTAACCCCTCTTCCCTTTATTAGAACGCGACGATCGTCCGATAAACAGCTAGTCGCCCGAGACTTCAAAGTTGCCACCTTTAGATCCGTAAAAATTTCCCGCAACTTTCTGCTTTCTTCGGTTCTTCAACGGTATCGTTGTTGGGGCTCAACATATCATGGGCTAAAGCTCGTCCCGATACTCTTTCGGCGTGGTACAAGCAAATCCGCCATGTACCGTCGTAAGTCCAAATTCATCCGCATATCAAAATAACGGATCTTATCACGCTACATACGCACTTGATCCTTCACATGGATCAATTGTTGGTTGTACTCCACGATCGCTGCGAAACGGGAATATCCCGTGGTTTAGCCTCGAAGAAGGCTGATTCGGCTCTCTGCACGGCCAAGGGCAAAACTCGGCCTCCAAGAGCTCCTTAAATTCATCCCACGAGGCAATACGATCCCGTGGCTTGATGACCTTCCACCAAGTAGCGGCCTCCTTAGTGAGGAAATCTTGAGCAATTGGTACTTTCCTCACCTCGGGCAATCAACCACCTCGAAAATCTTCTCTAATTCCGCTAGCGCCTTCCCACTTAACGGGTCTGTGGCACCGCCAAATCGTGGAGGGTGCATACGGATTACATTCTCAAGCAAGGCATCCGTGTTTGTTCGGGTTATTCATTGAGCAGCTTTGGGCCAAAATAGTCATCCGAGTAGCCAATTATTGAAGTGCATTCGCCACTCCAACGTCCGCGTTGTTCCCCGACCGTCGATTGGTCGTGGCCGACTCTCGGTGTCGGGATGCACCGAGTTCGACAAATCGGGTTGGTCGACCAGAATCGAATCCGATGGAAACGGCCGCGCCACGACCTCTTCCTCGTCCACGGCCACGGCCCCTACCAGCTGACATACTGAAGAACACACAAGGTACGTAAGCACAATTCAAACACACGTCATTAAGGTGATCGATTCGCAAGAACATCCATAGATGAAGCATAATGAATAAGGAAACATCAGAAGAGTAAGAGGTCTTACAAGTACCGGTCGCACTGTGATGATGGCAGAGTAGTGATACTGTGGAAAATTGACGACTCATTCGACCCAAAAGACCGACAGCCTAGGTATCCATAGACCTAAGCTCTGATACCATATTCTGTAACACCCCCAAGTTATTTAGGGTATATTACAGCGCCGTGAGCCCCGCCGTTGGACACACAAGGCTAAACATACGCGGAACTATAAAACTTGACCGAGAAGGTCTACATATAATGGGGAGAAAGACGATACAAAGGTATCCAAAAAACATAACCAATGTATTCACAGACATCACATCACAAATCAATACTTCGGCAAACACAGGCCGGAACTTCAAGGAAAGAGGAAAACAATACTCGAGTATTTAAAAGTCAATCCAGTACAACAACACTGAACGGGAAACTCCAAACATAACTGGAAGAAAGACACAGTATCACACTTGCCCACCATCTTCGTGCCGACCCGATACCTGCCTGTCCGCCCTCCCGAACTCGAAATACATAAAACGTATTTCCCCCATAAAGGGGTTAGCCGTCGAATAGCTAGTGCAAGTATATCAATATGAAACACAATACTCCTCGACAATAAAGTAAATGTAATCCGTCAATTCATGAATTTAAGACTAGTATTCCGGAATGACTAAAATCTCATGACGTATGTGAATGCCGTAGAAACGGTTCGTTCAGATCATACGCCGTTACATGTAGGAATGTCGTCAAAACGGTTCGTTCGTTACATGCCAATAATACATATATGAATGCCCTAAAAACGGTTCGTTCATAATATGCCATCAATATATCTATGAATGCTGTAAAAACGGTTCGTTCATATCATACCATCAATTCCTCTTACTTTCAAAGTCGAGAACGCACAATCATAAATGTATACTTGCCTTTGAGACATCGAGAAATTGAACGGAGGAAGGGTATGAGTTCGGTAGGTCCAAGAACGCGCTTCCGGCACCTAAATGATTCGCAAGGAGTATGATAATCAATCATCCATATTCAAACTACACGAAGGAACTCCCCAAACCCGTCTACGATTCATAAAGATATACGGATAATCAACTAAAGGTTGGAAAATCGTCCTAAATCTCACAAGTCCGAAAACGGCACAATCTAAACCATAAAATCGTAGGAAAAGTATACATACGGTATAGATACATCATAATCTAAAGGTTCTCAAGCTTCAAAACGGGTAAATCGGACAAATCTACGAAAAACCCCAAAATTCCCAAAAGGTAGGGTTCTAAGGATTTTTACCTTGATTCGGACGTTAGGAGGAATTAGATGTTGAGAAATCCTTGTTCTCCAAGCAAATATATTGTTGTTAGAAGGAAGATCGCTTCCAATCGCCTAAGATCGCCTCTCTGAGTGATTCCGTCGAAAAGGAGTGAAGAAGGTGAGAAATGACGAAAATAAAGTCAACCGCCATATTTATATCTGTCGAGCCTAGCGCACGCTACGCCTCCTTCATTAGCGTGCGCTAGCGAAGTCACCTGGATAGTCCAGTGGCTTGCCGGTCCGTTAGCGTGCGCTAATCATCCGTCCCTAGCGTGCGCTAGCCCAAAATATGGCATCCAAGACTAGAGTCCAGAACTTATCGACTCGCCCGCTCAATACTTAACGTGCGCTACCGCCAATGTTTAGCGTGCGTTATGCTATAGCTTTAGCGTGCGCTAGCCAAGCCTAGCGACGCTTATCGATAGTCCGTAAAACCTCGGCAACTTCATCGCCTCTCGGCCGGCCGGTAGCGTGCGCTACGGACGGATGTTAGCGTGCGCTACTATACATGGATAGCGCGCGCTAACAAACTCCTAGCGTGCGTTAATCCGCCACCCGAGAGCGATCCAATCTGGTTCGACTGACTGATACTCTTAGCGTGCGCTACGGCTCAGAGCTAGCGTGCGCTAATCAAGCAGAATTAGCGTGCGTTAGCCTAGGCCTAGCGTACGCTAATTCTCTAGCACAGAACATTCCCGCAAGGTCTAAACGACATGATCAACAACCAAACGAGATACGAAACTCAATAACAATATCGATAACATCTCCAAACATTTACAGAGTGTCAACATAAGAGAAACGGCAAGGTCAAACGGTCAATAAAAGTTCGGGTATTACAAAATGTAGTTGGATATTTATAAGTAGTAATTTGATTACTTAAATTTTATATTTAAATACCCACACAAGTCGTAATTCTTATAACTATTTTAATTTTATAAGACTTATAATTCTTTTATAAAATGTATAGAATGTTATAAATCCATGTCTTGAATTGGTCCCCAAGGCAATGACAACATAATTCACAACCTTCCATCTAATATCATATGCACCATCACTGCCTTGTCGTTGCCATTTATGCTGAAAAAATAGTACAATTCTTTTGTTTCGGCAGCCATCTTTTGTTCTACTATGAGGAACGGCATTTTGTCCAATTCTCCGTTGACCGCCTTTCGTATGCGGCATCTGGGGTGGGAGACGTAAGAGAAACATATGTGAAGAAAAAATTGAGGAACAAAAAATTTGAGTACGAAAATTGGAGCAAATATGAAACAAATATATATAAGTTTACAACACTAAGTAGTAATCATTCAAAAAAATAAAAACTATTTTGAAGTAATCATTTAAAAAAAGAAAAAAAAATATAATTAGTTGTCAAAAATAAAATGTGCCTATTTTAATAACAAAAACTGAATTTGACCTGATATTTAATCATTTTCCCTTTAAAAAAATATATAAGAGTGAGGATGATTTAAAAAATTATAGTAATAATATAACCTTTCCAATTATTAAATCAATTCTAGTTGCAATTGTAATTAAACGGACTAAAATGCCCGTTGATTTTTCCAATGGGTTACACACTAGTTAACTATTTGAACGGCAACGGAGATGGATTTTCTGCAGTACTTGTCACATAATTCACATGTAATTTAAAAAATGAATTGCGGAATGAATCTTCACTAAGGGACATATTGAAAATACTAATGTTGATGAAGTAAACTTTTGGGGCTTGAAAAATGCATGAAGATATCGCTTTAGGTGATATTCATGTTTCATTATTCAGGTCTTTAGTTTATGTCCTCCATTGTATTATTGCATTTTCTTTTAATAAAAATCAACACGGGAATGAGCCACCTAACTTGACTACATATGTTCCAAACCCCATAAAAATTTATTTTATTATTTTTCTTTTTACACAAAGGGCATTAATATGACTTTTCGTGATGGGCATAAAAAATGTCAGAACCGGCCCTGATGAAAACATAAAATCAATAGTAAACTAAGTTTCAAGGTGATAAACTGTGTTGAATTTTAATATGACCATATCCTCATCAATGGTTGCATATTATATGTTTAGATTTGAAACCATGACCAAATGGTGCCATATGGCTACAAAACAATAACCGTAGTGGCCATAACTAGCCCACAAGCTAATTTTTATCCTTTGGCCACTGTAAAAATAAAAATTATGGCCAGTTACTAATATCTCAATTGGCTATATATGTCAATTTTTGTCTCGCAAAATCGAAGTGTCAAATGAATATAACATTTGGACATACAAACAATCCAAAGTAGCTAAATAAAATGCCTTTCGGCCTCGGGTTAATTTTTGTGTTGCATTCCAATGTGACCATATCAATGGCCACATATTATATGTTTAGATTTGAAACCATGACCAAATGGTGCCTTATGGCTACAAAACAATAACCGTAGTGGCCATAACTAGCCCACAAGCTTATTTTTATCCTTTGGCCACTGTAAAAACAAAAATTATGGCCTGTTATTAATATCTCAATTGGCTATATATGTCACTTTTTGTCTCGCAAAATCTAACTGTCAAATGAATATAACATTTGGACACACAAACAAACCAAAGTAGCTAAACAAAATGCCTTTCGGCCTCGGTTAATTTGTGTGTTGCATTACAATGTGACTATATCCTCATAAATGGCCACATATTATATGTTTAGATTTGAAACCATGACCAAATGGTGCTCTATGGCTACAAAACAATAACTCTGATGGCCATAACTAGCCCACAAGCTTATTTTCATCCTTTGGCCACTATAAAAACAAAAACGTGGCTAGGATGTAACTAAAAAAACGTGGTCTATGTGACCTTTTGTACTAGTGATGTATCTATTGTTTTCCTTAAGTTTTAATTCAAAAATCATGAAATATTATGATGCATGTGTGAATCTGAAAATTTGTGTAAATTCATGTCTTGAGAGGTATGTATATGGCTATATCAACATGCATTATATATCTTTTGAGTTTAAGTTATAACCGATTTGGTAGTCGGATTTCGATTATGTGAAAACTTGAATATTGTATATCCTATTCGAAATATTGATAAAACTCTACCATATAGAATTTTGTATTATATGATTGTGTTATGGTATTTTGATAACTTATTTGTGGCAAAACTGGACTTGAAAACAAGTAAACGGAATTTAAGGGCATAAATTGTAATTAATGAAAAATTATGGACTAACCTTAAAATTTCGGGAATAAACTATTTTGGACCATGAATAACATGTATTTTAACTTATATAAGCTGTACGTGAAGTTTCGAACAAATCGGAGTTCGTTATCTAAGCTCATTAGTCAATAATGTAATTTTCAAACAATTCCGGGGTCAAAATGCAAGAAATCAAAAGTTCTGGACTAAGTCCGAATTTTCTGTAATTTTTACATATCTGGAATTCCAGGTTCAGCACGAGCCATCTCGTAAAATTTTGTTAAATTCCGAGCTAAATTCGTAGCTCTAAAGGACTCGCAGCAATTTTGTTAAGTTTTGGGGAAATTTCGTAATTTCTGGTAATTTCAGTCCCGAAACTGGAAATTCCAAATATCTTCTTAAACCTGAAATTTAAATAGTATCTTTGACCTTCTTATAAATTTTCACGACCATCCGAGTTCATTTTATATCTCCAAAATGCTTAAGCTCAACCTAAGGGTAAAAACGTCGTTTCGACCAACTTCAGAAAAATTCTCGACTTCTTTTCATCGAACCTACCAATCCAATACATCTGACTTGAACCCTTTAAAACCGTGGATGAAATATTGAGAATATTTTCAAATTAATATACAAGTCCTATCTCGTATTACCGTGCCACAAATATAAATAACCATATTCCATACTTAATCAAAAGACGCAATTAATCTCACTGATCGAATATTTTAGTGTTACTCGTGTTATGAAACTAACTGACAATTGTGACTGTTCGGGAACTAAGTGTTATACAAACAAAGTGACACGGACGGGTCCGCCCTCTAACTCTATTGAGACAACGTGCCACGTCGACGGATGGGGGTCACCTCTTGAACTCATACGAACAAGAGCGCCGACCTAAAATCCGAGGGCCACCTCTTGAACTGTAGGAGCCACCTATAGAGTCCCAAATCGAGTCGGGACGGTTAGACCGAGTCTTGGATGGAGTAGCGCGGCTGCGGTTCATGAACAAGGCTGTTGTTGTTCCTATTCCCATAACCGAGGAACAGAGTTTTCCGAGGGACCTGGGTCGTAGAACTCGGGGTATAATTGCGATTATGGTGTGATCTGGGCATTGACCCACAACTAAGGACATACCAAGCCCAGATAAGAGATAAGGAAGCACACGCTAAGTGTGAGAGCGAAGGCTCAGCTATTGGGGCGACGGTCCAAATCTTGGGGCGACGGCCTATACTGCTAGGAGTAATAAGGAGAGCCTAGATTCCAAAGTCCTTATCCGCAGGATTCAAAGCTAGATTGACTTATTGACTTATTGATTGACTTGACAGTTGTCCACGGGGACAGGATTATATTATTTCACTACTAAACGACTATCTTTCCATAAATCGCAACATATCTTTGAAACCTTTTTCACTTTTCTTATAACTCGACAAAGTCATGCATCACTTAAAATTTTCAAAGGAAAGAAAGCCACACTCGCACACGTTCACTCACTCACTGAGACCTTTTGTCTCACCCCACCATTTTCCCTTTCTAACCAGAGAATAAGCAACCAACAGAAGATGAGGAAGGCTTTGTGGTAGAGACTGATTAGAAGACCGCCGCCTGGACTTAGAATTTTTGTTTTTATCACGACTTGTAATGATTTACTATATTCCGGACTTTGAATTGTCTGTTATTTTTCCGCTGCAAACTTATGATCACTGTAATTTGATTATCAACTTTTGTTACAACGAATCTTAGAACATCGGGTTAAGATCGTTGATTGAAAATTTTATCCAATCGTTATTTGGATTCCGCTATTTATTGCTAGAATTTATTTGATTGATCGACTGGTACATCGCACCGTCGTCCTTCCCGATATTGAGGGCGTGATATATATATATATATATATATATATATATATATATATATATATAAGAAGAGGTGATTTTTCGTCACCCGCTTCATCTCTATTTTACCTGCCTTCTCTTCTACACCTCCTCGCTTTTTCCCTATTTTCTATCGCCGTCTCTTCTCCACCAAGCTGCCTGCCTCGCCTTTCCTTCCCCCCGGTTGGCAGCTCCTTCTACGTTCTCAATTTCCTTCTTCTCTTTCTTTGTTTCGTTCGTTGGGTTTCAGATTTCTCGATCAAGGTTTTCTTCCCATCTCGACGATTTCTTCTTCTCTCGCGATTGTGGATATTCTGTGGCAGGTAAAATTTTTTGCTTTCTCTTTTTCGTTTTCTGATTTTGTTTTTCTTCCTATGTTTCATTCATTTTGTTTCAGATTTCTCGGTCGGGTTTATCTTCCCATCTCGATGATTTCTTCTTCTCTCGCACTTCTGGATATTCTGTAGCTAGTGACTCTTCTCTCTTCCTCTTTTTCGTGGTCTGATTTTGATGATGTTTAGGGTTTGCTGGGGCTTATTTTTTGTGGTTTTTTCCTTTTTTTTTTTTAGGTTTCTCTTTCTCTTGGTTTTTCTTCTTCCTCCGGGGGTCACTGATTTCTTCTAGGGGTCGATTGCTTCTTTCTTTTTCTTCCGAGGTTCTGTATTTTATGGGGGTCGTATTTTTCTTCCTTCGGGGGTCACTGTATTTTTAGACTTCTTCTGCTGTTATGTACTTTGTGGATGTGTTGCTGAAATATTGAAAGGATTATTCCATTAGTTGTGTTTGTTTGAAAATGAAAAATGCTGATATTGATGTCTATGTGCTGCTGTGTGTGCATTCCGGGGTTTGGGATGTGTTTTTACTATTTATGATTACGCAACTTAAATGTTTTGAAAAAATGCTTGTATATCCGAGCGTGGTACTGGTCTTTCAGGTCTGTTGATTTCGGGGACTATATTGTGGCTGCATTTGCAGCTAATAAATAAAGTGTTATTGACAGCATTCTTGCTATGAGCTGATGTGCGTCACCAATATTTTGTATGCTATTATTGTTGTTTGTAGGAGCTTTGTTGGTCGGCTACTATTATATTTTTGGACGGTATGATAGTTATATCGGTCTAGCACATCCTTTGACCTCGGCGATTCATGCGTGTCAGGATGTCTGTTAGTCTTTTCTAAGTGCTTTCACAGTTAGTATCAACAAGACCTATTTGTCTTCCACGTCGACCTGTTATACCCTCTCTCTGCTCTATTGACGTCAACTATTTTATACTGTTCGTTCTCTCTCGCATTTAGCTAGCTTGTGTTTTTAATGACTTGTATGCTTGGGTTTTGTAGGTTTCGGGATTGTTCTTTCATCGGTTTGCTTGTGTGATAGTTAGTGGATGCGTTGAGGTTCTTTACTGGCTTGCTTACATGGATTTTTTTTATCGTTATTTGTTTTATCGGTTCTACTACCGATATTTTGTGTGTTCTAAATCTACCAGTTTTTCTTTCCCGTTAACGTACAGCTGATTCTGATTTTTCTATTCATCTGCTTCTTCGGGCTTCTTCTGGAAGATCGGTTGTCGGCTATTATTATTATTATTTATAGTGATATTGATCTGGCATTTCTTTCGGCTTTGGCATTTCGTGCTTGCTTTGTATTAGTAAATAAATGTTCTGCCAGAGTTCGTTCTATTTACAAAAAAGCACACATTTTTCATAGCGGCCTCTACTCACCTCTCTCTACTCTATTTACGCCAACTATTTTATAATGCTCATTCTCTCTCGCACTGAGCTAGCTTGTATTTTTAACAACCTGTATGCTAGGCAGGTTGCATTTTAAATCATGCCTTCAAATCGTTGTATGGACATAATGTATATTGTTCTCTTATGTATATTATGTTTGCTTCTGCGTTGGCAGATTGTTAGATGCACTTCTGCACCACCCATTGTTTCGGCTGAATTTTTTTTTTGGACAAATTTTTTTTGCCTTCAATCTTGTAGTTTTCAAGATTGTTCTTTCATCGTTTGGCTTGTGTGATAGTTAGTGACCTAGGTGAGATTCTTTATTGGTTTGCTTGCATGGAGTTTTTGGATCTGCGCCTACTACAGCTTAATCATTTTATATTTGTCAGGATGTCTATTATAGTCTTTTCTTTGTTCTTTTACAGTTAGTATCAACAAGACCTATTTGTCTTCCACGTCGACCTGTTATGCCCTCTCTCTGCTCTATTGACGTCAACTATTTTATACTATTCGTTCTCTCTCGCATTTAACTAGCTTGTGTTTTTAATAACTTGTATGCTTGGGTTTCGTAGGTTTCGGGATTGCTCTTTCATCGGTTTGCTTGTGTGATAGTTAGTGGCTGCGGTGAGGTTCTTTACTGGTTTGCTTACATAGATTTTTTAACGTTATTTGTTTTATCGGTTCTACTACCGATATTTTGTGTGTTCTAAATCTGCCAGTTTTTCTTTCCCGTTAACGTACAACTTATTATGATTTTTCTATTCATATTATTATTATTTTTTACAGTGATTATAGTGATATTGATCTGGCATTTCTCTCGGCTTTGGTAATTCGTGCTTGCTTTATATTAGTAAATAAATGTTCCGCCAGGGTTTGTTCTATTTACAAAGACGCATACTTGTTTTTTACAGCAGCCTCTACTCACCTCTCTCTGCTCTATTTACGCCAACTATTTTATACTGCTCATTCTCTCTCGCACTGAGCTAGCTTGTATTTTTAACAACCTGTATGCTACGCAGGTTGCGTTTTAAACCGTTCCTTCAATTCGTTGTATGGACACAATGTATAGCGTTCTCTTGTGTATATTATGTTTGCTTCTGCGTTGGCAGATTCTTAGCTACGATTCTGCACCACCCATTGTTTCGGCTGAATTTTTATTTTGACAATTTTTTTTTTGCCTCCAATCTTGTAGGTTTCAAGATTGTTCTTTCATCGGTTGGCTTGTGTGATAGTGACCCAGGTGAGATTCTTTATTTGTTTGTTTGCATGGTGTTTGGATCTACGCCTACTACAGCTTATCACTACACCATTTATGGTCTTTGCCAACACCTAAAAAAGTGTAAGAAAACATAAATACTGTTGCCATAAGCCCAAAATTGGTTTAAGGCAATATTTTTTCCAATTTTAGTTATGTTGGATATAGTTCCGTAGCCTTATGGGTGTAAGCCAACACTTTGCCAATCTATGGCCACATCATTATATATGTTGCATTAGCCATCTATGGCAACATTTTTTGGTCTATGGCAACACACATTTGTAATGTTGCAATAGACTCTATTGCAACACCCTTTTTTCTTTTGCAACCCTTGTCTATATAATACTTAATTTTTTTGGCATCACCTTTTGAGCTTTATTGTAACATTATTTTATTATCACTTTAACTATTTCGCAACATATTTTTTTGTTATTGCAACACTCTTTTACTACACAATTATATCTGAAAAATATTTTCACAAGCAAAAATTGCCAAAAGGAACCAGTATAATTTTTTGACTTCACAAATACCAAATATATGGTTACACAACCAAACTTAACCATAGCCAAAGTTCAAAATGAACCAACTACACAAATATGCCCAAAAAATTAAAGTATAATATAATCTTCTAAATGTCATCATAGTTAGGTGCTTAGTTCAAAGATTAATGAAGCACTAGGCACTCCCAATGAAAAACATCAATGGAAAACATTATCACATGAAATATCAGTTGATGGCTCAACATATAGCTCATCAATACCGACTTTCAATTCTGGATTCTTTTATGCTATTTTAGTCATCATCAGATTGACATTCTCTCGAACCTTTTTCTTAACTTTTTCATCCATCTCGTGCGCAAGTTGTTCCCAAATTTTTGTTTTTAAATCTGCCAAGAAGTGATTTCAAATAGTTGATGCGGGGGTGCTACAGATTTGTCTTGTGGTTGCTTTTTTCGAATAAGTCTGCCAAGGGGTCGTGCTCGTTGCCACCATGCAGTAGTTGGTTAGCAGCCTCAACAGTCCCTCCCTCCTCCAGAATTTTCTTGACATTTGACTGTAACAAGAACAAGTTAAACAAACAATTACATAATGGAACATGATTGAACAATTTAAATAACCATTGAAATAGCCCTTACAATTTTTTCTTTAATCGCTTCAGTAGGTAACTTATACTCCCGAGCCACGTTCCTTTTGCGTGTAGTATCAAATTACTCTATTTCAATATACATATATTCAGAATTCTTACAATTACCCCTCCATGGTAATAAAAACACCCAACGGTATTAAAAAAATCCAGCCATTTTTCAGTTTTCTTATAATTACCCCTCCATGGTAAAACACCCAACGAGTTAGCGCTGCCTTCATAAGCAATTTTTTTTCAAAACCCTCTTTCATCTATAAAATGTTTCAATTAGCCCCTTCTGAACTGAATTAAATCTCAAGAATATTTTTCTACTTTTTAAAGTTTGCTAGTTTTTTTTACATATATGCTTTTTAATAATATCAACTGTAAATTTGAAATCCCAAAAAATAAGAAAACTTTCGACTCACATCGGAATTCTGCTGCAAAAGATAATCTTGGGGGCTCAGTATCATGGATGCCCCACCGGCAAAGTTTAAACTAACGGGAGGGAAAATATCCGAGACTCTGGAAATAATAAAAGACAACAAAATAACAAGATGCAACTTTTTCTGGGCAGAAACTTACATAAATAAGAACAATTAATTGTATATACTCTCGTACGAATACCTGGACATTGTTAGATAGCACTGATGTCCCTTCGAAAGAAGAGGACGCACCGATTCTGAAACAATTTGCATAATCTGCATAGGAAAGAAAAAATTATATACATTTCGGTCACCAAAATCATAAAAATCTCACAGAAAATCCACACGAAAAAAACAACGTGCATTAATCCCTAGCGAGCATTGATTAATAATTTAAAAAAAAGAACATAAGTATTTTTCAGCAACTTACTGCAGTGATGAAAGGATCATAAGCATCTTCTGCTAGGTATGCTAACGTTGCTCCCGAATCGATTATCGTGCCTCAGTTGGTTGACGTCGAAAACACTGATGGATCGATGTTTAATATTTGCCGGTTTACGGATAAACTTTGTAGATTTACGTTGTAATGTGGCCTGAGAATTTGGAAGAGGACAATATGTATATTGAAATAGAGTAATTTGATACTACAATGATACAAACAAACTACTCACCACATTCATTTTGCGTGTAGAAAAGATTAGATACTACAATGATACAAACAAACTACTCACCACACACACACACATATATATATATATATATATATACCTTGAATATACATTTTATTCTGATTATCATTGTAAAACACAATTCTATATCTCAGTTGAAATCAGCAAAAGAAAGCTCAACAGTGAAACAGGCTGCATAAAACATTCCACTACTATAAGAAACTAAAACAATTGCAAATACAAGCATAGAATCCACATCTTATTATATAATGTCACATGTCATTCGTGACACCAGAGCATTACAGCCTCTTCTATTCTCGAAAACCTGTAAACACCTAGAAAAAACATAACTCATAAATACAACACAAAAATAACAACTAAAACAAAATTAAAACATCATAAACATATCAAAATTATGGAAATTCATCACAAAACTTATCAAAAACCAAATTAAAAAGCAACCCGCATAACAAAATTTAAAACTTACCTCTTGTTCTTCACTCTAAACCATGAAATAATACATCAACAAAAGCAGATCAACAGAACCCAAAAAAAAAGCCCATATTAGTAAAAAATTTAACCCCCCCCCCCCCCCCCCAAAAAAAAAAAAAAAACTAGGGTTTATAAAACCCCCAAAATTCACAAAATAAAAAAACCCAAAAAATTAGGGTTTGTAAACAATAAACTATGAATGGATATGAGATAATTAGGTGGAAAAAGAAACATACCACAAACTATCAGATGGAGATGAGCTTCAACCGGAGATGGGCTTCGAATCGAAGATGAACTTTGAATCAAAGATGAGCTTCGACCGGAGATGGAGAGTGCAAGAGAAAGAGTCAACTTCGACCGGATATGGAGAGCGAAAGAGATAGTGTTCGAGGGAAAAAGACTGTGTTTGAGGGAGAGAGCAAGTTTGTAGACAGTTTTAGAGAGAGAGAGTTTTGAGACGGTGTGAGAGTACTACTATTTTGAGTTTTTAATTTTAATTATCTTGAGAGAGTGTATAATAACACACTAAAGCGGGTTTTCATTTTTCCACTAGAACGGGCTTTTTTCCCATTTTTTTAATGTTTTTTTCGGGTGTATAAGGCAACACCCATATAAGTGTTGGCACTAAGGACAAAATTGCATCTAAGGCAACATGAACCGCAAAATCCGGCTATGATGTTGGCATACATCTCTTTTAATTGATTTTTAGCCATATAAGGCAACATTTCACGTGGCAACAATGTTTTCGAGTGTTGGTAAAGACCATATATGGTGTAGTGTATTCATTTTATATTTGCATTTAACTTGCTGTGGTTTGGGTATGGCATCTTACTATCTCTCTCAATGTTAGTGCATGTTGCCTTTACTAATGCCTATTTTTATTGCATGTTTCATTTAATTTTGGGTGCACTTATATATGTTCAGTTGTTGATTGAACATAGATAGATTGTGTTGGCTCGCTATATAGTAAAATAGACATATTAATGTTGGTTTTTCCCCATCTATGTCGCTGTCGTGGTATTTTGTGATTTATTCATGCTTTCTCATGGGAATATTGCTTCTTTCCTCCTCTGTCATTCTTCTTTTATCACTTTCATCGATGCAGATATTCTCATGCTAACCTATGTGCTAGGCATGTTGTCTTCTAAATCGTGCCTTCAGTTCATCGTATGGATGCTATGTATATCATTTTTTTTTGGGTTTATTATGTTCACTTGTGCGTTTGCAGATTGTTAATTATGTCTACATCATTGGCTCTGTTTTTTGTGCCGGGAAATATGCGTGCGCAACGCTCACTGTTTCGCTGATATTTTTTTTTACGCTTTGTTCTTCCTGGTTTTCATAGGTTTTGGGATTGTTCTTTCATCAGTTTGCTTGTGTGATAGCTGGTGGACCAGGAGAGGTTCTTTACTGGTTTGCTTTCATGGATTTTTGGCATCTGCATCTACTAGGACCTGCTCTACCTAGCTGCAATATTCTCTTGTAAAGCTTTACATTTACCTGCACACTTTGTGCTTTCGAGAGCATGATTTTCATACTGCTGTTGTTCGATTCGAACTTCACTTATTTGCTTTCGAGAGCATGATTTTCACACTATTATTATTAGATGAAATAAATTGTATCATTGTTTGTTTAATCGCTTGTACTCATCAGCGGGGACATATTATTTGGTCTCAAAACTGTTGTGCTAGGGTTCGTTCTATTTACAAAAATGCATACTTGTCTTTCACAGCGACCACTACTCACCTCTTTCTGTTATTTACGCCAACTATTTTATATTGCTCATTCTTTCTCGCACTGAGCTGGCTTGTGTTTTTAACAACTTGTTTGCTAGGCTGGTTACCTTTTATTTCGTGCCTTCAATTCATTGTAGCGTTGACATATTGTTAGCTTTGTATGTATCGTGGGCTCTGAATTTTACGTCAGAAATTTTGCTTGTGCACCACCCACTGTTTCGGCTAAATTTTTTTTGCACCAATTTGTTCTTGTTGCTTTTGTAGGTTTCAGGACTGCTCTTTTATCGGTTGGCTTGTGTGATAGTTAGTAGCTCAGGTGATATTCTTTAGTGATTTGTTTACATGGAGTTTTTGGATGTGCGCCTACTACAACTTACATTGAGTTTGCTTACTATCTATTTCAATGTTGGTGCATGTTGCCTTTACTAATGCATGTTTTTATTACATGTCTCATTCGATTTTGGGTGCACATATATCTGTTCGATTGTTGATTGAACATAGATAGATTGCGTTTAGTTTTTTTCCCACCTACATCTCTGTCGTGGTATTTTGTGATCTTTTCATGCTTTCTCATGGGAAGACTGCTTCTTTCCTCCTCTGTCTTTTTTTTTTTGTTCCCTTTCATTGATGCAAACCTTCTAATGCTAACCTATGTACTATGCATGTTGTCTTCAAAATCGTGCTTTCATTTCATTGTATGAATGTAATGTATAACATTCTTTCCAGTTTATTATTTTCACTTGCGCGTTTGCAGATTGTTGATTGTATCTAGATCATTGGCTCTGAATTTTGTGTGGGGAAATATGCATGTGCAATGCTCAATGTTGCACTGAATATTTTTTTTTCTGGCTTTGTTCTTCTTGGTTTGGTAGGTTTCGGGATTGTTCTTTCATCGTTTTGCTTGTGTGCTAGCTTGCGGGCAATGTGAGGTTCTTTACTGGTTTGCTTTCACGAATTTTTTGCTTCTGCATCTACTAGGCCCTGCTCTACCTAGAGGAAATATTTTTTTGTAAAGATTTACATTTACCTGCACACTTTGTGCTTTTGAGAGCATGATTTTCACACTGTTGTTCTTCGAATCGAACTTCACTGATTTGCCTGCCCATCTAGATGTGGCAGAGTGAGAGGAGGTTTAAGTTCTCTATAAATTGCATCGTTATTTGTTTTGCCGTTTGTACTCATCAGCGGGGACATCTCATTCTTTTTCTGTATGGGAAGACTGCTTCTTTCCTCTTTTGTCTTTCTTCTTTTATCCCTTTCATTGATGCAGACCTTCTCATGCTAACCTGTGTACTAGGCATGTTGTCTTCTAAATCGTGCCTTCAGTTCATTATATGAACGCAATGTATAACATTCTTTCGGGTTTATTATGTTCACTTCTGCGTTTGCAGATTGTTGATTGTGTCTAGATTATTGGCTCTGAATTTTGTGTCGGGAAATATGCATGTGAAACACTCAATGTTTCGCTGAATTTTTTTCCGCTTTGTTCTTCTTAGTTTGGTAGGTTTCGGGATTGTTCTTTCATCGGTTTGCTTGTGTGCTAGCTGGTGGGCTAGGTGAGGTTCTTTACTAGTTTGCTTTCATGAATTTTTTACATCTGCATCTACTAGGCCCTGCTCTACCTAGAGGAAATATTTTCTTGTAAAGCTTTACATTTACCTGCACACTTTGTGCTTTTGAGAGCATGATTTTCCCAATGTTGTTCTTCAAATCGAACTTCACTGATTTCCCTATATATCTTGATGTGTCAGCGTGAAGAGAGGTTTGAGTTCTCTATAAATAGTATCGTTATTTGTTTTACCGCTTGTACTCATTAGCGGGGACATCTCATTCATTTTCTGTTTTTGTTTTCATATGCGATCCCTAGGGTTTGCTCCGACTAGATACACTAATCGTGTAGTTACTGACACATGATTATGGAGTACGCTATTTCATTGTGCAGCATTGTGAATTTGTTACATCATTGGAATTGCTTGCTATGCTATCGTCATTTTTTCTCATCAATGTGTACAGATTCTTTGCAAGACGGGCTAGATCCAAAATGCCTATACGAACTCAATTTATTAGTTCTAGATAAAAACGTAGAACCGACAGAAATAAGTCTTGAAATAAAGGTCGTAATGCCAGAGGAATCATTACCGCAAGACATAGAGGGGGAGGTCATAAGCGTCTATACCGTAAAATCGATTTTAGACGGAATGAAAAAGACATATATGGTAGAATCGTAACCATAGAATATGACCCTAATCGAAATGCATACATTTGTCTCATACACTATGGGGATGGTGAGAAGAGATATATTTTACATCCCAGAGGGACTATAATTGGAGATACCATTGGTTACAGTACGAAGTTCCTATAAAATGGGAAATGCCCTACCTTTGAGTGCGGTTTGAACTATTGATTTACGTAATTGGAAGTAACCAATTAGGTTTACAACGAAACCTAGAAATCGATCACGATCCAATTTGAATACTTCTACAGGATAGACCTCAACGTAAAATCGAAGAGTAATGGCGGCAAGTGATTGAGTTCGGTAGTTGCTCATATAAAATTATTGACTCTAGATATATAGTAATATGGTGATGACAAGATTGTTTCAAGCACAGACAGAACCGTAAGCGCCCCTTCTTTCAAACAGAGAAGGATAGGTTATTCACATTTCATTTGATGGTCGAGGCGAATTGAAAGCTAAGCGGGGAATTCTAAAGATTCCCTGGGTAATAATAATGATGTCTCCTACGTTACACATTATATGTGGTAGTATTTACGTAATTTCTTTGAGTAATTCTGTCTGAATGCTACATGAAGAACATAAGCCGATGACGGAACAGGAAGACCTAGTGTTTAGTAGATCATACCAGTAGTGATTGGTTTGATTCATATGAATTTTAACCAACGTGGTTCTTGATTGATGATACGATAGATATAAAGATCCGTGTGTATAGATATCTTCATTTACATCCGTAAAGCCGTATGCTTTGGAAAGAAGCTTGTACGCTTTGGGAAGGGGTTTTGATTGATCAAAAATAAAAATCTACTTCAACCGATATGCCCTTAGGCACGGCAATACATAATATAGAAATAAAACTTGGAAAAGGTGGACAATTAGTTAGAGCAATGGTGTCAGAGCGAAACCGATTGCAAAAGAGGGAAATGGGCCACATTAAAATGACCGTCTGGGAGGTCCGTTTGATATCCAAAATTGCTCAAAGAACAATCGGACAAGTGGGAAATGTTAGGCAAAACATAAAAGTTTGGGTAGAGCCGGATCCAAACGTTGGTTAGGTAAGCGTCCCGTAGTAAGAGGAGTAGTTATGAATCAGTAGACCATCCGCACGGGGTGGTGAGGGGAGAGCCCCAATTGGTAGAAAAAAACCCATAACCCCATGGGGTTATCCTGCACTTGGAAGAAGAAGTAGAAAAAGGAATAAATATAGTGATAATTTGATTATTCGTCGACGTAGTAAATAGACGAGAAAAAAGAATGTCTTTCTTTGTCTTTACAAAAAAAAAAACAAAAATAGGAGTAAGCTATGATACGTTCAATAAAAACAATCCTTTTGTGGCCAATCATCTATTAAAAAAAATTGACAAACTTAATAAAAAAGAAGAAAAAGAAATAATAGTAACGTGGTCCCGTGCATCTACCATTCTACCTACAATGATCGGCCATACGATTGCCGTTCATAATGGGAAGATACATTTGCCTCTTTATATAACAGATCATATGGTAGGTCACAAATTAGGAGAATTTGTATCTACTTTAAAGTCACGAAGACAACCAAAAAGTGATATAAAATCTCGTCGTTAATCTTATTTTTAAAAACATATAGAAAAACATAAAGATATAGATAAATATTTATTA
Source organism: Orobanche coerulescens (assembly GCA_033398695.1). Classification (NCBI taxonomy): domain Eukaryota; kingdom Viridiplantae; phylum Streptophyta; class Magnoliopsida; order Lamiales; family Orobanchaceae; genus Orobanche; species Orobanche coerulescens. Next base: position 127,487,477 of record CM065811.1, on the reverse strand, counting down.
TTATTAGTAGGAGAGAAACCTTATGTGTATGTTAAAAAAAAAAAAGAAAAAAAAAAGAAGTATACGCTTTATGTCGACATATATCTCTATCTGCCGACAAAGCAAGAAGAGTAATTGATCAAATTCGTGGACGTTCTTATGAAGAAACACTTATGATACTCCAGCTCATGCCTTATAGAGCATGTTATCCAATTTTAAAATTAGTTTATTCTGCGGCATCAAATGCCGCTTAAGATGGATTCATTGCTTAATTTAATAATTAGTAAAGCCGAGGTTAATGAGGGTACTATCGCGAAAAATTCAAACCACGAGCTCGTGGGCGCAGCTTATGTAATAAAAAGAACTACTGTCATATAACTATTGTAATGAAAGATATATCTTTAGATGAATATGAAGAAATATATTCTTTAAAAACCCTATATGGAAAAAGACAACGATGTATATATTAATATTAATGGGGTAGTATGGCACAAAAATAAATCCACTTGTTTTCGACTTGGTACAACCCAAAATCATCATTCTATTTGGTTTGCACAAGCAAAAAATATTCGAGAGTCTACAAGAAGATCAAAAATAAGAAATTTAATCAAAAATTATGTACAAAAAGGTGGGAAATTCCTCCGACATAAAAGGAATTTCTCATATAGAGATTAAAAAAAGAATCGATTTGATTCAAGTCATAATTTTTATGGGATTCCCAAAATTATTAATCGAAAGTAGACCTAGAGGAATCGAAGAATTGCAGATGAATCTACAAAAAGAATTTCATTATGTGAACCGAAAATTTAACATTGCTATCACAAGAATTAAAAAGCCTTATAGAAACCCTAATATTATTGCAGAATTTATAGTCAACCAATTAAAGAATAGAGTTTCATTTAAAAGCAATGAAAAAGCTATTGAATTAATGAACAAGCAAATACAAAAGGAATTCAAGTACAAATTTCGGGACGTATTGACGGAAAAGAAATTGCGCGTGTCGAATGGATCGAGAAGGTAGGGTTCCCCTACAAACTATTCGAGCTAAAATTGATTATTGTTCCTATACTGACTATCTATGGAGTATTAGGCATCATAATTTGGCTTTTTATATATAAGGAGTAATAAACAAACTTTAATTAATTTTCTCTTCTATCAATAGCATAGATCAAAAAGAGAAAATTGGTTCATTCATTTTATAATCAATAAAATTAATTCTCAATTCTATAAGAATAAAATAAAAAATTGATTAACCTTTTGATATAATTGCTATGCTTAGTGTGTGACTCGTTGGTTTTGTTAGGATTAAAAAAGACTAGCCCGACAACTGTTGGAAAACCAACTCATCACTTCGTATTATCTAAATCTAAAGAACCAGTCAAGATATGTTAAATTTATCATATCTTTGTAACAACCGAAATTTTCTTGAATAAACTTTTATTCTAAGTTTAAAACAAAAGATGATTTATAGCGTGTGTATAAATGGAAAGATGAGAAAAAGAGAGAAAAAATATCAATGATATAGAATTCCAATATGTAAGGTCTTATGAGGAATTCTCATAAAAGACAGTGTAATAAAGCATCAATACTCATTGATTCATACATAATAAAATATTAAATTAATCTATGTAATAAAAGAAAAATAAAGAGCTTAGAGCCAATAAAGACCGAGAAGGTTGACTCAAAAATTGTATTGTGAGCTCCGTTGTAAAATTATGACCTAATCATTAAGTACGAAGCGGTGGGAACGATGAAACCTGTGAATACAAAATAATTTATTGAACAAATCTTATTGATTCACTAGTTGGGATGGCGAAATGAACCGAATTCAATTCATCTATTCCGTGAAGTCACGAACAAGCGCTACGATGAAATATTAATTGTAAGATTAAATATTCGCCCGCGAAAAAAGTTATCTTTTTTATTACTATTTTAAAAAATATTTTAAATATAAGCACTAAAGAAAATAAAAAGTTATTAAAACGTTAGAAAAACTATTTTTATAAATTGCATCCTTTTATTTGATTCGCGATGAGCGGGATGAGAAGATACTCTCACGTGCAGTTCTGTAGTAGAGATCTTATTCCGAAACAACTCTCAACTATAACACCAAAAAAACTATATTCCGTTAACAACATATAGTAATAATGAAGGGACTATCTTATCGCGGTAATAATATTTGTTTTGGCAAATATGCTCTTCAAACACTTGAACCCGCTTGGATCACATCTAGACAAATAGAAGCAGCCGACGAGCAATGACACGAAATGCACGGCGCGGTGGAAAATATGGGTCCGTATATTTCCAGATAAACCGATTCTGAAGAACAAATTAAACACGTATGGGTTCTGGGAAAGGAGATCCTGAATATTGGGTAGCTGTTGTTAAACCAGGACGAATACTATATGAAATGGGTGGAGTAAAAGAAAATATAGCTAGACGAGCTATTTTAATAGCAGCATCCAAAATGCCTATACGAACTCAATTTATTAGTTCTAGATAAAAACGTAGAACCGACAGAAATAAGTCTTGAAATAAAACAAAATTGCGGATTTCTTTCATATGCGATCCCTAGGGTTTGCTCCGACTAGATACACTAATCGTGTAGTTACTGACACATGATTATGGAGTACGCTATTTCATTGTGCAGCATTGTGAATTTGTTACATCATTGGAATTGCTTGCTATGCTATCGTCATTTTTTCTCATCAATGTGTACAGATTCTTTGCAAGACGTTTATGCATATTTGTATTGCCATATATTTCTTTAGGGTCGACCGAAATATTTTGTTCCCAAATACGAATTCAACTACATGAGTAAATCAGATTTTTATTTAGTTGGGTTTGCTGGGTAGGGTGTTGAACATGAGGTTTGTTATTTTGCTCAACAGATTCATGCTCTTGACCGATATCAACAACCGCTCATCTCAAGGTTTTATTTTAATATCAAATAGTTGTATGCTTTATTTGTTTAACATATACAAATTTATTTCGCTTCCTACACAATTTGCAATGTTAATTCCTGTTACTTTTATTAATGCCTGTTTTTTTGTATGTTTCATTCAAAGTTGGGTGCACATATATTTGTACAGTTGATGAGTGAACATAAATAGACTGCATTGATTAGCTGTGTAGTAGAATAGTCATTGCAATGTTGGTCTTTTTGGAAAATGAACACTATATTAGTGTTCTCTATTTTTTGGTAACAATGCCCCGCACAAAAACATATAACTTCTATTTGATGTTCTATTTAGGATTTTAACAATGCTGTTGAGGTTTATAATGAACATTATAATAGTGTTATCTGTTTGAGTTTATCGGCTGGAAAACTGACATGGCCCCACAAAATATCTGAATAGAGCCTGGCCCTAAGTAGGTGTAACAACGCCACGAGCAAAAGCATATAACTTATATTGATGTTGTATTTATGATTTTATCAATGTTGTTGAGGTTTGATTAGATTTTCATACGTGTTCAAATACAAGTGCCTCCCTTCTCCATAGATAAATTACATTGACAAGAAAACATTATAATGATGTGCTGTGTTCGAGTTTATCAGCTGGAAACCTGATATGGTCCCACAAAATCTCTGAATAGAGCCTGGGTCTAAGTAGGTGTAACAATGCCACGAACAAAAACACATGATATTCATTTCATGTTCCACTTACGTTTTCGTTATCACTGTTTGCAGGCTGACATTTTTTTCATTGATGTTGTAATATCCGGATAAATTATTGAGTATTTTCGTCCGTATTCGAACCTTGTATTATTCGAATTTGTGATATCATTAGTCGAAGTATGATCTACCCTTTATTTGTATCCACATGCATGATCATATCAACCTTGTAAATTTATACATGCAACTACGTCGTAATGTACGCTAGCTAGAAAGCGTAACGTACATTATGAGCCACAGATAGCATACGCTATGAGCAAGGCATAGCGTACGTAAGGCAGTCAATAATTGATCAAGGCGGATAGCACATGGTCCAGTTGGTTGGTGGGCCCGGATAAGATTCCCGCGGCATGAACCTGGACAGCTTTGGGTCAACAGGGATTAACATACGCTAAGTGATGTATATAATGTACGCTAAGTATAGTTGATTACGTACGTAACCCTGTTGATGTAGCGTACGTAAGAGAGTACAGAAATGAGACAGTAAGCTACCATTGAAAGGTAGCGTACGCTAAGGACATCGGGTAGCGTACGCCAAGTGAATAACGTATGTAAAGCACTAAGGCTAACCTACGTAAAACCCAGGACATTATATATATGGGACAACACCCATTCCACTCCACTTCATTTCCTTACATTTCTCTTTCGTTTCCTTCAAGTCCAGAGAGCTCCCTTTGACATTTAGACACTTGTTAACATCCCTACTTAGCAATTGAAGTTGAGAAACACCTTGGATTGGCACTCAAGCATCCGGAGTTGGATTCTACCTATTGCCTCAACGTTTTATTCATATTAAGGTATGTTAATGCTATCTCCAACCTTGAATTCATGTTCTTAAGGATGTTATGAACAGACTATCGAGATTATTAGGTTCCATAAATGACTTATGTAACCGAACATCATGTTTTAGGAAGTTGGAGTATTTATGCTTAAGTTACCATGGTTAAGAGCATTATAGTTTGAATCTTGTTATGATGAACAAGTAATGGAAGTTTTCTGGGATTGATAATCCGCATTTGATGGTGTCTTCGTAATGATCATAGACTTGGTATTAATATCACTTTTGTTAGACGAACCTAGGAGGATGAACGTTGAAGCTTTTGTCATATCTTGTAAGTTGGATTTACTAGCTAATCTTCATGATGGAGTTTGAATGAAATGATGATATTGGTAACAAGTGTATCAACCATAGATTATCCGAACTACATATATGAACTCATAATAGAGATTGGAGTAAGGTCTTATGATGACATGTTTATCCTTGAAATTCGAAGATATCAAACACCATTGGATCATTCTTTTTCGTATGAGAAATATGTTTGTGAGTATAACATACGTTAAGCATCACGCATTACGTACGTTATATCATCAGACGAGTCAGTCATCTGATTAGAGAAGAGAACTGCCAAATTCATGCTTAGCATACGTTAGGCTTCGGAGCTTACGTACACTAACGTACAGACTTAAAGTACGCTACGTGGGTGTGTAACGTACGTTATGAAGAGTACAGTCACGATTCGTAATGTTGAACTTTCGGCCATAGTTTGGAATGTTAGATGTTCGTACGTTAATTACTCCATGTAATATGAAATCTATATTATTTCTTTTGTTTAAGGTCTGAGTATTACTACGTGATTGATCGAAGGGGCGACCTTCGAGTGTGGTGATACCCATCGAAGTATTATCCTTGTCGTTAAATCGAGGCAAGTACTTTAATTATAATTGTTCGTATTATGTCGGCTATGTTATTGTTGTACTGTGCATATGTGTTGTGATTAATTATCCACCATGCATTGGTCCGACAGGATCATCATCTGAATCTATAGCTGTGTGCGCTGGATCGTTGGAATACCACGAGTATGTTGAGACTGTCATAATGTGTTATGTGTTGTTATTATTTTTCTCGTTGGAGAAACTTGTCATGATTATTGTTGAATAAATCAGTGTTGCATAATTATCGTACTTGTACTAGCATCGTTATTCTAATCCCTTTGGTGGTGAACATTTGTTTTATGTTCAGGATCCAGGAGAGCAGGAAAACAACCACTGTAGCTGCATGACGACGAGGGTGCAGAGTGATATTCCGGTCGGGTTTAATTGTCAGATGTTTGTGTTGATTTAATTAAGTACCCGAGTACATTGTCATTTGTGATGTTGGATTTGGTTATGAATTAATGTTCTTCGTTGGATGTTTGTATTGTTAGTACTGATTCAGAACCGTTGTATTTCATCTCAGTTACTTTCGTTTGTTAGTATTTGTTATTGTCATTTCGTTACAGCAGCCTTGTAAATTCTTACTTAAAGGGTTTACGGCACTGTAATATTCCTGAATATATCGGGAGTATTACAGAATATGGTATCGGAGCTAAGATTATGGATATATTGGCCGTTGGGTTAAAATAGGGGTTGTATATGCCTTTTGAGGTAACCGGCCGTGAATGACATCACTGTACTGCCTACGTCTTCGTCCGAACGGTGGTTGTAAGTTCCTAAACTCTATTTCGTCCTTTACATGTGATATCTCTTTATATTTGAACATTAAGGCGGTATTGTTACCTATATATTGAGTATTTATGCTTACAATATGTTGAGAGGAGGACGTGGACGTGGTCGCGGACGCGCACGTAGGAATGCTGAGAGAGAAGCTTCACCTTCAAATCAGGCTAGCCACAGCTCAGGCGAGCCACAAGAATCTACTAACAACGAACCAGAACCTGCTGTTCCCGACATCCTTCGTCAGGTGGTCAACCAGATGACTCAGTTTGCTCAGGTTGTGGACCGAATGCAGGTGGCAGTAAGATTACAACTGGGAGAGAGACAGTAAGGCATCCCAGACTTAGGAAATTGAGGAGACATATGGCTCCACGAGGTGGCAAAAATGCAACTGCCAAAGTTTGACAGTTTCTCGGAGACGCCGACGTGTGATCACTGGCTTAGAGAGTTGGAGAAAGTATTTGCAGGGATTAACTACCCAGACGACCGGAGAGTTCCCATAACCCAGTACTTTCTGACAGGGGAAGCGTCCGAGTGGTGGGAAGACATCCGACCTATAGATCATGATGACGACTGGGGAAAATTTAAATTGGTGATGGAAGCATAGTACTGCCCTCATCTAGTTAGGGAAGCTAAATTTCGAGAATTTTTATCTGTTTAACCAGCAGTTGGCGTTTGTTCGACACCTGGTTAGAACCGATGCAGAAATGATGATCCATTTTGATATGAGAATGAAACCGGAGATACAGAGGTACATTTCAGGTTTCGAATGCACCACTCTCCATCAGTATCAGGACAAAGCGTTGGCGTATAAAATAAAAGAGGCAGCGATGGAAAAATTCTCAGAGTCCAAGAAACAGAAAATGTCTGGTAATTTGACAGAGCACAAGAGCAGTGGGCCCCACAAAGCCCAGTCATCCTATCATTCATTCAAGAAACCTCCGCATCCATCCAAGAGCGGAAAGAACTTCAGAGCGGTATCAACATCGACAGATGTGGTCAAGAACTGTTTTAATTGTGGTCGCCCAGGACACCTTTGGCATGATTGTTTCCGTTCCCCACTAACATGTTATGATTGCAGACATGAAGGGCATCGTGCGATGTTCTGCAAGGATGCCCCAAAGTTAAATGGAGCTCGTACTTCGTAGCCGGCTCAAAAAGAAGCAAGTGTTCAGCAGATGCAGCAGAGTGTCCAGCTACCCCAGAGTTTTGGTCGAGGACGAGGTAGAGGATAGTTCGTACGAAAGGGAGCATCAAGTGCCGGATCCGTTCCTCCATGCCTGTATGAGATGAGGAGGGCGGACAATCAGGATACTACTATCGCATCAGGTACCGTTCAGGTCCTTTCACAACCAGTTAGCATTTTATTCGATACAGGGGCTACACATTCGTTTATATCATTGTCTTGTGTTAATCGTTTGAACATTCTGGTTTTAATAATTGTGAGCCTTATGTTGTGGGTTTACCGAGTGGAGAGAGAATTGTGGGGAACTTAGAAACTAGAGATTTTCCTGTATCAATTGGAGGCAGAGAGTGGGCCTCAATCTGATTGTGATAGAGATGCAAGTAGATGACCTGATTCTCGGAGATGAGGCTTACTCGATATGGAGCTATTGTAAACTACTGGAAGAGGAATATCTCGATGATAGCTGAAAATGGTTCCGAAATATTGTTCGAGGGATAAAGACTAGAAAGCTCACGAAAGATGATCAAAGCAATGAAAGCTATCAAACTGCTAAAACAGGGCTGTACTGGATACTGGTGTTACGCAATGAAGAAGGAAGACGGAAAAGTAGAGCTTTCATCCATTCCTGTTGTGAACGAATTCCCGGATGTGTTCCCTGACGAATTACCTAGACTACTTCCACGATGAGATGTAGAATTCACCATTGAGCTGGAACCAGGAGCTACACCAGTTTCTAAGGTGCCGTATCGTATGGCACCTACTGAGATGTACAAATTGAAGAAGCAACTGGAAAAGTTACTGGACAAAGGCAATATTCAGCCAAGCATTTCGCCCTGGGGTGCACCAGTTTTTTTTGTCCGGAAAAAAGATGGATCGCTTCGATTGTGTATTGTCTATCGAGAGCTGAACAAGATGACGATAAAAAACAAGTATCCGTTGCCACAGATTGATGATTGGTCTGACCAGTTTCAAGGAGCAGCAGTATTTTCTAAGATTGATCTGAGATCGGGATATCATCAGTTGAGGATTAAGGAATCCGATGTTCCGAAGTCAGCATTCAGAACTTACTACGGACACTATGAGTTTGTAGTGATGCCGTTTGGTCTCACTAATGCACCTGCCGTGTTCATGCAGTTGATGAATCGAGTGTTCATAGAGTATTTGGACAAGTTTGTAGTTGTGTTTATTGATGATATTCTGGTTTATTCCAAGAGCCCGGAAGAGCATGCGCAACACTTAAAGATCATTTTGGACCTCTTGAGAAGCGAGCAACTATATGCCAAACTTTCTAAGTCTGAATTCTGGCTAAAAGAAGTGATGTTCCTCGGTCACGTAGTATCAGCGGAAGGAGTCTTAGTAGACCCCCAGAAAGTTGAAGCAATTATGGATTAGAAACCTCCTAAGAACGTGAAGGAAGTTAGAAGTTTCGTAGGACTTGATGGGTACTATCGTCGGTTTGTGGAAGGGTTTTCCAAAATTACCCGCCCACTTACTCGATTACTGCAGAAAACACAAAAGTTTGAGTGGAACGAGATATGCCAGACCAGCTTTGATGAATTGAAGAAGAGATTGATGACGGAACCAATTTTATCACTACCACTTGGAACTGGAGAATTCATAGTTTACAGTGACGCTTCAAGCCAAGGTCTCGGGTGTGTACTGATGCAAAATGAGAAGGTGATCGCCTACACGTCACGACAGTTGAAGCCCTATGAAGTAAATTATCCAAAGCACGATTTAGAGTTGGCAGCTATGGTTTTCGCTTTGAAAATCTGGAGACACTATCTGTACGGGACTCACTGTCATATCTTCACGGATCATAAGAGTCTCAAATACATCTTCAGTCAGAAAGAGTTAAACATGCGACAGAGGAGATGGATAGAATTGATTAAGGATTATGACTTGGAGATTCTTTATCATCCAGGCAAAGCAAATGTAGTTGGTGATGCACTGAGCCGCAAAACTGTTTCTATTCGAATGCTGGAGACTCTCACCTCCCAGACCAACATTCAACGGGAATTGATTTGCGAAGGAATTGAAGTATGGTTGCAAAGAGTCCAAGGACAACTGTGTGTAATGGAATTGACTTCATCGTTAACCAAAGAAATCAAATCTAAGCAATTAGATGATCCTCTGATGATTCGGGTATGTGATGAAGTGAGCAAGGGAAAGGCCCTAGAATTCGTAATTTATGATGATGGAGTTTTGATATTCCAGAGCCGACTTTGTGTTCCCGATGTCGATGTTTTGAAGCAGATAATTATGACGGAAGCTCACAGCACGCCCTATTCTATCCACCCGGGCACCAGTAAGATGTATAAGGATCTGAAGTAGAATTTCTGGTGGGGCAACATGAAGAAAGACGTAGCAGATTATGTCTCGAAATGTTTGATTTGTCAGTAGGTTAAGATCGAGCATCAATGGCTTGCCGGAATGCTGAAGCCGATCCCAATTCCTGAATAGAAGTGGAAGGATATATCAATGGACTTTATCACTAATATGCCGAAGACCAGAACAGTGATGAACATGATTTGGGTGACAGTTGACCGTCTAACCAAATCGGCCCATTTTCTGGGCATAAAGGACACTTGGGGACCAGAGAAGTTGGCACGAGTGTTTTATTGCAGAGATAGTCCGATTGCATGGTACAACGAAGACCATTATTTCCGACCGAGACGGTCGCTTCGTGTCACATTTTTGGAAAGAAGTTCATAAGGCCTTGGGAACTGAGCTGAACTTTAGCACAACTTATCATACACAGACAGACGTACAGTCCGAGAGGACTACTCAAACAGTGGAAGACATGCTGAGAGCTTGTGCCTTAGATTGATCGACTGAGTGGGAAGTTCATCTACCATTGATTGAATTCACTTACAACAATACTTGGCATGCTTCCATTAAGATGGCACCTTTTGAAGCATTATACGGGAGGAGATGCAGATCGCCCCTGTGTTGGGATAATTCATCAGACTTGATCGGGACAGAATCAGGGTTGATCGTACAGACGCAAGAGAAGATAGCTTTGATTCATGAAAGACTGTTGACCGCCAAGAGTCAGCAGAAATCTTATGCAGATGTGCTCCGTCGCCCGTTAGAGTTCGGTATTGGAGATCACGTAATTGAATAACGTACGTAAAGCACTAAGGCTGATTTATGTAAAGCCCAGTACATTATATATATGGGACAGCACCCATTCCACTACACTTCGTTTCCTTTAATTTCTCTTTCATTTCCTTTAAGTCCAGAGAGCTCCCTTTGACACTTAGACACTTGTTAACATCCCTACTTAGCCATTGAAGTTGAGAAACACCTTGGATTGTCACTAAAGCATCCGGAGTTGGATTCTACCTATTGCCTCGACGTTTTCTTCATATTAAGGTATGTTAATGCTATCTCCAACCTTGAATTCATGTTCTTAAGGATGTAATGAACATACTATCGAGATTATTAGGTTTCATAAATGACTTATTTAACCGAATATCATGTTTTAGGAAGTTGGAGTATTTATGCTTAAGTTACCATGGTTAAGAGCATTATAGTTTGAATCTTGTTATGATGAACAAGTAAGGGAAGTTTTCTGAGACTGATAATCCGCATTGGATGGTGTCTTCGTAATGATCATAGACTTGGTATTAATATCACTTTTGTTAGACAAACCTAGGAGGATGAACGTTGAAGGTTTTGTCATATCTTGTAAGTTAGATTTACTAGCTAATCTTCATAATGGAGTTTGAATGAAATGATGATATTGGTAACAACTGTATCAACCATAGATTAACCGAACTACATATATGAACTCATAATCGAGATTGGAGTAAGGTATTATGATGACATGTTTATCCTTGAAATTCGAAGATATCAAACACCATTGGATCATTCTTTTTCGTATGAGAAATATGTTAATGAGTATAACGTACGTTAAGCATCACGCATTACGTACGTTATATCATCAGACAAGTCAGTCATCTGATCAGAGAAGAGAACTGCCAAATTTATGCTTAGCGTACGTTAGGCTTCAGAGCTTACGTACGCTAATGTACAGACTTAATGTGCGCTACGTGGGTGTGTAACGTACGTTATGAAGAGTACAGTCAGGATTCGTAATGTTGAACTTTCGGCCGCAGTTTGGAATGTTAAATGTTCGTACGTTAATTACTCGATGTAAGATGAACTCTCTATTATTTCTTTTGTTTAAGTCCGAGTTTTACTACGTGATTGATCGAAGGGGCGACCTTCGAGTGTGTTGATACCTGTCGTAGTATTATCCTTGTCATAAAATCGAGGCAAGTACTTTAATTATAATTTTTCATATTATGTCAGTTATGTTAATGTTGTACTGTGCATATGTGTTGTGATTAATTATCCACCATGCGTTGGTCCGACGACATCATCATGGGAATCTATAGTTGTGTGCGCTGGATCGTTGGACAGGTAATTCCACCATGCGTTGGTCCGACGGGATCATCATGGGAATCTATAGTTGTGTGCGCTGGATCGTTGGAATACCACGAGTATGTTGAGACTATCACAATGTGTTATGTATTTTTATATTTTTCTCGTTGGAGAAACTTGTCATGATTATTGTTGAATAAATCATTGTTGCATAATTATCGTACTTGTACTAGCATCGTTGTGCTAACCCCTTCGGGGGTGAACATTTTTTTTATGTTCAGGATACAGGAGAGCGGGAAAACAACCACTAGAGCTGCATGACAACGAGGGTGCAGAGTGATGTTCCGGCCGGGTTTAATTGTCAGATGTTTGTGTTGATTTAATTAAGTACTCGAGTACGTTGTCATTTGTGATGTTGGATTTGGTTATGTATTAATGTTCTTCGTTGGATGTTTGTATTGCCAGTACTGATTCAGAACCGTTGTATTTCATCTCAATTACTTTCGTTTTTTAGTATTTGTTATTATCATTTCGTTACATCAGCCTTGTAAATTCTTATGTAAAGGATTTACGATGCTGTAATATTCCTGAATATACCGGGAGTGTTACAGTTGAGGTTTATATAGATTTGTATGCGTGTTCAAATACAATTACCTTCCTTCTTCACAGATAAATTGCATTGATAAGTGAACATTATAATGACGTGCTGTGTTCGAGTTTATCGCCTGGAAACCTGACATGGACCCACAAAATCTCTGAATGGAGCCTGGGTCTAAGTAGGTGTAACAATGCCATGAACAAAAAACACATAACATTCATTTCATCTTCCACTTACATTTTTGTTATTGATGTTTGCAGGCTGACATTTTTTTCAATGTTGTTGAGGTTTATATAGATTCGTATACGTGTTTAAAGACAATTGCCTTCCTTCTCCATACATAAATTGCATTGGTAAGTGAACATTATAATGATGTAGTGTGTTCGAGTTTATCGGCTGGAAACCTAACCTGGCCCCACAAAATCTCTGAATAGAGCCTGGGTCTAAGTAGGTGTAACAATGCCACGAACAATAACACATGACATTCATTTCATCTTCCACTTATATTTATACCACTGCTATACAACCGAATTGATGTGCTTGTGCTGTTGTATGTCTGAGTTTATCATTCGGAAACATGTTATAGCCCTATTTGAGGAATCCTTTATATTTTACCCTCGACATGTGCGATCAGTGGCCTGTTCTCGTGCTGTAGACCATATTTCATTTCGGTTGGACATTTGTACTAACTATCTTTCCATCTTTTTAGGTTCTCAATATTTTACCAGTTACTAAATTTTCATCATAATGGAGCAATGTGTTACAAAGTTGCTTAGGGAAATGAACAAATTATCAAATCCTCCAACCTGGGTAGGATCTGCTACTGATATTTCCGAATGCATATGAACTCTAGAAAATTATCAACTAGATCGCTTGAGGATTTGGAGCAGAGAGTTGTCACTGAAATAGGTATACAGATTCCTGAGCTTAGGAATATTCTTCGTGACGAGAGAGGAACACAGCAGAAGCGAGATGATTTCGATGCACTCACTTCATTATTTGAATATGCAGAGTATGAGTTGCCATTTTAATGGCCTTCAAATAGGCCCGCGCAAATTTCGGATGAGGTTTGTCTCAATGTTTTGACTCCAAGGATACAGATCAGACGTCTCTGTACCAAATTCTATTCGAGTGCTAGATCACGAAAGATTATGTTCTATACTGGCAGTCAATGGAATCAGCCATGCGGCTATCTTGATGAGGTGCCTGCATACAAATCGCTATTAGAGGATTATGATACGATCCATTGCCGTCGTGCTCTCGAATGTGCTATTGCTGATATTTACTGCATTCCCAATCTGACTGAATATGTTTTCAGGCGAGAACTTGGCTTGGAATTTCCTAAACTCAGGCCTCGGTAGAATAGCTAGATTTGTAGTAGCTTTGTTGTACTGTTTTAGCTGTATAGCTTCAAATGTTCTCATTTTTTTTGTTCTCTGCTTTTTTACTTATGCTTCTTCTGTGTGGCTGTTAAATATGAATGTTGCATTTGTTCATTTATTTTGGTTTCTGTATAAATTTTTTCGCTTGTGTAACTCCACTTCTCTTCTCCCAAAATTCTTCAGTTTGTCTCTATCAGTTTACGTTTACTGCATTTATATTTTTCTTCTCTCTCTGTTTTTATATTTTTCTTTCTGCAATATTTAACTGTCGGTTTTCTTCTTACAAAATTTTCTGTTTGTCTCCATTGATTTACAATTCATGCATGTATATTTCTGTAACACCCCAATAAGGCGGCCATTACAGTGCCGTGGACCCCGCAGTGGGACCCACCAGGCGATACCCAAAATACATATTAAATACACAATACATGTGATATCGAACCACAAAACATAGTACTTACTCCGATTAGGAGTTTACAGTAGTATGTCCAACGACCTTATTATACACAGAATCAAAATATAAGTATAATCCATATGGAGATGGAATATACTTTAAATAACAATACATTTGTTCTTAAATTAAATAAAGCGAAAATATAACATTACACGGTACGAACACGACCGGATAATAAAAGACTTGGGGCCCCCAAACTAGTATCCTTCGAACCCTTCGTCATCACCCTGATCTTCCCGTGCCTTTCCTTTTTCTCGACCTAAAATACAACACAAGTATTTCGCCCAACACAGGGTCAGATATACATGAAAAATGATTCTCAAGATATTATACAATTCACATAAATAAGATTTCAAGGAAAACAACCCGACTAACGAACATACCCCTCGGGCGTATGAACGCTTAGTCACAAAACGTCGAACACGTCCAAATATATAAATGAACTATGAATGACTTAAGACAGTACGGCTCAAGATGGACATCACAGTACGCCCGATCCGAATATGTGTCATTGCACATGTCCACCCCATATACGAAATCCAGGATATACGTGGGACATTGTACCTAATTAGCCTCAACGAACTACGTCTCGTGTGCACAGCCCAACACGGAAAATATTCGCGCATGACTATATATGTGCTCGGCTAAAAATCCTACACAATATCCAATTGGAACGTAGATATGACTCCGGATATGTCACGATGCAACATGACAACGAATTCAATAATTCACAAATCCGATTAAGGATCGAGGACTCACCGAAATGACAATGAGGTCAACAATATCAAGGGTTCGAAAGTGACGAACTTGGGAATACAATCCCACGATGAAAATGGAACATCATTAAGGACAACCTCACATCACAAGTCACAAGTTTATAAGTGTTTCATTTACACGAAATGCATAATCATCATAAGAATCCACACATCATTATAACCAAGCAAGATAACTTGCCTCAATACGGAGGCGAGAATAGTCCTTCCTTGTCAAACAAACGAATGGACGACTCTCGATTCAAAATTGGTTACTCGAACAATCAACCTTGAATGAAGTATATTTTACTCAATAATACGTTCATATGATCATCTATATCAAATTTTAACGAGACAAAATCCTAATTCCCATTTGAGTAGTTCAACTTTTTAAGATATTTAAGTGTTACTCCAAGAACCTTATTCAATACCATTCTATTCTTACAATTGATTACAAGATGTTACCAAATGTTTACTGGATTAAGAATTGATCCATAATGTGTTAAACAATAATCTCCTACCCTTTAAACTTATCAAGAACATCTCAATTGATTACAAGTAAAAATCTGCATTACACACAATCACTTATGTTGAGTTAACTAGTGATAAATCTATATCATGATCATGAAGACTATCTCAAGTTTAAAACCATCCTTATAATCTTCTAACCAACCTGGAGATTTAAATATCATTCCTCTGAATTCACCTAGCTTAGGTTCAAGAAGATCATTTCATTCTTCTAATGATCAACAAGGGTTTCTTAAAACATTCTATGGTAATTATTCCAACAAGTTATTTTCATTATAAGGAAACAAGGACTATTATTATTCCAATGGTGTTATTAGTCCAGCAAGAAGAGTGTGATTTACTAAACATGATCATCACCATTTAAAACACCAAGAACACATCATTACGAATCCCCTAATCATCATATTTATCATTAAGTTTGATGAAAGCTTAACTACAAACATGTTTAGCTTGATTAATTCATCACTAGGTGGAGTATACTTAATCACTATGATTACAATTACGAGATTATAGGGTTAAATCGTATAACATACCTTCAGAAATGAAGAAAAATACATCAAAACCACAAGAACATAATCTAAGCTTCAAGAATGACTCCAACTTGCAATCAACAAGCTCCAAAATCAAAATGTAAAGCTCAAACACAAGTTGGAATAAGGTAAATTTGATCTAGGTGTAACACCCCCAAGTTATTCAGGGTATATTACAGCGCCGTGAGCCCCGCCGTGGGACACACAAGGCTAAACATACGCGGAACTATAAAACTTGACCGAGAAGGTCTACATATAAAGGGGAGAAAGACGATACAAAGGTATCCAAAAACATAACCAATGTATTCACAGACATTACATCACAAATCAATACTTTGGCAAACACAGGCCGGAACTTCAAGGAAAGAGGAAAACAATACTCGAGTATTCAATAATCAATCCAGTACAACAACACTGAATGGAAAACTCAAAACATAACTGGAAGACCAACACAGTATCACACTTGCCCACCATCTTCATGCCGAACCGGTACCTGCCTGTCCGATCTCCTGGAACCTGAAATACATGAAACGTATTTCCCCCATAAAGGGGTTAGCCGTCGAATAGCTAGTGCAAGTATAACAATATGAAACATAATACTTCTCGACAATAAAGTAATGTAATCCGTCAATTCATCAATATCCGTCAATTCATCAATTAAGACTAGTATTCCGGAATAACTAAATCTCATAGCATCGCAACAATACATATATGAATACCGTGGAACCGCACCAGAGGCTACGGAACCCTCAGAGGACCCGTCGGTCCGTCCCGGAGTGGTTAATTCATATTATCCATGGAATCGCACCAGAGGCTACGAAACCCTCAGAGGACCCGTCGGTCCGTCCCGGAGCGGATATAAATAAGCATGCCATTAATATTTCATACTTTCAAAGTCGAGAACGCACATTCATAAATATATACTTGCCTTTGAGACATCGAGAAAATTGAACGGAGGAAGGGTATGAGTTCGGTAGGTCCAAGAACGCGCTTCCGGCACCTAAACGATTCGCAAGGAGTATGATAATCAATCATCCATATTCAAACTACACGAAGGAACTCCCCAAACCCGTCTACGATTCATAACGATATACGGATAATCAACTAAAGGTTGGAAAATCGTCCTAAATCTCACAAATCCGAAAACGGCACAATCTAAACCATAAAATCGTAGGAAAAGTATACATACGGTATAGATACATCATAATCTCAAGGTTCTCAAACTTCACAACGGGTAAATCGGACAAATCTACGAAAAACCCCAAAATTCCCAAAAGGTAGGGTTCTAAGGATTTTTACCTTGATTCGGACGTTAGGAGGAATTAGATGTTGAGAAATCCTTGTTCTCCAAGCAAATATATTGTTGTTAGAAGGAAGATCGCTTCCAATCGCCTAAGATCGCCTCTCCCGAGTGATTCCCGTCGAAAAGGAGTGAAGAAGGTGAGAAATGACGAAAATAAAGTCAACTGCCATATTTATATATGTCCAGTCTAGCGCACGCTACGCCTCTATCATTAGCGTGCGCTAGCGAAGTCACCGGATAGTCCAGTGGCTTCTGCCGGTTCCGTTAGCGTGCGCTAATCGTCTGTCTCTAGCGTGCGCTAGTCCAAAATGTGGAACTTACTGTCTCTGCCCTGCTCAGCACTTAGCGTGCGCTAGCGCTAAGACTTAGCGTGCGCTATTCCATAACTCTAGCGTGCGCTAGCCGAAGCCTAGCGTACGCTACCTGATAGTCCAGAAAATCTGATAACTTCACTGCCTCTGCTGACCAGCCCGGTAGCGTGCGCTACGGACGGGTGTTAGCGTACGCTACTAACCACGAATAGCGCGCGCTAACAACCCCTAGCGTGCGTTAATCCGCCAGTCCAGAGCGATTTGAAATGTTGGTTCGACTGACTGATCTTCTTAGCGCGCTACGGCTCAAAGCTAGCGTGCGCTAGTCAAGCAGAATTAGCGTGCGTTAGCCTAGGCCTAGCGTGCGTTATATCTCTGGTCCAGAACATTTCCGCAAGGTCCTAAACGACATGATCAACAACCAAACGAGATACGAAACTAAATAACAATATCAATAACATCTCCAAACATTTACAGAGCGTCAACATAAGAGAAACGGCAAGGTCAAACAATAAAAGTTCGGTATTACATTCTCCTCTAAAAAGAAGTTTCATCCCGAAACTTAAGAAATAAATAGTTCGGGGTATTCCACCCGCATCTTCTCTTCCGTCTCCCAAGTTGCCTCCTCGACTCCATGCCTCGACCATTGCACTTTAACCGGGAATGGTCTTATGCCGGTTGTTTCTCGCGACGCTCAAGGATCTTTACGGGTCTCTCCGGAAAGGTAATATCCTCGGCCACGTCAATCTCACCGTAGTCGATGATGTGGCTCGGATCCGTATGTACTTTCTCAATTGAGACACATGAAAAACACTATGGACGTGACTCAAAGTCGGAGGTAACGCCAAGCGATAAGCTAAATCTCCAACTCGTCCAAAATCTCAAAGGTCCGATATACCTCGGACTAAGTTTCCTTTTTCCCGAAGGAAAACTCCACGGTCGCGACACCTTGAGTAAGACATGATCCCCACTTCGAACTCCAAGGGTCGGCGACGAGTATCGACATAAGATTTCGACGACTGGGCGGCCAATAATCGGTCCGGATAATAGTAATCTTTTCCTTAGTCTCCATCAACATATCCGGCTCCGTCCCAACTAGTTCGGAAGCCTCGTCCCAACATAATGGCGACCTACATCGCCTACCATAAAGTGCCTCGAAGGGTGCCATTTGGATCGACGCATGCCAACTATTATTGTAAGCAAACTCGATCAACGGCAAGTGAAGCTCCCAATCATTACTCCAGTCTAAGGCACAAGCCCGTAACATATCTTCCAACGTTTGAATCGTCCTCTCTGTCTGACCATCCGACTGTGGATGAAAAGAAGTGCTCAATCTCAACTCAGTACCCAGAGCCTGATGAACGGCCTGCCAAAAATGCGATACGAAACGGCCGTCTCGATCAGAAACAATGGTCTTGGGGGTACCGTGTAACCTCACGATCTCAGCAATAAAGGTTCGAGCCAGTCTATCCGGCCCCCAAGTATCCTTAATACCCAAAAAGTGTGCAGACTTGGTCAACCGATCGACAACTACCCAAATCATATTCATTCCGGCCCGAGTTCTCGGCATGCCAGCGATGAAATCCATAGAAATGTCTTCCCACTTCCACTCGGGAATGGGAAGCGGTTTCAACAACCCCGCCGGTCGTTGATGTTCGATCTTGACTTGTTGGCACGTCAAGCACCGTAGTACAAACTCCGTAACATCCTTCTTCATGTTATTCCACCAAAAATTTCGCTTCAAATCTTTGTACATCTTACTCGTCCCGGGGTGGATTGAGTAAGGCGTAGCATGCGCTTCTCGGAGAATTCTCTGTCTCAACTCTAAATCGTTCGGAACACAAAGCTTGCCTTGAAATCTCAGAATACTATCTTCGTGTACCATAAAGCCAGGAGCTTTTCCTTTAATTACATCTTCCTTCAGTTGAGAAATCATCGGGTCACTCCACTGCTTCCCTTTGATGTCATCAACTAAGGACGAAGTAATTTCGAGAGTACACAATTGCCCTGTACTCGTTGAAGCCAAACTTCTATCCCTTGCTCAATTAAGTCCTGACGGATTTTCGTGCGAGGTGTAAGAACCTCGAGCATTTGAAGAGATGCCGATTTGCGGCTCAATGCATCCGCAACGACATTAGCTTTACTGGGGTGGTAAAGAATTTCCAAGTCATAATCCTTTATCAACTCTAACCAACGTCATTGTCTCATATTCAGCTCCTTCTGACTGAAAATATACTTCAGACTCTTGTGATCGGTATAAATCCGGCACGGCGAACCATACAAATAATGTCGCCAAATCTTGAGTGCGAAGACAATTGCGGCTAATTCCAAATCGTGAGTAGGATAGTTCATTTCGTAAGGCTTTAATTGTCGGGACGCAAAAGCTATCGTCTTATCATGCTGCATAAGCACACGGCCCGAGCCTTGACCGAAGCGTCATCAGTAAACCGCAAAGCCTTCGCTACCATGCGGTAAGGTTAAAATCGGCGCTGAAGTCAATCGTCTCTTGATTCGTGAAGCTTTCTTTGTCTCTCATCCGTCGAAACAAACTTTTCGGTCTTACGGAGTAATTTCGTAGCGGTCGAGCGAGTTTGAGAACCCCTCGACAAACCGACGATAATACCCGGCAAGGCCCAAAAAGCTACGAACCTCTTTAACATTTTTAGGCGGTGCCCAATTTAGCCTTGCCTCGATCTTCTTGGGTCTACACGAACCCCTTCGGCCGAAATCACATGGCCGAGAAACATAACTTCTTCCAACCAAAACTCACATTTCGAGAATTTTGCATAGAGGTGCTCGGTTCTCAAAATGTCTAAAACCAAACGCAAGTGTCGGGCATGTTCCTCCTTATCTCGAGAATAAATTAAGATGTCGTCAATAAAGACGACTACACACCTGTCGAGGTACTCGATGAATATCTTATTCATTAACTGCATGAATACTGCCGGCGCATTAGTCAACCCGAAAGGCATAACTACAAATTCTTAATGCCCATATCTCGTCCGAAATGCCGTCTTCGGAACGTCGGACTCCCTCACCCTGAGTTGATAATACCCAGATCTTAAATCAATTTTCGAGAAAACTGCAGCCCCTTGCAATTGATCAAATAAATCATCTATACATGGCAAAGGATACTTGTTCTTGATGGTTACTTTGTTCAGCTCACGGTAGTCAATGCACGAACGTAGTGAACCATCCTTCTTCCTCACAAAAAGAACAGGCGCGCCCCAAGGCGAAGCGCTCGGTCTGATGTACCCTTTTTCCAAAAGTTCTCCCAACTGAGTCTTCAATTCCTGCATCTCGGAAGGTGCCATCCGATAAGGTGCTTTAGAAATCGGGGCCGCATCCGGCTCCAAATCCACGGAAAAATCTATCTCTCGATCTGGCGGTAATCCCGGAAGATCGTCCAAACATCTGTCGGGATACTCGTTAACAACCGGAATTGAAGAGAAATCGATTTCAATTCCTTAGTTTCAATGCATAACACCAATAGCCGTACAACCTTTATTCAAAAGTTTTACGGCCTTCATGGAACCGATAAGTAACTTGGATTGGCCCAACTTACGTCCCAAAAATGAGTACTCGAGATCCGTCCTTAGTCATCATAGTGATAACTTTGGTACGGTAATTCATAATCGCTGGTGATTATTAAGCGATCCTCGCCGAGGATTACGTCCTCGCCTTCCATGTCAACTACAATTAAATTTGATAACCATTCCATACCGGATATAACCAGGAAATTCTCTAATCTCCCGATTCCCCACAATCCTATCCCCGCTAGGCGGTCTCACGATAAAGGGATCGCAAGCGATTAAACAAGTTATATTCAAACGGCGTACACACTCCAAAGAAATAAAAGAATGTGTAGCACCGAATCAAAAGTACAATTTGGATAGGATAGAATATGGATGGTACTGAAGCCACCGCCGCGTCGGGTTCGTCATTCGACGCATCTCATAAACCCGTGGTTGCACCGGCGACGCTAGAGTTCCCCCTCCAGCGTTCGACCCGTCCCGGCCCCTGCCAAAATTGCTGAGGTTGACCGGTGGGCGGAAACCCGAGTGTCCAAAGTCTGATTCGGCTCGGAACAATATGTCGCTCTATGTCCCATCTGTCCGCACGTGTGACACTTCAACGGTGGAAAGTGGCATTCCAAATTAATGTGGCCTGAACGGCCACAATTATAGCAAGTCACCGCGCGATTTGAGGTACCCGAAGTGGGACGGTAACTCCTCTTCCCTTTATTAGAACGTGACGACTGTCCGGCAAAACGGTTAGTCGTCTGTGACTTCTGAAAGTTGCCACCCTTAGAGCCAGAAAAATTTCCCCCGACTTTCTGCTTCTTCGGTTCTTCAACGGTATCCTTGTCGGGGCTCAACATATCATGGGCCAAAGCTCTGTCTTGATACTCTTTTAGTGTGGTACAAGCAAATCCGGCCATGTACCGCCGTAAATCCAAATTCATCCGCATATCAAAATAACGGATCTTATCACGCTCGTTACACACTTGATCCTTCACATGGATCAATTGTTGGTTGTACTCCACGATCGCCTGCGAAACGGGAATATCCTGTGGTTTAGCCTCGAAGAAGGCTCGGATTCGGCTCTCTCGTACCGGCCAAGGGCAAAACTCGGCCTCCAGGAGCTCCTTAAATTCATCCCACGAGGCAATACGATCCTGTGGCTTGATGACCTTCCACCAAGTAGCGGCCTCCTTAGTGAGGAAATACTGAGCAATTGGTACTTTCCTCACCTCGGGGCAATCAACCGCCTCGAAAATCTTCTCTAATTCCTAGCTTGACCTTCCCAACTTAACGGTGCGTGGCACCGCCAAACTGTGGAGGGTGCATACGGATTACATTCTGGAGCAAGGCATCCGTGTTTGGGTTCGGGTTATTCATCTGAACGGTTTGGGCCAAAATGGTCATTTGAGTAGCCAATTGTTGAAGTGCATTCGCCACTCCAACGTCCGCGTTGTTCCCCTGACCATCTGATTGGTCGTGCTGACTCTCGGTGTTGGGATGCACCGAGTTCGACAAACTGGGGTTGGTCGACCCCGCAACTGAACTGATGGAAACGGCCGCGCCACGACCTCTTCCTCGTCCACGGCCACGACCACGGCCACGGCCCCTACCAGCTGACATACTGAAGAACACACAAGGTACGTAAGTACAATTCAAACACACGTCATTAAGGTGATCGATTCTCAAGAACATCCATAGATGAAGCATAATGAATAAGGAAACATCAGAAGAGTAAGAGGTCTTACAAGTACCGGTCGCACTGTGATGATGGAAGAGTAGTGATACTGTGGAAAATTGACGACTCATTCGACCCAAAAGACCGACAGCCTAGGTATCCATAGACCTAAGCTCTGATACCATATTCTGTAACACCCCCAAGTTATTCAGGGTATATTACAGCGCAGTGAGCCCCGCCGTGGGACACACAAGGCTAAACATACGCGGAACTATAAAACTTGACCGAGAAGGTCTACATATAAAGGGGAGAAAGACGATACAAAGGTATCCAAAAACATAACCAATGTATTCACAGACATTACATCACAAATCAATACTTTGGCAAACACAGGCCGGAACTTCAAGGAAAGAGGAAAACAATACTCGAGTATTCAATAATCAATCCAGTACAACAACACTGAATGGAAAACTCAAAACATAACTGGAAGACCAACACAGTATCACACTTGCCCACCATCTTCATGCCGAACCGGTACCTGCCTGTCCGATCTCCTGGAACCTGAAATACATGAAACGTATTTCCCCCATAAAGGGGTTAGCCGTCGAATAGCTAGTGCAAGTATAACAATATGAAACATAATACTTCTCGACAATAAAGTAATGTAATCCGTCAATTCATCAATATCCGTCAATTCATCAATTAAGACTAGTATTCCGGAATAACTAAATCTCATAGCATCGCAACAATACATATATGAATACCGTGGAACCGCACCAGAGGCTACGGAACCCTCAGAGGACCCGTCGGTCCGTCCCGGAGTGGTTAATTCATATTATCCATGGAATCGCACCAGAGGCTACGAAACCCTCAGAGGACCCGTCGGTCCGTCCCGGAGCGGATATAAATAAGCATGCCATTAATATTTCATACTTTCAAAGTCGAGAACGCACATTCATAAATATATACTTGCCTTTGAGACATCGAGAAAATTGAACGGAGGAAGGGTATGAGTTCGGTAGGTCCAAGAACGCGCTTAGGCACCTAAACGATTCGCAAGGAGTATGATAATCAATCATCCATATTCAAACTACACGAAGGAACTCCCCAAACCCGTCTACGATTCATAACGATATACGGATAATCAACTAAAGGTTGGAAAATCGTCTAAATCTCACAAATCCAGCGGCACAATCTAAACCATAAAATCGTAGGAAAAGTATACATACGGTATAGATACATCATAATCTCAAGGTTCTCAAACTTCACACGGGTAAATCGGACAAATCTACGAAAAACCCCAAAATTCCCAAAAGGTAGGGTTCTAAGGATTTTTACCTTGATTCGGACGTTAGGAGGAATTAGATGTTGAGAAATCCTTGTTCTCCAAGCAAATATATTGTTGTTAGAAGGAAGATCGCTTCCAATCGCCTAAGATCGCCTCTCCCGAGTGATTCCGTCGAAAAGTAGTGAAGAAGGTGAGAAATGACGAAAATAAAGTCATTGCCATATTTATATATGTCCATCTAGCGCACGCTACGCCTCTATCATTAGCGTGCGCTAAGCGAAGTCACCGGATAGTCCGGTGGCTTCGCCGGTTCCGTTAGCGTGCGCTAATCGTCTGTCTCTAGCGTGCGCTAGTCCAAAATGTGGAACTTACTGTCTCTGCCTGCTCGGCACTTAGCGTGCGCTAGCGCTAAGACTTAGCGTGCGCTATTCCATAACTCTAGCGTGCGCTAGCAGAAGCCTAGCGTCGCTACACGATAGTCCGTAAAATCGATAACTTCATCGCCTCTGGCGGACCAGCCCGTGGCGTGCGCTACGGGTGTTAGCGTACGCTACTAACCACGAATAGCGCGCGCTAACAACCCCTAGCGTGCGTTAATCCGCCCGATCCAGAGAGCGATTTGAAATGTTGGTTACGACTGGTGATCTTCTTAGCGCGCGCTACGGCTCAAAGCTAGCGTGCGCTAGTCAAGCAGAATTAGCGTGCGTTAGCCTAGGCCTAGCGTGCGTTATATCTCTGGTCCAGAACATTTCCGCAAGGTCCTAAACGACATGATCAACAACCAAACGAGATACGAAACTAAATAACAATATCAATAACATCTCCAAACATTTACAGAGCGTCAACATAAGAGAAACGGCAAGGTCAAACAGTCAATAAAAGTTCAGGTATTACACTAGGATGAAGGGGGATGATTATATGGGTGAAAAATCGGAGTTTGGACGTGCAAAATGAAAGACACAGGTTGTCTTTTTATAACAGCACAGTTTGTTACGTACGTTATCACAAGAGGATAACGTACGTTAACAGTTTTACGTACGTTACACAAAAAGTATTACGTACGTAAGCTAAGTCCAGAGGCTACTGGACTGAAATACGAACATCATTACGTACGTTACTGCTTGAAGCATTACGTACGTAATGTAGGTCAACTAGGTTGCCTCTAAAAGATCAGTTATTCGAATCCCATCCGACCCCACACGCCGAAAGTTGAGATCGGATACGACTACACTGGTTACGTACGTAACAGGTACCTCTTTACGTATGCAAAGGCCTCAAAATAGCGTACGCTATGCTAAAGGAGTAGCGTACGTTAGGCTGAGGTTTAATAGCTCAAAATGTACTTATCTATACAACGTTGAGAATTTAAAACATAATGCGAGTGGTAGTTATTATTAAGTCTATTTATGATATATTCCAACATCAATAAACATTACACAAATGCAACAAGACTACAACAGTATTGAATTATCCGAATAATACAACAGTAAGCAAGAATTTCCGTCGGATATTACACTTTCTTCCCTGTCTCTCTGTGTTTATACTATTCTTTCGGCAATATTTAACTTCTGCTACAATTGTAGACGTGCTTTATGCACTTCTTCAGGTACTTTATATTCTACTACTTCTATTTTGGGATCGGTATACTTATTTCTGTATTAATGTTACATTGTTTATTAATATTAGAATTCTCGGGGTTTTTTTTTTGCTCTGACTATGATAGCTTATATTTTATTACCCTAATGGCATTACATATTATATTTCAAATACTTTTACAAATTATATTGACCTTCTCGAGAGGTGGTGTAAAAAATAGAGAAATAAATTTTCGGCCTTGATATACGGTACACTCAGAAAGGTGCCATGCTTCACTGTGAGGTTTGTGTTTTTTAGTACTTGCCTAAGTCCAGATACGCAGAGGTCGTTTTGTATTCAAGTGTATTCCACTAGCTCCGTAAGGATGTCGACTGTTAGGAATTGCTGCATAAACCACGTACGGCTATGAGTGGCTACGGTTACTCTCGATCTCACCTTCGCTGCCTATATTCATTGATTCTTCGCATTGTGCTCTCCGACATTTCATATCATAGTTTCTTCTCGGGTCATTACTATTTTCTAATATACTATCTATTTATATATTTACTATCGGACTTCAAATTTACTATTTTCTCACATTCAAAAGATTATTAACATCTTTAGATTACATAACATGATCCTTTCTTGCCATTCAAACTTTATAGTATTATATCCTCTTATTTATTGGTTTGCAGCAGTATTGCGCTTTCTATCGAATGGCGAGTACCTCTGCAAAGCAGAATCAGGATGATCACATGTAAGCTTCCAAACATATTGAAAATCTTTTCCTCTATCGTTTTACACTGTCGTTGTTAGATTATTATATTTTATTTTCCTGCGTCTCAGGATAGACCCTCAAACTGACTGTCCGCTCAATGCCCAGTCACTGTCATCTGGTATGTTCCTTGTTTTATTCTTCTTATTTCCATCCTCTATTAATGTCGCCGATGAAAAAATATTCCTTCTCTTTTACTTTAAACCTTAAGCCATATTGTGATTGGTCTGGGAAAGAACGCAAGAAAGCGAACTGCATATGCATCAATAGATGCTCAAAGGAAGGCGTCCATGCTAGACACTAGAAAATTGAAGTACAAACAACAAGGTATATTACTTCATACATTTTTTTTTCTCTCCTGCAGTTTTTTACTTCTTTGTTCTTATTAACTACCTTGATTTTTATTTATACCTTATTACATATATTTAAAAACATTCTCACTTTTTTGTAGTCACATTTTCCGATATATCAATTTCTTCCACCAGCAGTAAAACTATGGTCCCCCGGCCAAAAAAGTCAAGAGACACGTCTCTTATTCAACATAATTTGCTTAGCAGGATGGAGAACGTACCCTTACATGCATGGCCTCTGCTGTTTGCTGATGCATGTCAGTTCTGCCAGGCCCAACGTTATTTGAGGGAACCAAACAGTTTTTGTTGGCTCTCTGGTCAAATCTCCCTAGCTTTACCTAGAATGCCTCCAAGGCTTTGGGAGTTATAGACTTCATTGGATTCCTCTGATTCACTTCATTTTTGGAATCGTTGTCGAACATATAACAACACTACTGCTTCTAGTTCATTGGGGATTACATACGATGAGACTCTGGCTAAATCTAATAGAGGTATATACAGTCTCATAATTCAAAGTGTTGTTTATCATTTCATCAGGGATTTGATACCTTCAGAGGGCCATGGCCGTCAGCTACAATTATATTTCAATGAAACTGAAAATGAACTGCAGAATAGACTATCTCAATCCGGAGACCTTGATTTCCATATTCTGCAGGACATTGTTGACCTCATGAGACTTAATCCTTATGCAGTTTTCTTTCGCAGTCTCCGAGAACTGATTAACTTACAGGAGTATAACATTATTCTCCTTGCCGACCCAACTTTGGACCTGAGGGTTTACAACTTGCCTACAGTTAATCAAGTTGCTGCGATTTGGAATGAATTGACTGGCGTTCCTCTAGAGCAGCCGCATGACATTCATGTATAGACTTCATCTGGAAAAACACATCATGTGCACTATTATTACGGTTGTTACGATCCACTGCAGTATCCATTATTATTCTCGTATGGAGAAAGTGGCTGGCATATAGGAATTCGCCGATTATCACTTGCTTCTAATATTGCTCGTACCCGGTGTCATGCGCACTGCAGAGGTTAAACTGCTGTTTATCTCGATGGCCATCAATCTGGAAAATCTATTCTTGCTACAGAACTCGAGAGTATGATTCTACAACTCCTCTACATTTTACCTCTTTGTTCAATTTAACTAGCCTCATTGTAGATTTTACTGTCATTTTATTTATTTATTAATTTTGTCGCACAAGATTTTTATTATATGTAATCATTTGTCCTATTTGCCTGAACCAAATTAGATGCAAATAAGGGGAGGCGAAACAATGTTGCCGCTAGAGAATTCTACAGTTACTTATTTAAGAGCCGACCCAATGACATCACAAATATAATGTGGACTGGGCGATTAGCGCAACAATACTAAATTGACTGCTATGTTAAGATCGAAACTCAGCGCCTGGATTACCTAAGGAACGAACAAATGCACCAAAATTTAAGACGAGTCATTTGAAGGTACTGTTGACAGTGTGGGCTGTGAGGGCAACTTGAGAGGATCTGATATTGGCCAAATGTTTGTGCTTCCTGCGTCGTATGTTGGCAACCCCCGAGACATGCGTTGGCGATATCTTAATGTATTGACTTTGGTTAGCGAATATGGGAAGCCAGATTTTTTCATCACTATGACTTGAAATCCAAATTAGCCAGAAATACGGGTGGGTTTGCTACTTGGCGAGGAGGCTCAAAATAGATCTGACCTTGTAGCAAGGGTGTTCAGAGGCCGAAATGAAGAATTCCTAAATGAGTTTCTTAGAGAAAAAATCTTCGGAGGTGTGGCGGCGTATCTTTACGTCATAGAATTTCAGAAAAGAGGTCTTCCACACGCGCATTGGATTATTATCCTACAGCCTAAATAAAAAATAACCTCGTCTGATGCATATGATCTTTATGTTATCACGGAGTTGCCGGATGTCACCTTGCATCAGCATCTTCATGCATGCGTTGTATGGCACATGATGCACGGTCCTTGTGGCTTGTTAAATCCATCAAATATATGCATGCGGGATAATAAATGCAAAAATAAGTATCCTAAGGATTACGTGGAGAGCACTTTGCAGCGTGAGGACAGTTATCCGTTGTACAGGCGATGAAATGATTATAAGACAGTACATGTCCGGGCCATGTTCTTGACAATAGATGGGTGGTACCATATAACCACTACTACAAAAACAAGCAAAGAGATCCGTTGATAAAGATAACGGGTCTCTTTAATGTAAGAGACCTGATATTATAAACAACAGGTCTTTTATAGGTCAAATGGGCCCGCCATTTTTTTGTGAGAGACTTAAGAGACCCATTGTTTTTATTGACGGGTCTCTAATGTATAAGAAATAAGAGACCCATTGCTTTTGTTGACGGGTCTCTAAAGTGTAAAAACTTAAGAGACCTGTTGTTTAACCCAACTGGTCTCTTCTTTTCTTCTTCAGATTAGGGATAACACTTGGCAGTACTCTCTAATCTCTCCATCTCTCCATCTCTCTCTAGAATTCCCCGTCTGTAATCGATCCCTTGGCGGCGATTTTTGGCACTGTGGTCTTCTTCCTCTTAATCGATCCCTTGGTGGACATCTCTCAATTTCTTTTATCTCAATACTCATCACCGCGGTCTTCTTCCTTTAAGCGGCAGCAAGAAAACCCTTCTTCTGCAAGAGGTCGCTATTATCCCCTTGGAGCGCCTCCGCAACAATATCATCGGGTTCTTGACCCATTTGATGAAACGTATACAAAGAGGACCCGTTCGAGGCATCTCCATCTTGCTCCTTCTTTCTACCCGATCTCCCACCTTCTTTCTCCCCTTCTTCGGCTTTTCCATCTTCGCCTGAGTTTCGCCGCGACTGCCATCTTCTGGAGCTTCACCGTCCCGGTATGTTTTTTTTTTGTTTCCCTATTTTTATATTTGCTTCAGTTTCTTCATTATAATCTGACTGAATGAATTTATGTGATTGAATGAGTTAACAAGTTAACAATTCTCATCCTATTTGTTCTCATATTTTTTGATTGAATGTGACATAGGCTATAGTTTTCATATTTTTTGAGCAGCCTGCAGCCCCCATCTTGAATCATTCCGATTGAACGAATTTTAAATCATTAAAAGTCGAATCATTTTGAATCGTTCAACTACCATTAAAGGTTAAACGAATTTTCAACCTTTGTTGCCGAGGTCTATAGAATGATTTACCATGTTGATTTTAGTATTAATATACAGAAAATATCTTAAGGACGCCGTTGTCCAAAGAGAAAGTTGATGAACGATCAAAATTTATGGAGCTTGCGACAATGACGAAAGGATACAGTGGAAGTGATTTCAAGGTTTGTTTATACTGCTTTTGGTTTTAATTAGAATTGATTGCTTTACATTGTTTTTTAACAAAAAAAATCGGCAAGTAGAACTTGTACATAACTGCTGCTTATCGGCCAGGTCGAGTTAATACAGCAGAAGAGGCTAAAAGATAGAGTAAACACTATACTCATAATAACTAGCTAGTTTACGTATATTTGTTTATATTATTTTGACTTGTTCTTTTCACATGTTTAAACCAGGAAAAGAAGCATATTACTGAGGTCGGAGACAATTCAGATAAGAAAGATAAGAAAGAAAGCATAATCACTATCGGACCGTTGAATACAGAAGATTTTGAGGAAGCAAAAAATCTGGTAAAATTAGGAGGGGAGAAGAAGAATAAATTTGATGATGAGAAATAAGAAATTAGTATAATGTAATAAAGATTTTAATATAATTAGATTATATAGGGTTAAATATGTAATTGAGTTGATATGTGTAATATCTGGGGGTAATTTTTTTTTTCGTGTTACTGTTGAGTTGTACGTATTCATTTGGAATTGTACAAGTGTTGTTGTTTGGACCGATACAATATATATTGTATTAGAATATTTCGGGATCGAAATATTTATACTGGTCGTCGGTTTGGTTTCGCCATTTGGTTGTTGCTTGGCGAGTTTGGAATTTTGGCTAAGTTTATAGCCATAGCGTACGCTACCTGTGTAGCATTACGTACGCTAATTTGTTGCGATTACATACGTTATGCCCTGAGGTTACGTACGTAATGCGTGGTAGGTGGTGGGAACCTTCCTCGTGGTCAACTTTCGGGGCAAGGGTATCTTTGGGTATCATTTATATATATATATATATATTATCATTTCTCTCTCATCTACTCACACTTCACATGTATCCCTCACCTTCTCACGTTATATATATATATATATATATATATATATATATATATATATATATATATATATATATATATATATATATATATATATATATATACATATACATTTGTCATCTCTCTCCTCACCTTTCTCTCTCTCGTCCCTTTCCTCTCTCTCTCTCTCTCATTCTCACTTTCTCTCATTTTCTCCCTCCTCTCGTCACCTCTCTCTCTCGCCATCCTCTCTCTCTCTCGCCATCCTCTCTCTCTCTCCTTCTCTCTCGTTTTTTTTTCGACGAGGTAGAGTTAGGACGGGCAGCCGACTTCTTCATTTCCGGCGATGGACTGGAGTTGACAACCGGAGTTTGCTGACATCTCCGGCGACGACCAGAGCTCGGCGGCGGCCGATCGGAATTTCCGGATCGGAAGGCACTGCAAATCCGGTCGAGCTGTTCCGGCATATTTTTTCTTCTGGCGAGACGGAGCTCAGGTGCCGGTTCTTCATGGTTTCCGGCCATGGAGGCTTCTCCATTGTTTCCGGCGACCGGAGGTAGTTTCTGTCCGGAACGGACAGCGGAACGGAGGCTTGACAGATTTCCGGCGAGGAATTACAGGCGGAGATGGAGTTGGGTGAATACCGGTTATGGACGAGGCAATTTGGAGTTAGACGAGGTCCGTGGTCGATTTCCGGCCGAGTTCCAGTAGGAGTTGTTTTATGTCCTGGTTCCGGCGAGGTTGCCCGGCCGATCGACTTTTCTTTGGTAAGATGTGTGTGTAGATATATTTAAAAATATCTATATATATATATATGGTGTGTACTGTGTGTTATATATATATACTTATTGTTATATATATACTGTGTGTGTGGTGTGTGTTGTACATATATATATATATATATATATATATATATATATATAAATTGTGAAGTGTGTGCATGTGCAGTAAAGTGTGTGGTGTAAATATATATATATATATATATATATATATATATATATATATATAACGTGCGGTGTGTGTGTGTGTGTGTGTTGTATATATATAGTGTGCAGTGTGTGTTGTAGTGGTAAGTAGTGTATGCAAGTGCACAGTGAGTATATTTATATATATTGCAGGTATATATATACATATATATATATAGATATAGATATTGTGGGTTGTATTGTATATATATTATATATATATATATATGTGATGTATGTATATTATATATATGTGTGTGTATACGGATAAATACGAGTATAGTATGTGTTCGTGTTGGAATCAGAATTATCTATTGTGTTGTTTTCGGTCGATATCGTGTTATCGAATGAATTGTATTTCATTCAAGGTTTTTCGAGTGCTTGTGATTGTCGGAGGACGCGTTGATCGATTCGTGGTAGGACGTTGATCGTGGAAGGACTTTCTCGCCTTCGGTTTGAGGCAAGTTTTATACTTGTACTGGTCAATGAGATTAATGTTATCATGTATGTGTATGAATGTGTGTATCATTTCGAGACTTGGTCTCTTTATGATTTTGTTGATATCAGGGGATTGTTTGATACGATACCCTTCGGCGAATTATGCCAAATATTATTATTGTTCGTAAATGGCCGATCCAAGGCATTGCGAAACTTGTTGGTAATATTGTTGTCGATAGCCGGTTCGCGGTATCGACATATCGATTGTTATTGTTGATTGATGTTTCTTTGAGATATTGTTGTCGATAGCCGGTTCGCGGCATCGACGTATCGATTGTTATTGTTGATTGATGTTCCATCAAGATATTTTTGTGAATCGTCGTTATTGATATCAGTGTTTTTCTATTGATGTCGTTTTGGCCGATTGAAGGCATTGACGTATTCGATTATCATCTTCGTTATCGGTAACCGATTAAAGGTGCCGAGACATCCGTTGTATAATTGTTATCGGTTAACCGTTCTGAAGGTAATCGATATATTGAATTGGGATTATCAAAGATAATTCCCATCCGTTGTATAATTATTATCGATTGTCCGCTCTAAAGGTAATCGATATATTGAATTGGGATTATCAAATATAATTCCCATCCGTTGTCAAAAATATTCTCATCCGTTGTATCGTTGTTATCGAGTGGCCGTTCTACGGTAATCGAAGTATTGAATTGGGACTGTCGAGGATAGTTCCCATCCGTTGAATTATTATTGTCGTGTTTTCCGACTCAAGGCAGCACACTATTATTCTTGTGAACTCGGTAATTTTGTGATCGTTGAGGGTTGAGGATTTCCCGGATCGTTGTGTTGCGATTATTGTTCGTGTTAATCGGTCCTCAGGGATTTTGATCCCAGGATGGTTGTTTTGAATATTGTTGGTCGTGTCGATCTTTCATTATTTGTGTGTCATCGTTCACTTGGTGAGTTGTATAATCGGTATTGTATGTGTTATCCTTTGGGTTTCGTTGTCATGTTGTATCGTGACATATCCGGAATCATATCTGCGTTCCGATTGGTTATTGTGTAGGATTTTTAGCCAGGCACATATATAGTCATGCGTGGATATTATTCCGCATTGGACTGTGCACACGAGACGTAGTTTTGTGAGGCTAATTAGGTACATTGTCCCACGTATATTCTGGATTCCGTATACGGGGCGGACATGTGCACGGACACATTTCCGGATCGGGCGTACTGTGATGTCCATCTTTGAGCCGTACAACTTTGATCGTCCATAGTATTGGATGAGTTCGACGTTTTGTGATTGAGCGTTCATACGCTAGAGGGGTATGTTCCACAGTCAGGTTTGTTTCTTTGAGATCTGTATTGTGATGATTTACAGCTTCGGGCTGTTCGGCTTTCAGGCCATCATGATATTTTGGCAGCTTCGGCTGAGGGCTTTCAGGCCATTGTGATGTAACGGTATTTCCGTTTGAGCCTTCGGGCATTATGATTCTTATTTATTTCAGCGTTGGTTTGGTTTATCTTCAGGTAATATATTGTTGTGTTCTATATTGATGATTCGCCGTTGGGCACTTATGTTCTAACCTATTGAGCAGGTATTGATCGTATGCCATGGGCATAGTATTCCACGAATGCTCGATTCTTACTTTGGTTTGTGAGCATCTCGTACTACCATTGTTGTACTGTTTATTCTGCCTTTGGATGCATATCATGTTGTGCATGTATTTGATATTCATTATTCTGGATGACTGACCCCGTGGGGGCGGAACATGTTTTCATGTTTTAGGTACTTGCGAGGAGAGAGTTGAGACACAGGGGCATGACGATGGCGACGAGGCATTCGAGCGATACTAGTCCGAGATATTTTATTGTTCATGTTGGTCAGATAGTTGGAGTACTCCAATTTTGTTCAGTCGTTGTCGTTTTGTATCATCCGAGCAAGGCTCGTGTATGTTGTTGTATTTTATTTTGGCCATGTAGGCCCATCCTTGTCGTTGAAATTCCATATCGGAATAGTATGTCGGACATCATAGTAGGGTCTGTGATTTCCTATTTTGGTCAGTTTGTTGTATTTTAGTCGTGTTCGCTTGGTGGATCACCTGGTGTGGGGTCCACGGCACTGTAATGACCCAATGGGATTTGGGGGTGCTACAATATGAAATAAAAATATAATAAAATATTTAATGTACTATAATTATAATATATGGTTAAGATGTAGTACAACTTTTTATGATAAATGTACAATTACTCTAAAGGCTATAATTGTATACATCTAAAATGGTTGTATGTTAACCATTTACATGAGTGGGTTAACCCTAGAATTACCCATCAATGTATTACATCCCGCAGCTTTGACAGATCGTTTAGTTTTTTTATCTATAGCTTTTCTCTCCTATCATTATTCATCAAATTTATTCCCGTCTCGCACATTCAAAATCAAATCAAATTAAATTCTACGTCAAACAAGTTTAAAAGCTTCCCCTTTACATAGTTCACACACAATATTCCAAAAACTTCAACACCAGATAATAATAAGTTAATGAACAAACCCTTTTCATCTGCCTGGTTCTATAATTTGACGATCTTCAGCCTTCTTATCTATTATATATTTTCTCATAGATGTTATTTTCTGAATCTCGTTAGCATTGCGACAATTTTTCTGAAAATTCTGCTAGGTAAGTCTCAATTAGGGTTTTGTCTCAGATTACTTGATCAACTATCATTTCAGTTTCTTTTTTTTTTTTGGTTGGGATGTGGTTGCTTTTTAGTGAATATCTTGAAGATAATCGATAGTTCGGTATTGAAACTTGAGAAATTTGTGTTGAATAATATTTCTTGCATTTCTAACAAAGCAACTAGCATCTTTGTCATAAAATTGACGTCTTTTCCCGACGTCTGTTTCCTCATTAAGGTTCAACATAGGTGTATGTTACCTTATATTTCAGGGGACATTGCTTTTGTTTGCCATAGACTACATTTGTCTGGACGGTCTAAAGAAAGCTTGGGTTATTATTCAAAAAATAAGAGTAGTTGTTAGGTTATTTCATTTGAAGTTCTAGTTTGTGGTATAGAACATGTCGTAGTGTATATGGGAGAAAATGAGGGATGGGCTAAGCCAGGTAGCCCATTCCCTAATGGGCCCATGCCTGGGGCAGGCCCTATTATGGGTATCTTGATGCAGACCGATGGGTGAAAGCAGAGGAATGCATTGCGGAGCTTATTGCCTGCAGTCAGCCCAACCAGCTCTCTGAGGAGCGCAGGAATGCTGTTGCTGATTATGTGCAGCGGCTCATCATGAAATGCTTCCCTTGCCAGGTTATGTAATGATTTCGGTGTATTATTTGTCTGTTTTATGGTCTTTTAACGAAGTGTCATTATCTTATCGGCTATAAATGATGTGGTTAATATTTGTTTGTTTATCTGTGTGGAACTGGAGTTTATGGAAATATGTAAATGCTCTTATTAGAATTTTGTTTATATGCAATTATACTTCGCATTGTCATCAATTTTGTACTTCCTGATGAAAGTTTTAAATATTTGGGTATGTACGATATACAAAGTAATGTAGGCTTGAAAATTCACTTCGGTAAGTGTTTGATGCTTGTGAAATTAGACTACACCACAAGTGAACCCCATTCTGATCGCGTGAGATACTGAAATTAGATCGATTTATTTTATTTATCGGGTGGCTCTATGATAAGGGACATGGTTTTAAGTGCTCCGTCCCACTTGAAGAGATCACATTTTTGAACGTACAATTTTTTATTGGTTGCAAGGTACAATACACAAAATAATTTTTTGTCACCATAAGTAAGGGTATTGGTTGAGAATAAATTTTGGACCATACAAAATCACATAAGTAAGGGCATGAGATGTAAAAATATTGAAATGTGTCTCTTATATTGGGACAAAATCATGTTTTGGAAATACCCTCTTCAGGTGGGATGGGGGGAGTATAAGGTATCATAGTGAATAGATAATACCATGGTCTTAACATGGTTTTCACGACAGTAAGTAGTTGTTTAAAGGATCGAACTGTTATAAGATAGCATGGAACTCAGTGGGGAAGCTGCGGATTATCCATGCTTCTATATGCAATTTAACATAAATGCAAAGTATTTTATTCAAAGAAGAATTATATTTTTGAAGGTCGTCTTTGGCTTTGCTGTAGTGATATGAATGCTGCTTCCATATTTTATTAGTCTTCTTGGACCCGCTGTCCATTGCCACAGGTCTGCACCTTTGGTTCTGTTCCCTTGAAGACGTGTCTACTTGACGGAGACATTGATTTGACAGTTTTCAGTAACAATCATAATCTCAAAGATACATGGGCCAATCAGGTCCGAGATATGCTACAGAATGAAGAGGAGAAGGAAAATGTTGAGTTTCATGTGAAGGAGGTCCAATATATACAAGCAAAAAATCCGTTGTCTCTTTTTTTGTTACAATTTGTTGCAGTTTGTGTGCTGCATGTTCATTGGTTTGCTACTGTTGTAGTGCCTAATTCAGATGTTATGCATATATAACTAATGATTCTGTGTCAATGCATAGGGGATTTTATGTTATTGAGAATCGTAAACGTTGGATACTTTCAAAAGCTGCAAAGCGATGGAAAGCTTTCAAGACTAGATTAAAACTTCAATGGATGTATTTAGAAGATGGAACAATAAGACAACCACTATGGAAATATTCTTGGATAGTTAAACCTGATTGGGATAAGTTCATGGACTACTGCACTTCTGAGGAGTTCAAGGTAGCTTTTGATGTTTTCACCGGCATAAGTTTCGGTTCCAATTATTAATAAGTTGGTGTGAATGATTAGATTTTAGAACCTTTTTCTGTTATGTTTTTTGAAGTTACGATGTAAAGCTTTTACATTTATGGAAATTACAATTAATGCAAAGCATTTGTGTCATCTTTTCTTTCCCGAGAAATCGGCAGTTCGTAACATAACCCCCAGATTACATCAAGAAATTTCTTGATACCATCAAGAAAGAGATATATCTGTTCAAAAAAAATCAAGAAAGAGATATACAGATCTTACCGAACTTCTTCATAAATCCTACTATATCCGCATAAAATTCATCATTGAATTATAACAACTGCTAGTTTTTGATCATTATTCACGCTCGCAGACTGTTTGCTGAAAGTCCAAGCAGAATTTAGTGCTATTTTCTGCTCACGCCTGAAATAAGATTTTCGGGAATAAGGGATTTTTGAGGTTGACAGATCGCCCTTTGTGGTTGTTCTTCTCCGGATCTGAACCGGGCTTTAGCAAGGGCTGAGTTTTGCCACCTGATCTGCTTTCTAGTTCTCTTCTGGGATTCCCCGATCTGCAGCGATTCCTTTTTCTGCTTTTTCTGCCATTTTCTGCTTTTCTGCTTTCCGTATTTTGTTTTAGGTTCTCGGTTTATGTTGAACTGGTCTCTGTTGGTCGGCGATTTGGGTTGTTTTCCTGATTTTTCTATAAGATAACAGTGTGATTTTTAACTAACCCCTGAGCTTTGCCGTAACTTGCGCTTGCGCCGCCCCGGGCTGCTGGTCATCTCTGGCCGTCGTATCGCCGGAAGAATAACTTTACACCGCGGCATTCATCCCTCCCCGTCAATCTAACAGTAGTATTGCATTTTAGCTATCTGTTTTGTAGGTTTCCCGTGCTGCTCCCAGGTATCGTCGTCCTATCGATCGCCTTTTCCCTGTTCAGGAGTCGATCGGTTTCCAGCTTACGCGGATTCTCCTCCCTCGTCTCCAAGGCGTGTCGAAGTCCGGTATCATTGTACTTTTCTGTTAAATTTCATTTTTGTCTGCCATATATCTACCATTTACTGCGATTTATATGCGGTTTGCTTGCTTTTATATTGTCTTTGTCATTCTCGTCTTATTTTCATGTTTGGATTCAGTACCCCATTTTATTTCTCGTAGTGCATTTGAGTTTTGTATTGGTCGATGTCGCACTGTTTGTGGGTTGGTAGTTGGAATTTGGGTACCTTGTCGGGTAATCTTTTGGAGCTTGTGGATGTTTTGGGTAAGAGAAGGGTTGATGTGGCTTGTATTCAGGAGACTAGGTGGAAGGGGGTGCATTCCAGGGAGGTGAACGGTTATAAATTGTGGTATTGAGGCCTTGCTAACTCGAGCAATGGTGTGGGCATTCTTTTGTCTAAGGAGCTTAAGGACAACGTCGTGGAAGTGAAGAGGTGCAATGATAGGATTATATCCGTTAGAGTGGTGGTTGGGGAGAAGGTGGTTAATGTGGTATGTGCGTATGCCCCACATGTTGGTCTGGGTGTGCTTGATAAGGAAGCTTTTTGGGTCTATTTAGATGAGTTGGTCGGGTGTATTCCGGACGATCAATTTATTATTTTGGGGGGCGATTTCAATGGGCCCATTGGTGAGGGGGTGGATGGTTATCATAGTGCGCATGGGGGTTTCGGCTTCGGAGTTAGGAATGCAGGAGGTTCCGCACTGTTGGAGTTTGCCACTGCGCATGAGTTGGTAATTGCTAACTCTGTTTTTCAGAAGAGAGCTGAGCACCTCATCACCTTCAGTAGTGGGGGGCACAACATGCAAATTGACTACCTTCTTTTGCGCAGTCGTGATGCTAGGGCGTGCGTGGACTGCAAGGTGTTCCAGAGCGAGGTATGTGCTTCTCAACACCGGCTGCTGGCTATGGATTTATCCATGGGAGGTCGTGTTGTTAGCAGGGTTAGAGTTGCTAGACCTAGGATTCTCTTGAAGGATCTGAAGGGTGAGAAGGCGACAGTATTCAAGGAGTCTGTGACCCGCAAAGGAGGTTTTTTGCGTGCGGGCGATGCTAACCTTATGTGGACCAGCATGGCCAATGCTATTAGGAGAGTGGGCAAGAAGGTGGTAGGGGTTTCTTCGGGCAGGTCTAGTGGACCTAGGGAGGCTTGGTGGTGGAATGAGAAGGTCCAAAACAAGGTTAAGGCAAAACATGCACTATTTAAGGAGCTTTTGTCGGTTAGTGCTGGGGAGGAGAGAATCTTGAAGATTGTAGCGTACAAGGTGGCGAAAAGAGAGGCTAAGAAGGCAGTGGCTAAGGCTAAATGTGAGGCTTACGAGGAGATGTACAAGCGCCTAGACACCAAAGAAGGAGCGAATGCTATTTTTAAACTAGCGAAAGCTAGGGAAAGAGGGCGGCACGACCTGGGTCCCGTTAAGTTTATTAAGGATGATTTGGGTCAAGTGTTAGTGAACGATGTGGCTATTAAGGAGCGGTGGAATAGGTATTTTTTCGAACTTTTCAATGAGGCTAGAGGTAGTGACTTGGTGGTGCAAGGAGTTAGTCATTCTTCTGCTCGTTCGTTTAGTTCCTGTGAGATCATCAGCAAGGAGGAAGTAAAGGGTGCCCTAATGAAAATGGGTAGAGCTAAGGCTGTAGGCCCGGATCAGATCCCTATTTATGTGTGGCTTTGTCTGGGGGAAGTCGGAGTTCAGTGGCTAGTAGAGCTGTTCAACATCCTCCTCAGAGGCTCTAAGATGCCGACAGAGTGGAGACATAGTATTGTCGTGCCTTTTTTCAAGAACAAATGCGATGCTCAGAGTTGTAGTAACTATAGGGGTATTAAACTCTTCAGTCATACTATGAAACTTTGGGAAAGAGTGGTGGAATGCAGGGTTAGAAGAGAAGTTGAGATCTCAGAGAACCAATTTGGCTTCATGCCGGGGAGGTCCATGACTGAGGCCATTCATCTCGTCAGACGCCTTATGGAGAAGTTTAGAGAGCGGCGTAAGGACCTCCATATGGTGTTCATAGATCTAGAGAAGGCTTATGATAGCATTCCGTGCGATGTTATTTGGAGGAGCCTAGTAGAGTGGAGGGTGTCGTTGCCGTTTGTTAGGGCGATGCAAGACATGTACTCCCAAGCTAGGACGTGCGTTAGGTCGGCGCTAAGCCCTCTTCTCTTCGCTCTAATCCTTGACGTCATTTCGCGAGGGATTCAAGATGGCATCCCGTGGTGCATGCTTTTTGGTGACGACATTGTGTTAGTGGCGGAGTTGAGGAGGGAGGTGAAATCGAAGTTGGAGCTTTGGAGGGATAAGTTAGAATCCCAGGGCTTGCGTGTGAGCCGGTCTAAGACCGAGTATCTCTGGTGTAACTTTAGTGGTGAGGCCAACGAGGAAGATGTTGAGGTAATGATTGCGGATCAGATCGTACCCCGTACGGATAAGTTCAAGTATTTGGGTTCGATCATTCAGAAGGAAGGTGAGTGTGAAGATGATGTCACACATGGCATCAAGGTGGGGTGGCTAAGGTGGAGAGCAGCGACAGGGGTCCTATGCGACAAGAAAGTTCCTCTAAAGTTGAAGGCTAAATTCTATAGAGCGGCAATCCGACCTGCAATGTTGTATGGCTCCAAATGTTGGGCGATGAAGAAGTCGCTTGAGAGAAAGTTGGAAGTGGATGAAATGAGAATGTTACGTTGGTCGTGTGGTCGCACAATGTTAGATAGAATTGCGAACGGGGTTTTCAGGAACGCGCTGGAAGTGGCGCCCATTTCAGCGAAAGTTAGGGAAGGGAGATTGAGATGGTTTGGCCACGTCCGCAGGAGGCAGGCATTGTAACACCCCCAATTTCAAACCGGGAATATTACACGCCGCAGACCCTCTCCGTGAGGATCCACCAGGCTAGACATCTAAACAACACAATACATTACATACCGACATCATAAAATACCAAATCCGTAGACCAACTTGGTCTTTCATCACTAACATATAAGTAAAAAATACACGTTTCTATCTCGACTCATACCCATGCAAGGATAAAATACACTCCTAGACAAAAAATACGACAGCGGAAAAGACCATACACGGACTCCGACTGACTGCATCCAAAACTGGCCTTCATGTGATTAGTATCATTCGCCTTCCATCATCCTACGCACCGATCCTGTGTTTTGCTCCCAAACCGCATGTACCTGGATGCAAAAACAGACATCCACCCCCGAATACTCGGGGGTTAGCAAAACTCCACTGTTTTGCTAGTACAAGTATAAAGTGCAAATACAAGCCATACATAACACATTCCGAGAATACAACAAAAGACTTCCCAAGATATTTTGTTTAATCAAAAATAGTTCAAGCCTTGATAATAGAAACCAAAACAAGAAAGCACTTTGAAAACATTTCCAAATCTCGGGAGTTTTGAAAACATTTGTGATTGTAAAGTTCTTAATTCTTAAAAAGCCACTTAGGGTCATCACCCCAAAGTTCATTTTCCAAAATGCAAATCCGATTAACAAAACATGGGGTTCACAACTCAATTCATTCCAGTCACAAAACACAGGGTCCACGACCCAACCATTCCAATCACAAAACACAGGGTCCACGACCCGTTCATCAACTTCAATTCACTTCCAACAACACATTACACATAACACATTATTATTATGCCATTTTAGCCAAACACCAAGACTCAATATATAATGCCTCTCGACCCCGAGCACCAAGCATTGTGATATTCCGGACATATCACAATTATTCATCAGTACAAACATTCTGGCAATTCTCGCGACCCGGTCCGGCCCTCAAGCCACCAAGTCCCTGTGTGCCCCGTCGAGCAATCCCCAGGTGAGAATGCCCACTCGAAGTAACTCTCGCGACCCGATCCAGCCGCTAAGCCACCAAGTCCCCGTGTGACCCCGTCGAGTCAATCCCCGAGTGAGAGTACCCGAGAAAAACTTACAACTCTCATTAATTCACAATTTCCAAAACCGAAATCCTCAAGAGTCAATCACAATATATATAGTCGAGGTATTTTGCTAGAATGGCCAAATGTCCAACACAAACTCATGACCCAAAGCTTATACAATTAAGAAAGAAGCACACCATCTAAACAGCACCAAATGACACAACCAATATCACACAAGTTCACATATTCACACACATCCGCATGACTCCACATGAAATCTTAACAAAATAATTGAACTTTAACTTACCAACAACAAAATCACACATAATGGCATCACTCGAAAATAAGGTGATCCTATACTCAACACCAATACGCATAGTCAATTAAGCACAATAATTCACAAACACAAGAATCCTCTTTTAATAAAACCATGATTGTAGATATACCGATTCTTTATAAAAATGGTTGTAAACAATTCGTTTAGCACGTATCGTCAATTTTTAACCATCATATTCACAAAACACGTAATGTATGGGCAAGATACTTGTCTCAATAGTTGATACTGGACACTCCGACGAACGTGGCTCAACCGGAAAACCTCGAATGCCCACAACTCTCCGGCGGAAACGACTGTAACACCACCGATCGGGAAACAGCAAACGGAAGGGTTCCGACTCGAGTTCTTCGCAAGGAACCTGACCCCAACATCATACCATGGATAAATTTACGATCGAACGAGGAAGAATAATCGTAGAACGCCCGAGTCCCCTTTGTGACATTTTATCGAACACTTTCAAGGTGTCGATTAGAAACTCAATAAAACAACGAATCCTCGGCAATCCAACCGTGGAAAAACAATGGATTCGATATAACACAATTTAATAATCATCAATTCATCACTATTCTAAGTTATAACGAATCAAACGGATGAAATCAACAAAATCCCCATTTTTTTCCAAAACTAGGATTTTAGGAAAACTAACCTTGATTCGCTGGATTGAAGGATGTTATGGGGTGATTAATCGATGATATTGTAACACCCCCGATATATTCAGGAATATTACAGCGCCATAAATCCTTTACATAAGGATTTACAAGGCTGAGGAATTGAACAGACATTAAGAAATACTAACGAATGGAAATATCGGAATTAAGATACAACAGTTCTGACCAAATACTGAAAGTACAATTGTTCAACAGGAACATAATAATATATCACCAAATTCAATTTCATCATAAATGACTTCGTAATCGAGTACTTATTGAAATGACCAATAAACAACAGACAAATAAACCCGGCCGGAACATCACTCTGCACCCTCGTCGTCATGCAGCTCCAGTCGTTGTTTTCCCGCTCTCCTGGATCCTGAACATAAACAAAATGTTCACCCCCGAAGGGGTTAGCACAACGATGCTAGTACAAGTACCACAACATATTATTCAACGTCACACGCAGAATAATAATAATAACGTAAATGATAAAATGTCAAACGAGTCTTCTCCTGCGAGAAACTCAAACATAACATACACAACTGATAATCACAACATGATATCATAACATACACATGGTAATTCCAACGATCCAGCGTTCACTGCCTAGAATCCACGATGATCCCGTCAGACCAACCCGTGGTGGAAAAACCCGTCCGATGATCCAGCGCACGCTAGCATAGATCCCCCGATGATCCCGTCGGACCAACACGAGGTGGACATACAACAACGACATACATGCACGACAATATGTATAACATCAATACATAAAACAAATAAGGTACTTGCCTAGATTTGAAGACAAGAACAATACTTCCATGAAAACGAACACTCGAAGGTCGTCCTCCTCAATCAATCACGTAACAAGCTCAAACCTTAACAAAAGAAATGATATAGGATTTATCTCACGTCGTACGAATGTTTAACAATTCGATTTACGGCCAAAAGTTCATAAAATGTAATCTGCCTAAACTGCTTAGTGCACGCTAAGTACTCTGTGTAGCGTGCGTTAAGTCTGCTCGATAGGGCACGCAAACAACAAAGCCTAGCGTACGCTAACTATGCATGGTCAGTACTTCACTGATCAGTTGACTGACTCGTCTGATGGCCTAGCGTACGTTACGTACCAAACG
Source organism: Orobanche coerulescens (assembly GCA_033398695.1). Taxonomy (NCBI): domain Eukaryota; kingdom Viridiplantae; phylum Streptophyta; class Magnoliopsida; order Lamiales; family Orobanchaceae; genus Orobanche; species Orobanche coerulescens. The sequence continues at coordinate 127,443,342 of CM065811.1, read as the reverse complement.
TAGCGTACGCTAACTCGTGCTCGATAGCGCACGTTAATCTACATAGCTTAGCGTGCGCTATCTGTGCATGGCAGTTTACTGCTGGGCAGTAGATGGACCTCAACATGATCAAACCAAATGAAATCCACAGTGTTAGTTCATGTTACCTCAATGAATATCATGTTCATACGGCTACGAATGATCTAACGGATAACAACAACTTCGGATTCAAGGATATGTATACTATTATGAAACCATCTTCCATTTCGACTATAATCTTCATACGACAATTCGAAAGGCTTAACGGTTGATATCGACACCTTTATATCAATCAAAATTATCATACTGTAGTTGTTTAACATTCCATCTATACTAGATAAATCTTCCATGATCAATCCCTTAGATTCATCTAAATAATGATGTTAAAGTCAAGTCCATGATTGCTATGAAGTCATCTACTAGATTTGGATTACCAATGATAGAAGCTTCCTCTACTTGTTCATTGTAATAAGATTCGAATCATGATGTTCATAATCAAGGTACTTGAGGCATAACCATCTCTATATTCCAAACATGATGCATATTGAATAATTCACTAATGAAAAATCAATATCTTGTTAACATGATCATCTAATTCTTTAGAATCCAACTCTAAGTCTGGAGATAGGTTGAACATACCTTAATATGACGAAAATCACTGAACCGTAAGGTAGAATCCGACTCCGGTTGGTTGTATGCCACTCCAAGGTGCTATTCCACTTCAATGATCACTCACAAGTAATAACCAATATACGAGGATCAATAAGATGTGTTCTAAGTGTGTAGAAGGATTATTATAGCTCTGTGGCCTCTCAAGAATGAAGAATGGACGAATGAAATGTAAGCCAAAACGGGTTGCTGTCTCATTTATAATATTCTGCACTTTAGCTAATTAGCGCACGCTACTAAGCATTCCTTAGCGCGCGCTAATAAGAGTTGACTTCAAAACTATCCAGGTTCGTCCGCGGGAATCTTATCCGGACCCATGTCCCGGCTGGCGCATGTGCTAGCCATCCCGCTCAATAATTGAGTGCTTAGCGCACGCAACTCCTACGTACATAGCGTGCGCTAGTAGTAGCTCGATAGCGCGCGTTAAGCTACATTCTTAGCGTGCGCTATCACGAGTTTGCATGAGAAATTTTGCATGTTGCTATACTTATGTACAAAGGTATCAATGTAAAAAATATCATACTCCAATCATCAAGATTACAATTCCGAATAATATAGGGTTCGAATACAGGTAAAATACACAGTAATAAATCCGGATATTACATACTCTCCTACTAAAAAGGAGTTTCGTCCCGAAACTCAAGATGAAAATAACTCGGGATATCTGGACTTCATACCAGTTTCCGTTTCCCATGTGGCTTCTTCCATTCCGTGACGTGACCATTGAAATTTGACCAAAACGATTGGTTTGTTCCTCAACTGCTTAACTCGACTCTCGAGTATCTTGACCGGTCTTTCTTCAAACGTCACATCCTGTGCGACTTCGATCTCGCCGAAATCAATGATATGACTGGGATCTGGTATATACCTCCATAACTGGGATACGTGGAACACGTTATGAACATGGCACAATGACGGCGGCAATGCCAATCTGTATGCCAACTCCCCAACTCTCTCAAGGATCTCAAATGGTCCGATATATCTCGGACTCAGCTTTCCTTTCCTTCCGAAACGAAAGATTCCCCGAGTAGGAGAAACATTCAAAAGTACGTGGTCTCCAGTACTTAACTCCAATGGGCGACGACGTACGTCTGCGTAAGATTTCTGGCGACTCTGGGCGGTCAACAGCCTTTCACGAATCAAGGCTATCTTTTCTCGAGTCTGCACGATCAACTCTGGTTCTGTCCCGATTAAGTCTGATGAATCGTCCCAACATAAGGGCGATCTACATCTCCTCCCGTATAATGCCTCAAACGGTGCCATCTTAATGGAAGCATGCCAACTATTGTTGTAGGTAAATTCAATCAACGGTAGATGAACTTCCCAATCAGTTGACGAGTCTAAGGCACAGGCCCTCAGCATATCTTCCACTGTTTAAATGGTCCTCTTGGATTGTCCGTCAGTCTGCGGGTGATAAGCTGTACTGAAGTTCAATTCGGTCCCCAAGGCCCTATGAACTGCTTTCCAAAAATGAGAAACAAAACGGCCGTCTCGATCAGAAACAATGGTTTTCGGCGTACCATGCAATCGAACTATCTCCGAAATAAATACTCGTGCCAACCTCTCTGGTCCCCACGTGTCCTTAATGCCTAGAAAATGAGCTGATTTGGTTAAACGATCAACTACCACCCAAATCATGTTCATTCCCGTCCTGGTTCTAGGCATACTAGTGATAAAGTCCATCGATATGTCCTCCCACTTTCATTCAGGAATCGGGAGTGGCTTCAACATTCCGGCAGGCCGTTGATGCTCGATCTTAACCTGCTGACAAGTCAAGCATTTCGAAACATAGTCCGCTACATCTTTCTTCATATTGCCCCACCAGAAATTCTGCTTCAAGTCCTTATACATCTTACTGGTGCCTGGGTGGATAGAATAGGGCGAACTGTGAGCTTCCTTCATAATTGTCTGTTTCAGAACATCGACATCGGGAATGCAGAGTCGGTTCTGAAATCTCAAAACTCCATCATCATGAATTATGAATCCGGGGGCCTTTCCCTTGATCACTTCATCACGTAACCGAATCATCAGAGGATCATCTGCCTGTCTAGATTTGATTTCTTCGGTTAATGATGAAGTTATTTCCATTACGCACAGTTGTCCTTGGACTCTTTGTAACCACACTTCAATTCCTTCTCGAATCATCTCTCGTTTAAGGCTAAGTTGGGAGGTCAGAGTCTCCAGCATCTGAATAGAAACAGGCTTGCGGCTGAGTGCATCGGCCACTACGTTCGCTTTGCCTGGATGATATAAAATCTCCAGGTCATAGTCCTTGATCAGCTCTAACCATCTTCTTTGCTGCATGTTCAACTCCTTCAGACTGAAGATGTATTTGAGACTCTTGTGATCCGTAAAGATCTGACAGTGAGTCCCGTACAAATAATGCCTCCAGATCTTCAAAGCAAAAACTACTGCTGCTAGCTCCAAATCATGTGTTGGGTAATTCACTTCATAAGGTTTCAGCTGTCGCGATGCATAAGTGATCACCTTATCATTCTGCATCAATACGCATCCGAGCCCTTGGTTCGAAGCATCACTGTAAACTATAAATCCTCCAGTTCCCTGTGGAAGTGATAGAATCGGTGCCGTCGTCAATCTCTTCTTCAATTCATCAAATCTAACCTGACACAACTCATTCCACTCAAACTTTTGAGTTTTCTGTAGGAGTCGAGTAAGTGGGCGGGAGATTTTAGAAAACCCTTCCACGAATCGACGATAATATCCAGCAAGTCCTAAGAAGCTTCGGACTTCTTTCACGTTCTTTGGAGGCTTCCAATCCATAATTGCTTCGATCTTCTGAGGATCTACTCGGACTCCTTTAGCTGACACCACATGGCCGAGGAACATTACTTCCTTTAGCCAGAATTCACACTTAGAAAATTTGGCGTACAATTGCTCGCTTCTCAAAAGTTCCAATACAATCCGCAAATGCTGTGCATGTTCTTCCGGGCTCTTAGAATACACCAGAATGTCATCAATGAACACGACCACAAATTTATCCAAAAATTCGATGAACACTCGGTTCATCAATTGCATAAATACAGCAGGTGCGTTAGTGAGACCAAACGGCATCACTACAAACTCATAATGTCCGCAGCAAGTTCTGAACGCTGATTTCAGAACATCAGATTCCTTAATACTCAGCTGATGATACCCTGATCTCAGATCTATTTTAGAAAATACTGTTGCCCCTTGCAACTGGTCAAACAAATCATCAATCCGTGGCAACGGATACTTGTTCTTAATCGTCATCTTGTTCAGCTCTCGATAGTCAATACACAGTCGAAGCGATCCATCCTTCTTTCGACAAAAGAATCGGCGCTCCTGTGGTGAAACGCTTGGTCAATATAGCCTTTGTCCAAGAATAACTCCTCCAGCTTGCTTCTTGAACAGTACATATCGAGGTGCCATACGATACGGCGCCTTAGAAATTGGTGTAGCTCCGGGTTCCAGCTCAATGGTAAATTCTACATCCCTTCGTGGAGGTAGTCCAGGTAACTCGTCAGGAAATACATCTGGAAATTCGTTCACAACAGGAATGGATGAAAGTTCCACAATTTCGTCTTCTTTCTTCATTGCATAGCACCAGTATCCGATACAGCCCTGTTTCAACAATTTGACAGCTTTCATTGCTTGGATCAATTTTCCTGAGCTGCCCGGTTTCCATCCCTCAAACAGAATTTCGGAACCATCTTCAGCGATCAGCGAGATATTCCTCCTTCGGTAGCTTACAATTGCTCCATATCGATTAAGCCAATCGTCTCCGAGTATCAGGTCGTCTCCTTGCATTTCTATCACGATCAGATTTGAGAGCCACTCTCTACCTCCAAATGATACAGGGAAATTTCTAGTTTCTAAGTTCCCGACAATCCTCTCTCCACTCGGTAAACCAACAACATAAGGTTCACAAGTATGAAAATCGGAAATATTCAAACGATTTACACAAGACAAGGATATAAAAGAATGCGTAGCTTATGTATCGAATAAAACGCTAACTGGCTGGGAAAGGATCTGGACAGTACCTGATGCGACAGCAGCATCCTGATCGTCTGTCCTCCTCATCTCGTACAAACATGGGGGAACAGACCCGGCACTCGATGTCCCATTTCGGTCCCATTATCCTCTGCCTCGTCTGCGGCCAAAATTCTGAGGCATCTGAACACTTTGCTGCGTCTGTTGGATACTGGCTTCCTTCTGGACTGGCTGTGGTATACGGGCTCTAAAAGACTTTGCAGCCTCTTCACAAAACACTGCCCGATGTCCCTATCGTCCACAATCAAAACAAGTCACTGCAGGTAGGGGGCAATTCCATCGATAGTGCCTGCCTCGGGCGCAGCTTAAAGCATTTCTGGTAACATCGCAATAGTTGATGTCGCTCCGAAGTTCTTTCCGCTCCTAACTGGGTGCGGAGGTTTCTTGAAAGAGTGAAAGGATGACTGGGCCTTACGGAGCCCGCTGTTCTTGTGCTCTGTAAAAGTACCAGAGACTTTCTGTTTCTTAGATTCCGAAAATTTCTCCATAGCTGCTTCCTTAATCTCATACGCCAACGCCTTATCCTAGTATTGACGGAGTGTGGTACATTCAAAACCGGACATGTACCTCTGGATTTCTGGTTTCATCCTCATATCGAAATGGATCATCATCTCTGCATCTGCTCGACCGATGTCGAACAAATGCCGCTTGTTGGTTAAACGCCTTAATTGCTCGCGATACCGGAACATCGAAGGCCGAGCGGAGAAAAACTCCCGAACCTTGGCTTCCTCACAGACGTGGCGATCGAGCTTCCATCATCAATTTAATCTCTGCCCAATCAAGATCATGGTCTACAGCCGGATGGCTTCCCACCATTCGGACGCTTCCTATCGTAGTATTGCGCGATAGAGGCTCTCCGCCATCCGGCGATTAATTCCGGCAAAGATTTTCTCCAGTTCCTTCAACCAATGGTCCTGTGTGGAGTCTCGAAATACCGTCGAATTTGGGTGGTTGCATCTTCGCCACCTCTTGCGGCCCACCGGTCACCTCGATTTCCCATGTCCTGGGATCCCTTGCCGTCTCTCTCCCGCCGTAGTCCCACCGCCACTTGCATTCGGTCCACGACTTGGGCGAACCGAGTCATCTGGTTCACCACTTGACGAAGGATCTCTGCAATGCAGTTCCGGTTCGTTATTAATAGATTGTTGCGGCTCGCCTGAGCTATGACTGGCCTGATTAGAAGGCGACGCTTCCCTTTCAGCATTTCTTCGTCCGCGTGTAGTATAAATTTTATTTTTGAAATAGCATGTATTGCGTTATGGTGATGAAAGTCACTCATGTATTTGATGCATTTTTATTGAAATAATTTTATTTACAAAAACTTACTTAAACAAATTTCCTTTATTTAGTCGAGTACCCCTGATTGAAACTAAGCATAATAACTAAATACGCATAACCCTTGCAAAATCGATGATTCTTTACGGTGAACAAAACCCGTGCATCGTACGGGCCATGATGTCTCGTATTATATAAAGAGAATCCCCAATGCTCTCAAATCGTCTGAACTCTATTTATCTTTTTTCAGAGCCCCTCTAATTTAAATATTAAAAATCAAATGTCCTTTTTTAATGTCCTATTTTTTTAGGAAATAAAATAATAACATTTTTGAAATAAAAAAGGTTTTCGAATTTATAGGGAAACAGAATTCGAATTTATCTTTAATTTGAATATTAAAAACTAAATTTCTTGTTTTTAATTTCCGAATTTTTTTTCTAAAACCCCTCTAATTTAAATATTAAAAATTATATTTCCTTCTTTATAATGTCCTACCTTTTAGGGAAGGAAACAATTATTAACATATTCGAAATAGAAAAGGTTTTCGAATTTATAGGGAAGCAAAACTCGAAGTTATCTCTAATTTGATTATTAAAAATTAAATTTCCTGTTTTTAATATCCTAATTTTTAGGGAATTAAATATTATTAGAGAATTCGTATTTATCTTTAAATAAAATATCGAATAGTATTCAACCGTAAAAATCATCAGTTTTTCTAATTTTTGTAGAGCTTCTCAATTTTAAATATTAATAAATAAAATTTTCTTATTTATCTTTCAATAGAAATCAAATTGAAATCATAGATACCATAATTATATATTAATCGAAATCAAAATTGAATTAAAATCATAAATAACAAATCAATTAGTTCAAATAAAATCACCATAACCATAATTACTGTATTTTTTTCTCTACTTTTAACATAAAAAAATTAGAATTTTTTTTTAATGAGTATAGAACTCTCTCTTTTTGGGTCTATATATACCTAAAACAAAATTTCGCTGGTTTATCAATTTAGTTATGAATCATTTGTTTATATGGGATTCATGTAATAAAGAATGCATGTTGTTTCAATTCATAAGTTTTGTTCTATATTTTTTGGTGAATGGATCTATATTAGGTTTACGTGTAGTGAATTTTTTTTTATATATGCATGCTTCTAATTTGATAAATTCATAATTTTTTATTTTTTGTTTTGCAGGGATGTTAAATATCAGTTTATCATGGCGTCTACTTGATAACTGGTTTAATTGTTATTTTATATTGTTTTTTATGTGCTTAATCAATATCTTCATAATTTACATACTCTTTTTTATTTAATTTTGGCCTTTAGATAATATTTGAAGTATTCAAAAATTTTATCCTCTCTTATTAAATTTGAAGTTTGAAAAAAGAGAAAATTATCAAATTGGTCCGTATGTTGGACTAATTGGCCAAAAAGCCTCGTCTATCTCCGACGGACCAAAAAACCCCACATCTCCCCCCTGCTTTAGCCAATTTAGTCCTCCGTCGCTGGTCGGAGTATTTCCCGGCCATCGGAGCTGATGTGGACGACACATGGCTGACACGTGGCAAACAAAATATATAAAAGCCTAAATAATATAAATTTTTTTTAAAAAGGTCTAAAAAAGATCGAAACTTAATTTTTTTTATTTAAAAATTTTGGAAAATTAAAAAAAATGGAACTTTAGGTAATTATTTTTAATTCTGGAATATTAATATGAAAATATTAGATTTTTAATTAAAAATTTGAAAATATAAAAATTAAAAACATGTGGAATATATTTATAAACTATTTTTTATTTAAAGAGAACTGGAATTTTTTTCCATAAAATAAATAAAAACTCCAAATTAACAATTTGATAATTTTCTCAAAATATTTTTTTATTTATTTTATAGAAATTGATAATAATAATTTTCTCAATTTGATTAAAAAAAATTGGAACTTTAGGTAATTATTTTTAATTCTGAAATATTAATATAAAATATTAGAATTTTTTATTTAAGTTATTTTATTTTTTTAATTCTCAAAACAGTTTTTTTAATTTTTTTGTCATGTGTCAGCCACATGGCCTGACATGCACCCACTATTTTTGCCAGGTGTCAGCCACGTGTCGTTCACGTCAGTTCCGACGGCCGGAAAATACTCCGACCGGCGATGGAGGACTAAATTGGCTAGAGCAGGGGGAGATGTAGGATTTTTTGGTCCGCCGAAGACAGACGAGGTTGTTTGGCCAATTGATCCCGCATACAGGACCAATTTAATAATTTTCTCTTTGAAAAAAATTATGTAATTGTGTCTTTTTTCAAAGTATTTGTTTTCGTGGTGTGAAAGTTTTTTTTGTGACTTTTGCTTTACTTATTATAGTAATCTGTTTTTATCTTGATTCAATTATAATTTTAATGTTTGTTTTTCTTTCATTTTTCATTATGACAGATCGAATATGAGCTCTTATTTACTTTATTTTCTGGTTTAGTGTTAGTGGTGTTATTTTCTGTGCAAGATTTCGGAAATCGACTCTTTATGTTATCATATGATGTACATGTACGTATTTATATTATTATTATTACGTCTAAGGATATTTAAGAAATTTGTACTTTTTATGATAATGTAAATGGTTGAAGTTTAGGCGGTGATTAGAACTTAAATTATTATATATTGATAATATTTTTTGTCTATATTTTTATTACAACGAGTGTCGGTCTAAGAAAACAAGACACAAAATCGGTCTATAAAAAAGTAAATAATATATTTTATTGTCTATATATATTTAAGTTGTACAATATTGTGTGTCCCAAATTTTCTCTTTAAATTAAATAACATATTCGAAATAGAATAGGAATTCAAATTTACAAAAAAAAAAAAATATAATTTATAGCGAAAACACATAATTAATTTTTTTATAACATATTCGAAATAGAAAAGAAATAATTATAAAAAAAAATTTACATATCCAAAGTTGAAAAGACATTACAATTTGTAAGGAATGAGAATTCGACTTTAGAGGTAAGACATGTAACTAAAAATTTATCTAACATAGTTGAAGTGAAAATGAATTTAAATTTTTACCGAAGAATATTTCGATTATATAGAAACAATAATTAAAATTTTTCTTAAATATATTTGAAGTAGAAAAAGTATCGAAATTATAATTACTACTACAAAAGATTCCCAACATGGACCCTCTATGTTATCACTACGCATTTAAATTTTTTATTATTAAATTTGAGGGATATTCATGAAATTACTATTTTTTATGACAATATAAATGATTAAAGTTAAAGGCGTTGGTTACTACTTAAAACTTTATTATTATTCCCGTGATATGTCTTACCTAATAATGGTTGTGGATACATATATGGAAGGTTCTAAATTCTTATAGAGGTAGTAGGATCCTAGTAGATATCTTACCTTATTTGGAAATACTATGTATGGAAGGACTCTATTTGTAATGCCTATATAAATGTCCCTTCTATCAGTGTTACGAATATAATTAACTGACTCGTATTTTACAATCTTTTAGTTTCTCCTGAAACATGTTATCAGCACGTAGCTCTAGAATTTTCTACAAATTCCGAAAAAAATCGGCCCTTAACCCTGCCGGACCACCGCCGACCACTGCTAGACCCTTGTCAGACCTCAGATCTACTCAGATCGACCACTGTCGACCACTGCTGGACCCTTGCCAGACCTCATATCAACACAGATCGACCACCTCCGACCACTGTCGGACCCCTGTCGGACCTCCGATCGACCTTGATCGACCAATGCCGCACGCCGTCGCCTCCAGTCCGCTCGGACCTCTGTCGCACTGCCACGATCGACCTTGATCGATCACTGCCGCATCTAATACGAATTTGCTCGGAAACTAAATATGTATCGGTTGGAAATTCTATAGGTACGGAAGTATATCATAGCGAAAGTCTTATTTTGTGAATATGATAAATCGAACGTATGAATATGGATGTAATATCGGGTAAAGAAATAATATCGATCAAGAAGACTCGAACGATCAAAAACAAAAGTTTATCGAATTAGACCTATAATTCGATAAGATGATTTCTTCTCAAGACCTATTGAGAATCGATCGGATTAAAACTCGAAAACGCGTTGAATAAAAATCAAGAGTTTGATGAAAATCATTCAACAAGGATAGAAATACAAAGTGTATTCTTCTTTCAATATTCAATGTCTCATACATGATAAACTAAGACTACTTATAGGAGAGTAGTCTTCCTCAATCAACTAAGGGAATCAAAAGCAAGATCACATGATCTTTGAAAAGAAAACAAATCAAGATAAAGAAATAAAAGGGGAACACAAAATCAAACAAAATACAAATTAGGGGGACACAATCTTGATAAAGAAAGAAAATAAAACAAAAGGCTATAAAAAAGGAAATTGCCAGTTGGACACGGGCCGTGTCGATTGACACGGCCGCGGATGCATGTGCGGACGGATCTTGGTCGAGCAGGACTCGACCGTGTCCTGGAACACGGCCGGGTTGCCTGGGCAGACGTTCCGGCATTTCTCGACGAGTAGGACTCGACCGTGTCGCCAGGCACAGTCAGGTTGGACGGGCATCGAGATTTAACTATCCGGAAGAGTTCCACACGGCCGTGTCGCCTGACACGGTCGGTTTTGGCAGGCAACGAGTTTTGATCTTCCGGCACAGCATGACATGGGCCGTGTCATATGACACGGCCGAGATCGAGCACCATGGTCCTCCATGTCTTGTGTCCATTTTCTCGCTTAAACATGTAGTCGTACGTGCATGGCGCGTTGTAAGTCTGTTTACGTCGATCCTTACTTCGTCTTATTCATTTGAAATAGTCATTTTCGCATCATTCCCTCCCCCTTTAAAAGGAATTGTCCTCAATTCCTCAATCCCATCGTTTCCAGATGAATTAATCAATACCTTTAAATACTTGACCTCGAAAATATCTGCGGTGTGTAGCTGGTTCAAAATCTTGAGCGGTAGGTAGTCGGGGGTCTCAGAAAATCACCAACAAAATAACTATCATTATTAATAAAATAATAATAATTATTCCGCGAGGCAACACCGATATCACGACATGACTCATCGTCAATGGCGTGTTCCGTCTCCCGCTCGCTGGCAAACATGGTAAGTTTCGGTTTTTCAAACCGATTAAAGCTTATAGAATGAATAATTTGAGGTGACATCGGTTTAAGAACAATTTTTTTGCCCTTATCCTGGAATTCATATTCGTTTCTTCTTCCTCGATGCAAGGCATCTCTATCAAATAGCCATGGTCGTCCCAAGAGTATATGGCATGCATCCATCGGGAGTACATCACATAATATGTCGTCACCGTATGAACCCATAGCCAAACCGACCCGCACTTGCTTCGAAACTTTCACTTTACTCCCGTCATCGAGCCAATGTAACGCGTATAGTTTTGGATGAGTAGTAGTGATGAGTCCGAGCTTCGTCACCACCTCACTTGAAGCCTACATTAGTACAACTTCTCCCATCGATTATCAAACTACACCATTTGCCTTTGATTTGACACTTGGTGTGGAATATTTGGTCTCGTTGATCCGCATCCCTCGAAGCCGTTTTGACTTGTAAAGTGCGAAGGACTAGACTCATATCATAATCGGGAGCATCGTAAGTCTCGCACTCCTCTTCTTTTTCGGCATCCAAGTTAAACATATCACCGAGCCTTTCTCTTTCGTCCTCGACTAGCAACTCGTCTCGGACAGTGATGGCTTCTCTTAGTGTCACCACCCATTTGTTTGGACAAGCATTTTTATAATGACCGAACCCTTGACATTTAAAACATCTTACTTTGGTTAGGCTCGTTTCCTTCAGCACGTAGGAGGCATTAGAAACCGTAGTAGGGATAGGAGTCGTTACGATTCACTACGCCATAAATGGCTTTTGGCAACCACATAACTGTGTTACCTTAGACCCAATTTTCTGTTACCACAGACCCAAAATGGGCAAAGGTAACACTTTAGCTAAGTTGCTCTGTGAGCAGTAGCCTTTGGACTCAAAGGCAACAAGATAAGCAGCCTAAGCTAACATAGACAAACTCGTTACCAAAGAACTCTACAGAAACATCATGAGGATACTACAGCAACATCACTTCTATGTTGCAATAGACTTTATGATTTTACAAAATATATAGAAAATCAGACGGCCCCCACAAAATGGGCCCCGTCGGTGGAACCCACCTTTGTGGGCCCACAGGTAGGACCTATATATGGGCCCACTTTGTGGGGCCACCTTGATGGGGCCCACATGGGGTCCACTGTCTGGGGTCCACTTTGTGGGCCCCAGAAGATATGCTAACATTAGTTAGTCTAGTGTAACACCTATTTTACCAACTGCAACACCCTGTGTGTTGCCAATGCAAGGCATTGGTAACATATATATTATACCTAAGGTAACACCTTAGTTTAACAAAATAAAAATATAAACTTTAAATATTGCATTTCCAATTAAAAATACCAACAAACCAATTCAAAAAACCATCCAATCATAAAACTACCAACTACATCAGTTCAAAACCAAAACTACATCATCCACCAACTACATCAACTTATATCCGCCAACTCCAACTTTAAGTACTAGAACAAAAATTGAAACTTTAAAGGTCAAGAAACAATATATGAAAATCCATCATATATTTGAAAATAGGACATATGAAACATCAACCTATGAAAATGGGACATTTGAAACTTTAAAGGTCAAGAAACAATATATGAAAATCCATCATATATTTGAAACTAAAGAAAACAGTGAAAAGACTAAAATTTAGGCTCAAGAAACAATATATGAAAATCCATCACCCGGTATAAAACTAACTTCATGAAACACCTAATCCATTCAATTTAGGTGATCCTCAAAAAATCAAAACAGCCTCCTGAAAAAAGTAAGTTGAACGCTGAATGGGCGTATTCACATTTAAGTATATGAAAGCAGAGGAGATGAACCACCAGCTAGATGATATAATGTCAAAACCAACGAAAAATTACTTATCCACTTCCAAATATCAGGATCTTAATCACACACTGACCCCCCAAAACAAAAAAAAACACGCACGCATAAACGAAGAGTTACAGTCAGGCAAACTTCGCAGATTAAGTTAAAAAAAAAAGAAGAAGATAGAGAGAGAGAGGGGGAGAGAGAGAGAGAGAGAGAGAGAGAGAGGGAGAGAGAGAGAGAGAGAGAGAAAGAGAGAGAGAGCAGTACCCCTCTGGTCTTGAAGGACATGGCTGGGGCTTCGGTGAGTAATAGAACAGCCACAAAAGTCAGTAATAGAACAAACAACAAAAAGAAAAGATTTATCTGAGATTGTCTAGGAATTTGATTCATGAAATTGAATCCTAGGGCTCCAAGGAGAGAGCAGATATGAAGTTCCATGAAAATCTGCCTATAATGCCGACGCAGACCGCTTTGAGATATTGAAGAAAATTTCTGACTCCCAAGTCCCAACATATTAAGCGGCCGTGATGGCGATAGTTTAGGATAAGCTATTGCTATTCGATATAAATCTACAAATCAAAGGCGATCTGATTTTTAAGAAAATAAGGCAATCTATGTACCTATACAAGGTCAGGTCTTTTACATGATCCAAGGCATAAAATGCAACCACCCGTATGCATATGCAAGACACGACAACAATATGATTGGTAGACACGATCCGTTATATTAAATCCTTCGTTTTTTATTCTTCGGTGTTGCATGTACCAGTGCCTTGATCCCATGAGTCGTCAACTAAGAAATCTCAAAGGCCTCAGACACCACGTCAACCTGCAAAGACATATTAGAAGAACACTTTTATTTGGGCCCCCACTACATGAAGCAGAGGAATTTACATATTTATGATAGCTGATTCAAGAGACCACTTCAGGTCTTGGAGTACACCTTAAAGCAGGACTGATTAATCAAACAGGAGTCATTTAGTAAGCAGTTCTAACACAAACTTGGGATACCTGGAAAAACTTGATGCTGAATGAAGGAAAGAATGCAAAAGTGAGGTATAGTTAATATAATATAGCCTATATAGCTAACTATATATATGCACAAGGAAATTGAAGAATAGATGGGATAGGCATCTTTCTATATGATTATGCTTCCCACGTGTTTGCTCACAACTAATGCCGATGTCAATCCAAAAAAACATCCAAACATGAAAGTAACAGAATACTCATAGCAGTCAAATAAAACAAGAAATAAAACACCATCTAACAGTATCGTGTTTCAGTAAAATGAATTATATGGTGTAGAATTAGGGTTGGAAATTGTAGATCACTGCCGCATCTAATACGAATTTGCTCGGAAACTAAATATGTATCGGTTGGAAATTCTATAGGTACGGAAGTATATCGTAGCGAAAGTCTTATTTTGTGAATATGATAAATCGAACGTATGAATATGGATGTAATATCGGGTAAAGAAATAATATCGATCAAGAAGACTCGAACGATCAAGAACAAAGGTTTATCGAATTAGACCTATAATTCGATAAGATGATTTCTTCTCAAGATCTATTGAGAATCGATCGGATTAATACTCGAAAACGCGTCGAATAAAATTCAAGAGTTTGATGAAAATCATTCAACAAGGATAGAAATACAAAGTGTATTCTTCTTTCAACATTCAATATCTCATATATGATAAACTAAGACTACTTGTAGGAGAGTAGTCTTCCTCAATCAACTAAGGGAATAAAAAGCAATATCACATAATCTTTGAGAAGAAAACAAATCAAGATAAAGAAATAAAAGGGGAACACAAAATCAAACAAAATACAAATTAGGGGGCACAATCTTGATAAAGAAAGAAAATAAAGCAAAAGGATATAAAAAAAGGAAACTGCCGGCTGGACACGGGCCGTGTCGATTGACACGGCCGCGACTGCATGTGCGGATGGATCTTGGTCGAGCAGGACTCGACCGTGTCCTAGAACACGGTCGGGTTGCCTGGGCAGACGTTCCGACATTTCTTGGCGAGTAGGACTCGACCGTGTCGCCTGGCACGGTCGGGTTGGACGGGCAGCGAGATTTAACTATCCGGAAGAGTTCGACACGGCCGTGTCACCTGAAACGGTCAGGTTCGGCAGGCAGTGAGTTTTGATCTTCCAGCACAGCATGACACGGGCCGTGTCATATGACACGGCCGAGACCGAGCACCATGGTTCTGTTGGGATTCGGTGCCTAAAACGAAGGCCCAGCGGAAGCGGTAAAACGAAAATTAATTCGATCTGAATCCCTACGAGGATCGATCGAGCTACGTATATACGAATATATAAACGAAAAGCAAGAGTCGTAAGAAACTAACCCTCGAAGTCCGTTGATTAAATGGAAAACTTCTCTTGAGCTATTCCCCAAGCTTTAGTTGATCTCTACGTATCCGATCCGCTCCAAGCCCTTGAACGATCCAACGCCGAAAGCACCGCGTCTCTACTTGCCACGCGCCGGAAAAACGACCGGAATAACAACACTTTGCTATCCTCCGAGGATACGGCTAGAGCTAGGTGATGAAGCTATATATGTAAAGATTACTACACTCTAAGTGTTTTAATCTTACTCTCTCTTTATGTCTTGATATTTTTCTCTAAGAAAAACAAGAACAAGGTTGAAGAAGAAGATGACTAAAGAGAAAACAATTTTCTCTCTCTCTCTCAAACTCAATGATACGTAAATGCCAAGAAGTATTGTGAGGATGAGAGATCAAAGTCTTCTATATATTCTTATTCAACCCACATGAAAACAAATACATATATCATGATTTGATTCCCCATATAATGTATATGATACTTGTCCCCTCAATCACATGAGATTCCAAAACCATGATGGGGACAAGTCAATACACACACATGGTAATAAGTGGGGGTTTGGCCCATGCTAGAAAACGGTCGAGTTCGGTTCGTTTCGGACTCCCGTGAGTCCAAACAGATAAACTCCTATTCCGTTCCGATGTATTTATGTCGTTTAATTAATCCAATTAATTAAACATATCAAATACAAAATTACATAATTAATTTCTCCAAGAAATAATTATATTCATGAATTAAATTAATCACCCAGTAATTTATTTAATTCATTAGGCCGTATATCAATTTATCCAATAAATCGATTTAGACATCTAATGTCTCAAATTTAGATATCTAATATCTAATATTCATAATGAGAGAATTAGCTTTATTTATTCCGTCGTCAATCCTATTGCGCGACTCGGTAGGTCCGTCTCAGTCAGCAATGGGAGGAACCAAAGAGTAGTAGCACCACCTAGCCAGCCTGGCGGCCTACACTGTACCCCAGCTGAGAACGAATGATTGGGATCATTCAAGAACCATTCTGTCGTGAATACCAGTATACGTATAAACCCTTCTTTCAAATGTCCCGATCAAGTTATAAAGTCACGATCAGTCAAACCCTATCTATACTTGACGCTATGCATGCGTTAATGCAAATCGAGATCATCGAGCTCTCGTGTATCTAATACAACTAGCTCCAATGCTTTGGCCAAAGACTTATGATCTCATCTGCCAATAACCGCATAGGACATATAACCCGCTCACTAACGGGAGAAAGAATTCTATCTTGGTATTGATAGGACTGCTACTTGCCCGTCAAGATGCACGTCGAGGTTGACCCCGCCTTCCGGTTTACGTGGTCGAACTACTCTAATGAAAATCTTGACGTCACAAGCACATCCCTACTAAATCCTCAAGTCGAAGGTTCACAAATACCTATCACAACCTTTCGATTCCGTCATTGGTATCCGGAGTGAAATCCGTGTGACGAATCAAGGGTGAGTCGGTTCGAGTATACTAATCCAATTAACATACCTATAACGTGTGCTCCCACTAACCATTAGTGTTCGACAGGCACTCTCCATGTCAAAGAACACGTCATACAAGTCTTCACATAAACTTAACGCCCAATCAAGTTTCATCGACTTGCGAACGATTAAGTATTTGAGCTATAACCTTTCCAGTGCCGACCCCCTTATCCAATAAGGAGTGGAACGTTTTGCTCTCAAATACACGGACTAGTTTCTATATGTTTATTTACGAGTTAGGAATGCCAGTAACTACCAGTAAATAAAGAAACATTCATTTGCCTTATATAAATGGTTACATAATAACAAGTACAATGCCCTCACTCAACATCCTCTGAGTGGCATTCGAGGGCATACTCCTAACAATCTCCCACTTGCACTCAATGCCACACACTATGGTATCTAATACCCATGTTCTCCAGATGACGCTCCAAGCTAGTCTGAGAAAGTGGCTTGGTCAGTGGATCGGCGAGGTTGTCGGCCGAGTCTACTCTGTGCAACACAATGTATCCCTTGCGAACAAATTCTCTTACGAGATGATACTTCCTCTCAATATGTTTGATGTTGTTGTGAAACCTCGGCTCCTTGGCCTGCGCTACAGCTCCGTCGTTGTCGCGATGCAGTGGAACAGCGGCTCGGACATGGTATCATTTGAAGTTCTCCCAGAAACTTCTTAATCCAGAACCCTTCCTTGGAAGCCTCCGAGGCTGCTTGATACTCAGCCTCGTCAAAACGAAGGTTCCAACTACGCGACGCTTGCTTCAGTCCATAAATGGAACGCTGAAGCTTGCACACTTTCTGAATATCGACTTCAGACACAAAGCCTTTAGGCTGCTCCATATAGATTTCCTCCTCGAGGAATCCATTAAGGAAAGCCGTCTTTACGTCCATTTGCCATATCTCATAATCGTGGTAGGCAGCTATAGCAAGCATCATGCGAATAGACTTGATCATGGCTACGGGCGAGAAGGTATCGTGGTCGATCCCTTCTTTTGGGTATAACCCTTTGCCACAAGCCCGGCCTTATAGGCGTCAACCTTGCCATCACCATCGGTCTTTCTCTTGTAGATCCACTTGTTCCCAATAGGCACTATGCCCTTGGGGCGGTCTACTAGAGTCCAGACTGATTGACATGCATCGAGTCTATCTCGGCTTCCATAGCTTCACGCCATTTCGCGGAGTCTACATCCACCATCGCTTGGTCATAGGTTGTTGGGTCGGTCTCTTGGCTATCACTTGGAACCTCATGGAGACCCAGCTCCTCCAAGTGCACAAGCCCATACCTCTCAGGTAAATGAGACACCCTACTAGACCTACGAGGTGGTTGTACTTGTGTTTCAGAAAGTTCGGTTCCAGTTTCTTGCACAGGTGTCTCTCGAGGAGTTTCATTGTATTCTTCTAAAGAAATACTTCTACCTGCTCCGCCTTCCTGAATGAACTCATCTTCCAGGAAGTGTGCTTGTAAAGCAACAATGATCCTTCGATCTTCGGGCATGTAGAATAGATATCCCATCGTCCCAGACGGGAATCCAATGAAACGTCCCTTCGCAGACCTAGCTTCCAACTTTTCCACCTTAGTCTTCTTGACATATGCGGGACATCCCCAAATCCTAATATGATTAAGACTTGGTTTCCTTCCTTCCCACATCTCATGTGGAGTTTTAGGAACGGATTTGGAAGGACATCTGTTCAAGATATACGTGGAAGTCAGGAGTGCATACCCCCACAGGTAAATCGGCAAGTCAGTATAGCCCAGCATGGAACGGACCATGTTCAACAGGGTCCGGTTCCTTCTTTCTGACACACCATTTACCTGAGGAGTACCTGGAGGTGTTAGTTGTGAAACTATTCCATGTTCCTTTAGGAACTCGTCAAACTCCGTACTCATATACTCGCCACCTCGGTCCGACCGAAGTGCTTTGATATGATTACCAGTTTGTTTCTCGACTAGGGCCTTGAATTCCTGGAATTTCTCAAAGGCCTCGGATTTATGTTTCATTAAGTATACATAACCATACCTAGTATGATCATCTGTAAACGTAATGAAATATTGATATCCGTCACGTGCTGCTTCCAAAGCACAACATACATCGGTATGGATTAATCCTAGTTTATCAGCGGCTCTTTGAAATGTCCCTGTGAAGGGGGACTTAGTCATTTTGCTTTTAAGGCAAGATTCACAAGTAGGAAAGGGATCCGATCCCAATGGACCCATAAGTCCATCTTTTTCCATCTTGTAAACCTTGGTCTGACCAACATGACCAAGTCTAAGATGCCATTTCAAAACTTGATTGGTTTCATCCCTACCGCGTTTTCTAGTTATAGTATTCACAACTACTTTGTTGCTGAGATTTAGATGATACAATCCATTCAACAATGTAGCAGTACCCACTAGTTTATTTCTAAAATAAATTTTGCAGGAACCATCACCAATGAAAAATGAAAAGCCTTTTCGGTCCATGACCGGAATGGATACAATGTTTTTGTGCCCTTTGGGCAAAACAAGTACATCTTCTAAAGTTAAAACAAAGCCGGATTCTAAACCCAAAAGAAGTGATCCTATGTCGGTCGCCTCGACACTATGCCCGCTTCCGACTGTGATCATAACTTCTCCAGCTCCAAGCTTCCTACTTTGTTCCAGATCCTGATTCACGGTACAAATATGAGAACTAGCACCAGAATCCAGTATCCAGGAAGTAGAAAATACAAGAGAACAATTTGTTTCCAAAACTAAAAGTTACAGACGAAGTGCCATGAAGAATCGGACAGTCTCTAGCCCAGTGGCCCAGCTCACCGCACTTGAGACAAGCATCCTTCTTCTTCTTGTTCTTTGGAACCATTGGGGCCTTGCCCTTACCCTTAAGGTCCTTAACTTGTGGTCCAGTTTGCCTTTTGGTCTTTTTCTTCTTGTTCTTAGACCTCCGAGGTCCAGAAGAAATCACAAGAGCAGACTCCTTCATCCGCGGAGTCTTCATCTGAGACTGAGCGGTCACAAGTTTGTTCATTAGCCCAGCTAAGTTACATGCAATCTCATTGCAGTTGAAGTTCATAACAAACTGTGAGAAGGAATCAGGGAGAGACTGTAGGATAAGGTCGGTTTGGAGAGAAGTATCCATTTTAAAATCAAGAGCCTCCAATCTCTCGATCATGGATATCATTTTGAGGACATGTTCCCCAACCTTCTCACCTTCCTTCATCCTTGCACCGAACAGTTGCTTGGATATCTCATATCTAGCAGTTCTGCTGTGCTCACCATAAAGTTCGGTTAAGTGAGATAGAATGCGCTTAGAAGTCATTTTCTCATGAGCTCTCTGAAGCTCATTAGACATGGAAGCCATCATATAAGCACGGACTTTCACGTCATCCTTAACCCACTTTTCATGGTTTTCAATCTCTTCCTGATTGGCTCGGGTCCGCACAGGAGGCGCCGGAATGTCCGTATCCAAGACGTATCCCAATGCCTCTATACTGAGGACAATCATCAGATTGCGGAGCCAATCCACAAAGTTAGGTCCCATTAAGGTGTTCTTTTCGAGTAGAATTGCGAGTGGATTCATTGTCATATTGAGATTTATGCATTAAGTATAACAGATTAATTAGTGACTCATTCAATTATGTTATGAGTGTAGAATTAAGGTCTTTTCTATTCTTGTTACCCAGCTCCCACTATTTTTATCGGAATAACACACTCCCATGTGAAATCCGGAAGTATCGTCGCTCTACTTTATAGTGGTGATCGAGTTCTTTATAAATCTTAATAGAGGGCAACCGAACAGGTTTCTAGTCTATTAATTTTCATAAAGTGGTGTCCAACACCAACCCATCTAATGGATGATTCGATCTTCTTTTTCCCCTTGTTCACTCCCCTCAACCTATACGGTTTCTATGGTTCTTGAACAAGTTAAGTTTATACCATCGACGCAAATCAGTTTCACAATTGAATCTTATCCGGCAACCTATCAGGTTTCTAGGGATAAAATTTGCTCCAACCGAAGGCATCCAATGCGCTCCCGGTAATTTATCCGTCCTCCCCGAATGACTACCCCGATAACTCGGAAGCATAGCACATCCGGTTTGGATTTCAATTTCCCGAAAACTCGATGGAGGGAAGGAAAATCTTGAAACCTTATAAACTTAATAATTTATCGTGGGAGAATTTTCGCGATTAACGTTACACTTTGCACATTAATCATTTAAGCGCGTTTGTGGCATTCATACAATATGAAACAACCATTCACAACCTAGTTGCTACCAACATGTGGTTCATGGACCGTTCCTAGAAAACAAAAACTCCGTAATCTAATTACAAGTCTTCATCTTGAATCTTCGTCTTCTCGAAATGGATCTTCCTCTGGTCTTCGTCATTACATATAAATTTTACATCGAAATTGCATCCTAGATACAAACATTTCTAGTAAAATAAATAGGCTCAAAACGGCCTTTACAACCCAATCGAATAAAACGAACGATTCAAAACTAAGTCCACGAACCACATCCCCATTCAAAAGCATTCATCCAATAAATACTATATAAATGGAAAGCGTAGAGATACATGGATCCAATCAACAATATGAACCGATCCAATCGATTCACACAATCGGTAATATGATAACGTTCAAAATAATTCGGTCGACCATAAATATTCCAATTAATCAAATTTCCCTTATAAAATGAAATACCATAAATCATTTTAATCATATTAAATCCAATTTAACATGCGGGAGATTAATTTTCAAGAATACACGAAAAATCGAGCCGGGCGAAATTGGCTGCCATGGCGAAGTCATGCCGGCGTGACATGCCGGGCAGACATGCTGGCATGGCCGATCACGATCGGCGGTGCCGGCACGGCCGTGTCTCGACACGGTGGGTGCTGGCGATGGCTGAGGCTCGACACGGCCGGCCGTGTCACGGTTCTGGCCGAGTCACCACAGCGGCAACACGCCGCTTTGTCCGAAAAATCGTCCGACGACGATTCGGAGCTCGATTTTCGACCGGATATCCAATATCAATATTTTTCAACATTCATATCTTCAATATAAATCATATTTCCAAGAAATTAAGATTTATATTTAGACATAAACTTACGAAAAATATAACTACAACAAACGTAAAAATATATACCACGATTATGACTAAAATGATTCCAAATCATTCACCATCTAATCAAGCATTCCAAATGCTAATATCGTATATACGATCGCAAGACCTACTCTCCGATACCACTGTTGGGATTCGGTGCCTAAAACGAAGGCCCAGCGGAAGCGGTAAAATGAAAATTAATTCGATCCGAATCCCTACGAGGATCGATCGAGCTACGTATATACGAATATATAAACGAAAAGAAAGAGTCGTAAGAAACTAACCCTCGAAGTCCGTTGATTAAATGGAAAACTTCTCTTGAGCTATTCCCCAAGCTTTAGTTGATCTCTACGTATCCGATCCGCTCCAAGCCCTTGAACGATCCAACGCCGAAAGCACCGCGTCTCTACTTGCCACGCGCCGGAAAAACGACCGGAATAACAACACTTTGCTATCCTCCGAGGATACGGCTAGAGCTAGGTGATGAAGCTATATATGTAAAGATTACTACACTCTAAGTGTTTTAATCTTACTCTCTCTTTATGTCTTGATATTTTTCTCTAAGAAAAACAAGAACAAGGTTGAAGAAGAAGATGACTAAAGAGAAAACAATTTTCTCTCTCTCTCTCTCAAACTCAATGATACGTAAATGCCAAGAAGTATTGTGAGGATGAGAGATCAAAGTCTTCTATATATTCTTATTCAACCCACATGAAAACAAATACATATATCATGATTTGATTCCCCATATAATGTATATGATACTTGTCCCCTCAATCACATGAGATTCCAAAACCATGATGGGGACAAGTCAATACACACACATGGTAATAAGTGGGGGTTTGGCCCATGCTAGAAAACGGTCGAGTTCGGTTCGTTTCGGACTCCCGTGAGTCCAAACAGATAAACTCCTATTCCGTTCCGATGTATTTATGTCGTTTAATTAATCCAATTAATTAAACATATCAAATACAAAATTACATAATTAATTTCTCCAAGAAATAATTATATTCATGAATTAAATTAATCACCCAGTAATTTATTTAATTCATTAGGCCGTATATCAATTTATCCAATAAATCGATTTAGACATCTAATGTCTCAAATTTAGATATCCAATATCTAATATTCATAATGAGAGAATTAGCTTTATTTATTCCGTCGTCAATCCTATTGCGCGACTCGGTAGGTCCGTCTCAGTCAGCAATGGGAGGAACCAAAGAGTAGTAGCACCACCTAGCCAGCCTGGCGGCCTACACTGTACCCCAACTGAGAACGAATGATTGGGATCATTCAAGAACCATTCTGTCGTGAATACCAGTATACGTATAAACCTTTCTTTCAAATGTCCCGATCAAGTTATAAAGTCACGATCAGTCAAACCCTATCTATACTTGACGCTATGCATGCGTTAATGCAAATCGAGATCATCGAGCTCTCGTGTATCTAATACAACTAGCTCCAATGCTTTGGCCAAAGACTTATGATCTCATCTGCCAATAACCGCATAGGACATATAACCCGCTCACTAACGGGAGAAAGAATTCTATCTTGGTATTCGATAGGACTCGCTACTTGCCGTCAAGATGCACGTCGAGGTTGACCCCGCCTTAGGTTTACTGGTCGAACTACTCTAATGAAAATCTTGACGTCACAAGCACATCCCTACTAAATCCTCAAGTCGAAGGTTCACGAATACCTATCACAACCTTTTGATTCCGTCATTGGTATCCGGAGTGAAATCGTGTGACAAATCAAGGGTGAGTCGGTTCGAGTATACTAATCCAATTAACATACCTATAACGTGTGCTCCCACTAACCATTAGTGTTCGACAGGCACTCTCCATGTCAAAGAACACGTCATACAAGTCTTCACATAAACTTAACGCCCAGTCAAGTTTCATCGACTTGCGAACGATTAAGTATTTGAGCTATAACCTTTCCAGTGCCGACCCCCTTATCCAATAAGGAGTGGAACGTTTTGCTCTCAAATACACGGACTAGTTTCTATATGTTTATTTACGAGTTAGGAATGCCAGTAACTACCAGTAAATAAAGAAACATTCATTTGCCTTATATAAATGGTTTACATAATAACAAGTACAATGCCCTCACTCAACATCCTCTGAGTGGCATTCGAGGGCATACTCCTAACAGGTTCTCCACGTCTTTTGTCTGTTTTCTCGCTTAAAAATGTAGTCGTACGTACATGGCGCATTGTTAGTCTGTTTATGTCGATCCTTACTTTGTCTTCTTCATTTGGAATAGTCGTTTTCGCATCAGCATCCTGCCCCCCGGACCCCTGCCGCACTTTGTCGTGATCGACCGTGATCGATCCTGATCGGTACCAGCCGCAGCAATCCGACCCAACCCTGATCGCGCCGCTCGGCGTGTCCGCCTGTTCCGACCAGATCCCATTCGGCGCCTGCCAATCGACCCAGTCATGATCGACCGCGATCGATCCTGATCGGTACCAACCGCAGCAATCCGACCAGATCCCGTTCGGCGCCTGTCGATCCTACCCAGTCGTGATCGACCCTGCTCGATGTCGGTCGAGCACTGCCACCACAATTCGCCCGTGCCGACCCAGTGGTGATCGACCCTGCTCATCCGCAGTCGAACCCTGCCTGTCGATCCAACCAAGCCACGATCCGACCGAGCCCCAACCTCGATCGCCTGCGCAGCGCCAAACCTGCCTCGATCTTCC
The DNA here is from genome assembly GCA_033398695.1 of Orobanche coerulescens. NCBI lineage: Eukaryota > Viridiplantae > Streptophyta > Magnoliopsida > Lamiales > Orobanchaceae > Orobanche > Orobanche coerulescens. The sequence goes on along the minus strand of CM065811.1, from coordinate 127,418,739 downwards.
AGCCGACTATTACCTAAAGCTGTGACCCGGTCTGCTCGAAGTACCGTTGGATCGTCCAACAAAAAAATAAAACGAGAGACGAGAATTTCCGCGCGTAAATTTTCTGCATAGCGCAATCGTACCATAATCTTATTTCCTGATTCGTTAACCGTCGGATCGATGTGAAATTTCGACAACAACTTCCAACACAAATATCTATATAATCAACGGTGGAGATCGGATTTTGAATAATATTTCTTACTGAATCTGTTGCTGAACAGAAACATATTTTTACGAGAAATTTTGGAGATCCGACCTCACCCAATACCGATATGCTGCGCCGCCGTGTTCGAGTCGTTTTTCGGCCGGTTATCGATCCCAGTAGCTCTTTTCGGGCATTTCTCAACTCTCTATTTTCCTAATTCATGATTCATTTATCATTATCTTGTATGTTTATGAATCTAACTATGTTTATACTTTACGTGGCATATAGGAAAATATGTTGCCCATGATGATGTGCACGCTATGGAGAGAAGCCATATTTATTATCTCGTTCAAAGATCAAAACAAACATAAAATCGAGTACTCACGTAAGATTTTATTAAAGTTCCCATTTTTCAATTCCTCTATTTCGAGATTTTTCTGGGGGAATTGGATATTTGGGTTCTTTGTCTACCATGCTACTTTGCGGTGGATGCGACTATGAGAGGTGGTATCACTCTCATATGTCGAAGTAAACTGTGTGATGATCCTGGGGGAGTCACGGATAATTGTTGAAAGTAGATATTTGTGGTTGTTGCATACACCACGTTTTGAGTGCGATTTGACATCGCCGTTTTGTCAATTTTAAACCAACAATTGAATGGGAAAAATATGACTTATTCATAATTAGTCACGAATTTATGACGTACAAATGGAAAAAATATCGATTGTGATGGATATTTCGTGGTTAAAATCGGTTTGTGGCGGATTTGTCACATTGAATTGAGGGACCATCACGTTGGTCTTGACCCAATCCCATACTTGGATAACTCCATCTTTCATCTTATTAGAATAAAATATTATATGTGGGTGTACTCATGCACCGTCTCCTTGCAATATAATATATGAATGAATGTAAGAGTAATTCTCATGAATTTTAACATGTAAAGCAATGGAATATTGCGGTAAGTACATGAATTCGTTGACCTCGATTATAGTTCGTGTGACTATAGGTCCGAATACTTTTCCAAGTATTTGTTAAGGCAAGTGCCTTATACATTTTACTATGTTTAGTCGATCCTATTGTATGGTCAAGACGAGTTGGTTATGGTATATTCATTATGTCTCATGGTTCAAAATGCATAATTATGATGCACCGCGTTGCATTCACATAACATGGCTATTATTACCTACACTTGCAAATTGATATTAAAACACTTGGTTGATTTGATGCATTTGGTAGATTAAGTCTACACCTTTAATCATGACTAGGCGCATCCTCCTTGGTATTTGTTTATGCTTTGAAAGTTCAAATGGAATCATTGGTTTTTAAACAACCTTAGTTGTACCTACATTCCTACTTTCTCTGCAAGTCTACGAAGTTGGAGTTACTGAAAAGATCATTAGTCGAGATAGAAATCGAACACCCTGCTGCGTTTAAAAGCACCTATGGCTGTCATTGCCATGTTCTTGCATCAATGCTTATGCCATTGGATATGGCCTCAACCTTATTTTCTCACTAAACTTGGGAAATACTAAAGCAGCCAATTAAAACATGCACTGTGATCTGAGTTTTATGATCCGTGTGGTGCACAACCTATGGCTAGAAAGATATGGAAGTCTAGTTTCCAGAAAATCTGACTGTTCGTCCATAGCCTTCCTAACGGGGTGGTTATCGCTGTTTTAGTGAATAAAAGGTGTGTGGAATTTTATTTCCAGCGATTGTGCTAACTTTTGTCCCAACCAACTTGGTTCCCATCTTAAATTTGCAAGTGGTCTTATGACACACGATTTTCAACCTCTTTTTGGCCGAATTTGCCACAGATGATGCGATTTTTAGTATGCATTGTACGCTAAAATGTCATCTTTTAAATGTTGAAAAACAGTTTCCTTGTGGAAGCCCAAAATAGGCACCCCTATAATAAGGTCGAGCGTGTGCATGGTAGTTTTACACCATGCTTGTGTCGTAATTTTGCCCCTTAGACATATAATCTTGCCATGTTATGTACTCAATATGGTGGATCATTTTGATCATATCTGGTATAAAATATCTATGTTGTTAGAGTGTTCGCTATGCTCATGTTTGTAAAATTTTGCAAGTGATATTGAGTGCATATTTAGCTATTTCTAAGGAACATAATATTTTTTGATTTCGTGTTATAAATCCATTATGACTATGATGAGTAGGTCATCACAATCAATGAGTGGTATAATGCTCAAGTTGTTGAATGTCGAATTATGTTTTCCAGTCACATATGTTCTGTAACAATTGAACCATGTTATGACTCGATGACATATATGTCAAAGTGTATTACTCATAGCATCTCATTGTGATTTGTGAGAATAAAATCTTATGCATCACTTATATTGGTTATGTGAAAGAATATTCATGAGTCAATATGGTCCGGTTTGCATCGATTTTTGTAACCAAAAGATGTATTGGGACATTGACACATTTAGGCTTTAATAATACGGAGTTTGGATAGTTTTATGATCCATATACCACGGTATTTCCATGGACATATTTTTTCTTTGAACAAATAAGTTAGCTCGATCAAAGACACCAAAGTACGTTGGTGGACTCGTGAGCAGGGCTCATGACCAATGATGATATTTATGTCATCTGCGTCTTGCTTTCATAAGAATGTGTGACACCAAATACCCCCCGATGATCCTTGTCATGTTCATTGATTAAAGCCTATTCTTTGGCACGATTTGGAGATGGCACCCTCCTATGCTAAAGAGAATAATATAGTGACTCACATAAGCATGGTGCTGAGTCTTCCCTTTTACTAAGTCCTTATACTTGCATGATCATAATTATTAGCTTGGGTGACATATGATGCTATGATGGTGTTCACAAATGGTCGTACTCAAGTTATAACATTTATATGTTATGTGGTTCTATTGACAATGATTGATAAGTTGATGAAACCTGAGTTTATGGTTGTCCAACTTGCGGGACAGTCATTGTAAAGGTCGGTTCACCTACTTTTAGACCAAGTCTTAAAGTGAAATTTTAACAAATACTTCATAACATCTAAGGCTATCTTCTCACAAATTTTGGTGCCATTTGGAAACTTGGAACGAGGTGAACTACTTAAATTAAGTTTTCACATACCACCAGCCATTCTAACGACCAGTTCGATATCTTTTCGACCGGTTTTCAATCACAAGGTTGATGGTTTTGGAACCCTAACACCCGTTTATATATGCTCACGAAATTTTGTGGTGTTTGGGGTGGTGAAGGGAGTGAACTTTTCAAGAAAGTACTAGAAGTTCGATAAAACCAACGACCTATCATCGGTTCAATCGTTTGTTTATGTTCAATCCCGGTGGTGCATGGTGGCGGTTTTGTTGGATTCTCAAGACCAGTAGCTACGGTTATGTAGTATAGGTCAACATGTCATATTCACCTATACCTATCATCATTCAAATGCTTAGTTACGAGTGTAACAGTATGCATTTTATTAAGTTAACTGGATTGTGTTAACAATGAAAAACCTTTATCGTCCACATGTTCATGTGCCAAATTGTGTCACCATAATGCATTATGATGGGTTATAAATGATGAATATGACATGCACTTTCACTCATAGTCCGCTTAAAATATACCTTGGCAGATGATCTCGTAAGTCACTTTGATGAGCCAGTCTTCCCGTCGTTAGGGGAGATGCGAACGATCATGTTCGAGTAGAATGAATTGGAATTATCGTAGTTTGTACCTATTGTGCCTCACCAAGTTCCCTAAAGTGACGAGATTTAATACACGCTGCAAACATGTCTGCAAGAATTGTGTCCGGTCATGGACGTTCATCACCTATAAATGGTGATATTGTAATATCACAAATTGTGGTAGACGGTGTTACTAGGCCGTGGGTCTCATAAAGTATTAGGATGCCACTTGGTTCGATAAATACTCTCGCTAAGAATATATGCGAGTTTGGTACATGAAACTTGATAATCTGATCAAATGAACTCATACATATCATGTGATTCTGGATTATAGTCATCATGGGGGGACGCCTCAATGAATGCCAATTCATAAAGAGTACTCTATGAATCAAGCCGGTTTATGAGGACGTGGAATGTGTGTTTAATCGAACCATACTTCGTTTAAAATCTACAATGTTGTGGCGTTGACCAAACATGGAAATATATGCCAAACCAGTATGAACAAAGTGATAGCATAAGATCTATCCGTATACTTTGTTAAAGTGGGTGAGAGAAGGAGTTAAACTCACCTCATGGCGCGAGGTTTCTCATGAACGCACTGTAATCGACGACGCTGACACAAAACTTTGTTGTGCTATCGTAATGGATGTTAAAACATCCACTATCTTGTGAGTTAGATTGTTTCCCAAAAAAAGACATGCAGCTTGTGGTTAAATCTGATCTTAGTGGGGAACTAAGCTAACTGATAAAAGAATCTCGTGGTGGATCAGACTAAATCAAGTGGCTCCTAACCATGGAGCGCGTTGACAAGTGATTGTCGGGAACACATACTAAGTATATACTTGATTTGGAAGAGATATGAAGCTTTTGCGTACAAAAATAAGGGTTTATAGTGATGTACTCTTGTGAGACTAAGAGATTACGCTAAATCCAAAGTTAATAATAAAAGGCTCTTGGGGACACTTGATGACGCGTATTCATCAATCGGTTTAAGGCAATCTAAGGGACGATTTCTCTAAGAAATGATAAAGTAATGTCTATATGATTCCCAATGACTAGTCGAAGTCATAATAAGACTTGGGTCACTTAAGTAATGATGCAGTCTTAAGAGAAAAATACGGTATTATGTACTCATGTTTGACTCGATGTACTCATTTGTAATAATCCGGTAAAGCCACTATGAAGATGGCCTAGGTTGCGCTCACACAATGTCTGTGATTGACAAGAAGCTTGAAGCTCGCTATATCTCGATAAAAAGGACACTTAAAAATCGATACGCGAATTTGCCCAGAATGTATTGGTCTATCTCCCATATGACCTACAAGTCAGTTCACTTGTTGGAAAATGGTAAAATTGGTACCATTGGAAAGGTTTGTGTCTACTTTCCAAGAAAACCAACGATTTGATCACATCTATCATGTTGAGTGATATATGACTATTATTGCAAAGTAGGACAGGATATGTCCGGTAATTTGTTGAGTCAAATTCTATAGAGCTTTGTGATCTGCTCAGGTCGATCTAGGTTACATATTTTATGTGAATGAAAAGTTATGGGTGTTTAATTTTCATAAGTTCTTACAACTTTATTGATACCTATTGAATTCAAAAAGTTATGACTGATTTAGTGCATAAAGGTCAAGACTTTGGAAAACTTGATAAGTCTTTAGCGACTCTGCACTTTGGATGTGTCGCGCTCTTTTTATCCTTAGACCAATGTTTGTTTTTTCCCATTGGATTTTCACTTGGTAAGGTTTTTAACGAGACGACATATGAGAACATCCATATAATGATGCATTGTACTTCTGTTCAACTTAGATCAAGAGGTATTTTTTCCACTGGGTTTTTTCTTGGCATAGTTGTGAGGGCAACTGGGCATCTGACTCCTATGATTTGAGGTACTCATCAGGGGGAATCGTTATGTATACATCAGGGGGGTATACATGACATGTTATGTTGGTGCATTGCGATTTTTTCCTCATCAAGCCTTTATTTTTCCCATGGAGTTTTGTTTGGGCTTGGAATAGGTTTTTACGAAGGCAACATCTTCTGCACCATTGTTGTATTAGTGCTCGACACAGGGGGAGTGTTCCGGAAATTATTGTTCCCGTGATGTGTCTTACCTAATGCTGGTTGTAGATACATAGATGGAAGGTTCTAGATCTTTCTAGAGGTAGTATGATCCTAGTAGATGTCTTACCTTATCTAGGAATCTTATGTATGGAAGGACTCTCATTGTAATATCTATATAAAGACCCCCTCTATCAGTGTTATGAGTACAATTAACTGACTCGTATTTACAGTCTTTTACTTTCTCCTTAAATATATATATATATATATATATATATATTACAACGGGTGTCGGCTTAAGAAAACATAACACAAAATCGGTATAAAATAATATATAAATAATTTATTTTATTGTCTATGTATATTTATTTTGTATATATATGATATTACAAATATATTTTGTTTCTTAATAATTTATTTTTGAATTTTTTAAAAATAATATAAGACCGCTGCGAAGTACGGCTTGATCGACTAGTTCTTATTTAGATGATTTAAAATTTTAGTTAATTTTAGTTAAAAGGTTTCTCCCATTGAAGATGCTCTTAGAAGTTTAATAAGAAGGCAATGATTTATCTAATTTTGTCAATTTTTCAAGTTTCGAAGGTGATGAGAAGTTACGAGAAGAAATCGCTAATATTAAGACGAAAATAATGGTATAAGGGTCGTGACGTCGGGATAGCAACGGATCGGGTTCGGACGGATTTGGTAAAATCTAAATCCAAATCCAAATATTTTCGGATTTAAAAATTAAATTTAAATTCAAATCCAAATTCAAATCCAAAACTCAATATCAAAATTCAAATCCATCGAGTTTGAGATCGAATCGGGTTTTTTCGGGTATTAAAAAATAAAAATGATATAATCAAGTTGAACATCACTAACACGTGCAAATAACATAAATATATCTATACAATGATTGCATAAAATAAAAAATATACATATCGTATGTCATATATCTAAAATACTATATATAACAATTTATAAATTATAATATTATATATTAGAATTGCATCAGGTTTTTATTGCTTTCAGGTTTGGATCGGGTTTGAATCGGGTTTTGGATTCAGGTCGGGTATCAGTTCGGTAATCCTTAAATCCAAATCCAAATTCAAATTTTTTCGAGTTTAAAAAATAAAACCAAATCCAAATCCAAATCTAAAATTTCGGATTCAATAAATTTAAAATTTCGAGTTTTGAATCAGATATTCATCGGATCGAATTATTTTGCCATCACTACGGTGAGGGTACACGCATATACCATAATTAAGTACTCCACGTCCTGTATATATTATTCACATGCGTTAAAATCCTACTTTTTTCATGTAGCTTCAATTTTTTTTTCTATCTTATTTTGGGAAAATTATTTTTTAAGGACCAGAATTTGAAAGGATAAAAGTAGATCAGAATTTTGGGTGATAAAAGTAGGATCGTAACTTTTGGTAGAAAATAGGATCGTAACGCTTTTAAAAGTAAGAAAATAAAAGCAGAACTTTTTAAAATAAGAATTTCGCCAAATCGTTCAAATCGCTCTTTACGGGCTCAAATTGAACATGTGGGAATTTTTATTAATATAAATATACTTTTAAATTCTACGTCATTTTTTACTAATTTCATTTTTTTAAAGTTAAATTCCATGTCATTTTTTTAAAGATTTTTTTGACATGATAATGAAAAATGTATTTCTGGACAACTAATCTTGTCGTTTTTTTTAAATTGCACATATTTTATTGTTTTTTGGACATTCCACCTGTTTAATTACTATGCATAAATCTTTTGCAATAATTAAAATATAAAATACAACATACAAAAGTTAAATAAACTCGTTTTAGTCATTCCGTTAAGTATATTTATTTTATTGTTTTAAAATAATATATATTATCATTATATTATATTATATTATATTACATATTATATTGAATAATTATATTTTTAAATTATATTTAATAGAAGAAAATTATTTTCCAACTTGCATAATTTCGTTTCAATTTTTATACAAACTTCTCCTTATTAATTATAATTTTTTATGGAAATTTCAATGGTTAAATTTAAAATTTTTGCCCCTCGTGGGCATGTTCTAAGGAAAAAAATATGTTTAATGGTTAAATTTAAAAATTGTAACCATTAAATTTAAAATTAAACATTTTTAATTAATATACAAGGCTATATTGGTCTCCCTTTAAATTAAAAACTGATAATAAGATATATAATTATGATACTATTATAATGGGACATATTTATAAATTACATATTAATTTGTGATATATTATACAAATTCCCTTTTAATTTTTTTTTTTTCTGAAATATTATTTTTCTGAATTTTTTTCTGAAAAATTCCCATGAAAGTATTATTTTTTTGAATTTTTTTTTATTTTTAGAACATAAAACATAAAAATTATAATATGAATTTAACTTTAAAAAAATAAAATTAGTAAAAAATGACGTAGAATTTAAAAGTATGTTTATATTAATAAGAATTCTCAGATGTGCAATTTGAACCCGCAAGAGGGCAATTTGGGCTTGATTTGGCCTTAAATTGCTATTTTAAAAAGTTACAGGCCTATTTTTGCTACTTTTAAAAAGTTACGGTCCTACTTTTGCCGGGCCGAAAAGTTACAGTCCTAATTTTGGCAAGCCAAAAAGTTACAGTTTTACGGTCCTTAAAAAAAATTCCCATCCTATTCTGTTATTCTGCATATCTTCCGGAATTGCAACCTTGATTTGTATCTGGTTATCAATAATTATACATGATGAATTATTATTCATAGAATTAAGTTAGTTTTTATTGGTAAAACATGAGCAGCTAATGCCATGCACGTGGCGAATTTGTTAACTTTAGGTATTACATATAATAAGTCCAACATTGAAAGCTGGAAGGATGAAGGATGAAGAAGGCCAAAAGCGTAGGCCCCAGAACGGAAGGAGGCTAGGAGGCTGAGGCTAAAGAATATGTTAATGGTGAAAGGTTTGAAGTTAACGAATATTGTGTGTTCAACCAGAAACAAGTAAAGCAGTAAAGCAGCAGAAGTAAGAGATCTCAGAAAAAGATTTGGAACAATGAGGACGATTATGATGATCTTGCTAAACAAGAACAAATTAGGTAGAAGAACAAAAAAGAAGATGAACAATATAACTACTGGTATGCATGGTACATATCTTTCAACTTCATTTTTTTTGCAAATAATGGGTTACGTGATCATTAAGATATTAAAGTCCTGTTCTTTTGGACTTATTTTTCAATTTTCGATTCGATTCGATTCCAGGCCCATTCATTCGATTCGATCAGGCCTGATTCGATTCGATTCGATTGATTCGATTCCAGCTCAATTCTTCTTCTTATTATTATTATTAATCTTAATTATTATTATTGTTATTATTACTAATAATATTACTATTATCGTTGTTGTTGTTAATTACTATTATTATTATTTATCATTATTATTATTATTTACCCTTAATATATATTTGATTCGATTCGGTTCAGTCCATTCGATTGGCCACTAATTGATTCAGATCCATTCAGAACAGAGCCTAATGAACTTATGTTAATTTACGAAAACAAGTTTAACTCCTGAGAGCATTTGATTATCTTTTCAGTTTGAATAATTACCTCTCTCCCATATGGCCATAAATCCAGTAAGCACTCCTAGAAAGGGCTTATAGACACTTTTGCTGAAGATCATCAAACTTTCTCTGATGGCTTCGCTTATGAATTTGCCCTACGCACCTCCTCCAATGAAGACAACAGAATCTCTACTCAGGAAAATCCTACCCATGTTTATAGGTCCTTGATCAAAGGTGTATGTGGGGTTTAAAGTATATGAATGATAATTATTGGAGGGCTTAGAGGGTGCTTTGTTTTCTTAAGGAAACTTGAATTCATCATCACTGCTACCAGTACTATGACCGTTGCTGGACAATTTTCAAAAGGAGTGCTCATAACGGTTTTTTGTTAGACTGGCTGCTGCTGATGTTCGAGTAGGGAGATTGGAACTGCAGCTTGCTGAGGCGATTATTTTAAAGGATATTCTGAGTTGGATCAAAGAACACCTCGAGTGTTTAATTATTTGAGCCGTAGTAATACAAACTCACTCAATCTTTGTTATTCACTCTTTAAACTCACTCTTAAAGATGAGATGATTACAAATGCTACAAATATGCCTTATTTATAGGTAGTAAATATGGTGTGAAACCATAGTGTGAAAGGATGGTGTGAATGGATAAAGCTTCCAACTTCAAAGTTGATGGCTTCAACAATTGTTGGTGGAGGAATCTTCAAAGATGGTGGCTTCTAGATGACTTGACATTTGAGAAGGTGGGTTGATGATGATTTTTAACACACCCCTTCATTACCAACACTCCTCATATGTAATACCCACTAGTGGAAAAATACCATTTTACATCGCACTTTCTAGATCGGTTGCAGTATAGCCGATTTAAAAAGTGATTAGGTTTCATTTTACATCGGTTATTAGGAAACCGATGTAATATATCACTTTTTTAAACAGGCAAGTCGTGTTGCAAAGTGTCTGATCTCGATAAGTTTAACGAATTTCATACTCCACTTTAAATAATGAAAGTTCCAAATAATCGTTCTATATGAAGCCGCTAAATATTTAATCGTGTAATAATCTTTTTTATAGTGATTTTTGTTTAATTGACCTTTATTATTGAAATATTACTTATGATCAATGATGTAACTACTTATGTTAAATATTATTCAATTAATATTGGTAATCTATCTTTTCAGAAGTGTCGTTAAGATTCCTTAAAATGAATTCAGTGCTTGATTGTCGTAACATGTGGCATGTTCTAATTATTCTTGACGTTTGATATATAGTATGATAGGTGTTCTTAGATGCAGATGCATCTGATATAATATTTTAGTATATTTCAGGTATCTTACTTAAATGCATTACGATTTGGACTTAAGCGTATATTCTTCGGAGGTTTTTTCATCCGGAGCCATGCCTACACTATGGACACCATCTCATTTGCTGTCCACTTCTGGTAAAAAATGTTTTTTTTTTTATATATTTTTAATACTTTTTCTCTTTATATTTACTTGTATGAAGTAGGATTTGTTAGTCTGCTCTCTCAAATTAGATATCCGTTGTTGTCAACTAGTATACTCCTCGTATGACCCGTTCTTCGGTTACCATTTTCTTAGGTCAAAGGGACAAGCACAAGCAATGTTTTTAAGACATGAAGGGTTTTTAAGACACAAGCAATGTTTTTAAGAGATCAATGCATCGAAGATGATTTCTCTGCTTGGTATGCTGTATACTTGCTTATTACCTACATACACCTGGAGTTTGATTTGTCTGGAAGTGGTATAACGTAAGTCTTCCAGGTTCTTACATCGTCTCAAACTTTAAATATTACTATTTTATATGTATAAGGTCTCAGGTCTATCTATCTTTATAAGTGGGTGAAAGGCTGAATATATTATTTACTTTAGTTTGACATAAATATTTAGAAAATAGAACCCCCATCCCGCTTATTTTCTGTGTTTTTACCATAAAAATGGTTGTTGACAATAAAAGGAGAAATGGCAAAATATCAGTTGTTCAAAATCAAAGATATTAAAATGTTTATGGATATTTGATCAATTTGTGGCCTCTTGTTAATTTGCAGACATTTGATATGGAAGAGCCTTATTCGAAGGATGATATTGATGACGTACGAAGACGTTGGACTCAATATTTTCTAGATTTTACATCTTTATTGAAGTAGTAAGAGAGGAATATGAGAACCGAGTACGTATGGATTTGCTGCGTAGGGATCATTCATCATTTTGTGATTGTACTTTTTTTTGCAAGATTTATAAATCTCTTGTAGTAACTGTTGTTGTACATTTTTTACAAGATGTAAACAGGGTTTTGTAATAGAATAGTGTGAACTTGCTAATTTGGGTAGAATATATGGTGTCTTGTTGGAGATTTTATTGTTCATGTTATGTTTTATAGGAGGAATTTTGTCGTGATCTGAAAATTGCCACTTTTGTGAACAGAGCTTTTCTAAATCTGCCATTTTTTGAACCAAAATATCAATTTTTCTAAATCAGTTAAAGCAGTAACCTATTTAGAATATTACACATTCTAAATCGGTTAAAGCAGTAACCGGTTTAGAATATTACACATTCTAAATCGGTTAAAGCAGTAACCAATTTAGAAACTAAACCTTCTAAATCGGTTATATCAACTTACTAAATCGGTTAAATAACCGATGTTAAAAGTATTTTTTACATCAGGTAAATAACCAATGTTAAATGCCTCGATTTTCTACATCGGCTGGATCTATAACGATTCGAGACCCGATTTAAAAGGCCTATTTTAACCGATTTAAAAGGTGTCTTTTCTAGTAGTGTTTGAAGATTTTCAGAGTAGAAGTGAAATATCCCTGACATTGCAGTCAAATGATTTTTGAAGTAATGTGATTCAGTAAAAAAAACTATCATTTCATATGTGGATTTGAACTCGCCTTTCTTTGAGCATTTACAGTTAATGTTAGGTTTGCTTAGCAAAAAAATAAAAATAAAATGAAATTGATATGTATTTAAAATTTTGGAGTATGTAAGTAGTAGTTTTAGACTTCTCAAAAAGTAATATAATATTTTATAAGTTCATTAAATTTCAAGATATTTAACAATCAATCTTGAAACAATATGTGAATAAGCACGTACATTTTAATCTAACAATAAAAGAAAATGTGAGTGAAGCCAATATATTACACACAATAATGAATATATAATTATAACATATGGGTGAAAAATAAATCATATACACTACTAAAAATAACATTTTAGCTGAGACTAGCCGAAGAACGGCCGACGGCCGGCCGACGTCGTCGGCTAAAGTCAGCAAGTTTAGCCGACGGCTAACCTATTGTCGGCTAAAGTAGTTTAGCCGACGACTTTACTATTGGTCGTTGGCTAAAGTCAAGTTAGTCGTCTGCTAAAGTTATGTAGTTTAGCCGACGACTAGTATGTTGGAAAAATAGCTTAATTAATACCATAATTAATTATGGTAATTAATGACATTAAATGGTATATTTGGAATCTACATTTTGTGTAGATTAATTTAGTGTATTTACTTGTTCAATTTCGTTAAGAAATGAATGAGTAATTAATGCACAAAGTTAAGCCATTTAATAGTTGGGGATGTGGTGTGGAATCCCATCCCACATTGGAGAAGTAAGGAAAAGTTGAGCTATTTATAAAGGACTTTCCATCATAAAGGAGCAATCAAGTGTGCTCCATTAAGGTGCACCCTAGTTGGCTTTAATTAATTTTTAAAGCTAGAATCCGAATCCTACGAGGAAGGTGCAAAGCACCTTCCGAGTCCGAGTCCGAGCACGTGCACGTCGCACTTGTCGCAACGGGCGCTTCGTAGGCGTACTTTGCACTTTGCTCGAACGCCTCGGAGCGAGGAGCTATGAGGAGCCTTTCGTTTTGACAACTAAGATAGTGGCTCCGATGACTTGGAAGGTGACTTGGATGACACGTGGCAGTGACATGGCGGGAGTGACACACAAACGGGCGGTTAACGGCCGAACCAATGCATTGGTTCGGACCATTCAGTGTAAACTGGACCAGCACAATGGTTCAGCTATTCTGAACCAATGCAGCCCTTCCCACCTGACCACAAGGTGTCTATCCAGTCAGAAAGACACACCAATTCGGACAGGGTGCTTTACAGACTATAAATCAACCCCTGCAGATGATGATTACACACACATAACAATCAAGATAATAATCCTGTCATACTAGCCTAAGTTCATACTACAAAGTCCCAAATATCCAGTAGTTCGCCCGGAATTCGATTCCTAGTACAGGGTATCGAGTTCATCGAAAAAACCGTTGTATCTTGGGGACGTTTGCCGTTCAACCGTGTGTACTGTGCGGGGCAATTTCGTCTTACGGAGAGAGAGTCCAACTCTTGCCTCGGTTTACATTCATTTGTCATTTTCTACAGCATTACATATCAACAATCGTAAGACGAAATTTTTCTGTAGAAGATGGCATCGTCAAGCAACAATGTTCATGCTCCTGCCCATGCCGAAAAACCAGAGAAGTTCTCAGGTACCGACTTCAAACGTTGGCAATCAAAAATGCTGTTCTACCTTACTACTCTCAATCTCTGCCGCTTCCTTTCCGAATCTCCTCCTGTTGTGGGGGATGATGAAACTGACACCCAGAAACGCACGGCGTTGGATGCATGGCATCACAGCGACTTCTTAGGTTGAAACTATATTTTGAATGGGTTGGATGACACACTTTACAGTGTTTATTCCACAATCAAAACGTCCAAAGAGTTGTGGGACTCGTTGGAGACAAAATATAAAACAGAAGATGCCGGCTTGAAAAAGTTCATCGTGGGTCGTTTTCTTGACTTCAAAATGGTGGACACAAAAACATTTCTCGAGCAAGTGCAGAAATACTGATTGATCCTTGCGATATTTTAGCGTAAGGAATGAGCTTGTCTGAATCCTTTCAAGTTGCTGCCATAATCGAGAAGTTGCCCCCGATGTGGAAGGACTTCAAAAACTACCTCAAGCACAAACGCAAGGAAATGGGCCTTGAAGATCTAATTGTGCGACTGAGGATCGAAGAGGACATTCGGAAGACCGATGTCAAGATGAACAAGTCATCTATGGAGGCAAAAGCAAATCTCATCGAGTCAAGCAACAACAAAAAACGGAAATTTAACGGGAAGAAGCAAGACTCGAAGAATCAAAAGAAGATCAAAGGAGAATGCTACAACTGCGGTAAATTCGGGCATATGGCGAAAAATTGCCGCAAACCAAAGAAGGACAAGAAGAGAGATCAAGCAAATATAATCGAGAATAAGTATGTTCCCGTCGATTTGTCCAGTCTTGATCTGTGTGCAGTTGTAGATGAAATCAATATGGTTGGAATCCCAGTCGGATGGTGGGTGGACACCGACGCTACTAAACATATTTGTGCCGATAAAACCATGTTCTCCTCATACGAGCCCGTCACCGAAGAAAGAAAATTGTACATGGGAAACTCCGCCTCAAATGTTGTCGAGCTGGAGAAGTTATACTCAAGATGACGTCTGGATTGAAATTGACGCTCAAAATGTGCTACATGTTCCGGACATTCGTAAGAATCTTGTGTCCGCCCAAAGATTGAGCAAAGCCGGATTTAGGCTAGTGTTTGAAGCGGATAAAGTTGTAATAACTAAAAATGGTCACTTTATCGGAAAAGGCTATATAGATAACGGCCTTTCCAAACTGAATGCTATCAATGTACGTGGTGGAAATGAAATAAACGATAAAGTTGTTTATTTGGTTGAGTCTCCTAATTTATGGCATGATAGATTAGGACATGCAAATCTAAATATACTACGTCGTTTAGTACATTTAGATTTATTGCCAAAAATGACTTTCGATCAACACAAAAGGTGTGAAATATGTGTTGAAGCAAAAATGGCAAAATATCCTTTTCATTCGGTGGAAAGATCGACAAAACCTCTTGAATTGATTCACACCGATCTGTGCGATTTAAAACTTGTGCAAACAAGAGGTGGAAAGAATTATTTTATAACTTTTATTGATGATTGCACAAGATTTTGTTATGTGTATCTTTTGAGAAGCAAAGACGAAGCATTCGAAGCTTTCAAAACATACAAAACAGAAGTTGAAAATCAACTCAACACCAAAATCAAAATGATTCGAAGTGATCGAGGTGGTGAATATGTTGCACCTTTTGAAGAATATTGTCGTGAAAATGGCATTATTCACCAAACGACTGCACCTTATGCACCCCAATCGAATGGTGTTGCCGAACGAAAGAATAGAACATTGAAGGAAATGATGAATGCTATGTTGATAAGCTCGGGCCTATCACTTAACATGTGGGGAGAAGCTATTCTTTCGGCCAATAAAATTTTGAATAAATTACCCAAAAAGAAGCAAGATAAAACTCCATATGAATTATGGAAAGGAAGGAAGCCGTCCTATAAATACTTAAAAGTGTGGGGGTGCTTAGCAAAAGTTGAAGTACCGAAACCCAAGCAAGTAAAAATAGGATAAAAACGGTTGATTGCATTTTCATAGGATATGCAAATAATAGTAGTGCGTACCGATTTTTGGTACACAAATCGGAAGTACCCGATATTAATGAGGGAATGATTATAGAATCAAGAAATGCCATATTTTTTGAAACTATATTCCCTAAGAAAGAAAAGAATGAAATAAGTCCGAAAAAGAGGACTTATGATGAAATCTCGCCAAATCGTAATGGACCAACACCGGAACTAAGGCGAGGAAAAAGAATAAAAACTGCAAAAACCTTTGGTCCGGATTTTGTAGTCTATTCTTTAGAAGATGAACCAAAGACAATCAAGGAAGCATTGTGCGGTTCCGATGCCGATCTATGGCAAGAAGCTATCAATAGTGAAATCGAGTCAATCTTGAACAATCACACTTGGCACATTGTTGATCTTCCTCAGGAAATAAACCTTTAGGTTGCAAGTGGATTCTCAAGAAGAAATACAAAGGTGATAAATCTATTGACAAATACAAGGCACGTTTGGTAGCCAAAGGATACAAACAAAAGGAAGGGTATGATTACTTTGATACATACTCACCAGTTACTCGGATTACATCCATTAGAATGCTACTTGCAATAGCAGCATTGTACAATCTTGAGATACACCAAATAGATGTAAAAACGGCCTTTCTAAATGGAGATTTAGAAGATGAAATTTATATGGAACAACCCGAAGGGTTCGTGATTCCCGGCCAAGAAAACAAAGTTTGCAAACTTGTTAAGTCTTTATACGGACTTAAGCAAGCACCACTAGTAGAAACAACCCCTTCCTTGACCCTTTTTTTATGACCAACAGTCGAAGATGACTCGCAAATAGCTTAGTCACATAATCAGAGTCATAACGCGTAAAATTTCCATTCGCGATGACGCGAGTTTACATGTGTCAAAAAGTGGCAGTCATAATCAGAGTCATCACGTTTTTTTCAAAAACCGTATTATAATACCCACGCCCTGCTTTGCTATTCATTATTCAACACCCCAATCCCACCCTCACCCTCTCATTCCCACAAAGAGACGATTCATCGCACAATGACAATGAAGATTCAAAAGCTTCCTTATGATTAATGATTCAAGATCACCAATAAGGTTAGGGTTCTTATCCCACTCATCCATCGATCGTTCATCGTTGTGCTTCTATACTGGAATCGATAGTTCGATACACCCAACTCTTCAAGTTACGTTTTTATTTTCCACCGCTCCTGTAGTGGAATCGACACCGTTCATCGTTGTGCTTCTCGAACCCTAAAACCTCTTTTCTATGGATTCCTTCTTCTCAAAATTCAGAAGGTCTCGAACCCTAAAACATCTTTTCTACCATCAAATACAGGAGAAAAACAACAAACCAGATGAAGAAGGGCAGAAAATATCAAGGTAATAACATGTTTGCAAATTTTTCTTACATTTTGATTACCCTTTTTCGTAACAGCGTTTATACATCTGATCCTGATCCGGCTTTGAGGTATTCTGAAAACCAATTTTAGGAATTGTGTCAAGCTATGTACCCTGTATTGGTTTTGATGATTGGGTTTTTGAAACCTATATGAGCATGGTTCTGTTTTGAAGGCTTGGTTTATTTTTGGGGGTTTTGGTTGAAAACACAAACTCTCAACTTGAGAATTACATTAGCATTTAGCATTTAGCATTTATTATTTTTATTAATACAAAGTCTTGCATTGATTTAAGCCTCACCTATTTTGCTTAAATTTGGTGCTAGGAGCCAAACGTTGGAAAAGACAGAGAATTGTGCATCTGCATCAACCTCTATCTCAATAAACAAATAGGTATTATGTTATTTGTTAATAGTTTTCTAAAAAGCATGTTGCAAAATCAATGTATACATTTCACATCTTGATCCTTTGTCTTACTTTGTTTTTAGTAAAGCAAACTTGTTGCTCAAATTGCCAACAAGAGCCAACAAGAAGCGATGTTTCGAGGTACCATTCATCTTTTTCACTCTTGAATGTCAATTAATTGACTAGATCCTGAAATTGATCATAAGTACATCAACCATATCCCATGACCACCTGAGCGACCTTAATTATTATTACGGTGTTTACACAGGACACAATGTTGTCTATTAAAGTTCTTAATGACGGTGTCACGATTGCTTAAGCCATAGAGCTTTCGGATGCAATTGAAAATTAAGGAGTGATACTTGCCTACTCTACTCAACTAATAAATTGTCTGACCAAATACTCCATCTATTTATAGGTTGCAACTAAGATGATCGATTTAGCTGGCAATGGTACTACCACAACAATTGTTCTTGCAAGAGAGATGGTGAAATCTGGATTATATGTTGTAGCATTTGGAGCGAATCATGTTTCTTTAAAGAAAGGAATGGAGAGGATGTAAAAGGAATTGATCAATTTAAGTTTTAGAGAAGAAAACGAGCACAGTCGGTGAAAGGGATGAGATAAAAGGTAAAGTCTTTCGCTTGTTATATATTTTGTATTTTTGGTAAGAGGATGGTACCTCGTAATATAGCCCTTGTTACAATTATTACGCATCTCGCTAGCGATCGATTCAAATTTTATATAGTTGTTAAATCGATTATATATTATTCTTCACTCAAAGTGTTCTATATTTCCAAATCAGTTAATGTGATTCAACTCACCAAGCAAGGACATCGATTCTAAGACTCCGATTCAACATCTTCAAGGAATGACGCAAACCGGTGAATTTGGGTTTGATCTCTCCAAGGTATACAATATTTATATGGTTCTTGTATTTTGGTTGGGTTTTTTTAGTTCGTGTTTCATTTGAGATATATAGGTTTCTTCTATTAATGACGAGTGCACCTCATTGCATCTGGTATCTTTGTGTGCCTCAACATGGGTTCTTAATAGGTTGAATGAGGCTATACTTAAAAGAAGATGTTCATTTTTGGAATATCCTAAAATATGTAAAACATCTAGATAATGTCCAAACTAACCTCATTCTATATCAATATTCAATATTATTTTAAATACTGCGGCCCTGTTTGGCGTTATTCTCCATCTTTCAGTTTTGTAGTCTTGGGGTGATTTGAATCCTCTTCTCCCTGATGATTCTTACCCCTATTTTACAGTTGATTGAAGATTAAATAATTATGTATACGTCATCTCTTATTTATAATGGGTAGAGAACCTCATGAACCTCAAATCCAAATACAATGGAACTTTATGATTTGCATCTCATATCAGTTAACTGGAAACACCAAGCCGTCATGGTCATTGAGCAACAAGTGGGCGGGTCTTGCAAGGCCATTCAGGTGTATTTCCTGATCATACTTTCTTCAATTGATCTTTGGAACCCTACCTTGGGAAGTCTCAGTAAACAAGGTGTGATCACGGTTCCACTTATTTTAATGATGCCCGGCAAGCTACGAAAGACGTGGCGAATAGCAGCCTTGATGTTCAAAGAATTATCAATGAACCTCTGCACTTTCTTATGGTTTGAACAACAAAGAAGGTCTTGTTCTGTTTTTGAATCTCGATTTGTGATTGTGAATTGGCATTGGTTTTAGAGTTTAGATCTTGTTTCTCGGTTGTCCTGTTATTGGCTAGTTAACTTGTCTAATTATGCTTGTTTTTCTTGTTTCGTAACTTGTAAGTGAAGGTTGTTTTACCGCTTGGTAATTGAATCTCGGTTTGTGTAGGTTATTGCCTAGTTAATTGATCATCTTGTTTTACTTGTAAGTGTAGGTTATTTGTTTTGTTAATATGAATTGGCGGTGGTCTTACTTGTAAGTGTAGGTTATTTGTTTTGTTAATATGAATTGGCGGTGGTCTTACTTGTAAGTGTAGGTCTTATTTGGTAAATTGTTCAGAATCGAGTTTATTATAGTCTTGAAAGATATATTTGGTAAATTGTTCAAACTAAGATTTAGTACATAAGATTTCTCGTGGGAATTATTTATTTTAAAAAAAAAGTTCGTTGAGTATTTACGGATTTAATATACTAAACCCTAGAGAGATTCATCCTGTGGCTATGATTTCGCATCACCCATATATCTTGTACTCTATTTTACAGGGAAACAACTTCAATTTTACAAATCTTGGCTTATGGAACCGTCTGGGTCTTGTCATTCTTGCAATTACAACAGTCTTTTTGATATTCGTTTTGTTTTTTGTTTTGATTTATGGGGAGAAAGATTCTGCTTTCCGAAGATGACAATAGGTGCACCGGTGACACCATCGTCCAAAATCAAGAGGGCCCCAAAGATGTACACCAAAGGTCCAAAAGTCCGGGAAGAGAACATTTTAGTTCTGTAAGGATGAGACCACCGAATTCGAAAGAAGTAGGCGCTACGACCTCGTCGCGTGGGAGATCACAGATGAGAATACGATTGTTTCAAAGAATTTACATCATGAGCGGCATGGGGATTGTATACATTTGGTATATGCAGTAACTTATACAAAGATACAACTCGATTCGTCGTAATTGGAAATTAGCATTTATATCTGTATTTACACATCCCATATCCCAGATAAGGTGTTTGATCCAACTTGCTCTACACCCAAAGTATATGAAGAAGGCGCCAGAGATGTTGCTATGTCTGCTCTTAGTGGAATTAACGGTAAAATGATACACACGGTGTATTCTTGATTAAAAAGAAGTAGTTGTAGTAATATGTTCTTTTCATGTGTGCTTGCCTGTTTCTATTAGCTTTTTATTTTTTTATGTTTTTTTGCAGCAACAATTTTTGCATACGGGCAGACTAGTAGTGGAAAAACATTCACCATGAGGGGTGTGGCAGAACATGCTATCAGAGACATTTATGAGCGCATCAACTTCGTAAGATATATTGATATTTGAATAAATTTCCGGCAAATGAAACTCGTTTAAAAATTTAGTTTTGTTCTCTGACAGACTCCAGAGAGAATTTTTGCTCAAATTTTCTGCTTTGGAGATTTACAATGAAAATGTTGTGGACCTCCTAAACAGAGAGTCGGGCTCCCTTCGCCTGCTAGATGATCCTGAGGTAACCACATTAATATTTAAAATGTTGAAAATTCGTTTCTAGATTTTTTTTGCGTCTTTAAATGTTTCTTGCTGTTGGCAGAGAGGAACCATTGTGGATAAGTTAATTGAAGAGGTGGTCAAGAACGATCAACACTTGAGGCATCTAATAAGTATTTGTGAAGGTAATGCTAAGATGAAAATGTTCATTTTTGCATGTTTTATTGAATACATTTATTCCACCAGTTTATTAAATTATAATGCTTTACCAATTCATGTGCTTGTAGCGCAAAGGCAGGTGGGTGAAACTTCCTTAACGATAAAAGCTCGAGGTCACATCGATTATTAGGTCGGGTATGTTTCAATCGTTCTCTAAATACAATTTGATACCCAAAAAAATGAGGTTGGATTTGTGTTAAATAACTGAGGCGTAAGTCCTGCATATAATCTGCGGGTAGATTACGTCAAATAACAATCGCTTGATTTATTTCCAACTTTATTTCAAATGGTTCACTAACTCGTGTAATTATTTTGTATCCAATTCATAAGCAGAATTCTTACTTATTAACTCGTGTAATTATTTTGTATCCAATTCACTAACTCGTCTAGATTGTCTTGTAGTTGGTCTTAGTTGTCTTATTTAAATTGTGAATTGTGAATTGTGGCTGTTGGTCTTAGTTGTCTTATTTAAACTGTGAATTAAAGTTGTGACTGTGAATTGAAGTTGTCACTGTGAATTGTGACTGAATTGTGGTTTTGTGACTGGTCTTAGTTGTCTAGCTTAGTTAGTCCGCGGATCCTATTTAAACTGTTTTAACTTGTTGTTTTATTTGACTAGATTGGAGGTGAAAGCAACGACTACACTGATGCCGATTTCGACGACATTCGAGAAGAATGGTGTACTTATGTGTCGAATTTTATTTTTAGGGAGTAAAACTGTTTGTAGGAATAGGTACAGTTGGTATAAATGGGTACAATTGGTAGTAATCGTAAACTAGATAATATTGATCCGATTTTGACATGATCGAGTTTAGTCGAGTCATGTAATGAATTGGTAACGCATGGTTTTGCGATATATATGAAATGCGTTAATTTTGTACAATCGATCAGCATGTTTTGTAATGAATTGGGTACAATTGGTATATAATTGCAGGTTTAGCAGGGGGGTCATAAAAGCCAGAAAAAAAAATAAAAAATTTTGAAGTTATGACACGCAAAAACTGAAATCAGAAAAAGGGGTCATAACTTTTATGACACGCATATATAGTTGTCAGAAAAGGGCGTCATAAAGTGGGTGTCATAAGTGCGTGTCATTGTACAATGACGAACAAATGCGAGTCATAATGAGTTATGACTGGTCCTTCTATGACCAGCATTTGCGCGTCATAAAGGCCCTTTATGACGCCAAATGCGCGTCAAGAAAGACTCTTTTTCTACTAGTGCACCCAAACAATGGCATGAGAAATTTGACCAAGTAATGATGTCAAATGGTTTCAAGATCAATGAATGCGATAAATGTGTGTACATCAAAGGTACATCTGACAATTTTGTCATTGTGTGTCTATACGTTGATGATATGTTAATTATGGGTAGCAACAATAAAATCATCATAGGCACTAAGGAAATGTTAAAGAAGAACTTTGACATGAAGGATATGGGATTAGCCGATGTGATTCTAGGAATCAAGATCTCCAGAACACCCGATGGAATAGTCTTATCACAATCTCACTATGTTGAGAATGTACTTAAGAAATTCAAGGCATACGATCTACCTCCGCTTAAGACACTGTTGACTTAAGTTTACACTTAGCCAAAAATCGAGGAGAACCCATATCACAAACAATATGCTAGGATAATTGGAAGCCTAATGTACTTAGCAAATTGTACAAGGCCGACATAGCATATTCTATTAGTAAACCGAGTCGGTTTACGAGTAATCCGGAAAGGATCATTGGACCGCATTGACAAGAGTGTTGAGATACTTAAAACACACTGTCAATCATGGTATACACTATTCGAGATATCCAGCTGTTTTGGAAGGATATTGTGATGCCAACTGGATATCCAATACTAAAGACTCTAAATCCACAAGCGGTTATGTATTTACCGTTGGTGGAGGAGCAATATCATGGAAATCTTCTAAGCAAACATGCATAGCCCGATCTACAATGGAATCGGAGTTTATTGCTTTAGACAAAGCCGGCGAAGAAGCCGAATGGTTAAGAAACTTCTTAGAAGATATTCCTCTTTGGGAAAAACCTTTGCCTCCGTTATGATACATTGTGATAGCATGGCAGCCATAGGGAGGGCAAAGAACAGTATATATAATGGTAAGTCTCGACATATTCGTCGAAGACACAATACCATTCGACATTTGATCACTACAGGAATAATGTGTATTGACTATGTAAAGTCAAAAGACAATATAGCGGATCCGTTTACAAAAGGTATTAACCGTGATCAATTATATAATGCAACAAGGGGAATGGGATTGAAATCCACGCATTGAGAATTTTCATAATGGTAACTCAACCAGGATGATTGGAGATCCCAAGAACTTGGTTCAATGAGACAACTAAGTTGTGAAAGTTCAAGTTAAAGCACTTGAAAATCCATTCTCGTATTGTCAAGTGCAAGCCTCAGCTTGTGGTAAAGGGTAAGCTTTTTAAAGCTTTTAATGATTCCTATAACCTTTTATAGGTGGAGTATGGCAGATACTCTTCATAGGAGGTCACCTATATAAGTGAAGAAGTAAGGCCGCTTCATAAAATTAGTAACACTTATGAATCCAAGAAATGGTCCAAGGCCAAAATGGACACAACGTGAGAACGAAAGATATTAGATCTATTATTGTGTGTATGTTATTGTCTTGGTTTACACAAAAGTTGACCGGTTCAAGACATCACGTTCACCGAGCAACGAGTAAATCCGATAGCATTACACTAAGGAAGGTTCAAGGCTAACTACCACCTATCCTGAAGCAATAATAGGTCGTCGGGACTTAGTGCATGTTGCATTTGCATTAATCATCATTCATGTGGGGGATTGTTGGAAAAATAGCTTAATTAATACCATAATTAATTATGGTAATTAATGACATTAAATGGTATATTTGGAATCTACATTTTGTGTAGATTAATTTAGTGTATTTACTTGTTCAATTTCGTTAAGAAATGAATGAGTAATTAATGCACAAAGTTAAGCCATTTAATAGTTGGGGATGTGGTGTGGAATCCCATCCCACATTGGAGAAGTAAGGAAAAGTTGAGCTATTTATAAAGGACTTTCCATCATAAAGGAGCAATCAAGTGTGCTCCATTAAGGTGCACCCTAGTTGGCTTTAATTAATTTTTAAAGCTAGAATCCGAATCCTACGAGGAAGGTGCAAAGCACCTTCCGAGTCCGAGTTCGAGTCCGAGCACGTGCACGTCGCACTTGTCGCAACGGGCGCTTCGTAGGCGCACTTTGCACTTTGCTCGAACGCCTCGGAGCGAGGAGCTATGAGGAGCCTTTCGTTTTGACAACTAAGATAGTGGCTCCGATGACTTGGAAGGTGACTTGGATGACACGTGGCAGTGACATGGCGGGAGTGACACACAAACGGGCGGTTAACGGCCGAACCAATGCATTGGTTCAGACCATTCAGTGTAAACTGGACCAGCACAATGGTTCAGCTATTCTAAACCAATGCAGCCCTTCCCACCTGACCACAAGGTGTCTATCCAGTCAGAAAGACACACCAATTCGGACAGGGTGCTTTACAGACTATAAATCAACCCCTGCAGATGATGATTACACGCACATAACAATCAAGATAATAATCCTGTCATACTAGCCTAAGTTCATACTACAAAGTCCCAAATATCCAAAGAGTTCGCCTTAATTCGATTCCTAGTACAGGGTATCGAGTTCATCGAAAAAACCATTGTATCTTGGGGACGTTTGCCGTTCAACCGTGTGTACTGTACGGGGCAATTTCGTCTTACGGAGAGAGAGTCCAACTCTTGCCTCGGTTTACATTCATTTGTCATTTTCTGCAGCATTATATATCAACATAGTATACTTTAGCCGACGACACTCGGTATCCTCACTACTCGCGTGAGTTTGAGACTGGACTAGAAACAATCGGATGTATAAGGCATATAAATCTCGTCGGCTTGCATGGCTACTCGTTTTCTCCACAGGGGAACCTTCTCATTTACGACTACATGGAAAATAGATCTCTTTGGGATCTTCTTCATTGTTAGCAAAAATATATCTCTAGTTCTACTCAGCATCATTTGATATTTTTGTTGACAAGTAATAGAACTTATGCTCGTCTCATTAAATATATATATATATATATATATATATATATATATATATCCATGAGGTTTAGTATAATTACAGAAAAAATGCACTTCTCTTGTTAAATAATTACACATAACATAAGTGATAACCCTCTCGAGGCTTGTGATTACCTTACAATTAGTGCCTTCTTGACACCTCTTAAGGGTGTATTTTTGTAAGACAACCAAATACCAGGTTATATGTAGTTTTTGGATGATAAGTGGGATTTGAAATTAGGCTAAACCTCAAGGGTGACTTTTTCAGTTATCCATATATATTTTTTTCGTGAAAAGTATCATATTATATTATTGATGTCCTAGTAACTAAACGAGCAAATAATGCTTGTAATTCTAATGGAAACGATTAGCATTGGTTCATGACATATTATATTTGAGCATTGCTACCACTATTCATGGCAGGCCTGTCGAAAAAAGTGAAACTCGACTGGGAAACGCATTTAAAAGTTGCAGTTGGAGTTGCACAAGGGCTTGCATACCTTCATCACGATTGCAACCCAAAAATCATTCACATGGATGTGAAATCTTCAAATATTCTGCTTGATATTGTGTGATTTTTATACTGTTGGTGTATAAATTATGCTTCGTACATTGATGTATGTTGATTGTGATGTATGGTACATTTGGAATAACAAGTTATCTGAATAGGTTTGGGATACTAAAATCTGTATTTTTTTGTTTTATTAAATAGACTTTAGCCGACGACTTCCCCGCCATCTTCTAAAATGTAGACATTTTAGCCGACAACATAAAAGTCGTCGGCTAAAACCTACATACTTAAGCCGACGGCAGAAACGTCGTCCGCTAAAATCTACCTACTTTAGCCGACGGTATTAACTCCGTCGGCTAAAACCTAAATATTTTAGTCGACGACCTTTTGTATTTGCCGTCGGCTAAAGTTTAGCCGACCGACCTCGGCCGACAGACTTTTAGCCGACAACTGGCCGCTTTAGCCGACGACATTGAACTTTAGCCGACGACTTTTGTCGTCGGCTAAAGTATAAACATTGGTAGTGATATTAGATAAAATAATAAATAATAATCCCTCCTCAATTCCATTCTATTAGGTTATTAACGTTGTTCCTAGCCACGGACGAATTTAAGAAAAATGAATAAAGGCGAAGAAAAGTTGAAAAAGTGGGTGTACGTTAGTGGACCCACTACTATTAGTAAGAAAAAATGTCAGTATGAGTAATAATCAGTTAATAACTTATCAAAAAAATAAATAATAATCAGTTAATAGTTAGCTCAATGATATTTACTAATAATATAAAAGTATCTAAATACAAAAAAATAATTTTAATTAATATTAAATAAAATCTAAAATATGGTTAGAAGAAATTATGGAGAAGGAAACAATCAAAGGAAACTGAAACCCTAATTCAGAGGCGAAATGAGCGAGGCTGGGGGTTATATGTGTAAAGTTTGCGCAAGTGTTCATCGACACCAATTAAAAAGCAGCAGGAGCAGATGAATAGATGTACGAAAAGGAAGCATAATAAGGTGGATGAGAAGGAGGAGGAGGACCTTCCAAGAGGGAGAAGAGACAGCTTGAAAACGGAGATGAAAGGGCTGTTTACCAAACTTGTCTGTCTTGGTAAATTGTGTCTGTCTGGTTAAATTTGTCTGTCTGGATAAATATGTCTGTCTGGGTAAATTGATGATGTTGTTTACTTTTTAATCTGAATAAACTGTCTGAATAACAGAAATGATCGATTTACCCCTGAATATGAATTATAAACTGTTTTATAAATTGTTGTTTATTTTTTAAGCAATATAAATGATATAATCCAAAAATCAAAACATAAATTCATAAAGTACTTAAAAATCCAATTTCAAACACAAAAAAGTCAAGTCCAATCACAAAGTAGTCAAATTCAAACACAAAGTAGACAAATTTAAATATTATTGAAAAATCAAGTTTGGCTCATCTTCTAGATATATTATTTAAATTTAAACAAAAATTATACATAAATGATTCAATTTTATATGTAAGTAATATATAAAATATTTAATACATATATAAATAATACGTATAATTTACAATATATATTTATATATAGAAATATATTTTAAATATATAAGAACATATATAATAAATATTATACATATGAATAAATGTTAATATATAAGTAATATATAATATTTATTTATATATTCATAATATATATGATATTTTGTAGTTACAAAAGTTTATTTATACAATAATATATAGTAACAAATATTATATATAAATTAATAATGTATATTATTTATATATGAATAATATATATTACATTCATTTATATTAAGACCTAAATTTTTATATTGTCTATATAAATGAGTATATATAATGGGAAAGGAGAGTCATTTTTCATTCTAAATTATTTATATCAGATATATATAAATGTGTGGTTTCAATTAGGGTAGAGAGTCATTTTTTTGTCTTAATGGGGACAACACCCCTTTTCATGCTTAATGAATAAGCCATTTTTGTCTTCCCGAATAAGCCATTAAGCCACAAGTAAACACCTCCAAACGTCTTAGCGAATAAGACATTTTACCCATTAAGCTGATTAAGTCACAAGTAAACGGCTCCGAACTTAATTTATCAAAAATCCTCTTCACCAAAAATCCTCCTCACCAAACGGAGATGAAAAAGTGGGTGTACGTTAGTGGACCCACTACTATTTGTAAGAAAAAATATGTCAGTATGAGTATTAATCAGTTAATAACTTAGCCAAAAAAATAAATAAATAATCAGTTAATAGTTAGCTCAATGATATTGTTGGAAAAAATACCGACTAATGTCACGTCACAACGAATAAAGCGGAACCTCGTTTGACAAATTCACACTCTTCAATCATAACTTTGTGGTTACCGACGAGTAGAGCAACAATTACAACTCGATAAAATTAATACAAATGATATCCGAAAAACAATAAACACAAGACACAAATTTTAGCGCGGAAAACCCCTCAAGACGAGAGTAAAACCCACGGGACTGAAGTCGCTTAAATCCACTATCACCAATACATACAAATACACAATCGTCCCTAATACAAACTAGGGGTATACACCAATCGTCAAATACTTGGTAATAAATGTTCTTCAAGTATTTGGAATCAACAACAACAACAAGATCGAGAAAAGAAACAATCGTAAATAGCTTACACAAAGAGCTAACGAAATACCCATACTTCCGGACTCAAAATCTCGATCTACACCGGTGAAAAGATTTGCCCACTAGCTACCAAGCTCTTGTCAAAAGATCACGACTATCCGACCGATAAATCTCCGGGAAAATGAAGAAATATATTTCTCTCTCTTGTTTCTCTCTCTATATCTCTCTTGCTTGCTCTCAAATGTGTGGAAGATGAAGTGTTGAAAATCCCGTCTGAAAAACTGCATAAAAAGATACACTTTTTCAGGTTTGAGCCGTGTGCCGCGGCCCGGCCCAAGTGTGCCGCGGCACACCGCACAAAAAACTGCCCAGTGATCGAGCAGGGGCCGCGGCCCAGAGTACAGGCCACTTTGGCCTTGAGAAGCAAAATGCCTGGGCCGCGGCTCGGCAGGGATGTGCCGCAGCCCCAAGTGCTTTGGCAGAGGTGCTCGGCAGGGGCCGCTCGGCAGGGGCTCGGTAGAGGCACTCGGCAGGGCGCTCGGCAGGGTGATCGGCAGGCTGCTCGGCAGGGCTGTGCAAGGTGAGAAAATGACTATATTTTGAAAATTATTCCTATAAATCTCCCCCTTTCCAGAATATAGGAAGAGTTCGCCATCCCGGCGATCGAACAACACACTTTCACCTTCTCTCTACTCAACACCTTGGTTAACATATCAGAACCATTATTATCGGTAAGAACTTTATCAAGTTCAAACAAACCATCCTCTAAAGCATCTCCGATCCAATGATACCTCACATCGATATGTTTAGTTCTCTTGTGAAAAGTCGCATTCTTAGCTAAATGAATCGCACTTTGACTATCACAAAGAACTACATAACGTCGTTGTCGGAAGCCTAGCTCTCGTAAGAATATACTCAACTATAAGAGCTCTTTGCTCGCTTCCACCGCCGCAATATACTCGGCCTCCGTTGTAGACAAGGCAACACACTTTTACAATCTTGATTGCTATGATACGGCTCCCCCTGCGAACGTCATCAAATAACCGGAAGTGGATTTTCAGTTATCTTCATTACCGGCCATATCCGAATCGGAATATCCAACAAGTATTGCTTTCCCATTTCCAAATGTAATCCCCAATTTGGAAGTACCCCGAAAATATCTAAATATCCATTTTACGGCTTCCCAATGCTTCTTTCCCGGATTCGATAGAAATCGGCTCACCACTCCCACGGCATGAGCAATGTCGGGCCTAGTACATACCATAGCGTACATCAAACTCCCGACCGCCGAGGCATATGGAATTTTATCCATATCCTTAATCTCCTCCTTCGTCTTAGGGCAATCCTGGCTCTTCAATTTAAAATTGTTAGTAATAGGCGAACTAACAACTTTAGCTTTGTCCATGTTGAAACGTTTAAGCACCTTCTCGATGTATTGCTCTTGCGACATGTGCAATTTCCGGGCTGCTCTATCCCGAGTAATTCTTATCCCAAGAATTTGTTTAGCCGCCCCCAAGTCCTTCATGGCAAAGGACTTACTCAATTCTTTCTTCAAGTCGGCAATCCTCTCGGCATTGTTGCCAACGATCAACATGTCGTCCACATAGAGCAATTAGATGATAAAGTCATCATCTCCGAATTTCTTGAAAAATACGCAATGGTCGAGAGTCGTCTTCCGGTAGCCTTGCTCCCCCATAACCGACTCAAACTTCTTGTACCATTGCCTTGGTGCTTGTTTCAACCCGTATAAACTCTTCCGAAGTTTACACACATAATCCTCTTTTCCTTCGACACCAAATCCTTCCGGTTGCTTCATATAAATTTCTTTGTCAAGGTCTCCGTGACGAAAAGCCGTCTTGACATCCATTTGCTCAACCTCAAGATCAAGGCTAGCCGCAATACCAAGGACCAATCGAATCAATCCTATCTTCACAACCGGAGAAAAAATCTCGTCAAAATGAATGCCCTTCTTTTGACTAAATC
Source organism: Orobanche coerulescens (assembly GCA_033398695.1). Classification (NCBI taxonomy): domain Eukaryota; kingdom Viridiplantae; phylum Streptophyta; class Magnoliopsida; order Lamiales; family Orobanchaceae; genus Orobanche; species Orobanche coerulescens. The sequence continues at coordinate 127,388,366 of CM065811.1, read as the reverse complement.
ATTTCACCACGAGTCTAGATTTGTATCGGGGCAACGAGGTATGCTCCTCCGACTTCACCCGATACACCCATTTGTTTCTCAAAGCCCTCTTGCCTTTCGGCAACTTCACCAACTCGTAAGTATTATTCTCATGCAAGGAACTCATCTCGTCTTGTATGGCATCCATCCATTCCTTCTTCTTTTCATCCTCCATGGCCTCCGCAAAATATTCGGGCTCTCCCTCGTCGGTGAGTAAGACATACTTATCGGCCGAATAACGGGTGGAGGTATGACGGTCCCTCGTCGAACGCCTATGTGGAACAAAAGATGGCATGTTCGTCACGGGTAGCTCGGGATGAGCTCCATCGGTGTCATCTTGTCTCAACTCATCGTTGTCACCGGCATCTTGTTGTTCATCATTTTGGGCGTCATCTCCAATGGGTGTCTCAACATTTTGTGGAGGAACGGGGTCCAAATCAATAAGATCATAGTCGTGTTGCCGAGCCGACTCTCCATTCTCAACATCTTTCATCGTTTGATCTTCTACAAAAACAACGTCTCTCGACCGAACAAGCCTCTTTGTAACCGGGTCATATAATCTATACCCGAACTCATTAAGCCCGTAGCCAATAAAAATACACGGCTTCGTCTTGGAATCAAGCTTTAATCTCTCATCATTCGGAATGTGAACAAGGGCTTTACATCCAAAGACCCTCAAGTGGCGGTACGAGATTTCTTTACCGCTCCACACCTTATCCGGGACATCAAACTCCAAAGGAACACACGGCGTCAAATTGATAACATGAACCGCCGTGTTCAAAGCTTCTCCTCAAAACGACTTTGGCAATCCGGCATGTAAGAGCAAACAACGAGCTCTCTCAACCAAAGTCCGGTTCGTTCTCTCCGCCAAACCATTGAGTTGCGGAGTCTTCGGGGGCGTTTTTTGATGTCGGATCCCTTGCTCTCGGCAATATTCATCAAAGGGTCCGGTGTACTCTCCACCATTGTCCGTCCGGATACACTTTAGCTTCTTCCCGGTCTCTCTTTCCACCGAGGCATGAAATTGCTTGAAAGTGTCTAACACTTGATCTTTGGTCTTCAAGGTGTAAGCCCGCACCTTCCTAGAGTGATCGTCAATGAATGTGACAAAATATCGGCAACCACCGAGCGTCCTCGTCTTTATAGGACCACAAACATCGGAATGAACAAGATCAAGAAACTTTTCCTTCCGTGAAGGAGTATGACTCTTAAAAGTAACTCTCCTTTGCTTCCCGGCTAGACAATGAGAGCATCTTTTAAGGTGTACCTTGTGAACCCCAGACAACGCCTCCTTCTTCGACAATAGCGCCATTCCTTTTTCACTCATATGACCGAGCCTCTTATGCCATAGCTCATCCATGTCATTATTGTCGATTGTGTTCACAAAATTAGTCGTGACCTTCGAAAGTGTTGTTGAGAGTATGCCCTCGAATGCCACTCGGAGGATATTGAGTGAGGGCATTGTACTTGTAATTATGTAAATCATTAATATAAGGCAATGAATGGTTCTTTATTTACTGGTAGTTACTGGCGTTCCTAACTCGTAAATATACATATAGAAACTAGTCCACGTATTTTAGAGCAAAATGTTACACTCCTTATTGGATAAGGAGGTCGGCACTGGAAAGGTTTATAGCTTAAATACTTAATCGTTCGCAAGTCGATGAAACTTGACTGGGCATTAAGTTTATGTGAAGACTTGTATGACGTGTTCTTTGACATGGAGAGTGCCTGTCGAATGCTAATGTTTAGTGGGAGCACACGTTATAGGTATGCTAATTGGATTATTATACTCGAACCGACTCACCCTCGATTCGTCATACGGATTTCACTCCGGGACAGTCAATGACGAAATCGAAAGGTTGTGATAGGTATTCGTGAACCTTCGACTTGAGGATTTAGTAGGGATGTGCTTGTGACATCAAGATTTGTATTAGAGTAGTTCGACCCTATAAACCGGAAGGCGGGGGTCAACCTCGACGTGCATCTTGATGGGCAAGTAGCAGGTCCTACTGAATACCAAGATAGAATTCTTTCTCCTGTTAGTGAACGGGTTAAATGTCCTATGCGGTTATTGGCAGATGAGATCATAAGTCTTTGGCCAAAGCATTGGAGCTAGTTGTATTGGATACACGAGAGCTCGATGATCTCGATTTGCATTAACGCATGCATAGCGTCAAGTAACAGATAGGGTTTGACTGACCATGACCCTATAACTTGATCGGGACATTTGAAAGAAGGGTTTATACGTATACTGGTATTCACGACAGAATGGTTCTTGAATGATCCCAATCATTCGTTCTCTGTTGGGGTACAGTGTAGGCCGCCAGGCTGGCTAGGTGGTGGTACTACTCTTTGGTTCCTCCCATTGCTGACTGAGACGGACCTACCGAGTCACGTAATAGGATTGACGACGGAATGAATCAAGCTTATTCTATCGTAATGAATTTTAGATATTGAATATCTAATTAATTGGGACATTGGATGTCTAAATTGATTTATTGGATAAATTAATTTACAGCCTAATGAATTAAATAAATTACTGGGTGATTAATTTAATTCATGAAAATAATTATTTCTTGGAGAAATTAATTATGTTATTATGTATTTAATATGATTAATTAATTGGATTAATTAATTGATATAAATACATCAGAACGGATTTGGAGTTTATCTGTTTGGACTCGCGGGAGTCCGAAACCGACCGAACTCCACCTACCCTTCTAGATGGCCGCCCCCCCATTTCCACCACCTTTCATCTTGTCTTTTGTTTCCATTTTTAAATGGAAGACAATGACTTGAAAGGCATCTCTCATGTGAGATGAGATCTTTAGTGGGTTGTTGGTGAATAAAGAATGAATAAAGAGAGAAGACTTGTGACTCTCTTACACACTATTGATTCCATACATAAGTAGTAGAGAGAGAAATAGTGAGAAAGAACTTAGAGTTTATTCCAAAGTCTTCATCTCATTCTTCATCTTGTTCTTGTTGTTCTTGGAGAAAAATTAAGAAATTAATTGAGAGAAATAAATTATACACTTAGAGTGTTAAAATCAAAGCTTCATCACTTGATTCTAGCCGTAACCTTAGAGATTAATCAAGTGTTGTCATTCCATTTGTTTCTCCGACGCGTGACAAGTAGAGACGCGGTTTTTTCGGCGTTGGATCATCCAAGGGCTTGGAGCATTTTGGATCATTTGGGGAATAGCTCAAGATAAGGAATTCCATATAATCAACGGACGACAAGGGTATGATTTCGAATCTTCCTTTGTTTATTTTATATTCGTATATGCGTAGCTCGATCGATCCTCGTAGGGATTCGGATCGAATTAATTTTTATTTTACCGCTTCCACTGGGCCTTCGTTTAAGGCACCGAATCCCAACAGTGGTATCGGAGCCAGGTCTTGCGATCATATTTACGATATGTAGCATTTGGAATGCTTATTTTGTGATTTAGAATCACTTTGATAATCGTAGATATTTTATTGTTCGTCGTAGTGTCGTTTTTCCGTGATTTTATGTTATAGTATAAATCAGATTTATCTTGGAAATATGATTTATATTAATAATATTCAGATCAGGAATAACAAGATTTTAGAAATCTGCCCGAAAACGAGCTGTATCGAATCGTTGGACGATTTTCCATACAGCTGCCGAGGGTGGCCGAGCACTGCCGCCCGTGGCCGGACGCTTGTCAGATTCTGGCTGCCCGAGCACGTCCGGACCGTGGTCGGACGCTTGCTGTATTCTGCCGAGTCCTGCCGGGCGTGTTGCTGTATCGAGCCGAGTGCTCGTTGGATCAAGCCGGACGCTTGCTGTATTCTGCCGAGTCCTGCCGGGCGTGTTGCTGTATCGAGCAGAGTGCTCGCTGGATCCGTCCAGACGCTTGCTGTATTCTGCCGAGTCCTGCCGGGTGTGTTGCTGTATCGAGCCGAGCACTTTGTCACGACCCGATATGTCATGTCTGTGTTGACCGTCCAAACGAGGCGTGCCTTCTGGTTAGCTTGCCACAAGTGGGGTAAAGGGGGCGACATTAGCGTTAAGGCGTTGTTTGCCCGAATGCATCGGTCTGGCCGAGTCAGGCATGCCGACCCGGTTTAGTCCGGAGAGCTTGTCGCTGGTCGAGGACTTGACTATGAAGGGGATCGTTGCGGGTAGGGCACAACTGGTCGGGGGCTAATGCCGTCTCCCTGATGAGCCCATGGCAGGGCGAAACCAGTTGGCATGCTATGTGGGATAGGCTGGTCCCGGGGCGTGAGGGCCCCTGGGACGCCGCACGAGCTTTGGAACTCCCGTCCTGTGACACGTGGTATTGGAGCCCGGTTTCTTGGTAAAGTGAGAGAATGAGTGGAAACAGCAGCATGGTCGAAGGGAACAATGCTGACGATGATGGTCGCAAGACCAAGAAAGGTGGTAGGGACAAGTCCAGGGATCTTGCATCCTCGATGGAAGCAAGGATGACCAAGATCGAGGTGGCTGTTGGAGAAACCATCAAACGGATGGATGTCCTAGAAGAAAATGCCAGTGAAATCGAGGACAAGGTGTTGCTTGCTCTCAACGAGTTAAAGTCTACACTCCTTGGCGAAGTCGCCAAATTGCGGGAGGAGCTGACCGCACGGATGGAAAAGACCGAGGAGGATTGTGCATTGTGCAAGGCAGCCGTGGAAGGTGGCACCATGGCAAGGGAGACACCGCGCATTCGGGCACCAGAACCTCCGAAATACTCGGGTAAGCGTAATGCTAAAGAACTTGATAATTTCTTTTGGTCTCTCGAAACATATATGGATGCAGTACGTATAAAGGATGATGAGGACAAGATCAAGTCGGCGATCTTGTACCTAAGTGATGACGCTGCCTTATGGTGGAGGCGGCACCATCAAGATATTGCACGAGGGACATGTCGGATAGATACTTAGGAGGAATTCAAGACGGACTTGAAAAAACAGTTCTATCCAGAGAATGCCGAGAGTCTGGCCATGAAGAAGCTGCGTGGCCTGAAGCAATTGGGGAGTGTGAAGGATTATGTCAATGAGTTCTCCTCACTCATGTTGGAACTTCCCGAAATTTCGGACAAGGATCGATTGTTCTATTTCTTGGACGGGTTACAGTCCTGGGCAGCCCTTGAGCTGAGAAGGCAGAAAGTCCAAGACCTATCGGAAGCAATTGCCGCGGCCGAGGAAATTGTAGAATTCCGAAAGGACTTCACGCCGCGAAAGGACAAAAAGGGAGGCAAGGAAAAAGGTGGGGGAGATAGGCCTCACAAGACGGGATACAAGCCAACCTTCAAAGGGAAAGAAAAGACCCATGAAGTCAAGAAGAGAGAGTGCTTCTTATGCGGGGGTCCACACTTCGTCCAGGAGTGCCCGAAGAAGAAAGCACTTAACGCCATAATAAGCCAACAAGAGGAACGGGCCGAAGAAATGCAGATGGGGTCGATGCAACTCCTCAATGCAATGAAGGCGAAGGAAGAAACCGTGATGGTACCCAAGGCAGAAAAGGTCAGGAATGGTCTCATGTATGTTGAGGCAAAGATAAATAAGGGAGTCACAAAGGCCTTAGTAGACACGGGAGCCACTCACAACTTCTTAGCTGAGGACGAGGCAGTCCGATTGGGTGTAAAAGTTGCTAAGTAAATGGGATGGATGAAAACAGTGAACACACCATCAAGACCCATCATTGGCGTGGCGAAGCAAGTCCCGATCCAACTGGCGGATTGGCAGGGCAAAATTTATTTGACGGTGGTCCGAATGGATGATTACCAAATGGTGCTAGGCATGGAATTCATGGAAAGGATGAGGACCGCAACCATCCAGGATGCCCAAATCCTGAGCATCACGCCAAACAAGGTAACCTTCTATATTCCATTACTTCGTGGGAAGCTCGAGTCCCGTATGTTGTCGGCTATGCAGGTATCAAAAGGATGTAAGAGAGGGCAAGAGACATACCTTGCTGCCCTAAAGACGGACGACCCAATTGTTGGCAAAGAAGTCCCGACGGAAATCGAAGAAGTGATAGCCGAGTTTAAATACGTGATGCCTCCCGAGTTGCCCAAGAAGTTGCCACCGAGGTGGGAGGTGGATCACGAGATTGAGCTGGAAAAGAGGGCGAAGCCTCCTGCGATGGGACCGTACCGGATGGCTCCGCCCGAGTTAGAGGAACTTCGAAGGCAGCTGAAAGATTTACTTGATTCCGGCTATATTCGTCCTTCCAAAGCTCCTTATGATGCTCCGGTGTTATTCCAGAAGAAACAAAATGGTAGCTTGCGGATGTGCATTGACTACCGGGCGCTTAACAAGGTTACTATAAAGAACAAATACCCAATACCTTTGGTGGCTGACCTATTCGACCGCTTGGGGAAGGCAAAGTGGTTCTCAAAACTAGACCTGCGGTCAGGATATTGGCAAGTCCGTATCGCGGAAGGATACAAACCAAAAACAACCTGCGTGACGAGGTATGGTTCATTTGAGTTCTTGGTTATGCACTTTGGCTTAACAAATGCTCCTGCAACTTTATGTACTCTCATGAATAAGATATTTCACCCATTCTTGGACAAGTTTGTTGTTGTGTATCTGGATGACATTGTAATATACATCGAGTCCTTGAATGAACATGCTGAACATCTACGGAAAGTGTTCCGAGTCCTGAGGGAGAACGAATTATACGTAAAACTGGAGAAATGTGCGTTTGCCCAAACGGAGGTAATGTTCTTGGGGCACAAGGTGAAAGAAGGAATGATCTTAATGGACACAAAGAAGGTGCAGGCCATTGCCGAGTGGGAGCCTCCTCAGAACGTCTCCGAACTTCGGTCGTTCTTAGGCTTGGTGAACTACTATCGGCGATTCATTGACGGATATTCGGCGAGGGCAACGCCATTAACTAACTTACTCAAGAAGAAAGTTGCGTGGGAATGGACAGACGAGTGCCAAGCATCCTTCGAGGATCTGAAGGTGGAATAACCCGGTGCTGAAACTCCCGGACTACACAAAGCCTTTTGAGTTACACTCGGATGCCTCCGATTATGCCATAGGAGGGGTCTTAATGCAAGATGGGCATCCAGTTGCATACGAGTCCCGGAAGTTAAACGAGACGGAACGGCGGTATCTGGTCCATGATAAGGAAATGACGGCGATAATCCATTGTCTTCGTACGTGGAGACATTACTTGCTCGGGAGTCACTTCGTGATCAAGATGGACAATGTGGCAACTAGCTATTTCCAAAACCAGAAGAAGATCACCCCGAAGCAAGCGCGTTGGCAAGATTTCTTGGCTGAGTTCGATTATACTATGGAGTATAAGCCAGGAAAAACAAACGTTGTTGCGGATGCTCTAAGTCGGAAGGCCTCACTGGCATCTATAACCCAAGTGCAGTGTGACCTTGCCGACCGAATAAGAGACGGAATTGCCCAAGACCCATTGGCCAAAAATCTGGTGGAACTGGCAAAAGAGGGCAAGACAAGGAAGTTCTGGCAAGAGAATGGCTTACTCTTTACTGTTGGAGATAGGTTGTATGTACCCCGATGGGACAACCTTATAAGGGAAGTGCTGAAAGAGTGCCATGATTCGAAATGGGCGGGACACCCAGGTACTCTTCGTACTAAAGCGCTGGTTGAGCAGTCATTTTGTTGGCCTAACCTGCAGGATGACGTGAACGCCTACGTAAAGACCTGCTTGGTCTGACAGCAAGACAAGGTCGAATAAAGTAAACCGGCAGGACTGCTAGAGCCATTACCTATTGCCGAACATCCATGGGACAGTGTTATGATAGACTTCATATCGGCACTACCAAGGTCGGAAGGATGCGGGTCTATCATGGTGATAATTGATCGGTTCTCCAAGTATGGGACATTCATACCGGCAGCAAAGGATTGCAAGGCCGAGAAAGCTGCCCGACTATTCTTAAAACATGTGGTGAAGTATTGGGGAGTTCCTCGGAGTATCATAAGCGACCGAGACCCGCGATTTACTGGAAAGTTTTGGAGGGAGTTTTTCAAGTTGATGGGGTCAAACCTCCACTTCTCAACGAGCTTTCACCCCCAAACATACGGCCAAACGGAGCGAGTAAATCATTTGCTGGAGATTTATCTCCGACACTTTGTAAGTGCCAACCAGTCCGAATGGGCTCGTTTACTTGATATTGCACAATTCTCTTACAACTTGCAGCGGAACGAGTCCACCCAACGAAGTCCATTTGATCTAGTGATGGGGCAACAACCAACGACACCCCAGGAACTAGTTCGGAAATATGAAGGTACTAGTCCGGCAGCATACAAACTTGCTAAAGGTTGGAATGAGGAACATGACATAGCAAGGGCATATCTGACTAAGGCTGCCAAATGAATGAAGAAATAGGCGGACGACAAGCGCCGTCCGAGGGAATTTTAAGTAGGGGACCAAGTGTTGGTCCGAATGATTGGAAGGAACGTCAAGGCGATCCGTCAAGTACACAAAGGCTTGACACGGCAATATGAAGGACCCTTTGAGGTAGTGAAGAAAGTCGGCACGTGGTCCTATTAGCTCAATCTTCCTGATGACTTCAAAATTCATTCGGTCTTCCATATGAGCCTCTTAAAACCATATCACAAGGACGAGGAAGACCCAGCCCGAAACAAGTCAAATCGAGCCCCGCCTGCTAATATAGTGTCCTTTGAGAAGGAATTCGAAGAAATCTTGGCGGATCGACAAGTTGGAAAATGGGGAACACCCCGTTGGACGGAGTACTTAGTGCGCTGGAGAGGTTTGCCAGACAGCGAAGCTTCGTGGGAAAAAGAACAAGACTTGTGGCAATTCAAAACCAAAATTGAAGCATACAAGGCAAAACCTTGACGGGGACGTCAAGACTCATGTGGGGGAGAGTTGTCACGCTTTGGCTTTGGAAGCTTCTAGAAGGGTCGAGATTCTTCTCCAGACTTCTTGTATTTACTTGATAGATGTTGTAACATTCCGGAAGCCCTCCGGAATGATCATAGAAAGGATTAGAAGGATGTAGTTTGTCTTGTAATCTCTTGTATGTTCTAGATACTTATAGATTATTGTACATTCTAGAAGATGTAGATGGAGACCTATATAAGGAGCTCCAAGTCCCTCATTTGTACACATCCAAGTTTGAGCAAAGTGAATAAAAGTTCCTTTCAAAAGAGCAGTTTCTCTCTCTAACTTTCTCTCTCTAAAATACTTCAATCTTCCGCACTTAACCGGACAATTTGGGAAAGCCTGCCTTAGTGGCCGAAGGACAGAGTTGCTAAGGGGCTCACGGCATAACTCGACGGATTGAAGTTTGCCCGTGACACGTGGTATCGGATCCGAAACCTCTCTTAGTACGGCATAGTTCGGGTGTGGTCAAGTTCTACCGAAACCGATGAGGGCGGGGAGTGAACGCCGGTGCAAAGAGGGCACGGTCAAAGTGCGGCTTCTGACAAGGCTTCTAGGTGGAGAAAATGAACCGATTCTATACCGGAATGATAGGTGGTCCTAGGCTTGTGAGATCAGACGGTCCGAAATGTGGACACACTTGTATTGCGCACTTTTGGTAGCTCCACCTTTCGGTGACTGGGGTGTATGAGCGTGGATCATCGTGGGACACAGTGGGAAACTCGACATGTGGGAAAAATGCAGCGGCTGAGGGATTGCCGTTCAACCGAGGTACTAATGCCAGGAAACACGTAGGGTGAAGGTTGATGTCGATTGGTGATGCGGTATGTGCGTGGTGCACTGCGGGCTAGCACGAGGCGCGTGTGTTAAGAGCCTGTCCATCAAGGGATGGTGTTGTATGTGTATGGCCACGATCGTTTTGTGTGCGTGGGATAATACAGTGTGCGGAAAGAAACATTCTTCCCCAGCACGAGGACGTGCTGCGATTTGAGTGGGGGAGGATGTCATGACCCGATATGTCGTGTCTGTGTTGACTGTCCAAATGAGGCGTGCCTTCTGGTTAGCTTGCCACAAATGGGGTAAAGGGGGCGACATTAGCGTTAAGGCGTTGTTTGCCCGGATGCATCGGTCTAGCCGAGTCAGGCATGCCGACCCGGTTTAGTCCGGAGAGCTTGTCGCTGGTCGAGGACTTGACTATGAAGGGGATCGTTGCGGGTAGGGCACAACTGGTCGGGGGCTAATGCCGTCTCCCTGATGAGCCCATGGCAGGGCGAAACCAGTTGGCATGCTATGTGGGATAGGCTGGTCCCGGGGCGTGAGGGCCCCTGGGATGCCGCACGGGCTTCGGAACTCCCGTCCCGTGACAACTTGCTGTATCCGACCGGGTACGTGCTGTATCCTGCCGGGCGTGTGCGGGCATGGTCGGGCCCCCTTTCCTGTCTGGAGCCGGGCGAATCCTGTAGGCTGCCGGGCGTGGCCTGTAGCCGCCGCAAGGTGCCTCGTGCCTTTGGCGCTTTCAGCCGCTGTGCACTGGGTCTCGTTTTTCAGTATATTTTCGATTATTAAATTTTCCTGTATTAAAATCATTAATTTGGAATTTTTGGTGAGGGAAAATTCAAAGAAAATATTTTAAGGGTATACTACGGACGAAAATTAAATTGTCGATTATTGTTGAATTGATTGGATCAATTCTATTTATTGTTGATTATTGATTGGATCATATGCAATCTTCTCGCTTTCCATTTGTATAGTATTTATTGGATGAATGCTTTTGAATGGGGATGTGGTTCATGGACTTAGTTTGAATTCTTCGTTTTATTCGATTGGGTTGTAAAGGCCGTTTTGAGCCTATTTATTTTACTAGAAATATTTATATCCAGGATGCAATTTTTCGATATAAAATTTATATGTAATGACGAAGAGCGGAGGAAGATCCGTTTCGAGAAGACGAAGATTCAAGACGAAGACTTGTAATTAGATTACGGAGTTTTTGTTTTCTAAGAACGGTCCATGAACCACATGTTGGTAGCAACTAGGTTGTGAATGGTTGTTACATATTGTATGAATGCAACAAACGCGCTAAAATTATTAATGTGCAAAGTGTAACGTTAATCGCGAAAATTCTCCCACAACAAATTATTAAGTTTATAAGGTTTCAAGGTTTTCCTTCCCTCCATCGAGCTTTCGGGAAATTGAAATCCAAACCGGATGTGCTATCCTTCCGAGTTATTGGGGTAGTCGTTCAGCGAGGACGGATAAATTACCGGGAGCGCATTGGATGCCTTCGGTTGGAGCAAATTTTATCCCTATAAACCTGATAGGTTGCCGGATAAGATTCAATTGTGAAACTGATTTGCGTCGATGGTATAAACTTAACTTGTTCACGAACCATAGAAACCGTATAGGTTGAGGGGAGTGAACAAGGGGAAAAAGAAGATCGAATCATCCATTAGATGGGTTAGTGTTGGACACCACTTTATGAAAATTAATAGACTAGAAACTTGTTCGGTTGCCCTCTATTTAGATTTATAAAGAACTCGATCACCACTATAAAGTAGAGCGACGATACTTCCGAATTTCACATGGGAGTGTGTTGTTCCGATAAAAATAGTGGGAGCTGGGTAACAAGAATAGAAAAGACCTTAATTCTATACTCAGATCATAATATAACAAGTCACTAATTAATCTGTTATCCTTAATGCAGACATAACTCTCAATATGACAATGAATCCGCTCGCAATTCTACTCGAAAAGAACACCTTAATGGGACCTAACTTTGTGGATTGGCTCCGAAATATGATGATTGTCCTCAGTATAGAGGCACTGGGATACGTCTTGGAGACGGACATTCCGGCGCCTCCTGTGCGGACCCGAGCCAATCAGGAAGAGATTGAAAACCACAAAAAGTGGATTAAGGATGACGTGAAAGTCCATGATTATACGATGGCTTCCATGTCTAATGAGCTTCAGAGAGCTCATGAGAAAATGACTTATGCTAGGCAGATTGTATCTCACTTAACCGAGCTTTATGGTGAGCACAGCAGAACCGCTAGATATAAGATATCCAAGCAACTGTTTGGTACAAGGATGAAGGAAGGTGAGAAGATTGGGGAACACGTCCTCAAAATGATATCCATGATCGAGAGATTGGAGGCTCTTCATTTTAAAATGGATACTTCTCTCCAAACCGACCTTATCCTTCAGTCTCTCCCTGATTCCTTCTCACAGTTTGTTATAAACTTTAACTGCAATGAGATTGCATGTAATTTAGCTGGGCTAATGAACAAACTTGTGACCGCTCAGTCTCAGATGAAGACTCCGCGTATGAAGGAGTCTGCTCTTGTGATTTCTTCTAGATCTCGGAGGTCTAAGAATAAGAAGAAAAAGACCAAGAAGCAAACTGAGCCACAAGTTAAGGACCTTAAGGGAAAGGGCAAGGCCCCGATGGTTCCAAAGAGTAAGAAGAAATACGCTTGTCTCAAGTGCGGTGAGCTGGGCCACTGGTCTAGAGAGTGTCCGATTCTTTATGGCACTTCAGGGAGCCTGGAGCTAAGGAAGTAATGGTCACTGTCGGAAGCGGGCATAGTGTCGAGGAAAACGACATAGGATCACTTCTTTTAGATTTAGAATTCGGGTTTTTTCTGACTTTAGAAGATGTACTTGTTTTGCCCAAGGGGCATAAAAACATTGTATCCATTCCGGTTATGGACCGAAAAGGCTTTTCAGTTTTCATTGGTGATGGTTCCTGCAAAATTTATTTCAGAAATAAACTAGTGGGTACTGCTACATTGTTAAATGGATTGTATCATCTAAATCTCAGCAACAAAGTAGTTGTGAATACTATGACTAGAAAACGTGGTAGGGATGAAACCAATCAAGTTTTGAAATGGCATCTTAGACTTGGTCATATTGGTCAGACCAAGGTGTACAAGATGGAAAAAGATGGACTTATGGGTCCATTAGGATCGGATCTCTTTCCTTCTTGTGAATCTTGCCTTAAAGGCAAAATGACTAAGTTCCCCTTCACAGGGACTTTTGAAAGAGCCACTGATAAACTGGGATTAATCCATACTGACTTTTGTGGTCTTGCGGAAGCAGCACGTGACGGATATCAATATTTCATTACGTTTACAAATGATCATACTAGGTATGGTTATGTATACTTGATGAAACATAAATCCGAGGCCTTTGAGAAATTCCAGGAATTCAAAGCCCTAGTCGAGAAACAAACTGGTAATCATATCAAAGCACTTCAGTCGGACCGAGGTGGCGAGTATATGAGTATGGAGTTTGACGAGTTCCTTAAGGAACATGGAATAGTTTCACAACTAATACCTCCAGGTACTCCTCAGTTAAATGGTGTGTCAGAAAGAAGGAGCCGGACTTTGTTGAATCATGGTCCGTTCCATGCTGGGCTATACTGACTTACCGATTTACCTGTGGGGGTATGCACTCCTGACTTCCGCCTGCATCTTGAACAGATGTCCTTCCAAATCCGTTCCTAAAACTCCACATGAGATGTGGGAGGGTAGGAAACCAAGTCTTAATCATATTAGGATTTGGGGATGTCCCGCCTATGTCAAGAAGACTAAGGTGGAGAAGTTGGAAGCTAGGTTCGCGAAGGGACATTTCATTGGATTCCCGTCTGGGACGATGGGATATCTATTCTACATGCCCGAAGATCGAAAGATCGTTGTTGCTTTACAAGCACACTTCCTGGAAGATGAGTTCATTCAGGAAGGCGGAGCACGTAGAAATATTTCTTTGGAAGAATACAATGAAACTCCTCAGGAGACACCTGTGCAAGAAAAATGGAACCAAACCTTCTATAACACAAGTACAACCACATCGTAGGTCAAGTAGGGTGTCTCAATTACCTGAGAGGTATAATTTTATGCACTTGGAGGAACTGGGTTTCCTCGAGGTTCCAAGTGATAAACAAGAGACCACCCGCGACCAATGACCTTGAAATGGTGGATATTGACTCCATGAAATGGACAGTAGCAGTCTTCATGTAGTTGGGACCTTCATTTTGACGAGACCGTCAAAGAGTTTGACTTTGTGCAAAATGAAGAGGAACCTTGTGTATACAAGAGGGTTAGTGGGAGCAAGATCGCATTCTTAGTACTATGTGTAGATGACATTCTACTAAAAGGAAATGATGTGGGAATGCTCAGTTCTGTGAAAGCTTGGCTTTCGAGTAATTTCTCCATGAAAGACTTGGGAGAAGCTACCTATATTCTTGGTATTCGACTCTACCGGGATAGAGCGAAGAGAACAATAGGTCTTTCCCAAGCCCTCTATATAGATAAAATCTTAAAGCGATTTAAGATGGATGATTCTAAAAGAGGGTTCCTACCGATGCGACATGGAATAAAACTCTCCTTGAAGATGTGTCAAAGTGAGGAAAAACGGAAGGAAATGAGTAATATACCATATGCTTCGGCCGTGGGTAGCCTTATGTATGCTATGTTGTGTACGAGACCTGACATTGCGCATGCTGTAAGCGTGGTGAGTAGGTTTCAGGCAAACCCAGGTAGGGAACATTGGACTGTCGTAAAGAATGTTCTCAAGTACTTTAGAAGGACTAGAGATCTGGTTCTTATTTATGGTGGTGGAGAACTGAATGTGATGGGATTCACTGTATTGAACTTCCAAGGACAGAAAGATGATTCTATGTCTACTTCTGGCTACATTTACTCTTAATGGAGAAGCAGTATCTTAGAATAGTGCCAAGTATAGCGCAACTGCTAATTCCACCTGTTAGGCTGAGTATAAAGAAGCCTCGGGGGCCTCCAAAGGATGGACTTTGAAGTTACTGGGTAAACTTCACATGACACCTTGTGCTGTACTGCTAGAGCGGTAGTACAGGCCTAGGAGCCGAGGTTTCATAACAGTACCAAACATATTGAGAGAGAGTATCATCTCGTGAGAGAATTTGTTCGCAAAGAGATACATTGTGCTGCATAGAGTAGAGTCAGCCGACTACGTCGCTGATCCACTGACCAAGCCACTTTCTCAGATTAGCTTAGAGCGTCATCTGGAGAACATGGGTATTAGATACCATAGTGTGTGGCATTGAGTGCAAGTGGGAGATTGTTGGGAGTATGCCCTCGAATGCCACTCAGAGGATATTGAGTGAGGGCATTGTACTTGTAATTATGTGAATCATTAATATAAGGCAATGAATGTTTCTTTATTTACTGGTAGTTACTGGTGTTCCTAACTCGTAAATATACATATAGAAATTAGTCCATGTATTTGAGAGCAAAATGTTCCACTCCTTATTGGATAAGGAGGTCGGCACTGGAAAGGTTTATAGCTCAAATTACTGGAAAGGTTTATGTGAAGACTTGTATGACGTGTTCTTTGACATGGAGAGTGCATGTCGAACGCTAATGTTTAGTGGGAGCACACGTTATAGGTATGCTAATTGGATTAGTATACTCGAACCGACTCACCCTCGATTGGTCATACAGATTTCACTCTGGGACAGTCAATGACGGAATCGAAAGGTTGTGATAGGTATTCGTGAACCCTCGACTTGAGGATTTAGTAGGGATGTGCTTGTGACATCAAGATTTTCATTAGAGTAGTTCGACCCTGTAAACCGGAAGGCGGGGCTCAACATCGACGTGCATCTTGATGGGCAAGTAGCAGGTCCTACTGAATACCAAGATAGAATTCTTTCTCCTGTTAGTGAACGGGTTAAATGTCCTATGCGGTTATTGGCAGATGAGATCATAAGTCTTTGGCCAAAGCATTGGAGCTAGTTGTATTGGATACACGAGAGCTCGATGCTCTCGATTTGCATTAACGCATGCATAGCGTCAAGTAACAGATAGGGTTTGACTGACCGTGACCCTATAACTTGATCGGGACATTTGAAAGAAGGGTTTATACGTATACTGTTATTCACGACAGAATGGTTCTTGAATGATCCCAATCATTCGTTCTCAGTTGGGGTACAGTGTAGGCCGCCATGCTGGCTAGGTGGTGCTACTATTCTTTGGTTCCTGCCATTGCTGGCTGAGACGGACCTACCGAGTCGCGCAATAGGATTGACGACGGAATGAATCAAGCTTATTCTCTCGTAATGAATATTAGATATTGAATATCTAATTAATTGGGACATTGGATGTCTAAATTGATTTATTGGATAAATTAATTTACGGCCTAATGAATTAAATAAATTACTGGGTGATTAATTTAATTCATGAAAATAATTATTTCTTGGAAAAATTAATTATGTTATCATGTATTTGATATGATTAATTAATTGGATTAATTAATTGATATAAATACATCAGAATGGATTCAGAGTTTATCTGTTTGGACTCGCGGGAGTCCGAAACGGACCGAACTCCACCTACCCTTCTAGATGGTCGCCCCCCATTTCCACCACCTTTCATCTTGTCTTTTGTTTCCATTTTTAAATGGAAGACAATGACTTGAAAGGCATCTCTCATGTGAGATGAGATCTTTAGTGGGTTGTTGGTGAATAAAGAATGAATAAAGGGAGAAGACTTGTGACTCTCTTACACACTATTGATTCCATACGTAAGTAGTAGAGAGAAACAGTGATAAATAACTTAGAGTTCATTCCAAAGTCTTCATCTCATTCTTCATCTTGTTCTTGTTGTTCTTGGAGAAAAATCAAGAAATTAATTGAGAGAAATAAATTATACACTTAGAGTGTTATAATCAAAGCTTCATCACTTGATTATAGCCGTAACCTTAGAGGTTAATTAAGTGTTGTCATTCCATTCGTTTCTCCGATGCGTGACAAGTAGAGACGCGGTTTTTTCGGCGTTGGATCATCCAAGGGCTTGGAGTATTTTGGATCGTTTGGGGAATAGCCCAAGAGAAGGAATTCCATATAATCAACGGCAGCGTGCGCTACACCTGCCGAGCTAGCGTGCGCAGCCTTCCGGCAGTAACGTGCGCTACGCCGGTTCCTGCCGCACCTACCTGTCCAGTGCCCAGCATTTCCGACAGTGCCTGCGGCACCTGTCCGGCCAGTGCTTAGTCGTCATGACCCGACGACTCGATTTCCGAAAACGTGCGGAACGAACACGACAAAAAGCTCGCGGACAACATCATTGACCTGAAATGAAATACCATGCAACAATTAATCACACGCGACCATGAAAAGGGGTCAAGACAACAAATACGAATGCGGATACCCACAACTTTGGGTAAATAACAAAATGGCCCAAAACTCCCGAAAATCACAATACGTGATCGAATAACCAAACCGAAGTTCACAACACGTCTAACAAAGTTAAACGGACTTACGGGAAACTCGAAACAGTAGTTTCGAACGAGATTCGCAAGAATCGAACACGAGTGCGGAAAAGACGCTACGAAGAACGGAACTCAAGAAAACAACAGCGAAACGAACTCGGATGTCAAAAAGTGCAGAATTAATCATTCTCAGAATGATGAAACGGTCCAAAGCGAGTCGTCAAAACGGACGCTCGCCAAAAAAATAAAATTACCGGAAATCGAATTTGCGGATATTACATACTACCCTCCTTAAAAGAAGATTCGTCCCGAAACTTAAAACAAGTAGGGAGAAGCAATCTCCCGCCAGGAAATCTCAACGAGATACACAAGAAATGCGTAACTTACACCCAACGGCAAAACGTTACAAGCAACGCATAGGAATATACGGCGTGAAAACACGCTCCACGATGGCCAACACAACGCCACTGGTAGAGACATAATAAAACCAACAAGTGACAAGCGTCATCAAACAGATAATACAATGAAGTCGATTATCCGAACAATCTCATAACACAAAGCACCTATCACAAGGAAACACGCACAGTCGAGAAAACAGAAATAAACACACAACGATCCACAAGGATAATCACAAACAATTCGGACTACGCCGAAATCCTTATAACCACAATAGGCATCTACGTATCTTTCGGAGCAGGGACGCAACCTCGATCCCCCAAATCTCTCAGTTACCATCTCGCATTGCACGGCTCAGTGACCCACCTGGCCACACTCGAAACAGCTAACTAACAGTGAACGACAATTCTTCGCGGTATGAGATCAATCAACAACAGTCAGACAACCCCGATCGAACAACAACGACCAAATAACAATGGTCGGACAACAACGACCAAATAACAATGATGGAACAACAATGATCGAATGACAACGGTCGAACAATGACTCTGAAGTTCACACTTCAACTCAAGACATCAAAAGAACTAGTGGAACCAAAAGATGTTACTTCCGGACAAGGTTCACATGAATCGAACCGAACTAAGAAAAGTCACAGCGATAATCAGATCGACCCAAAACAAGATCACGGCTCATTCGAACAATGAAATTTAAATACAGAACAAGTTTAGAAAGTATTAACGAACACGAGCGATTCGATAGACTTGAGAAAAAGGAAATGCAGAAGTCCAAAACAATACGGGTATTACATTCGACCTCTTATAAAAGAAGGTCGTCCCCGCAACTCACAATAACGAAAACAAGGCAACAACACAAAGGTAGCTGATGGAAACATTCCCCATGGGCCTCTTAGAGCCGATCCTGATATCTGTGCTGAAGTTCGTGCCCCGAAAGACTCAGAACCCAACTCGCAAAACTGGATCCTGTGTCTCTCGGGTACACACTTGAAAAGATGGTACGTGCGTTACTGGCGAGAAGGACAATTGGTACGTGCATGCCCCCGGCACACCACGGTTGAAACACCTCGGCTCGGCATACCGAATATAGAAATGCTCGATACAATGAAACATAACATCATAAAGCAACAAACCAGAGATGCCAATTCCACACAATATATCAACGTAAGGTAGCCCGCATACACAGAATCATAGCTACGACGGCATTGTTCGGCAATCTCAACGGCCCGAACGATAACCAATACATAATCACAAAACACCATACAAGTATTACTGGACCGCAAACAAGAACGATAGGTTTTTAAAAATGAAAACCATCTTTGAAAAAAAAAGTGATTTTGAAAACACTAGTTGATCTTGAGTATCACCCTTCAAAAAGCAGCACAGACACCATTATCGAGACTTTGAAAACCATCTTGCACTTGATAAAACGAGGACACTTCCCTGTTGGTGAAAGACTTTCAGAAATATTCGACCCTCGGGTCTAAGCAAAACATTTCTAAATAATTGAAAATATCTCAAAATATTTTTGGTCCTCAACTCGAAAATTTTTGAAATATATTGCGGCACTAGAAAGCACCTTGAAAACACCGCAAGAAAATAATTTGTTTTAAAATTACGCCTCAAAATTTAATTTTCTAAGATACTCAAGGTTTTTAAAAACTCAATAGGTTAGAATGCCCAAAACTCACAAAATCCTTTATCAAACCATCATAAAGCATTCAAGGCCAAAGTGCCAAAACTCGATTTAGGGAATCGGTTTTACGAATTAGAACTCAGTTTGCAAAATACTGAAAGTTATTTTGAAAGGACTCATGCAGCGGATAAAATACAGTTCGAAAATACATTAGTAGCGACACCGCTCCTCATATAAATAAAATATTACAATCGAATACCCACATATCACGGAATCAAAATCCACAGGAGGATTCAATCAATCAACGATATAATCATACAAGCAGCTCATGTCACACGAGGCACAACATAAAGAAGGGAGACTTACATCCACAGGTCGCACGAAGATGATGATTGCTCCACGATACTAATCACGACCAACAGACTCAGACGAAGCGTCGCGACACGACTCAGTCAGACAAAATCCGACGAGACAAAACTCAACAGACACCACTAAAACCGACAGCCTAGGTTTCCTCAACCTAATCTCCAATACCATTTATGTAACACCCCCAATCCACTCAGGGATATTACACGCCGTAGACCCTTTCCTCAAGGATCTACCAGACTGGTAAAAAACGTCGAACATTTCAACAATGCCTTTAAGGCTAAAATAACTCAGTAGACCGATTTGGTCTTTCAATAAATACATACAACTCAATACGTGCCCACGCAGGGGTCGAAATACAAAACGCCCCCGTACAACGGGGCAAAATATACTGCAGTGGAAATAAAAATACAACTGAACCAATACAACAACGTACGGTTCCTCATGTGATTAGTATCGATCATCTTTCATCATGCAAAAACAGACATCCACCCCCGAATACTCGGGGGTTAGCAAAACTCCACTGTTTTGCTAGTGCAAGAACAAAGTGCAAAATACGAGCGATACAAATTCACATTCCACGAATAACAATAACCAGGAATCCTCAAAGATCCAAACGTAACGAAAAGTACTTCCCGAGGCAAGAGTTTGGGTAAAACATTCCAAAACCGAAAGATCACAAATCAAGGGAAATAATTTATAAAACGATTTAAAATGCCATCGAGAGTTTTAATACAAAACAATTTAGGATTACCGAATCCTTATCTTTCAAAAATCAACACGAGTCACAGCCCAAAGGTTTTGTTTTCACAAATGAAACCAACAACAATACACAGTGTTAAAACCCATGTCATGTGTCCTCGACGGACATAAAATACACACGCACCCGTGAAGTTTCACTCGTGAATCCAGGTCGAAACCATTGGACTCCCTCCATGGCCCCGTCGAACCCTCATGAGGTGAGCAAACACATTCACAGAACATACATACGCACTCATGAAGTTTCACTCGTGAATCCAGGGCTCTACCACTGGACTCCCTCCATGGCCCCGTCGAACCCTCCCGAGGTGAGCAAACACATCACAAAACATACACACGCACTCGCATCGCCTAGGACCGGAACGAAGCCACAAATCCCACTCGAGGCCCCGTCGGACCCTCCCGAGCTGGCTAGCGAAACAAATCACGCACAAGCATCGCCTAGGACCGGGACGAAGCCACGAATTGCACTCGAGGCCCCGTCGGACCCTCCCGAGTTGGCTAGCGAAACATTCAAGCACACACGTCGCCTAGGACTGGGACGAAGCCACAAATCCCACTCGAGGCCTCGAAGGACCCTCCCGAGCTGGCTAGCGAAATAATCATGTACAAATAACATATCACACCAAGGATATCCAAACAATTCACCGAGAGGCATCAAACACTTAGAAAAATACCACGTCAAACCATAACGCACCGAAAATATATAATATGTGTATATATATATATATTATGGTTTGACGTGGTATTTTGCTAAGTGTTTGATGCCTCTCGGTGAATTGTTTGGATATCCTTGGTGTGATATGTTATTTGTACATGATTGTTTCGCTAGCCAGCTAATATATATATTTATATATATATATATATATATTATCAAAACACAACAACAACAACAACAAGCGAATTCATAGGGTTCATTTAACCATTCACGAAGCACAATATTCACAAAACACACGCGTTTTGAAAGTGAGCCCTTAACGAGGCTAAACCGAATCTTTCGAAAGTTAAAATCAAACGATCAAACAAACACATAGAGACGATCACTAATTACCATATCCACAAGACAAGAATTGTATGGACAAGGTACTTGCCTCGAATAACCACAATGCAGAGAATCGACCAAAGTAGGTTGGCACGAACCGACTACGAACCCGCCGACTCCACCGAACGCCAACTCGCGATAATAAACTACGAAGGAAAATAACAACAACGAAAATGAATTCCAAAGTACGACCCAAAGCTGCTGAATTCAAGGAACAAACGACGAAAGTTCAAGGGTTTCCCCTAAAACGTCCAAGAACACGAATTGACCCCACAAAACATGAAAATAGAATTCCCAACCGAAATATGGATATTAAATCCATAGGATATGTTTAAAAACATCATTTTACAACAATCGGTTCGTCAAAAACGGATGGAAAACGAAACAAGAACAAATCCTCCAAAAAGTCAACTCAGGGGAAATCAAGAAATATACCTTGATTCGACGAAGAACAATGGATTAAATGATGTTAAACACATGAATAATACTAAGATTAATCATACCCATCATAGATTAATCAACAATACGGAACGAATCGGACAAAAACCCAAAAACCCCCAAAATTTCCCAAAGATAGGGTTCTAGAAAATCTAACCTTGATTCGTTGGATCAAAGGATGTTATGGAATGATCAATCAATTATATGAACTCAAGAAATTCATGGATTTTTTGTTTAATAACATGGCTTCGCCTCCTCCAAAACTCCAGCCGTGGACAAAAAAGAAAGGAAATGAAAAATGAGTGAAAATGCGACTGCTTTGTCATATTTATAGTGGGCCGGACTAGTGTGCGCTAGCCTTCCCGGACTAGCATGCGCTATCGGACAGTATCGGCCCAGAACCCTTGAATGGGGCCCGCACAACCCGGCACTGCTGACAAAACTTGCCGACCAAGGCCTGCCTGCCCAACCCCAATAGCGTGCGCTGCACGGACGCTAGCGCGCGCTAGCCAACCTGTCGAGAGCCCTCTGGACTAAACTGCTCGGTCAGGTAACGTGCGCTAGCTGACTGACAGCGTGCGCTACACCTGCCAGTTAGCGTTCTCCGCGGCAGACAGTAGCATGCACTACCTGCCGATCCTTCCCGAGTCCAGAACCTCAGAAACCCCTCTGCCCAAATCCGATAGCGTACGCTGGCCGGTCGGCAGCGTGCGCTACACCTGCCGAGCTAGCGTGCGCAGCCTTCCGGCAGTAAGGTGCGCTACGTCGGTTCCTGCCGCGCCTGCCCATCCAGTGCCCAGCACTTCCGACAGTGCCTGCCGCACCTGTCCGGCCAGTGCTCAGCCGTCATGACCAGACGACTCGATTTCCGAAAACGCACGGAACGAACACAACAAAAAGCTCGCGGACAACATTATCGACCCAAAATGAAATACCATGCAACAATTAATCACACGCGACCATGAAAAGGGGTCAAGACAACAAATACGAATGTGGATACCCACAACTTTGGGTAAATTACAAAATGGCCCAAAATGCCCAAAAATCACAATACGTGATCGAATAACCAAACCGAAGTTCACAATACGTCTAACAAAGTGAAACGGACTTACAGGAAACTCGAAACAGCAGTTTCGAATGAGATTCGCAAGAATCGAACTCGAGTGCAGAAAAGTCGCTACGAAGCACGTAACTCAAGAAAAAAACAACGAAACGAACTCGGATGTCAAAAAGTTTAGAATTAATCATTCTCAGAATGATGAAACGGTCCCAAGCGAGTTGTCAAAATGGACTCTCGCCAAAAAAAAAATTACCGGAAATCGAATTTGCGGATATTACATACTACCCTCCTTGAAAGAAGTTTCGTCCCGAAACTTAAAACAAGTATGGAGAAGCAATCTCCCGCTAGGAAAACTCAACGAGATACACAAGAAATGCGTAACTTACGCCCAACATAGAAATGTTACAAGCAACGCAGAGGAATATACGACGTGAAAACACGCTCCACGATGGCCAACACAACGCCACCGGTAGACACATAATAAAACCAACAAGTGACAAGCGTCATCAAACAGATAATACAATCAAGTCGATTATCCGAATAATCTCATAACACAAAGCACCTATCACAAGGAAACACGCACAGTCTAGAAAACAGAAATAAACACAAAACGATCCACAAGGATAATCACAAACAATTCGGACTACGCCGAAATCCTCATAACCACAATAGGCATCTACATGTCCTTTCGGAGCAGGGATGCAACCTCGATCCCCCAAATCTCTCAGTTACCATCTCGCATTGCACGGCTCAGTGACCCACCTGGCCACACTCGAAACAACTGACTAACAGTGAACGACAATTCTTCGCGGTATGAGATCAGGCAACAACAGTCAGACAACCCCGATCGAACAACAACGATCGAACAAAAACGACCAAATAACAATGGTCAGACAACAACGATCAAATAACAATGATGGAACAACAATGATCGAATGACAATGGTCGAACAATGACTCCGAAGTTCACACTTCAACTCATGACATCAAAAGAACTAGTGGAACCAAAAGATGTTACTTCCGGACAAGGTTCACAAGAATCGAACCGAACTCAGAAAGGTCACAGCAATAATCAGATCGACCCAAAACAAGATCACGGCTCGTTCGAACAATGAAATTGAAGTACAGAACAAGTTCAGAAAGTATCAAAAAACACGAGCGATTCGATAGACTTGAGAAAAAGGAAATGCAGAAGTCCAAAACAATACGGGTATTACATTCGACCTCTTATAAAAGAAGGTCGTCCCCGCAACTCACAATAACAGAAACAAGGCAACAACACAAAGGTAGCTGATGGAAACATTCCCCATGGGCCTCTTAGAGCCGATCCTGATATCTGTGCTGAAGTTCGTGCCCCGAAAGACTCGGAACTCAACTCGCAAAACTGGATCCTGTGTCTCTCGGGTCCACACTTGAAATGCGTTACTGACGAGAAGGACAATTGGTACGTGCATGCCCCCGGCACACCACGGTTGAAACACCTCAGCTCGGCATACCGAATATACAAATGCTCGATACAATGGAATATAACATCACAAAACAACAAACCAGAAATGCCAATTCCACACAACATATCAACGTAAGGTAGCCCGCATACACAGAATCATAGCTACGACGGCATCGTTCGGTGATCTCAACGGCCCGAATGATAACCGACACATAATCTCAAAACATCATACAAGTATTACCGGACCGCAAACAGGAACGATAGGTTTTTAAAAATGAAAACCACCTTTGAAAAAAAGTGATTTTGGAAACACTATTTGATCTTAAGTATCACCCTTCAAAAAGCAGCACAGACACCATTATCGAGACTTTGAAAACCATCTCGTGCTTGATAAAACGAGGACACTTCCCTTTTGGTGAAAGACTTTCAGAAATATTCGACCCTCGGGTCTAAGCAAAACATTTCTAAATAATTGAAAATATCTCAAAATATTTTTGGTCCTCAAATGGAAAATTTTTGAAATATATTGCGGCACTAGAAAGCACCTTGAAAACACCGCAAGAAAATAATTCGTTTTAAAATTACGCCTCGAAATTTAATTTTCTAAGATACTCAATGTTTTCAAAAATTCAATAGGTCAGAATGCCCAAAACTCACAAAATCCTTTATCAAACCGTCATAAAGCATTCAAGGCCAAAGTGCCAAAACTCGATTTAGGGAATCGGTTTTACGAATTAGAACTCAGTTTGCAAAATACTGAAAGTCATTTTGAAAGGACTCACGCAGTGGATAAAATACAGTTCGAAAATACATTAGCAGCGACACCACTCCTCATATAAATAAAATATTACAATCGAATACCCACATATCACGGAATCAAAATCCACAGAAGGATTCAATCAACCAACGATATAATCATACAAACAGCTTATGTCACACGAGGTACAACACAAAGAAGGGAGACTTACATCCATAGGTCGCACGAAGATGATGATCGCCCCACGATACTAATCACGACCAACAGACTCAGACGAAGCATCGCGACACGACTCAGTCAGACAAAATCCGACTAGACAAAACTCAACCGACACCACTAAACCTGACAGCCTAGGTTTCCACAACCTAATCTCCGATACCATTTATGTAACACCCATAATCCACTCAGGGATATTACACGCCGTAGAACCTTTCCTCAAGGATCTACCAGGCTGGTAAACAACGTCGAACATTTCAACAATGCCTTTAAGGCTAAAATGACTCAGTATACCGATTTGGTCTTTCAATAAATACATACAACTCAATACGTGCCCATGCAGGGGTCTAAATACAAAACGCTCCCGTACAATGGGGAAAAATATACTGCAGCAGAAATAAAAATACAACTGAACCAATACAACAACGTACGGTTCCTCATGTGATTAATATCGATCATCTTTCATCATCCTTCGTGCCGACCCTGTGTTATGATCCCAAAACCTGGATGCAAAAACAGACATCCACCCCCCGAATACTCGGGGGTTAGCAAAACTCCACTGTTTTGCTAGTGCAAGAGCAAAGTGCAAAATACGAGCCATACAATTTACATTCCACGAATAACAATAACCAGGAATCCTCAAAGATCCAAACGTAACGAAAAGTACTTCCCGAGGCAAGAGTTTGGGTAAAACATTCCAAAACCGAAAGATCACAAATCAAGGGAAACAATTTATAAAACGGTTTAAAATGCCATCGAGAGTTTGAATAGAAAACAATTTAGGATTACCGAATCCTTATCTTTCAAAAATCAACAGGGGTCACAACCCAAAGGTTTTGTTTTCACAAATGAAACCAACAACAATACACAGTGTTAAAACCCACGTCACGTGTCCTCGACGGACATAAAATACACACGCACCCATGAAGTTTCACTCGTGAATCCAGGGCGAAACCATTGGACTCCCTCGACGGCCCCGTCGAACCCTCCCGAGGTGAGCAAACACATTCACAAAACATACACACGCACTCATGAAGTTTCATTCATAAATTTAGGGCTCTAACATTGGACTCCCTCCGTGGCCCCGTCGAACTCTCCCGAGGTGAGCAAACACATCACAAAACATACACACGCACTCGCATCGCCTAGGACCGGGACGAAGCCACAAATCCCACTCGAGGCCCCGTCGGACCCTCCCGAGCTGGCTAGCGAAACAAATCACGCACAAGCATCGCCTAGGAGCGGGACGAAGCCAAGAATCCAACTCGAGGCCCCGTCGGACCCTCCCGAGTTGGCTAGCGAAACATTCAAGCACACAAGTCGCCTAGGACTGGGACGAAGCCACAAATCCCACTCGAGGCCTCGAAGGACCCTCCCGAGCTGGCTAGCGAAACAATCATGTACAAATAACATATCACACCAAGGATATCCAAACAATTCACCGAGAGGCATCAAACACTTAGCAAAATACCACGTCAAACCATAACGCACCGAAAAGAGATAATATATGTATATATATATATATATATTATCAAAACACAACAACAACAACAACAAGCGAATTCATAGGGTTCATTTAACCATTCACGGAGCACAATATTCACAAAACACACGCGTTTTGAAAGTGAGCCCTTAACGAGGCTAAACCGAATCTTTCGAAAGTTAAAATCAAACGATCAAACAAACACATAGAGACGATCACTAATTATCATATCCACAAGACAAGAATTGTATGGACAAGGTACTTGCCTCGAATAACCACAACGCGGAGAATCGACCAAAGTAGGTTGGCACGAACCGACTACGAACCCGCCGACTCCACCGAACGCCAACTCGCGATAATAAACTACGAAGGAAAATAACAACAACGAAAATGAATTCCAAAGTACGACCCAAAGCTTCTAAATTCAAGGAACAAACGACGAAAGTTCAAGGGTTTCCCCTAAAACGTCCAAGAACACGAATTGACCCGACAAAACATGAAAATAGAATTCCCAACCGAAATATGGATATTAAATCCATAGGATATGTTTAAAAACATCATTTTACAACAATCGGTTCGTCAAAAACGGATGGAAAACGAAACAAGAACAAATCCTCCAAAAAGTCAACTCAGGGGAAATCAAGAAATATACCTTGATTCGACGAAGAACAATGGATTAAATGATGTTAAACACATGAATAATACTAAGATTAATCATACCCATCATAGATTAATCAACAATACGGAACGAATCGGACAAAAACCCAAAACCCCCCAAAATTTCCCAAAGATAGGGTTCTAGAAAATCTAACCTTGATTCGTTGGATCAAAGGATGTTATGGAATGATCAATCAATTATATGAACTCAAGAAATTCATGGATTTTTTGTTTAATAACATGGCTTCGCCTCCTCCAAAACTCCAGCCGCGGACAAAAAAGAAAGGAAATGAAAAATGAGTGAAAATGCGACTGCTTTGTCATATTTATACTGGGCCGGACTAGTGTGCGCTAGCCTTCCCGGACTAGCATGCGCTATCGGACAGTATCGGCCCAGAACCCTTGAATGGGGCCCGCACAACCCGGCACTGCTGACAAAACCTGCCGACCAAGGCCTGCCCGCCCAACCCCAATAGCGTGCGCTGCACGGACGCTAGCGCGCGCTAGCCAACCTGTCGAGAGCCCTCTGGACTAAACTGCTCGGTCAGGTAACGTGCGCTAGCTGACTGACAGCGTGCGCTACACCTGCCGGTTAGCGTGCTCTACGACAGACAGTAGCATGCACTACCTGTCGATCCTTTCCGAGTCCAGAACCTCAGAAACCCCTCTGCCCAAATCCGATAGCGTACGCTGGCCGCTCGGCAGCGTGCGCTACACCTGACGAGCTAGCGTGCGCAGCCTTCCGGCAGTAACGTGCGCTACGTCGGTTCCTGCCGCGCCTGCCCATCCAGTGCCCAGCACTTCCGACAGTGCCTGCCGCACCTGTCCGGCCAGTGCTCAACCGTCATGACCCGACGACTCGATTTCCGAAAACGCACGGAACGAACACGACAAAAAGCTCGCGGACAACATCATCGACCCAAAATGAAATACCATGCAACAATTAATCACACGCGACCATGAAAAGGGGTCAAGACAACAAATACGAATGTGGATACCCACAACTTTGGGTAAATTACAAAATGGCCCAAAATGCCCAAAAATCACATTATGTGATCGAATAACAAAACCGAAGTTCACAATACGTCTAACAAAGTTAAATGGACTTACGGGAAACTCGAAACAGCAGTTTCGAATGAGATTCGCAAGAATCGAACTCGAGTGCGGAAAAGTCGCTACGAAGCACGTAACTCAAGAAAAAAACACCGAAACGAACTCGGATGTCAAAAAGTGCAGAATTAATCATTCTCAGAATGATGAAACGGTCCCAAGCGAGTTGTCAAAACGGACTCTCACCAAAAAAAAAAATTACTGGAAATCGAATTTGCGGATATTACATACTACCCTCCTTGAAAGAAGTTTCATCCCGAAACTTAAAACAAGTAGGGAGAAGCAATCTCCCGCTAGGAAAACTCAACGAGATACACAAGAAATGCGTAACTTACGCCCAACATAGAAATGTTACAAGCAACGCAGAGGAATATACGGCGTGACACATAATAAAACCAACAAGTGACAAGCGTCATCAAACAGATAATACAATCAAGTCGATTATCCGAATAATCTCATAACACAAAGTACCTATCACAAGGAAACACGCACAGTCGAGAAAACAGAAATAAACACAAAACGATCCACAAGGATAATCACAAACAATTCGGACTACGCCGAAATCCTCATAACCACAATAGGCATCTACATGTCCTTTCGGAGCAGGGATGCAACCTCGATCCCCCAAATCTCTCAGTTACCATCTCGCATTGCACGGCTCAGTGACCCACCTGGACACACTCGAAACAACTGACTAACAGTGAACGACAATTCTTCGCGGTATGAGATCAGGCAACAACAGTCAGACAACCCCGATCGAACAACAACGATCGAAAAACAACGACCAAATAACAATAGTCAGACAACAACGATCAAATAACAATGATGGAACAACAATGATCGAATGACAATGGTCGAACAATGACTCCGAAGTTCACACTTCAACTCAAGACATCAAAAGAACTAGTGGAACCAAAAGATGTTACTTCCGGACAAGGTTCACAAGAATCGAACTGAACTCAGAAAGGTCACAGCGATAATCAGATCGACCCAAAACAAGATCACAGCTCGTTCGAACAATGAAATTGAAGTACAGAACAAGTTCAGAAAGTATCAAAAAACACGAGCGATTCGATAGACTTGAGAAAAAGGAAATGCAGAAGTCCAAAACAATACGGGTATTACATTCGACCTTTTATAAAAGAAGGTCGTCCCCGCAACTCACAATAACAGAAACAAGGCAACAACACAAAGGTAGCTGATGGAAACATTCCCCATGGGCCTCTTAGAGCCGATCCTGATATCTGTGCTGAAGTTCGTGCCCCTAAAGACTCGGAACTCAACTCGCAAAACTGGATCCTGTGTCTCTCGGGTCCACACTTGAAATGCGTTACTGACGAGAAGGACAATTGGTACGTGCATGCCCCCGGCACACCACGGTTGAAACACCTCAGCTCGGCATACCGAATATACAAATGCTCGATACAATGGAATATAACATCACAAAACAACAAACCAGAAATGCCAATTCCACACAACATATCAACGTAAGGTAGCCCGCATACACAGAATCATAGCTACGACGGCATCGTTTGGCGATCTCAACGGCCCGAATGATAACCAGCACATAATCACAAAACATCATACAAGTATTACCGGACCACAAACAGGAACGATAGGTTTTTAAAAATGAAAACCACCTTTGAAAAAAAGTGATTTTGGAAACACTATTTGATCTTGAGTATCACCCTTCAAAAAGTAGCACAGACACCATTATCGAGACTTTGAAAACCATCTCGTGCTTGATAAAACGAGGGCACTTCCCTTTTGGTGAAAGACTTTCAGAAATATTCGACCCTCGGCTCTAAGCAAAACATTTCTAAATAATTGAAAATATCTCAAAATATTTTTGGTCCTCAAATGGAAAATTTTTAAAATATATTGCGGCACTAGAAAGCACCTTGAAAACACCGCAAGAAAATAATTCGTTTTAAAATTACGCCTCGAAATTTAATTTTCTAAGATACTCAATGTTTTCAAAAATTCAATAGGTCAGAATGCCCAAAACTCACAAAATCCTTTATCAAACCGTGATAAAGCATTCAAGGCCAAAGTGCCAAAACTCGATTTAGGGAATCGGTTTTACGAATTAGAACTCAGTTTGCAAAATACTGAAAGTCATTTTGAAAGGACTCACGCAGTGGATAAAATACAGTTCGAAAATACATTAGCAGCGACACCGCTCCTCATATAAATAAAATATTACAATCGAATACCCACATATCACGGAATCAAAATCCACAGAAGGATTCAATCAACCAACGATATAATCATACAAACAGCTTATGTCACACGAGGTACAACACAAATAAGGGAGACTTACATCCATAGGTCGCACGAAGATGATGATCGCCCCACGATACTAATCACGACCAACAGACTCAGACGAAGCATCGCGACACGACTCAGTCAGACAAAATCCGACTAGACAAAACTCAACCGACACCACTAAACCTGACAGCCTAGGTTTCCACAACCTAATCTCCGATACCATTTATGTAACACCCCTAATCCACTCAGGGATATTACACGCCGTAGAACCTTTCCTCAAGGATCTACCAGGCTGGTAAACAACGTCGAACATTTCAACAATGCCTTTAAGGCTAAAATGACTCAGTATACCAATTTGGTCTTTCAATAAATACATACAACTCAATACGTGCCCACGTAGGGGTCTAAATACAAAACGCTCCCGTACAACGGGGAAAAATATACTGCAGCGGAAATAAAAATACAACTGAACCAATACAACAACGTACGGTTCCTCATGTGATTAATATCGATCATCTTTCATCATCCTTCGTGTCGACCCTGTGTTATGATCCCAAAACCTGGATGCAAAAACAGACATCCACCCCCCGAATACTCGGGGGTTAGCAAAACTCCACTGTTTTGCTAGTGCAAGAACAAAGTGCAAAATACAAGCCATACAATTTACATTCCACGAATAACAATAACCAGGAATCCTCAAAGATCCAAACGTAACGAAAAGTACTTCCCGAGGCAAGAGTTTGGGTAAAACATTCCAAAACCGAAAGATCACAAATCAAGGGAAACAATTTATAAAACGGTTTAAAATGCCATCGAGAGTTTGAATAGAAAACAATTTAGGATTACCGAATCCTTATCTTTCAAAAATCAACAGGGGTCACAACCCAAAGGTTTTGTTTTCACAAATGAAACCAACAACAATACACAGTGTTAAAACCCACGTCACGTGTCCTCGACGGACATAAAATACACACGCACCCATGAAGTTTCACTCATGAATCCAGGGCGAAACCATTGTACTCCCTCGACGGCCCCGTCGAACCCTCCCGAGGTGAGCAAACACATTCACAAAACATACACACGCACTCATGAAGTTTCATTCGTAAATTTAGGGCTCTAACATTGGACTCCCTTCGTGGCCCCGTCGAACCCTCCCGATGTGAGCAAACACATCACAAAACATACACACGCACTCGCATCGCCTAGGACCGGGACGAAGCCACAAATCCCACTTGAGGCCCCGTTGGACCCTCCCGAGTTGGCTAGCGAAACAAATCACGCACAAGCATCGCCTAGGACCGGGACGTAGCCACGAATCCCACTCGAGGCCCAGTCGGACCCTCCCGAGCTGGATAGCCAAACAATCAAGCACACACGTCGCCTAGGACTGGGACGAAGCCACAAATCCCACTCGAGGCCTCGAAGAACCCTCCCGAGCTGGCTAGCGAAACAATCATGTACAAATAACATATCACTCCAAGGATATCCAAACAATTCACCGAGAGGCATCAAACACTTAGCAAAACACCACGTCAAACCATAACGCACCGAAAAGAGATAATATGTGTATATATATATAAGCAAAACACAACAACAACCAGCGAATTCATAGGGTTCATTTAACCATTCACGGAGCACAATATTCACAAAACACACGCGTTTTGAAAGTGAGCCCTTAACGAGGCTAAACCGAATCTTTTGAAAGTTCAAATCAAACGATCAAACAAACACATAGAGACAATCACTAACTATCATATCCACAAAACAAGAATTGTATGGACAAGGTACTTGCCTCGAATAACCACAACGCGGAGAATCGACCGAAGTAGGTTGGCACGAACCGACTATGAACCCGCCGACTCCACCGAATGCCAACTCACGATAATAAACTACGAAGGACAATAACAACAACGAAAATGAATTCCAAAGTACGACCCAAAGCCGCTGAATTCAAGGAACAAACGACAAAAGCTCAAGGGTTTCCCCCGAAATGGCCAACAACACGAATCGACCCGACAAAACATGAAAATGGAATTCCCAACCGAAATATGGATATTCAATCCATAGTATATGTTTAAAACATCATTTTACAACAATCGATTTGTAAAAAATGGATGGAAAATGAAATCAAGAACAAATCCTCCAAAAAGTCAACTCGAAGGAAATCAAGAAATATACCTTGATTCGACGAAGAACAATGGATTAAATGATGTTAAACACATGAATAATACTAAGATTAATCATACCCATCATGGATTAATCAACAATACAGAACGAATCGGACAAAAACCCAAAAACCCCAAAATTTCCCAAAGATAGGGTTCTAGGAAATCTAACCTTGATTCGCTCGATCAAAGGATGTTATGGAATGATCAATCAATGATATGAACTCAAGAACTTCATGGATTTTTTGTTTAACAACATGGCTTCGCCTCCTACGAAACTCCATCCACGGACAGAAAAGAAAAGAAATGAAAAAGGAGTGAAAATGCGAATGCTCTGTCACATTTATACTGGGCCGGACTACCGTGCGCTAGCCTTCCGGGACTAGCGTACGCAATCAGCGAGTATCAGCCCAGAACCCACGGCCGGGGCCCGCACGACCCGGCATTGCTGACAAAACCTGCCGACCAAGGCCTGCCCGCCCGACTCCGATAGCGTGCGCTGCGCGGACGCTAGCGCGCGCTAGCCAACCTGTCCAGAGCCCTCTGGAGTAAACTGCTCGGCCAGGTAACGTGCGCTAGCTGGCCAACAGCATGCGCTACACATGCCGGTTAGCGTGCGTCACGACCGACAGTAGCGTGCACTACCTGCCGATCCTTCCCGAGTCCAGAACCTCAGAAACCCCTCTGCCCAAATCCGATAGCGTACGCTGGCCGGTCGGCAGCGTGCGCTACACCTGCCGAGCTAGCGTGCGTAGCCTTCCGGCAGTAACGTGCGCTATGTTGGTTCCTGCCGCGCCTGCCCGTCCAGTGCCCAGCACTTCCGACAGTGCCCGCCGCACCTGTCTGGCCAGTGCTCAGCCGTCATGACCCGACGACTCGATTTCCAAAAACGCGCGGAACGAACACGACAAAAAGCTTGCCGACAACATCATCGACCCAAAATGAAATACCATGCAACAATTAATCACACTCGTCCATGAAAAGGGGTCAAGACAACAAATATGAATGCGGATACCCACAACTTTGGGTAAATTACAAAATGGCCCAAAACGCCCGAAAATCACAATACGTGATCGAATAACCAAACCGAAGTTCACAACACGTCTAACAAAGTTAAACGGACTTACAGGAAACTCGAAACAGTAGTTTCGAACGAGATTCACAAGAATCGAACTCGAGTGCGGAAAAGTCGCTACGAAGCACGGAACTCAACAAAACAACACCGAAACGAACTCGGATGTCCAAAAGTGCAGAATTAATCATTCTCAGAATGATGAAACGGTCCCAAGAGAGTCGTCAAAATGGACTCTCGCCAAGAAAATAAAATTTCTTAATGATAAATTGCATTTTATTTTCTTCGATTGTCTTCCTAATCTATAATGATCAATTGCACTTTATTTTTTTTGATTGTCTTAAATACAAACTTATCAATAACTCTATAATTTTAGTTTGTAATATTTATGTTTAAGAGCCTAATCAAATCTATTTTCAAAGTGAGAACTATAACTTAACAATTATATACATACAATCCATATAAGTGTTTAGAGAGTTAGATGTCATGCATGATTAGCAAACTGAACATAAGAAATCATTAGAGTTTGAAAGAGATATACCTCACGCATACGGCTTTGGCGATTTCAGGACCTCATGCATACGGGTTGGGCGATTTCCAGACTCGAATTCGTTACGATAAATAAATTACATATAAATATTTATTTACAATCACAGCCTGTCAAATTACATTCTAGAGTTGAATAATACATATTGAAATAAAGTTGGTAAAGAATTCGAGTCCAGAATATACAACTTTTCAGCATGATAAGAATAGCTCCAAGTTCCATATTGTTAGACCTAATTTAATTGCTGCCATTTTCAGGAAACAATTTAGTGGTATATTTTGATCAGATAATAATAATCTTTATAATTATCTTAACAAATCAAGAATTTTGTATGGGTTAGACATTTATTATTTTTCAAATTCTACAAATCCGTATATTTGAGTTTATCCTATCTAGCATAACATAATAATAACCAAATTTATTGATTTGTTAGCTAAAATTATGGAATAATGTTAAAAGCCGATTTATTGAATATGAGTGAATATTCTGATTCGGTCTATTTATGAACCAATTGATGTAATAGTTAAGAGCACAAATCCGAGCGTATTAGACCATGTCGGTGATGGTCGGTACTTTCAGGATAGGGCTATTCTTTCTCCGACCAATGAGATCGTCCAGGAAGTAAATGATTATATAATGTCTCTTTTACCTGGAGATGCCACAAAATTCATGAGTTCAAATAGCATATGCCCTGGCAAAGATGATACCGTCAATAGAGAAGATGTCTATTCTGTCGAGTTCCTGAACACTATAAGGACTTCTGGGATACCAAATCATATAATTTGACTTAAGGTCGGTTGTCCTATAATGCTTCTTAGAAATATTGACCAGTCTGCCGAGATTTGTAATGGAACTAGATTGATTGTTACTGCGATTGGCAAGCACGTTATTGAGGTGATAAGTGTCAGTTTTGTACACTTATCCATGGTTTTTATCGATAAAATTCACCCATAATTGAGCTAGTCTACTCGTTTTTTGCTTTTAATTAATTAGTTTTAATAATTTTATTTTTATCGGATGATGATCGGATTAAATAACTGATTTACTCAAGAAATAACATGTTTATTAAATATTCTCTTTGTTGAATTTTGATATATTCATGTTGTAGGGCTTTCCGAGATGAATTCGGCAGTCTTTACGGATTCAAAATCAGAGTTATATATCAAAAGTTATCATCCGAAGAAGATTTGGGGGCAAAAACGCAAAGTCTGAGAAATTCTGGGCTGAAAACGTAACTATCAAAGCATCAAGTGAGCAAATTTACGAAGCCAAGTTACGGCCGTAACTATAGAAGGTTACGGCCGTAAGTCATCCTAGTTACGGCCGTAACTCCTGAATGTTACGGCCGTAACTCTTGACAGATTGTTATGATTTGTCTAATTTTTTATACTTTTTGTGTATTATTGAGGGGATGGATGGCATTGATCCGATCTAATGTAATAATGCTGGAGTTTTGGAGCTATTAGATGACGTTAGGTGTATAAATAGACCCCTTAGATCATTCATCATTCATCATTCATCTTATAATTTTTCATTTTTTTGTAAACTTTTCTTTTTGTGTGAAGAACACACTTGTGTTCTTGAGTGATATTTGTAAGTGTGGTATAGCATATGTTGTTCAGAGAGTTTATTGCTTCTATCTCCTTTATCTACTAAGGGAGTTAGGATCAATTCTTTCTCTTGATTCAACTAATAATGACCACCAAAGCTTGTAATATGTGTAATAAACCCTTCATGGACTAAGTAACCTTTAGTTGGGATTATAAACAAGGTTAGTCATGTTATTTATGTTTGTATAAAGATCTATTGTGAATTACTTATTATTGTGTGTGATTTTCATTGTTTTAACAATCTTTATTTATTTGGCCAATAAATGACGATATTTATGGTCTTCATATGTTTCGAAAGAAAATATGTTTGATTAGATCAAATGATCTTCACTCTAAGTTGTTCTAGGGGATAGAAATATACCTCTAGTCCTTAGATGATTCTTTGAGTTGTTTTCATAAATCCTAATGCTATGTATTGAAGCCAATCAACATGAAAATATAGTGGATTGATTCAATATGTAAGGGGCGTTTTATAGTTCGAAAGAGAAACCGTCTTTTTAAGGAAAATCGAATCTACACAACATAATAAGTAAATTCATCTTATGATCTCCTATACATCTTTTATAACTAATGACGAACTAAGTTTGTAATCCCAACTATTTCATTTTATCGTTAATCAATCTATTATTATTGCAATCATTTTATTTCCTTAAAATATTAGAACTATTAATGCATTTACTTTGCAAATATTAAACCAAACTTTTTAATTGTGTGTTTCACTCATATTAGTATCTATAAAAATAGACTAATAGTGTATAATTCAAATTATAACCAAACTTCCTTGTGGGATCGATAAACCGGACTCAAAAAGTCCACTTTACTACTTGATACGATATCGTGCACTTGCGATAGTTACACTAAAAACGTGTCAAGTTTTTGGCGCCGTTGCCGGGGAAGTATAAGTTAAATTTGAAATCTTACATTGTAAACTATTTTATAGGTATAAATTTCTCGACGTTATAACTTAGTACTCAATTGTGTTTGTCCGGTCAAGTGGCGGATAACGGTACTCCGTGACTATTAAAGTCGGATTTTTCAGTTTCCCACAACAACTGATATTTGTAGATATTTTCTTTAATTATTTTCATTGTCTTTTTATTTATTTATTTTTTTATCATGGAAGAAACTTTGAATAAAATCGAAAAATGATTTCCCTTTCTAAGCAAAAATGCAATTTTAAAAATTTACAAGGCAAGGCTTGAAAGGATGAGGTTGCTTATGAATAAAAGCATACCTTTTGACATAAGATTCATAATCGAAGCCAAAGTAAGAATAGAGGGTGAATTCAAAGAAACACCGACTAGATTTTTACCAGGGCTAGGAAAAAGTTCATATGCCAAGAAACGACGAGCAAACATGATAGCCGTTTGTTATAAATGTGCTAGATGGAACTGTAATTTAAAATGTCGATCTTTAGAAATTCCATCTACAAATAGAGTGTAATAGCCCAAAAACGGTGGCTATTACAGTTCCGTGGACCCCTACCGGGACCCACCAGGCGATATCACGATATACACTTACAACCTGACAACGTGGCACCGTACCACAATATTTATCAAAACTCCGATGTGGAGTATAAGTTATACATGTCTTTAATATGAGCAAACGTGCATAGGATCCAAATTCGGTACAGACCATATGACGATGGGCAATACCTAACAGATTATAGTACATTCATCCGACACAAAGTAAAATGAAATTCATAATAAAACATAACCGAACATCAAAAGACTCGGGGCCCCCGAAATAGCATACTTCAAAACCCTCCGTCGCCATTGTGCTCCTCCTGTGCCTTGCCCTTTCCTCGCCCTGAAATACAAGTATTTCGCCCCAAACCACATGGTCAGCTATACATGATAATAATTCTCATGACATTATACAATTCATATATATACGGATCTCAAAGAAAACAATCGACTACTGAATATACCCCGCAGGCGTATAAACAGTCAGTCCCAACTGTCGAACATAACCAAATATACGAACGACCATATAATATGGCTCAAGACGGACGTCACAGTACGCCCAATCCGGAAATGTGTCCGTGCACATGTCTACCACGTATACGGAATCCAAAATATACGTGGGACGATGTACCTAATTAGCCTCATGAACTACGTCTCGTGTGCACGATCTAAATGCGGAAAACATCCACGCATGATCATCAAGTTCCGGCTAAAAATCCTACACACAACTAATCGGCACGCAGATATGACTCCAGAGATGTCACGATACAACATGACAACGAAACTCAACGAATTACACCTTAATCAAGGAATCGAACGACTCACCGAAGTGTCAACAAAGCTCAAAAGGACCAACGGTAACAAGAATGGTAATTTCGGGTATATCATCCCAACACCATGATGATACGATCAAGGGCATCGACATATCACGAATCATAGATTATCAGAACATTTCATACACACGAAACACATAATAATCACAAGAATTCAACCATCATTATAACCAGGCAAGATAACTTGCCTCAATTCCGTAGATGAATAATCCTTCTTTGAATGATCAAACGAACGGTATCCTCATCTAACAATACTCACGTGAACAAGCAACCTTGAATGAAATGTAATTCATTCAACAACACATTCGTACGATAACGGTATTATTACATAAACAATATTCGTAAATTTACTTGAATAAATCAATTATCCTATTGATCACTTTAATGTTCCAATTATAAATCATCATATGTTTATCATGTTCATTCACATATTCCAACATTAATGTCAAATACTTGAAGTCCAGTTTATTACCAATGTAACATTGTGAAAACATCTTTTTAAATCATCGGCACTTCCGATTACGATATAAGTTTGTGTTTAATTACGTTCTTCATCATTTTACCAACGATTACATTAAAACTGATTACTCTATGAAGCATAAGTTCAAGTTTTTAGTGAACTAAGAACATCATCTTAATTTACGTCTCTTAACACACACGGATTAATGAAATGGAATTCGGCTACTCATCTACCGCATTTGTATCACCATGTTCAATACAATCCTCTTAAGAACATTATCAACATATTAATGTAGTGATTAACACCCTTTTAAGTTATCAACGAAATCGATTAACTTGAGCATATGAAGATTATAACTTCATTCTATCAAAATCCATTGTTTCACTTTTGAAGAATTTATTAAAAGCCTAGTTATATCATTGGATACTTAGAATTCTAAAAATAACTTCATCCCATCTTGTGAAAATTATCTTCCAAAGGGTTAACATAATTCTTCCAACAATTTATTACAAAGGTATTGGTTTAGAGGCCAAAATTATGGTTCCATATTACCTTCAAGAATCAATTGAATGTTCAAGACAAGATTAGTACCTCTCACCTCTAATCATTAAGGATTTCATCCCTAACATGTTCCTAGTGTTGAGACTATAATCATCTTCCGATTATCATGTTATAAATCCAGTTTTATCTATCATTATCAACACAACCATATTATGAAGTTATAATAAATCAAGAAGTAATAATAGTACTCCTAATGTTGATCCTCCCTTAGTTTGAGCATGATTCAATTAA
The DNA here is from genome assembly GCA_033398695.1 of Orobanche coerulescens. Taxonomy (NCBI): domain Eukaryota; kingdom Viridiplantae; phylum Streptophyta; class Magnoliopsida; order Lamiales; family Orobanchaceae; genus Orobanche; species Orobanche coerulescens. Next base: position 127,348,636 of record CM065811.1, on the reverse strand, counting down.
TTTATCATGTTTTACACTAACTTAAATGTAATATCCTAGAATTTCACTATGAATTTTTCGCATTATTTTATCTGGGATGTACTGTACAGAGTGGGACCGACACGATATGAGTGGATAATTTTGGAAACCGTGACAGTCGTGCCAGTATGTCTATCGAGGGTATTTTGATTCTAGGATATTACATGCTTGTTGTGTTTTCGATGTCGGATATACCGTATGAGTATTTGTATGATTTTTGTACTTGGTCGACAGTTGTAATTGAGGATATCGTGCATCAGACGTACCGTATGAGAATACTTTCGGGATTTCGTATATGTGTTCAGTATGTCGTATGTTCATATTTGTTATGTCGAGACGTTGGACAGGAATTGCTGGAAACGTCTAAGTATGGATCTCTTAACGTACGTTAAGACTTTGAGATAACGTACGCTAAGTGGTACGTGTTACGTACGTTAAGCGTAAGGTATTACGTACGTAACAAGAGGAATCAGACAGTTGGGCCCGGTGTCGGCAGCTTTCGGCGCGGATGTGGACAGGTGAGTCAACGGATGGAGTTACATACGTTATACAGGGTGTATTACGTACGTAATATGAGTATAATACTGTAGCAAGTCAACGTACGTATTACGTACGCAATGGATTAAGTGTTACGTACGTTACGGGGCGGCTGGCCGAGTCATGGCCGAGATGACCTGGATAGCCGAGCATGGCCGGCAGTGACTCGCTGGGGGCTAGGACTGGCCGATTACGTACGTAGGCAGTGGCCGGTTACGGCCGTAATGGCCGATTACGTACGTAAGGGAGCTGCCGGTTACGTACGTAAGGGTGCCGAACGAACTGGACAGTGAGGTAGGCCACGGCCGGCTACGTACGTAAGGACCCTCCGGTTACGTACGTAACTGGCCGACAGGTCTCGGTCTATATAAGGCCTGGACCGAGTCATCTGCTAATTTCTTCGTTTTTATTCGTTCCTTCCGCGATTTCTTCAGCAAATATGATGGTTTTGAGTAGAATAAACTTATAACAACATGTTTTGGAAGTTGGAATCATGGATTAACATCATCCTCCACCCGGATCGAAGGTAAGAACACATGAACTTTTGGTTTTTGGATGTTCTTGAAGTTTCTTGGTGTTTTGGCCGATTTGCTCCATTTTGATTCAGATTATTGGTAGAACTTGATTGTATACTCGTAATCATTCAATACTCTTGAAGTTTTGTGGAACAAATTCGAGTATTTCTTCGAATAATCGATTGAATTGGATTCTGCCTTCAAAGTGTTCGATGAAATGCCTCAATGAGTTGAACTTGGGAAATTCTATACGTTTTCGTATGAATGATGGTTGAATTGATATTGCTGTGATGATTCTTGGTATTTACGAGAATTTTGTTAAGGGAAGGTAATGAATTGGTGACCAAATGATTCGATTATGTTGTTATGATTATGGAATCGTAATATTCTCGATGTTCTTGGTAGTTTGTTGCGATTCATGATGTTATGAGAAGTATATATGTTGAAGACATTGTTAGGACTATTGAACACCGAATTTCGGCTTGTGTTCACAATGTTAAGAGTTGATACGGTTTGGTTTCGTATGATCGATATGTCGTTGAACCATCGAGTTTGATTAGTTGGTCATTTCGGTTGTCGATTGTTATTGAACGTATCGTTAATTGATTATTGCATTAGGTTGAGTTTAGTGATCGTTGAAGTTAGCCGTTGTGCTGCGGACGAGTCGGGGCTGCGGAGCTTGTAGATGAAGACGACGGGACTAGTAACAACTTCATCGTATTGGTATCAAGGCAAGTTATGCTTGCTCAGTTCATAATGTTAATAAATGATTTCATTTTATTTCATTTATGATTCATATAGCAATGGTATTATGGAATATATGAATTGTCGGAATGGTGGTATGTAAGATAAATCATAATGTATATGATTTTAAGGATGTCTAGTGGAAATGGGAACATGAATTATAATTTGGTCTATTGCATGAGAAGTTGTATATCAAGGTTAGTTATCGTGTCGATGTTGAACTCGGGATGGTGGTTTGGTATTAGTTGTGGACTCATTTCATTTTGATTGTCGGATAAACCGTATTCGCTCGGGCGGTTGGTCGTGGAAAGGTTAGCGTCTCCAGCTTGAGGTAAATTAATATTGTTAGATTATGATAATCATCATGTTGCATTATTGCATGTGTGTGTTGATATTTCATGCGGTGAGTGTGCACCATTGTTTGTTACGTTTTGTAATGTGCTCTTCCTTTGAGCTGTGATCTGTTGGGCCGATGTGTTAGGGGATAAGACCTATATGGCACCTATGTTCCGGGGTATTCCTGTGTGGATACTTTCGTGACCCTTGGTTGCGACCTTGGGGTATTTTGTGATTGCATGAACTGTGTTAGGGGATAAGACCTATATGGCACCTATGTTCCGGAGTATTCCTGTGAGATGCTTCCGTGACCCTTGGCTGCTGCCTTGGGGTTTATGTGTTAATATGATATGCATTGTTGAGCATGATGTGGACTGTTGTCTGATGGAAATACGACATTGTGGTCGTGTCGATCTTTCATGATCGAGTTACTGTTGCTCTTTTGGGAAGTCTTCCGATCCTTGATGGATATGCGATTTTTTGAGATTTGTTGTCATGTTGTATCGTGGCATATTTGGAGTCAGATACGTTCTGATCGTTCATGTGTAGGATTTTCGGGACGGACACGTGTAGCATGTGTTGGTTTCGACCTCATATTGAACCGTGCACACGAGACGTACTTCGTGAGGCTGATTAGGTACGAGACCAGACGGGTACCTGATCAATACCCGTGGTTGGCTTGTACACGGACACATGTCTGGAACGAGCGTATCGTGACGTCCACCTTGAGTCTTAGTGATTGGTCGTTCACAGTCCATGTATAATTGTATCTATTCGATATTCGGTTTGTCTTTGAAATCCCGTATATATGATTTTTATATGGTTGACGATTTTATTCTCTCGTGTATCTGTCCCCGTTGATCCTTTTCTGATCTCGTTTGGAGTTACCTTATCGATGGTCAACTCATTGATATCGATCCTTTATAAATCTCGTTTGGAGTTCACCCTGTCATTGGTAATCTCGTTCATTATTGATCCTTATTGATTCCGTTTGGGAGTTGTCTCACCGTTGGTATTCTTGGTTATTAGTCCTTGATTGATGTTATTGGAGTTTACCGTGTCGTCGGTATTCTCGGTTGTCGATTCCTTATTGATCTTGTTGGAGTTACCACATCATGGTATTCTCGTTCGTGGTTGATCCTTTGTCGATCTTTTGAGGAACTATCATGTCGTTGATATTTCCGTTGTGATGCATTGATTGTTATCATTATTGAGTGTGTGAGCATTTATGCTTTGTATTGATATCCGGGACTTGCCATTGTTTCGGGACAGTTTATTTGCAGATGCATCGTGTGATATCAGTTCCTATCAGTATTGGGTTCCGATTGTGCGACCCAGCCGGCAGAATCGAACTTGACCAGATTATTCTCTACTCGAGATATGTTTATGTTTGGAAATCTTGGTAGTGTTTCGGATACGATACAGGATTATATTTGAATTCGTTCATTACTTAAGTACACGAGGCGTGGGAAATGGTAAGAATTGATTGTTATGGTTATGATAGGTTGGTAAGGTTACTTCGGTAAAATACATGGGGAATGTTCTTACTCTGTAGATTACATTGATATGTAATTGTTTTTGTGATGTGATCGTTATCATTGTTGAGTATTATGGCTGACCCCGTCGTGGGCTTTATCTTTTAGGTCCTCGGAGTTCGAGCTAGTAGCGGTCGTGAAGGGATGAGCTTTCCGGTGATACTGGCTATGGCGTGATTGTTGGGATTATGTATTCTTTCTGGTTTTCTAATTCCGCTGCAAATGTAATTAATTATGTTTTTATCCGCTGCGTGTGTATATTTAAAATGGCTTTGATTCTTTGAACCGTGTTTTTATCCGCCGCGTGTGTGTGTACTTTCAAAGGGCCTTTTGACATTTTTTAAACGCTTGCGAAAATGATTTTAGCCTTGTGGGTTCCAATATGGGGCCCACGGCGCCGTAATATTCGGTCGGTTTTGGGGTGTTACGTAAATTGGTATCGAGCTTGGGTTTCGTGAAACCCGGCGTGTGTGTTATGTGGCTCTACCGGTGCGGTAGTAGCGTGACGTTTGAAAATGATTTTCTGACTTTTGAGTCAAACCGATTTTGGAGGTTTCAAAATTTTTGAAATATTTTCAAATTGCTGTAATTGCGATGCCGGTGTGTTGTTAGTGTGTTGAGACTTTGTATAGGAGTCGTATGCTGGTATCACGGAAGATCATCGACTTCACGGACCTGTAAGTATGTTCTTTCAGTTATTTCAGTTTTGATGATGATTATTTGAGTATGGTGTCGTGATTTTGAGATATTTTGGGATTGATATACTAATTATAACAGGTGTTGAGTTTCGAGGACGAAACTTATTTAAGTGGGTGTATATGTAATATCCTAGAATTTCACTCTGAATTTTTCGCATTATTTTATCTGGGATGTACTGTACAGAGTGGGACCGACACGATATGAGTGGATAATTTTGGAAACTGTGACAGTCGTGCCAGTATGTCTATCGAGGGTATTTTGATTCTAGGATATTACATGCTTGTTGTGTTTTCGATGTCGGATATACTGTATAAGTATTTATATGATTTCTGTACTTGGTCGACAGTTGTAATTGAGGATATCGTGCATCAGACGTACCGTATGAGAATACTTTCTGGATTTCGTATATGTGTTCAGTATGTCGTATGTTCATATTTGTTATGTCGAGACGTTGGACAGGAATTGATGGAAACGGCTAAGTAAGGATCTCTTAACGTACGTTAAGACTTGAGATAACGTACGCTAAGTGGTACGTGTTACGTACGTTAAGCGTAAGGTATTACGTACGTAACAAGAGGAATCAGACAGTTGGGCCCGGTGTCGGAATCTTTCGGCGCGGATGTGGACATGTGAGTCAACGGATGGAGTTACGTACGTTATACAGGGTGTATTACGTACGTAATACGAGTATAATAGCAAGTCAACGTACGTATTACGTACGCAACGGATTAAGTGTTACGTACGTTACGGGGCGGCTGGCCGAGTCGTGGCCGAGATGACCTGGATGGCCGAGCATGGCCAGCAGTGACTCGATGGGGGCTAGGACTGGCCGATTACGTACGTAGGTAGTGGTCGGTTACGGCCGTAATGGCCAATTACGTACGTAAGGGAGCTGCTGGTTACGTACGTAAGGGTGCCGAACGAACTGGACAGTGAGGTAGGCCACGGCCGGATACGTACGTAAGGACCCGCCGGTTACGTACGTAACTGGCCGGCAGGTCTCGGCCTACATAAGGCCTAGACCGAGTCATCTGCTCATTTCTTCGTTTTTATTCGTTCCTTCTGCGATTTCTTCAGCAAATATGATGGTTTTGAGTAGAATAAACTTATAACAACATGTTTTGGAAGTTGGAATCATGGATTAACATCATCCTCCACCTGGATCGAAGGTAAGAACACATGAACTTTTGGTTTTTGGATGTTCTTGAAGTTTCTTGGTGTTTTGGCCGATTTGCTCCATTTTGATTCAGATTATTGGTAGAACTTGATTGTATACTCGTAATCATTCAATACTCTTGAAGTTTTGTGGAACAAATTCGAGTATTTCTTCGAATAATCGATTGAATTGGATTCTGCCTTCAAAGTGTTCGATGAAATGCCTCAATGAGTTGAACTTGGGAAATTCTATACGTTTTCGTATGAATGATGGTTGAATTGATATTGCTGTGATGATTCTTGGTATTTACGAGAATTTTGTTAAGGGAAGGTAATGAATTGGTGACCAAATGATTCGATTATGTTGTTATGATTATGGAATCGTAATATTCTCGATGTTCTTGGTAGTTTGTTGCGATTCATGTTGTTATGAGAAGTATATATGTTGAAGACATTGTTAGGACTATTGAACACCGAATTTCGGCTTGTGTTCAGAATGTTAAGAGTTGATACGGTTTGGTTTCGTATGATCGAGATGTCGTTGAACCATCGAGTTTGATTAGTTGGTCATTTCGGTTGTTGATTGTTATTGAACGTATCGTTAATTGATTATTGCATTAGGTTGAGTTTAGTGATCGTTGAAGTTAACCGCCAGCCGCGACGAGTCGGGGTCATGGAGCTTGTAGATGAAGACGACGGGACTAGTAACAATTTCATCGTATTGGTATCAAGGCAAGTTATGCTTGCTCAGTTCATAAAGTTAATAAATGATTTCGTTTTCATTTCATTTATGATTCATATAGCAATGGTATTATGGAATATATGAATTGTCGGAATGGTGGTATGTAAGATAAATCATAATGTATATGATTTTAAGGATGTCTAGTGGAAATGGGAACATGAATTATAATTTGGTCTATTGCATGAGAAGTTGGATATCAAGGTTAGTTATCGTGTCGATGTTGAACTCGGGATGGTGGTTTGGTATTAGTTGTGGACTGTACTTCATTTTGGATTGTCGGATAAACCGTGTATTCGTTCAGGGCGGTTGGTCGTGGAAAGGTTAGCGTCTCCAGCTTGAGGTAAATTAATATTGTTAGATTATGATAATCATCATGTTGCATTATTGCATGTGTGTGTTGATATTTCATGCGGTGAGTGTGCACCATTGTTTGTTACATTTTGTAATGTGCTCTTCTTTTGAGCTGTGATCTGTTGGGCCGATGTGTTAGGGGATAAGACCTATATGGCACCTATGTTCCGGGGTATTCCTGTGTGGATACTTTCGTGACCCTTGGTTGCGACCTTGGGGTATTTTGTGATTGCATGAACTGTGTTAGGGGATAAGACCTATATGGCACCTATGTTCCGGAGTATTCCTGTGAGATGCTTCCGTGACCCTTGGCTGCTGCCTTGGGGTTTATGTGTTAATATGATATGCATTGTTGAGCATGATGTGGACTGTTGTCTGATGGAAATACGACATTGTGGTCGTGTCGATCTTTCATGATCGAGTTACTGTTGCTTTTTTGGGAAGTCTTACGATCCTTGATGGATATGCGATTCTTTGAGATTTGTTGTCATGTTGTATCGTGGCATATCTGGAGTCAGATACGTTCTGATTGTTCATGTGTAGGATTTTAGGGACGGGCACGTGTAGCATGTGTTGGTTTCGACCTCATATTGAACCGTGCACACGAGACGTACTTCGTGAGGCTGATTAGGTACGAGACCAGACGGGTACCTGATCAATACCCATGGTTGGCTTGTACACGGACACATGTCTGGATCGAGCGTATCGTGACGTCCACCTTGAGTCTTAGTGATTGGTCGTTCACAGTCCATGTATAATTGTATCTATTCGATATTCGGTTTGTATTTGAAATCCCGTATATATGATTTTTATATGGTTGACGATTTTATTCTCTCGTGTATCTGTCCCCGTTGATCCTTTTCTGATCTCGTTTGGAGTTACCTTATCGATGGTCAACTCATTGATATCGATCCTTTATAAATCTCGTTTGGAGTTCACCCTGTCATTGGTAATCTCGTTCATTATTGATCCTTATTGATTCCGTTTGGGAGTTGTCTCACCGTTGGTATTCTTGGTTATTAGTCCTTGATTGATGTTATTGGAGTTTACCGTGTCGTCGGTATTCTCGGTTGTCGATTCCTTATTGATCTTGTTGAAGTTACCACATCATGGTATTCTCGTTCGTGGTTGATCCTTTGTCGATCTTTTGAGGAACTATCATGTCGTTGATATTTCCGTTGTGATGCATTGATTGTTATCATTATTGAGTGTGTGAGCATTTATGCTTTGTATTGATATCCGGGACTTGCTATTGTTTCGGGACAGTTGATTTGCAGATGCATCGTGTGATATCAGTTCCTATCAGTATTGGGTTCCGATTGTGCGACCCAGCCGGCAGAATCGAACTTGACCAGATTATTCTCTACTCGAGATATGTTTATGTTTGGAAATCTTGGTAGTGTTTCGGATACGGTACAGGATTACATTTGAATTCGTTCATTACTTAAGGACACGAGGCGTGGGATATGGTAAGAATTGATTGTTATGGTTATGATAGGTTGGTAAGGTTACTTCGGTAAAATACATGGGGAATGTTCTTACTCTGTAGATTACATTGATATGTAATTGTTTTTGTGATGTGATCGTTATCATTGTTGAGTATTATGGCTGACCCCGTCGTGGGCTTTATCTTTTAGGTCCTCGGAGTTCGAGCTAGTAGCGGTCGTGAAGGGATGAGCTTTCCGGTGATACTGGCTATGGCGTGATTGTTGGGATTATGTATTCTTTCTGGTTTTCTAATTCCACTGCAAATGTAATTAATTATGTTTTTATCCACTGCGTGTGTATATTTAAAATGGCTTTCAGTATTCTTTGAACTGTGTTTTTATCCGCTGCGTGTGTGTGTACTTTCAAAGGGCCTTTTGACATTTTTTTAAACGTTTGCGAAAATGATTTTAGCCTTGTGGGTTCCAATATGGGGCCCACGACGCTGTAATATTCCCGGTCGGTTTTGGGGGTGTTACAGAAATTGGTATCAGAGCTTGGGTTTCGTAAAACCCGGGCGTGTGTGTTATGTGGCTCTACCGGTGCGGTAGTAGCGTGACTTTTGAAAATGATTTTCTGACTTTTGAGTCAAACCGATTTTGGAGGTTTCAAAATTTTTGAAATATTTTCAAATTGCTGTAATTGCGATGCCGGTGTGTTGTTAGTGTGTTGAGACTTTGTATGGGAGTCGTATGCTGGTATCACGGAAGATCATCGACTTCACGGACCTGTAAGTATGTTCTTTCAGTTATTTCAGTTTTGATGATGATTATTTGAGTATGGTGTCGTGATTTTGAGATATTTTGGGATTGATATACTAATTATGACCGATGTTGAGTTTCGAGGACGAAACTTATTTAAGTGGGTGTATATGTAATATCCTAGAATTTCACTATGAATTTTTCGCATTATTTTATCTGGGATGTACTGTACAGAGTGGGACCGACACGATATGAGTGGATAATTTTGGAAACCGTGACAGTCGTTCCAGTATGTCTATCGAGGGTATTTTGATTCTAGGATATTACATGCTTGTTGTGTTTTCGATGTCGGATATACCGTATGAGTATTTGTATGATTTCTGTACTTGGTCGACAGTTGTAATTGAGGATATCGTGCATCAGACGTACCGTATGAGAATACTTTCGGGATTTCGTATATGTGTTCAGTATGTCGTATGTTCATATTTGTTATGTCGAGACGTTGGACAGGAATTGCTGGAAACGGCTAAGTATGGATCTCTTAACGTACGTTAAGACTTTGACATAACGTACGCTAAGTGGTACGTGTTACGTACGTTAAGCGTAAGGTATTACGTACGTAACAAGAGGAATCAGACAGTTGGGCCCGGTGTCGGCAGCTTTCGGCGTGGATGTGGACAGGTGAGTCAACGGATGGAGTTACGTACGTTATACAGGGTGTATTACGACGTGTCTGAGTATAATATTGTAGCAAGTCAACGCACGTATTACGTATACAACGGATTAAGTGTTACGACGTTACGGGCGGCCGGCAGTCGTGGCGAGATGACTGGATGGCGAGCATGGCCGGTGACTCGCCGAGGGCTAGTCGGCGATTACGCACGTGGCGGTGGCGATTACGGCCGTAATGGCCGATACGTACGTAAGGGAGCCGCCGGTTACGCACGTAAGGGTGCCGAGCAATCGGGCGGTGAGGTAGGCCACGGCCGGCTACGCACGTAAGTACCGCCGGTTACGTACGTAATCGCCGGCAGGTCTCGGCCTATATAAGGCCTCGACCGAGTCATCTGCTAATTTCTTCGCTTTTATTCGTTCCTTCCGCGATTTCTTCAGCAAATATGATGGTTTTGAGTAGAATAAACTTATAACAACATGTTTTGGAAGTTGGAATCATGGATTAACATCATCCTCCACCCGGATCGAAGGTAAGAACACATGAACTTTTGGTTTTTGGATGTTCTTGAAGTTTCTTGGTGTTTTGGCCGATTTGCTCCATTTTGATTCAGATTATTGGTAGAACTTGATTGTATACTCGTAATCATTCAATACTCTTGAAGTTTTGTGGAACAAATTCGAGTATTTCTTCGAATAATCGATTGAATTGGATTCTGCCTTCAAAGTGTTCGATGAAATGCCTCAATGAGTTGAACTTGGGAAATTCTATACATTTTCGTATGAATGATGGTTGAATTGAAATTGTGTGATGATTCTTGGTATTTACGAGAATTTTGTTAAGGGAAGGTAATGAATTGGTGACCAAATGATTCAATTATGTTGTTATGATTATGGAATCGTAATATTCTCGATGTTCTTGGTAGTTTGTTGCGATTCATGATGTTATGAGAAGTATATATGTTGAAGACATTGTTAGGACTATTGAACACCGAATTTCGGCTTGTGTTCACAATGTTAAGAGTTGATACGGTTTGGTTTCGTATGATCGAGATGTCGTTGAACCATCGAGTTTGATTAGTTGGTCATTTCGGTTGTTGATTGTTATTGAACGTATCGTTAATAGATTATTGCATTAGGTTGAGTTTAGTGATCGTTGAAGTTAACCGTTGTGCTGCGGACGAGTCGGGGCTGCGGAGCTTGTAGATGAAGACGACGGGACTAGTAACAACTTCATCGTATTGGTATCAAGGCAAGTTATGCTTGCTCAGTTCATAATGTTAATAAATGATTTCGTTTTCATTTCATTTATGATTCATATAGCAATGGTATTATGGAATATATGAATTGTCGGAATGGTGGTATGTAAGATAAATCATAATGTATATGATTTTAAGGATGTCTAGTGGAAATGGGAACATGAATTATAATTTGGTCTATTGCATGAGAAGTTGGATATCAAGGTTAGTTATCGTGTCGATGTTGAACTCGGGATGGTGGTTTGGTATTAGTTGTGGACTGTACTTCATTTTGGATTGTCGGATAAACCGTGTATTCGTTCAGGGCGGTTGGTCGTGGAAAGGTTAGCGTCTCCAGCTTGAGGTAAATTAATATTGTTAGATTATGATAATCATCATGTTGCATTATTGCATGTGTGTGTTGATATTTCATGCGGTGAGTGTGCACCATTGTTTGTTACGTTTTGTAATGTGCTCTTCCTTTGAGCTGTGATCTGTTGGGCCGATGTGTTAGGGGATAAGACCTATATGGCACCTATGTTCCGGGGTATTTCTGTGTGGATACTTTCGTGACCCTTGGTTGCGACCTTGGGGTATTTTGTGATTGCATGAACTGTGTTAGGGGATAAGACCTATATGGCACCTATGTTCCGGAGTATTCCTGTGAGATGCTTCCGTGACCCTTGGCTGCTGCCTTGGGGTTTATGTGTTAATATGATATGCATTGTTGAGCATGATGTGGACTGTTGTCTGATGGAAATACGACATTGTGGTCGTGTCGATCTTTCATGATCGAGTTACTGTTGCTCTTTTGGGAAGTCTTCCGATCCTTGATGGATATGCGATTCTTTGAGATTTGTTGTCATGTTGTATCGTGGCATATCTGGAGTCAGATACGTTCTGATCGTTCATGTGTAGGATTTTCGGGACGGGCACGTGTAGCATGTGTTGGTTTCGACCTCATATTGAACCGTGCACACGAGACGTACTTCGTGAGGCTGATTAGGTACGAGACCAGACGGGTACCTGATCAATACCCGTGGTTGGCTTGTACACGGACACATGTCTGGATCGAGCGTATCGTGACGTCCACCTTGAGTCTTAGTGATTGGTCGTTCACAGTCCACGTATAATTGTATCTATTCGATATTCGGTTTGTCTTTGAAATCCCGTATATATGATTTTTATATGGTTGACGATTTTATTCTCTCGTATATCTGTCCCCGTTGATCCTTTTCTGATCTCGTTTGGAGTTACCTTATCGATTATCAACTCATTGATATCGATCCTTTATAAATCTCGTTTGGAGTTCACCCTGTCATTGGTAATCTCGTTCATTATTGATCCTTATTAATTCCGTTTGGGAGTTGTCTCACCGTTGGTATTCTTGGTTATTAGTCCTTGATTGATGTTATTGGAGTTTACCGTGTCGTCGGTATTCTCAGTTGTCGATTCCTTATTGATCTTGTTGGAGTTACCACATCATGGTATTCTCGTTCGTGGTTGATCCTTTGTCGATCTTTTGAGGAACTATCATGTCGTTGATATTTCCGTTGTGATGCATTGATTGTTATCATTATTGAGTGTGTGAGCATTTATGCTTTGTATTGATATCCGGGACTTGTCATTATTTCGGGACAGTTGATTTGCAGATGCATCGTGTGATATCATTTCCTATCAGTATTGGGTTCCGATTGTGCGACCCAGCCAGCAGAATCGAACTTGACCAGATTATTCTCTACTCGAGATATGTTTATGTTTGGAAATCTTGGTAGTGTTTCGGATACGGTACATGATTACATTTGAATTCGTTCATTACTTAAGGACACGAGGCGTGGGATATGGTAAGAATTGATTGTTATGGTGATGATAGGTTGGTAAGGTTACTTCGGTAAAATACATGGGGAATGTTCTTACTCTGTAGATTACATTGATATGTAATTGTTTTTGTGATGTGATCGTTATCATTGTTGAGTATTATGGCTGACCCCGTCGTGGGCTTTATCTTTTAGGTCCTCGGAGTTCGAGCTAGTAGCGGTCATGAAGGGATGAGCTTTCCGGTGATACTGGCTATGGCGTGATTGTTGGGATTATGTATTCTTTCTGGTTTTCTAATTCCGCTGCAAATGTAATTAATTATGTTTTTATCCGCTGCGTGTGTATATTTAAAATGGCTTTCAGTATTCTTTGAACTGTGTTTTTATCCGCTGCATGTGTGTGTACTTTCAAAGGGCCTTTTGACATTTTTTTAAACGTTTGCGAAAATGATTTTAACCTTGTGGGTTCCAATATGGGGCCCACGACGCTGTAATATTCCCGGACGGTTTTGGGGGTGTTACAGAAATTGGTATCAGAGCTTGGGTTTCGTAAAACCCGGGCGTGTGTGTTATGTGGCTCTACCGGTGCGGTAGTAGCGTGACTTTTGAAAATGATTTTCTGACTTTTGAGTCAAACCGATTTTGGAGGTTTCAAAATTTTTGAAATATTTTCAAATTGCTGTAATTGCGATGCCGGTGTGTTGTTAGTGTGATGAGACTTTGTATGGGAGTCGTATGCTGGTATCACGGAAGATCATCGACTTCACGGACCTGTAAGTATGTTCTTTCAGTTATTTCAGTTTTGATGATGATTATTTGAGTATGGTGTCGTGATTTTGAGATATTTTGGGATTGATATACTGATTATGACAGGTGTTGAGTTTCGAGGACGAAACTTATTTAAGTGGGTGTATATGTAATATCCTAGAATTTCACTATGAATTTTTCGCATTATTTTATCTGGGATGTACTGTACAGAGTGGGACCGACACGATATGAGTGGATAATTTTGGAAACCGTGACAGTTGTGCCAGTATGTCTATCGAGGGTATTTTGATTCTAGGATATTACATGCTTGTTGTGTTTTCGATGTCGGATATACCGTATGAGTATTTGTATAATTTCTGTACTTGGTCGACAGTTGTAATTGAGGATATCGTGCATCAGACGTACCGTATGAGAATACTTTCGGGATTTCGTATATGTGTTCAGTATGTCGTATGTTCATATTTGTTATGTCGAGACGTTGGACAGGAATTGCTGGAAATGGCTAAGTATGGATCTATTAACGTACGTTAAGACTTTGAGATAACGTACGCTAAGTGGTACGTGTTACGTACATTAAGCGTAAGGTATTACGTACGTAACAAGAGGAATCAGACAGTTGGGCCCGATGTCGGCCGCTTTCGGCGCGGATGTGGACAGGTGAGTCAACGAATGGAGTTACGTATGTTATACAGGGTGTATTACGTACGTAATACGAGTATAATACTGTAGCAAGTCAACGTACGAATTACGTATGCAACGGATTAAGTGTTATGTACGTTACGGGGCGGCTGGCCGAGTCGTGGCCGAGATGACCTGGATGGCCGAGCATGGCCGGCAGTGACTCAATGGGGGCTAGGACTGGCCGATTACGTACGTAGGCAGTGGCCGGTTACGGCCGTAATGGCCGATTACGTACATAAGGGAGCTGCCGGTTACATACGTAAGGGTGCCGAACGTACTGGACAGTGAGGTAGGCCATGGCCGGCTACGTACGTAAGGACCCGCCGGTTACGTACGTAACTGGCCGGCAGGTCTCGGCCTATATAAGGCCTGGACCGAGTCATCTGCTAATTTCTTCATTTTTATTCGTTCCTTCCGCGATTTCTTCAGCAAATATGATGGTTTTGAGTAGAATAAACTTATAACAACATGTTTTGGAAGTTGGAATCATGGATTAACATCATCCTCCACCCGGATCGAAGGTAAGAACACATGAACTTTTGGTTTTTGGATGTTCTTGAAGTTTCTTGGTGTTTTGGCCGATTTGCTCCATTTTGATTCAGATTATTGGTAGAACTTGATTGTATACTCGTAATCATTCAATACTCTTGAAGTTTTGTGGAACAAATTCGAGTATTTCTTCGAATAATCGATTGAATTGGATTCTGCCTTCAAAGTGTTCGATGAAATGCCTCAATGAGTTAAACTTGGGAAATTCTATACGTTTTCGTATGAATGATGGTTGAATTGATATTGTTGTGATGATTCTTGGTATTTACGAGAATTTTGTTAAGGGAAGGTAATGAATTGGTGACCAAATGATTCGATTATGTTGTTATGATTATGGAATCGTAATATTCTCGATGTTCTTGGTAGTTTGTTGCGATTCATGATGTTATGAGAAGTATATATGTTGAAGACATTGTTAGGACTATTGAACACCGAATTTCGGCTTGTGTTCACAATGTTAAGAGTTGATACGTTTTGGTTTCGTATGATCGAGATGTCGTTGAACCATAGAGTTTGATTAGTTGGTCATTTCGGTTGTTGATTGTTATTGAACGTATCGTTAATTGATTATTGCATTAGGTTGAGTTTAGTGATCGTTGAAGTTAACCGCCAGTGTCTTTAGCCTGGGTCATGGAGCTTGTAGATGAAGACGACGGGACTAGTAACAACTTCATCGTATTGGTATCAAGTCAAGTTATGCTTGCTCAGTTCATAATGTTAATAAATGATTTCGTTTTCATTTCATTTATGATTCATATAGCAATGGTATTATGGAATATATGAATTGTCGGAATGGTGGTATGTAAGATAAATCATAATGTATATGATTTTAAGGATGTCTAGTGGAAATGGGAACATGAATTATAATTTGGTCTATTGCATGAGAAGTTGGATATCAAGGTTAGTTATCGTGTCGATGTTGAACTCGGGATGGTGGTTTGGTATTAGTTGTGGACTGTACTTCATTTTGGATTGTCGGATAAACCATGTATTCGTTCAGGGCGGTTGGTCGTGGAAAGGTTAGCGTCTCCATCTTGAGGTAAATTAATATTGTTAGATTATGATAATCATCATGTTGCATTATTGCATGTGTGTGTTGATATTTCATGCGGTGAGTGTGCACCATTGTTTGTTACGTTTTGTAATGTGCTCTTCCTTTGAGCTGTGATCTGTTGGGCCGATGTGTTAGGGGATAAGACCTATATGGCACCTATGTTCCGGGGTATTCCTGTGTGGATACTTTCGTGACCCTTGGTTGCGACCTTGGGGTATTTTGTGATTGCATGAACTGTGTTAGGGGATAAGACCTATATGGCACCTATGTTAGGAGTATTCTGTGAGATGCTTCCGTGACCCTTGGCCGCCGCCTTGGGGTTTATGTGTTAATATGATATGCATTGTTGAGCATGATGTGGATCTGTTATGCGATGGAAATACGACATTGTGGTCGTGTCGATCTTTCATGATCGAGTTATCGTTGCTCTTTGGGAAGTCTTCCGATCCTTGATGGATATGCGATTCTTTGAGATTTGTTGTCATGTTGTATCGTGGCATATCCGGAGTCGATATACGTCGATCGCTCATGTGTAGGATTTTCGGACGGGCACGTGTAGCATGTGTTGGTTTCGATCTCATATTGAACCGCACACGAGACGCATTCGTGAGGCCGATTAGGTACGAGACTAGACGGTACCATCAATACCCGTGGTTGGCTTGTACACGGACACATGTCTGGATCGAGCGTATCGTGACGTCCACCTTGAGTCTTAGTGATTGGTCGTTCACAGTCCATGTATAATTGTATCTATTCAATATTCGGTTTGTCTTTGAAATCCCGTATATATGATTTTTATATGGTTGACGATTTTATTCTCGTGTATCTGTCCCCGTTGATCCTTTTCTGATCTCGTTTGGAGTTACCTTATCGATGGTCAACTCATTGATATCGATCCTTTATAAATCTCGTTTGGCGTTCACCCTGTCATTGGTAATCTCGTTCATTATTGATCCTTATTAATTCCGTTTGGGAGTTGTCTCACCGTTGGTATTCTTGGTTATTAGTCCTTGATTGATGTTATTGGAGTTTACCGTGCCGTCGGTATTCTCAGTTGTCGATTCCTTATTGATCTTGTTGGAGTTACCACATCATGGTATTCTCGTTCGTGGTTGATCCTTTGTCGATCTTTTGAGGAACTATCATGTCGTTGATATTTCCGTTGTGATGCATTGATTGTTATCATTATTGAGTGTGTGAGCATTTATGCTTTGTATTGAAATTCGGGACTTGCCATTGTTTCGGGACAGTTGATTTGAAGATGCATCGTGTGATATCAGTTCCTATCAGTATTGGGTTCCGATTGTGCGACCCAGCCGGCAGAATCGAACTTGACCAGATTATTCTCTACTCGAGATATGTTTATGTTTGGAAATCTTGGTAGTGTTTCGGATACGGTACATGATTACATTTGAATTCGTTCATTACTTAAGGACACGAGGCGTGGGATATGGTAAGAATTGATTGTTATGGTTATGATAGGTTGGTAAGGTTACTTCGGTAAAATACATGGGGAATGTTCTTACTCTGTAGATTACATTGATATGTAATTGTTTTTGTGATGTGATCGTTATCATTGTTGAGTATTATGGCTGACCCCGTCGTGGGCTTTATCTTTTAGGTCCTCGGAGTTCGAGCTAGTAGCGGTCGTGAAGGGATGAGCTTTCCGGTGATACTGGCTATGGCATGATTGTTGGGATTATGTATTCTTTCTGGTTTTCTAATTCCGCTGCAAATGTAATTAATTATGTTTTTATCCGCTGCGTGTGTATATTTAAAATGGCTTTCAGTATTCTTTGAACTGTGTTTTTATCCGCTGCGTGTGTGTGTACTTTCAAAGGGCCTTTTGACATTTTTTTAAACGTTTGCGAAAATGATTTTAGCCTTGTGGGTTCCAATATGGGGCCCACGGCGCTGTAATATTCCCGGTCGGTTTTGGGGGTGTTACAGAAATTGGTATCAGAGCTTGGGTTTCGTAAAACCCGGGCGTGTGTGTTATGTGGCTCTACCGGTGCGGTAGTAGCGTGACTTTTGAAAATGATTTTCTGACTTTTGAGTCAAACCGATTTTGGAGGTTTCAAAATTTTTGAAATATTTTCAAATTGCTGTAATTGCGATGCCGGTGTGTTGTTAGTGTGTTGAGACTTTGTATGGGAGTCGTATGCTGGTATCACGGAAGATCATCGACTTCACGGACCTGTAAGTATGTTCTTTCAGTTATTTCAGTTTTGATGATGATTATTTGAGTATGGTGTCGTGATTTTGAGATATTTTGGGATTGATATACTGATTATGACAGGTGTTGAGTTTCGAGGACGAAACTTATTTAAGTGGGTGTATATGTAATATCCTAGAATTTCACTATGAATTTTTCGCATTATTTTATCAGGATGTCTGCAGAGTGGGACCGACACGATATGAGTGGATAATTTTGGAAACCGTGATACCGTGCGTATGTCTATCGAGGTATTTTGATTCTAGGATATTACATGCTTGTTGTGTTTTCGATGTCGGATATACCGTATGAGTATTTGTATAATTTCGTACTTGGTCGACGCTTGTAATTGAGGATATCGTGCATCAGACGTACCGTATGAGAATACTTTCGGGATTTCGTATATGTGTTCAGTATGTCGTATGTTCATATTTGTTATGTCGAGACGTTGGACAGGAATTGCTGGAAATGGCTAAGTATGGATCTCTTAACATACGTTAAGACTTTGAGATAACGTACGCTAAGTGGTACGTGTTACGTACATTAAGCGTAAGGTATTACGTACGTAACAAGAGGAATCAGACAGTTGGGCCCGATGTCGGCCGCTTTCGGCGCGGATGTGGACAGGTGAGTCAACGAATGGAGTTACGTATGTTATACAGGGTGTATTACGTACGTAATACGAGTATAATACTGTAGCAAGTCAACGTACGAATTACGTATGCAACGGATTAAGTGTTATGTACGTTACGGGGCGGCTGGCCGAGTCGTGGCCGAGATGACCTGGATGGCCGAGCATGGCCGGCAGTGACTCAATGGGGGCTAGGACTGGCCGATTACGTACGTAGGCAGTGGCCGGTTACGGCCGTAATGGCCGATTACGTACATAAGGGAGCTGCCGGTTACATACGTAAGGGTGCCGAACGTACTGGACAGTGAGGTAGGCCACGGTCGGCTACGTACGTAAGGACCCGCCGGTTACGTACGTAACTGGCCGGCAGGTCTCGGCCTATATAAGGCCTGGACCGAGTCATATGCTAATTTCTTCATTTTTATTCGTTCCTTCCGCGATTTCTTCAGCAAATATGATGGTTTTGAGTAGAATAAACTTATAACAACATGTTTTGGAAGTTGGAATCATGGATTAACATCATCCTCCACCCGGATCGAAGGTAAGAACACATGAACTTTTGGTTTTTGGATGTTCTTGAAGTTTCTTGGTGTTTTGGCCGATTTGCTCCATTTTGATTCAGATTATTGGTAGAACTTGATTGTATACTCGTAATCATTCAATACTCTTGAAGTTTTGTGGAACAAATTCGAGTATTTCTTCGAATAATCGATTGAATTGGATTCTGCCTTCAAAGTGTTCGATGAAATGCCTCAATGAGTTAAACTTGGGAAATTCTATACGTTTTCGTATGAATGATGGTTGAATTGATATTGTTGTGATGATTCTTGGTATTTACGAGAATTTTGTTAAGGGAAGGTAATGAATTGGTGACCAAATGATTCGATTATGTTGTTATGATTATGGAATCGTAATATTCTCGATGTTCTTGGTAGTTTGTTGCGATTCATGATGTTATGAGAAGTATATATGTTGAAGACATTGTTAGGACTATTGAACACCGAATTTCGGCTTGTGTTCACAATGTTAAGAGTTGATACGTTTTGGTTTCGTATGATCGAGATGTCGTTGAACCATCGAGTTTGATTAGTTGGTCATTTCGGTTGTTGATTGTTATTGAACGTATCGTTAATTGATTATTGCATTAGGTTGAGTTTAGTGATCGTTGAAGTTAACCGTTGTGCTGCGGACGAGTCGGGGCTGCGGAGCTTGTAGATGAAGACGACGGGACTAGTAACAACTTCATCGTATTGGTATCAAGTCAAGTTATGCTTGCTCAGTTCATAATGTTAATAAATGATTTCGTTTTCATTTCATTTATGATTCATATAGCAATGGTATTATGGAATATATGAATTGTCGGAATGGTGGTATGTAAGATAAATCATAATGTATATGATTTTAAGGATGTCTAGTGGAAATGGGAACATGAATTATAATTTGGTCTATTGCATGAGAAGTTGGATATCAAGGTTAGTTATCGTGTCGATGTTGAACTCGGGATGGTGGTTTGGTATTAGTTGTGGACTGTACTTCATTTTGGATTGTCGGATAAACTGTGTATTCGTTCAGGCGGTTGGTCGTGGAAAGGTTAGCGTCTCCAGCTTGAGGTAAATTAATATTGTTAGATTATGATAATCATCATGTTGCATTATTGCATGTGTGTGTTGATATTTCATGCGGTGAGTGTGCACCATTGTTTGTTACGTTTTGTAATGTGCTCTTCCTTTGAGCTGTGATCTGTTGGGCCGATGTGTTAGGGGATAAGACCTATATGGCACCTATGTTCCGGGGTATTCCTGTGTGGATACTTTCGTGACCCTTGGTTGCGACCTTGGGGTATTTTGTGATTGCATGAACTGTGTTAGGGGATAAGACCTATATGGCACCTATGTTCCGGAGTATTCCTGTGAGATGCTTCCGTGACCCTTGGCTGCTGCCTTGGGGTTTATGTGTTAATATGATATGCATTGTTGAGCATGATGTGGACTGTTGTCTGATGGAAATACGACATTGTGGTCGTGTCGATCTTTCATGATCGAGTTACTGTTGCTCTTTTGGGAAGTCTTCCGATCCTTGATGGATATGCGATTCTTTGAGATTTGTTGTCATGTTGTATCGTGGCATATCTGGAGTCAGATACGTTCTGATCGTTCATGTGTAGGATTTTCGGGACGGGCACGTGTAGCATGTGTTGGTTTCGATCTCATATTGAACCGTGCACACGAGACGTACTTCGTGAGGCTGATTAGGTACGAGACTAGACGGGTACCTGATCAATACCCGTGGTTGGCTTGTACACGGACACATGTCTGGATCGAGCGTATCGTGACGTCCACCTTGAGTCTTAGTGATTGGTCGTTCACAGTCCATGTATAATTGTATCTATTCGATATTCGGTTTGTCTTTGAAATCCCGTATATATGATTTTTATATGGTTGACGATTTTATTCTCTCGTGTATCTGTCCCCGTTGATCCTTTTCTGATCTCGTTTGGAGTTACCTTATCGATGGTCAACTCATTGATATCGATCCTTTATAAATCTCGTTTGGCGTTCACCCTGTCATTGGTAATCTCGTTCATTATTGATCCTTATTAATTCCGTTTGGGAGTTGTCTCACCGTTGGTATTCTTGGTTATTAGTCCTTGATTGATGTTATTGGAGTTTACCGTGCCGTCGGTATTCTCAGTTGTCGATTCCTTATTGATCTTGTTGGAGTTACCACATCATGGTATTCTCGTTCGTGGTTGATCCTTTGTCGATCTTTTGAGGAACTATCATGTCGTTGATATTTCCGTTGTGATGCATTGATTGTTATCATTATTGAGTGTGTGAGCATTTATGCTTTGTATTGAAATTCGGACTTGCCATTGTTTCAGACGCTTGATTTGAAGATGCATCGTGTGATATCGGTTCCTATCGGATTGGGTTCCGATTGTGCGACCCAAAGTACAGAATCGAACTTGACCAGATTATTCTCTACTCGAGATATGTTTATGTTTGGAAATCTTGGTAGTGTTTCGGATACGGTACATGATTACATTTGAATTCGTTCATTACTTAAGGACACGAGGCGTGGGATATGGTAAGAATTGATTGTTATGGTTATGATAGGTTGGTAAGGTTACTTCGGTAAAATACATGGGGAATGTTCTTACTCTGTAGATTACATTGATATGTAATTGTTTTTGTGATGTGATCGTTATCATTGTTGAGTATTATGGCTGACCCCGTCGTGGGCTTTATCTTTTAGGTCCTCGGAGTTCGAGCTAGTAGCGGTCGTGAAGGGATGAGCTTTCCGGTGATACTGGCTATGGCATGATTGTTGGGATTATGTATTCTTTCTGGTTTTCTAATTCCGCTGCAAATGTAATTAATTATGTTTTTATCCGCTGCGTGTGTATATTTAAAATGGCTTTCAGTATTCTTTGAACTGTGTTTTTATCCGTTGCGTGTGTGTACTTTCAAAGGGCCTTTTGACATTTTTTTAAACGTTTGCGAAAATGATTTTAGCCTTGTGGGTTCCAATATGGGGCCCACGGCGCTGTAATATTCCCGGTCGGTTTTGGGGGTGTTACAGAAATTGGTATCAGAGCTTGGGTTTCGTAAAACCCGGGCGTGTGTGTTATGTGGCTCTACCGGTGCGGTAGTAGCGTGACTTTTGAAAATGATTTTCTGAGTTTTGAGTCAAACCGATTTTGGAGGTTTCAAAATTTTTGAAATATTTTCAAATTGCTGTAATTGCGATGCCGGTGTGTTGTTAGTGTGTTGAGACTTTGTATGGGAGTCGTATGCTGGTATCACGGAAGATCATCGACTTCACGGACCTGTAAGTATGTTCTTTCAGTTATTTCAGTTTTGATGATGATTATTTGAGTATGGTGTCGTGATTTTGAGATATTTTGGGATTGATATACTGATTATGACAGGTGTTGAGTTTCGAGGACGAAACTTATTTAAGTGGGTGTATATGTAATATCCTAGAATTTCACTATGAATTTTTCGCATTATTTTATCTGGGATGTACTGTACAGAGTGGGACCGACACGATATGAGTGGATAATTTTGGAAACCGTGACAGTCGTGCCAGTATATCTATCGAGGGTATTTTGATTCTAGGATATTACATGCTTGTTGTGTTTTCGATGTCGGATATGCCGTATGAGTATTTGTATGATTTCTGTACTTGGTCGACAGTTGTAATTGAGGATATCGTGCATCAGACGTACCGTATGAGAATACTTTCGGGATTTCGTATATGTGTTCAGTATGTCGTATGTTCATATTTGTTATGTCGAGACGTTGGACAGGAATTGCTGGAAACGGCTAAGTATGGATCTCTTAACGTACGTTAAGACTTTGACATAACGTACGCTAAGTGGTACGTGTTACGTACGTTAAGCGTAAGGTATTACGTACGTAACAAGAGGAATCGCATATTGGGCCTTGTCGGCAGCTTTCGGCGTGGATGTGGACAGGTGAGTCAACGGATGGAGTTACGTACGTTATACAGGGTGTATTACATACGTAATATGAGTATAATACTGTAGCAAGTCAACGTACGTATTACGTATGCAACGGATTAAGTGTTACGTACGTTACGGGGCGGCTGGCCGAGTCGTGGCCGAGATGACCCGGATGGCCGAGCATGGCCGGCAGTGACTACTGGGGCTAGGATCGGCCGACACGCACGTAGTGGCGGTTACGGCCAGAATGGCCGATTACGCACGTAAGGGAGCCGCCGATACGTATGTAAGGTGCCGAACGAATCGACAGTGAGGTAGGCCACGGCCGCCACGCACGTAAGGACCCGCCGGTTACGTACGTAATCGCCGGCGTGTCTCGCCTATAAGGCCTGGACAGAGTCATCTGCTCATTTCTTCGTTTTTATTCGTTCCTTCCGCGATTTCTTCAGCAAATATGATGGTTTTGAGTAGAATAAACTTATAACAACATGTTTTGGAAGTTGGAATCATGGATTAACATCATCCTCCACCCGGATCGAAGGTAATAACACATGAACTTTTGGTTTTTGGATGTTCTTGAAGTTTCTTGGTGTTTTGGCCGATTTGCTCCATTTTGATTCAGATTATTGGTAGAACTTGATTGTATACTCGTAATCATTCAATACTCTTGAAGTTTTGTGGAACAAATTCGAGTATTTCTTCGAATAATCGATTGAATTGGACTCTGCCTTCAAAGTGTTCGATGAAATGCCTCAATGAGTTGAACTTGGGAAATTCTATACGTTTTCGTATGAATGATGGTTGAATTGATATTGTTGTGATGATTCTTGGTATTTACGAGAATTTTGTTAAGGGAAGGTAATGAATTAGTGACCAAATGATTCGATTATGTTGTTATGATTATGGAATCGTAATATTCTCGATGTTCTTGGTAGTTTGTTGCGATTCATGATGTTATGAGAAGTATATATGTTGAAGACATTGTTAGGACTATTGAACACCGAATTTCGGCTTGTGTTCACAATGTTAAGAGTTGATACGGTTTGGTTTCGTATGATCGAGATGTCGTTGAACCATCGAGTTTGATTAGTTGGTCATTTCGGTTGTTGATTGTTATTGAACGTATCGTTAATTTATTATTGCATTAGGTTGAGTTTAGTGATCGTTGAAGTTAACCGTTGTGCTGCGGACAAGTCGGGGCTGCGGAGCTTGTAGATGAAGACGACGGGACTAGTAACAACTTCATCGTATTGGTATCAAGGCAAGTTATGCTTGCTCAGTTCATAATGTTAATAAATGATTTCGTTTTCATTTCATTTATGATTCATATAGCAATGGTATTATGGAATATATGAATTGTCGGAATGGTGGTATGTAAGATAAATCATAATGTATATGATTTTAAGGATGTCTAGTGGAAATGGGAACATGAATTATAATTTGGTCTATTGCATGAGAAGTTGGATATCAAGGTTAGTTATCGTGTCGATGTTGAACTCGGGATGGTGGTTTGGTATTAGTTGTGGACTGTACTTCATTTTGGATTGTCGGATAAACCGTGTATTCATTCAGGGTGGTTGGTCGTGGAAAGGTTAGCGTCTCCAGCTTGAGGTAAATTAATATTGTTAGATTATGATAATCATCATGTTGCATTATTGCATGTGTGTGTTGATATTTCATGCGGTGAGTGTGCACCATTGTTTGTTACGTTTTGTAATGTGCTCTTCCTTTGAGCTGTGATCTGTTGGGCCGATGTGTTAGGGGATAAGACCTATATGGCACCTATGTTCCGGGGTATTCCTGTGTGGATACTTTCGTGACCCTTGGTTGCGACCTTGGGGTATTTTGTGATTGCATGAACTGTGTTAGGGGATAAGACCTATATGGCACCTATGTTCCGGAGTATTCCTGTGAGATGCTTCCGTGACCCTTGGCTGCTGCCTTGGGGTTTATGTGTTAATATGATATGCATTGTTGAGCATGATGTGGACTGTTGTCTGATGGAAATACGACATTGTGGTCGAGTCGATCTTTCATGATCGAGTTACTGTTGCTCTTTTGGGAAGTCTTCCGATCCTTGATGGATATGCGATTCTTTGAGATTTGTTGTCATGTTGTATCGTGGCATATCTGGAGTCAGATACGTTCTGATCGTTCATGTGTAGGATTTTCGGGACGGGCACGTGTAGCATGTGCTGGTTTCGACCTCATATTGAACCGTGCACACGAGACGTACTTCGTGAGGCTGATTAGGTACGAGACCAGATGGGTACCTGATCAATACTCGTGGTTGGCTTGTACACGGACACATGTCTGGATCCAGCATATCGTGACGTCCACCTTGAGTCTTAGTGATTGGTCGTTCACAGTCCATGTATAATTGTATCTATTCGATATTCGGTTTGTCTTTGAAATCCCGTATATATGATTTTTATATGGTTGACGATTTTATTCTCTCGTGTATCTGTCCCCGTTGATCCTTTTCTGATCTCGTTTGGAGTTACCTTATCGATGGTCAACTCATTGATATCGATCCTTTATAAATCTCGTTTGGAGTTCACCCTGTCATTGGTAATCTCGTTCATTATTGATCCTTATTGATTACGTTTGGGAGTTGTCTCACCGTTGGTATTCTTGGTTATTAGTCCTTGATTGATGTTATTGGAGTTTACCGTGTCGTCGATATTCTCGGTTGTCGATTCCTTATTGCTCTTGTTGGAGTTTACCGTATCGTTGGTATTCCCAGTTGTTGGTCCTTATTGATCTTGCTAGAGTTTACTGTGTCCTCAGTATTCTCGGTTGTTGACCCTTTATTGATCTTATTTGAGTTTATCGTACCGTTGGTATTTCTACTTGTCGACTCTTATTGACCTTGTTAGAGTTTACCGTGTCGTCGGTATTCTCGGTTATTGATTCTTCATTGATCCTTACCGTGTCGTCGGTATTCTCGGTTATTGATTCTTCGTTGATCCTTACCGTGTCGTCGGTATTCTCGGTTATTGATTCTTCATTGATCCTTACCGTGTCGTCGGTATTCTCGATTATTGATTCTTCATTGATCTTGTTGGAGTTACCACATCATGGTATTCTCGTTCGTGGTTGATCCTTTGTCGATCTTTTGAGGAACTATCATGTCGTTGATATTTCCGTTGTGATGCATTGATTGTTATCATTATTGAGTGTGTGAGCATTTATGCTTTGTATTGATATCCGGGACTTGCTATTGTTTCGGGACAGTTGATTTGCAGATGCATCGTGTGATATCAGTTCCTATCAGTATTGGGTTCCGATTGTGCGACCCAGCCGGCAGAATCGAACTTGACCAGATTATTCTCTACTCGAGATATGTTTATGTTTGGAAATCTTGGTAGTGTTTCGGATACGGTACAGGATTACATTTGAATTCGTTCATTACTTAAGGACACGAGGCGTGGGATATGGTAAGAATTGATTGTTATGGTTATGATAGGTTGGTAAGGTTACTTCGGTAAAATACATGGGGAATGTTCTTACTCTGTAGATTACATTGATATGTAATTGTTTTTGTGATGTGATCGTTATCATTGTTGAGTACTATGGCTGACCCCGTCGTGGGCTTTATCTTTTAGGTCCTCGGAGTTCGAGCTAGTAGCGGTCGTGAAGGGATGAGCTTTCCGGTGATACTGGCTATGGCGTGATTGTTGGGATTATGTATTCTTTCTGGTTTTCTAATTCCACTGCAAATGTAATTAATTATGTTTTTATCCGCTGCGTGTGTATATTTAAAATGGCTTTCAGTATTCTTTGAACTGTGTTTTTATCCGCTGCGTGTGTGTGTACTTTCAAAGGGCCTTTTGACATTTTTTTAAACGTTTGCGAAAATGATTTTAGCCTTGTGGGTTCCAATATGGGGCCCACGGCGCTGTAATATTCCCGGTCGGTTTTGGGGGTGTTACATTAAACTAACATTATGTGAAGTGATTATATACTAACATCATCATGAGCATAGATTTAGTATGAGTTTAAGAGAAACCAACCTCAAAATGAAGAACAACACCAACACTTCAAAGAACACACTTCAATCTCCAAATCTCCAAGTCACAAACCAAGTGCTGAAGCTCCAACACAAGTTAGAAGGGATAGAAACAGAGTTGGCAGGGAAGGGAATCGTTTTTCTCAGTTGGGAGTTTGAATGGGTCGAGCAGGAAATGAATGGCAAGTCATATTTTTATAACCTGAACTCGGCATTACGTATATTAAAGAAAAGGGTTAACGTACGTTATAGTCCTTACGTACGTAATCTCATGATCATTACGTATGTAATCAATTTCATCAGATCTTTCTGACTTAAAACACGCAAATGGTTACGTATGTAAATACATAACTATTACGTACGTAATAGCCGTTGACTTGGCTGTCGCGAACGACTCCCAACCACCTACCCCCGTTCGGTCCCACCCGCCGAAAGGCGGGCTGTTGATGGATCTCTCGCATTACGTACGTTAACATATGAATGTTACGTACGTAAGGCTACGTACATAGCGTACGTAAATAAGATAGGTTAACGTACGTTAAGTTCTATAACAAGCATAAATGGAATTCTCCCAATATCACCCAACAATTAATATAGTATGAATGACCATAATTCCAACTTAACATAATTCGTCGATATACTTGCTACAACAATACAGGTATGGTGCGAAAAATAGTTGGTTTAAATCAGAAAATACAATAGTAAAGGCGAGGGTATTACATACTCCCCCCCTAAAAGGAGTTTCGTCCCCAAAACTAAGGGGTAAACATCTCGGGGTATTTCTCTCGCATGCTATCTTCAGTCTCCCACGTAGCTTCCTCGACTCCATGTCTCAACCACTGAACTTTTAATAAGGGAATCGCCTTGGTCCTCAGCTGTTTGATTCTTCTTTCAAGTATCTGCACAGGCCGTTCTTCATACGAATGGTCATCGGCTATTTCGAACTCGTCGAATTGAATAACGTGACTTAGGTCAGCAACATACTTCCTCAACTGAGATACATGGAATACGTTGTGAATCCGACTCAAAGCTGGTGGTAATGCTAAACGATAGGCTAGGTTGCCTACTCGTTCCAGGATCTCAAACGGACCAATATACCTTGGGCTCAACTTGCCTCTCTTCCCGAATCGGAAAACACCTCTAGTAGGAGATACTTTGACTAGTACATGGTCACCAACCTCAAACTCGAGTGGTCGTCGACGATTATCTGCATATGATTTCTGGCGGCTTTGGGCCGTTAATAGACGACTCTTGATCAGGGAAATCTTCTCGCGGGCTGCCAATAACATATCAGGTTTCGTACCAATAGATTCAGACAAATCGTCCCAACACAAAGGGGACCTACAACGACGACCATACAATGCCTCATAAGGTGCCATCATGATCGAGGCATGCCAGCTGTTATTATATGTGAATTCTACCAACGGTAGTTGGGCTTCCCAGTCGGGCTTCCAATCGAGAGCACATGCCCTCAACATATCCTCTAGAGTTTGAATAGTCCTCTCAGACTGACCGTCGGTCTGAGGATGAAAAGCCGTACTGAAGTTCAACTGTGTACCCATAGCACGATGAACCGCCTTCCAGAAGTGCGACACGAACCGTCCGTCACGATATGATACAATACTCTTAGGGGTACCATGCAGTCTCACAATCTCCTTGATGAATAACTGGGCCAATCTCTCGGGGCCCCACGTATCCTTGATCTCCAAGAAGTGGGCTGATTTAGTCAATCGATCAACAATCACCCAAATCGTATTCATGCCTCGACGGCTCGTCGACAAGCTAGTAATAAAATCCATCGATATGTCTTCCCACTTCCACTCGGGAATCGGAAGCGGTTTCATCATGCCAGCTGGTCGTTGATGCTCAATCTTGACTTGCTGACAGGTCAAACATTTTGAAACGAATTCGGCAACCTCCCATTTCATGTTACCCCACCAATAATACGGCTTCAAATCCTTATACATTTTGTTCGATCCCGGGTGTATGGAATACGGGGTAGCATGAGCCTCCTTCAGAATAGTATTCCTCAACTCTCCGTCTGCTGGTACACATACTCGGTTTTTAAAGTGTATCAGTCCATCCTCGTGAACCACAAATCCAGGGGCCTTCCCCTGATCGATTTCTCCTCGAATTCTGGATAAGAACGGGTCCGTCATCTATTTCGTCCTGACCATCTCATCGAGGGATGATGAAATCTCAAGCGTGCATAGTTGTCCCTGAATGCGTTGTAACCAGACCTCAATCTCTGGTCTAATGAGCTCTAATTGCAACTCCTTCTGGGCGGTCAAACGACCCAGTATCTTCTCCTGCACTGTCTTGCAGCTCAAGGCATCGGCAACCACATTTGCCTTGCCTGGATGATAAAGGATCTCGATATCATAGTCTTTGATTAGCTCTAACCACCTCCTTTGTCTCATGTTCAACTCCTTTTGGGTAAAAATATACTTCAGGCTCTTGTGGTCCGTAAAAATCCGGCAGGTAACTCCATACAGATAGTGGCGCCAGATTTTTAAAGCAAACACTACGGCTGCTAACTCCAAATTATGAGTCGGGTAGTTGACCTCGTAAGGACGCAACTGTCTGGATGCATAGGCGATCACTTTCCCGTCCTGCATTAATACGCAGCCAAGGCCCTGTCTCGATGCATCGCTATATACCACGAATCCTTCCGTTCCTTTAGGTAGAACCAAAACAGGTAATGAAATTAATCGACTTTTAAGTTCATCAAAACTTTGCTGACATGCTTCCGACCACAAGTACTTCTTATCTTTCCTTAACAGATTAGTCATCGGTTGAGCAATTTTGGAAAATCCTTCCACGAATCGTCTGTAATAGCCTGCTAGACCTAGAAAACTACGAACTTCCTTCACGTTCTTCGGAGGTAGCCAGTCTCGGATAGCTTCTGTCTTCTGTGGGTCTACTCTTACTCCATCTGCTGATATTACATGTCCGAGAAAAATAACTTCAGACATCCAGAATTCACACTTAGAAAATTTTCCATAGAGTTGTTCTCGCCTTAATGCATCGAGAACCTGGCGGAGGTGACACTCATGCTCCTCATGATCACGAAAGTAGATCAGGATGTCGTCAATAAAAACGACTACAAAACGATCCAGATAATTAATAAAGACCCGATTCATCAATTCTATGAAGACCGCAGGTGCGTTAGTCAGTCCGAATGGCATGACAACGAACTCATAATTCCCATAGCGAGTGCGAAAAGCTGTCTTCGGGACGTCAGACTCTCGAATCCGTAATTGGTGGTACCCGGATCTCAAGTCGATCTTGGAAAATATAGCGGCTCCCTGGAGCTGATCCAATAGATCATCGATGCGAGGTAAAGGATATTTGTTCTTAATTGTTACTTTGTTCATCTCACGGTAATCAATACACAAACGCAGCGATCCGTCCTTCTTCCGTATGAATAACACCGGCGCTCCCCAAGGGGATGCACTGGGTCGAACATATCATTTCTCAGTTAACTCCCCAAGTTGTCTTTTCAACTCCTGCATCTCAGTCGGGGCCATACGATATGGTGCTTTCGAAAGTGGGGACGTCCCTGGCTCCAACTCAATGGTGAATTCTACCTCTCGTTGTGGGGGTAGTCCTGGAAGCTCTTCTGGAAATACATCTGGATAGTCTCGAACTACTGGAATATCAACCAATTCGACTGGTCGGTCAGTTGTTTTAGTCATGTAACACCAATAACCAATGCATCCCTGGTTCACTAATCTCACAGCCTTCATAACGCTGATGACTCTCCCAGAATGATTGGGATTATCACCCCGAAAAATACACTCGACGCCATCATCAGATGTGACGGTCAGTATTCGCTTACGGACGCTAAGCATGGCATCGTGACAATCCATCCAGTCGATGCCCAAGATTACATCATCTTTAGGTAAATCAACCACAATCAAGTCGGACAACCACTCACGGTAGTTCATGTGAATCGGACAGTTCTATACTTCACGACTCCCATTAATTCTTCTACCATCGGGAATACCAATTACATAAGGTTCACAATCGGTAACATGATTCAAATGCAAACGACTCAAACAAGAACTAGACAAAAAGGAGTGTGAAGCACCAGTATCAAAAAGAACACAAATGGGCTGAGAGTGGATCTCGAGAGTACCTGCAATCATGCTGGCTTCGGGATCATCTGCTTTCTTCATCTCGTAAACTCTGGGTTTTGCAACCCCGGAAGCAGGTGTACTAGCTTGATTCCCACGACCCATCCCTTTGTTTGCCCCGGTAGTCTGGTAAGAAGCGGACGGAGGAGCACGTTCCTGAACAGAAGACTGTAGTGGAGCAAGAGATGCTACTGGAGCACGCCCGAGTCCACCCCTGCAATAGCGAGCACGATGACCGTTCTTCCCGCAAGTGTGACAGGCAACGGCCGGCTTCGGACACTTGGAGATGATATGCCCTTGGTCTCCACAGTTATAACATACGACAGGCGAGCTGATTGCCCGAGAGTGCGTTCCTGTCGGTTTCGGTGCCATAGGTGGCCACTCAGAAGGATTTGGTACAGGCTGGGGCTTCTTGAACAGCCCCCGGTTACTGTTTCCCTGGGTCTGGTTCCTGGATCTCTTGTTGGAAAACTGAGGTTGCTTCTTGGAAATCTCCTTCGCAGTAAGTTCATACTCCAAAGCATTCTCAATAAACTCCGGTAGGGTCGTACAGTGGTGATTGAGTAATTGCATCCTCATTCGGGGTTTAATCCTCTTGAGGAAATATTTGATCTTATCAGCCTCCGAACGGACAACTGACGTAGCAAAAGGAAGAAGTGCTTGGAATTTTTCAGCAATCGTTAACACATCCTCGTCTTCCGATGGATTGGGGTTCAGTAATTCAGACAGTTTGGCTTCACGGAGGGGTGCAGGATAGTAACGATCTAGCATAAAATTCTTGAATTCCTCCCATGTACTCGCGCCATCGGCAGGCCTCACAGAAAGTCACCAAGTATGGGCACTCTTACTAAGGTATTAGGCTGCCACAGCGACTCGATTTTCCTCTGGGCACTCCACCATCTCGAACAGTTTCTCGAAATGCTCTATCCAGTGTACAATGTCAGCAGGCTTAGATGAGCCTTCAAAAGTCGGAGGTCGCTGTCATGATATGTCGCTAATAATCCGGCTCACGATCCCGCCAGGCACCAGAGGCGGAGGCTGTTGCCCCTGCTGTTGACCAGTAGTATTCCTCTGCATAGCTTCCATCAGCTGACCCATTTGGGTCATCTAGGCCATCATGCCCTGCATCACGGTGTAAGGATCGACACGTGCATTTTCTCCAGTGTGGTGTGATTGGTCCCTAGAAGGCGAATCACTGCCTGCGGAACTTTGTTCCACATTCGCGCGTCTGTTGGCTCGTGGTATCGGGATTCGGCCTCTTCCGCGGCCTCGTCCCCCTCTGCCACGGCCTCTCAGATTCCTTTCCATACTGAAAGAATCAAGTCACAAGTACAGTTCAAGTTATCGATCATAATTCATGCTAAGTTAATGGCAACAGGGAATCTCATATCCAACAAAGCAGTTCGTAAAGAATCACTGGCACCGCAGGTGCTACACACTCAATATCAACATCAAGTCGAAACAATCCCAATCACATAATTAATTTAGGTTTTCCTCAAACAGATGAATTTTACCACATGTTAGCAAGATGCCAAGATAAGTAAAGAGACCAATACGTCATCAATATCATGCCAGTAATCAAATTATGGCTCATGAGAACATACCATATTCGACGGGTCAGGCGCTTGCACAGGTTACACGTGGCATGAAGGTTTCTTGATGCTATTTCGATTCTACAATGACTCAAAAGAAAAACACACTCTCCGATACCATCTTCTGTAACAGCCCAAAAACGGTGGCTATTACAGTGCCGTGGACCCCTACCGGGACCCACCAGGCGATATCACGATATACACTTACAACCTGACAACGTGGCACCATACCACAATATTTATCAAAGCCCCGATGTGGAGTATAAGTTATACATGTCTTTAATATGAGCAAACGTGCACATGATCCAAATTCGGTACAGACCATATGACGATGGGCGATACCTAACAGATTATAGTACATTCATCCGACACAAAGTAAAATGAAATTCATAATAAAACATAACCGAACATCAAAAGACTCGGGGGCCCCCGAAATAGCATACTTCAAAACCCTCCGTCGCCATTGTGCTCCTCCTGTGCCTTGCCCTTTCCTCGCCCTGAAATACAAGTATTTCGCCCCAAACCACAGGGTCAGCTATACATGATAATAATTCTCATGACATTATACAATTCATATATATACGGATCTCAAAGAAAACAATCAACTACTGAATATACCCCGCAGGCGTATAAACAGTCAGTCCCACCTGTCGAACATAACCAAATATACGAACGACCATATAATATGGCTCAAGACGGACGTCACAGTACGCCCAATCCGGAAATGTGTCCGTGCACATGTCCACCCCGTATATGGAATCCAAAATATACGTGGGACGATGTACCTAATTAGCCTCATGAACTACGTCTCGTGTGCACGATCTAAATGCGGAAAACATCCACGCATGATAATCAAGTGCCCGACTAAAAATCCTACACATAACCAATCGGCATGCATATATGACTCCAGAGATGTCACGATACAACATGACAACGAAACTCAACGAATTACACCTTAATCAAGGAATCGAACGACTCACCGAAGTGTCAACAAAGCTCAAAAGGACCAACGGTAACAATAATGGTAATTTCGGGTATATCATCCCAATACCATGATGATACGATCAAGGGCATCGACATATCACGAATCATAGATTATCAGAACATTTCATACACACGAAACGCATAATAATCACAAGAATTCAACCATCATTATAACCAGGCAAGATAACTTGCCTCAATTCCGTAGATGAATAATCCTTCTTTGAATGATCAAACAAACGGTATCCTCGTCTAACAATACTCACGTGAACAAGCAACCTTGAATGAAATGTAATTCATTCAACAACACATTCGTACGATAACGGTATTATTACATAAACAATATTCGTAAATTTACTTGAATAAATCAATTATCCTATTGATCACTTTAATGTTCCAATTATAAATCATCATATGTTTATCATGTTCATTCACATATTCCAACATTAATGTCAAATACTTGAAGTCCAGTTTATTACCAATGTAACATTGTGAAAACATCTTTTCAAATCATCGGCACTTCCGATTACGATATAAGTTTGTGTTTAATTACGTTCTTCATCATTTTACCAACGATTACATTAAAACTGATTACTATATGAAGCATAAGTTCAAGTTTTTAGTGAACTAAGAACATCATCTTAATTTACGTCTCTTAACACACACGGATTAATGAAATGGAATTCGGCTACTCATCTACCGCATTTGTATCACCATGTTCAATACAATCCTCTTAAGAACATTATCAACATATTAATGTAGTGATTAACACCCTTTTAAGTTATCAACGAAATCAATTAACTTGAGCATATGAAGATTACAACTTCCTTCTATCAAAATCCATTGTTTCACTTTTGAAGAATTTATTAAAAGCCTAGTTATATCATTGGATACTTGGAATTCTAAAAGTAACTTCATCCCATCTTGTGAAAATTATCTTCCAAAGGGTTAACATAATTCTTCCAACAATTTATTACAAAGGTATTGGTTTAGAGGCCAAAATTATGGTTCCATATTACCTTCAAGAATCAATTGAATGTTCAAGACAAGATTAGTACCTCTCACCTCTAATCCTTAAGGATTTCATCCCTAACATGTTCCTAGTGTTGAGACTATAATCATCTTCCGATTATCATGTTATAAATCCGATTTTAGCTATCATTATCAACACAACCATATTATGAAGTTATAATACATCAAGAAGTAATAATAGTACTCCTAATGTTGATCCTCCCTTAGTTTGAGTATGATTCAATTAATTTATCATATTTTACACTAGCTTAAACTAACATTATGTGAAGTGATTATATACTAACATCATCATGAGCATAGATTTAGTATGAGTTTAAGAGAAACCAACCTCAAAATGAAGAACAACACCAACACTTCAAAGAACACACTTCAATCTCCAAATCTCCAAGTCACAAACTAAGTGCTGAAGCTCCAACACAAGTTAGAAGGGCTAGAAACGGAGTTGGCACGGAAGGGAATTGTTTTTCTCAGTTGGGAGGTTGAATGGGTCGAGCAGGAAATGAATGGCAAGTCATATTTTTATAACCTGAACTCGGCATTACGTACGTTAAAGAAAAGGGTTAACGTACGTTATAGTCCTTACATACATAATCTCATGATCATTACGTACGTAATCAATTTCATCAGATCTTTCTGACTTAAAACACGCAAATCGTTACGTACGTAAATACATAACTATTACGTACGTAATAGCCGTTGACTTGGCTGTCGCGATCAACTCCCGACCACCTACCCCCGTTCGGTCCCACCCGCCGAAAGGCGGGCTGTTGATGGATCTCTCGCATTACGTACGTTAACATATGAATGTTACGTACGTAAGGCTACCTACATAGCATACGTAAATAAGATAGGTTAATGTACGTTAAGTTCTATAACAAGCATAAATGGAATTCTCCCAATATCACCCAACAATTAATATAGTATGAATGACCATGATTCCAACTTAACATAATTCGTCGATATACTTGCTACAAAAATACAGGTATGGTGCGAAAATACTTGGTTTAAATCAGAAAATACAATAGTAAAGGCGAGGATATTACATAGAGAAGATAAAATTCAATTCATTAAGGATGGTCTGAATAAGGAGAATTTAGATGATATCGAAATTTTTCTTGACACGCATCCTAGTGGACTCGTACATTACGGAATTCGATGTTTGTGGAATAAATTCCAACCGGAATATGAACAACGTCTTGGGAATCTGACTTTAAAAGACCCTGTTTGCCAATTTGTAAGAAAATTGGATGGGAAGCTTCTCCCCGACTCATAGAAGGCGTTTAGGCCGTTTCTGAACGTAAAATCAGAGGAAGATGTGAGCCACAATCAAAACTACTGTACATACGCGTAAGTATCTTTTATTTTTGTTGTGTGGTGAGATTTTCTGAATAAAAAAAGTGATACGCGATAAATGCATTCATTATTCTAATTGAGTAGTTGAAGCGCAGTCAACGCAATCACAAACTTGTCAAACAATTTTTACCTTCTTTTTCTTCTATAAATAAGCAGTGTGCTTGTTTCTTTCATTCATCTCTCAAACTTGCACTTTTCTCTGTTTCTCTCTAAAAAATTTCTTTTCAAAAATGGAGTCATCATCTTCAACAAAAAAATTTAGCACAGTCTGCATTTTTGGTGGAGCTAGTTATGGAAAAGAGGCATGCTTTACTGAAGCAGCCCACAACTTGGGTCGTACCTTAGGAGAAAAATGCATTCATGTAGTTTACGGAGGAGAAAGTCTAGGACTAATGGGACGAGCTGCTGCTTCTGCATATATGGAAGGAGTAAGAGTGTTGGGAATAATCACAAAACCTCTGGCTGAAAGTAAAATCACCGGGTGAACTATTGGAGATGAGTTTAGATCTGTAAATATGCAAGATCGCATAACTCACATGATAAATAATTCTGGCGCCTTTATCACCCTTCCCGGTGGTTTTGGCACCCTTGAGGAACTTTTTCATGTGGTTACCAGAGCCAAGCTAAATGTTCATCAAAAACCAATAGGTGTGCTTAATGTCAATGGTTTCTTTGATGGTTTGCTGTCTTTCATCGACTACTCTGCTGAAAAGGGTTTTATTTCCGAGCGTGCAAAACGTATCATAGTCGTTGCAACAACACCAGAAGAACTAATCAAAAAACTCAATGAATTTGTTCCTCAACCAGATCGAGCTCTAGCTAAAATTGTCTGGATGGAAGATTTTACCGTGAGAAAACGAAAAGTGGATTCATTCCTCTCCCTTTGATATCCCATGTCGAACCTCTTTAATTTTTACTTTCTGTCGTGTGTAATAATTATGGTAAATGGTGGCAGCTTAAGGAGTTTCTTCTTGATCTCTTGACGCGCATCTATTCGCGATTTATGTATTGTTATTTTATTACTGTAATTTTTATTGTGTGTTTTTTTTATAATAGCATTGATGGCAGCGTAAGGCGACTCTTCGGACTTTCTTGATGCGCATCTTAAAAATTGTGTTATACTTCCGAGTATATTTTATTTTCTTTTGTTGTGTGCCTCGTGTATTTATTCTCTTGCAGATTCTAAAAGGCGTTAGCTCAAACATCAACTTTCTTAACAGGGAGTATTCTGCTTTTTCTGCATTGTTTTTTTATTTTATTTTATTTTTAAAAACTGAGGACAATTTTATTTTCAAGTTTGGGGGTGGTTTGTTTTATTATTTTGGTGTGTTGTAGTTTTGGTGTGTTTTGATTTCTTTGGTTATTTGTCTTAATTTTTTTTAATATATATATTTATAGTATTTTGATTTATGAGATTTCTAGATCTGGCCATAACACCAATAAATTAGCTATATACAAGCTTCTAAAATCGTTTTAACCGGTAAAAAATTGTATATTCCAAAATTTTTTTTTTGAGCCTTAATCTCTTTCCAAGCCTTGTAATTATCATATAAAATCGAGTCATTCGTTACCTTGAGAAAAGAAGAATCAATCGATTGATGAAAAATAAAACTCACATTTACTTAATTTGTGGAGTTTTTGATTTTTCATGCTTAAACTAAGAAATGATTTTCTGCAAAAATTCTATTCCCTAAAAAAAGGAGTCATTGGTGAAAAGAGCTACACGTTAGCAAATAACGGTGTGAAAGCTATCACCTAAAAAAAATGACGAAAAGGAGAAGTGTTGAGCAGCAACAGCTGCCTAATTTTGGGGGTCTTAAATTTTGCGAAAAATAAAGGACTAACCATTGTTGGTGCGTAGCTGCTGTCTCAGAAAAATTGGTGAAAAGAGCTACACGTTAGCAAATAACGGTGTGAAAGCTATCACCTTTTTTAAAAAAAAAAAAATGAGATAGAAATTGTATTAGTGAAAAGAGCTACACGTTAGCAAATAACGGTGTGAAAGCTATCACTAAAAGGGATGTAGTTTATGAGCAGATTTGAATTAATTAGCGGCTGAATTTCAATACACTCAATTTTGTGAAAATCACAATATTTGATGACGCCAATAAAATTCTTCTTCATATTGAGTCGAAAAATAAACGAGTGATCGAGAGAAACCATTAAAGGGAGTCGTGTGTATCACGAGTGGGAAAGTAATAATCAGCCTTTTGGGCGGAAAACCTTGCATTTTGGAATTACAAAATAAAAACCGTGTTTTAACTTCAAAATCACCAGTAGATTTATTTTGAATCTTGATTCATTTCTATCTACTGTATATAGCTGGTTGTTGTGTATTAATGGCATTTTGATCTCCTTTTCTCTTTTTATATTTTGTGTGTATTAGTATTTTTGCGTCTTATTTTTATTTTTATTTTTATTTTTGGAGCATGAATAATAAAGAGCCTTGCTCGGGACTAGCAAGAATTCAAGTTTAGGGGTGTGATAAGTGTCATTTTTGTACACTTATCCATGGTTTGTATCGATAAAATTCACCCATAATTGAGCTAGTCTACTCGTTTTTTGCTTTTAATTAATTAGTTTTAATAATTTTATTTTTATCGGATGATGATCGGATTAAATAACTGATTTACTCAAGAAATAACATGTTTATTAAATATTCTATTTGTTGAATTTTGATATATTCATGTTGTAGGGCTTTCCGAGACGAATTCGGCAGTTTTTCCGGATTCAAAATCAGAGTTATATATCAAAAGTTATCATCCGAAGAAGATTTGCGGGCAAAAACGCAAAGTCTGAGAAATTCTGGGCTGAAAACGTAACTATCAAAGCATCCAGTGAGAAAATTTATGAAGCCAAGTTACGGCCGTAACTACAAAAGGTTACGGCCGTAAGTCACCCTAGTTACGGCCGTAACTCCTGAATGTTACGGCCGTAACTCTTGACAGATTGTTATGATTTGTCTAATTTTTTATACTTTTGTGTATTATTGAGGGGATGGCTGGCATTGATCCGATCTAATGTAATAATGCTGGAGTTTTGGAGCTATTAGATGACTTTAGGTGTATAAATAGACCCCTTAGATCCTTCATCATTCATCATTCATCTTATAATTTTCCATTTTTTGTAAACTTTTCTTTTTGTGTGAAGAACACACTTGTGTTCTTGAGTGATATTTGTAAGTGTGGTATAGCATATGTTGTTCAGAGAGTTTATTGCTTCTATCTCCTTTATCTACTAAGGGAGTTAGGATCAATTCTTTCTCTTGATTCAACTAATAATGACCACCAAAGCTTGTAATATGTGTAATAAACCCTTCATGGGCTAAGTAACCTTTAGTTGGGATTATAAACAAGGTTAGTCATGTTATTTATGTTTGTATAAGGATCTATTGTGAATTACTTATTATTGTGTGTGATTTTCATTGTTTTAACAATCTTTATTTATTTGGCCAATAAATGACGATATTTATGGCCTTCATATGTTTCGAAAGAAAATATGTTTGATTAGATCAAATGATCTTCACTCTACGTTGTTCTAGGGGATAGAAATATACCTCTAGTCCTTAGATGATTCTTTGAGTTATTTTCATAAATCCTAATGCTATGTATTGAAGCCAATCAACATAGAAATATAGTGGATTGATTCAATATGTAAGTGGCGTTTTATAGTTCGAAAGAGAAACCATCTTTTTAAGGAAAATCGAATCTACACAACATAATAAGTAATTTCATCTTATGATCTCCTATACATATTTTATAACTAATGACGAACTAAGTTTGTAATCCCAACTATTTCATTTTATCGTTAATCAATCTATTATTATTGCAATCTTTTTATTTCCTTAAAATATTAGAACTATTATTGCATTTACTTTGCAAATATTAAACCAAACTTTTTAATTGTGAGTTTCACTCATATTAGTATCTATAAAAATAGACTAATAGTGTATAATTCAAATTATAACCAAACTTCCTTGTGGGATCGATAAACCGGACTCAAAAAGTCCACTTTACTACTTGATACGATATCGTGCACTTGCGATAGTTACACTAAAAACGTGTCATGAGGCTAAGACGATATATGGAAAGAACGCTGGAGTGAAGGTTTACATACCAAGGATGGTACTCTCACCTTCTGATATTACCAAGTTTTCTATTAAATTTCAGCGAAGGCAATTTCCTATATCAGTTTGTTATGCAATGACTATCAATAAGAGTGCGGGACAGTCTTTATCTCATGTTGGACTCTACCTCCCAAAGTCTGTTTTCAGCCATGGACAGCTCTATGTTGTATTTTCCAGAGTAACAAGCAGAAAGGGGCTCAAGGTTTTAGTATTGGATGAGGAAGGCAATCCCACCGACACGCTCACCAACATTGTATACAAGGAGGTATTTTCAAAGTTTTGAGGTATGTTTTTATCATATTAATACACTTTATGTGTAAAGTAGCAATATACATTTATTTGATTTTGTTATTGCTTACTGATTTGTACAGATATCGTTTTGCAGTTGGCGATTATTGATGTCTCTACGGTGATCAGACACGTTGACTTTGCATTCTATTTCATATTTTTCGATGTACTGAACCTTTAATTCTATTTAATATCATTTATTGTTTGGATGATATTTTATTTCACGTATTACTGATTTAAAGGAAATCATGCCATGGCAACGCCACGGGTTAGTACTAGTTTACTAATAATATAAAAGTATCTAAATACAAAAAAATAATTTTAATTAATATTAAATAAAATCTAAAATATGGTTAGAAGAAATTATGGAGAAGGAAACAATCTAAGGAAACTAAAACCCTAATTCAGAGGCGAAAGGAGCGAGGCTAGGGGTTATACGTGTTAAGTTTAAGCAAGTGTTCATCGACACCAATTAAAAAGCAGCAGGAGCAGATGGATAGATGTACGAAAAGGAAGCATAATAAGAAGGTGG
The DNA here is from genome assembly GCA_033398695.1 of Orobanche coerulescens. NCBI lineage: Eukaryota > Viridiplantae > Streptophyta > Magnoliopsida > Lamiales > Orobanchaceae > Orobanche > Orobanche coerulescens. The sequence goes on along the minus strand of CM065811.1, from coordinate 127,307,670 downwards.
ATGAGAGGGAGGAGGAGGACCTTCCAAGAGGGAGAAGCGACAGCTTGAAAACGGAGATGAACTTAATTTATCAAAAATCCTCTTCACCAAAAATCCTCTTCACCAAACGGAGATGAAAAAGTGGGTGTACGTTAGTGGACCCACTACTATTAGTAAGAAAAAATATGTCAGTATGAGTAATAATCAGTTAATAACTTAGCAAAAAAAAGTAATAATCAGTTAATAGTTAGCTCAATGATATTTACTAATAATATAAAAGTATCTAAATACAAAAAAATAATTTTAATTAATATTAAATAAAATTTAAAATGTGGTTAGAAGAAATTATGGAGAAGGAAACAATCTTAGGAAACTGAAACCCTAATTCAGAGGCGAAAGGAGCGAGGCTAGGGGTTATATGTGTTAAGTTTACGCAAGTGTTCATCGACACCAATTAAAAAGCAGTAGGAGCAGATGGATAGATGTACGAAAAGGAAGCATAATAAGAAGGTGGATGAGAAGGAGGACGACCTTCCAAGAGGGAGAAGAGAGCTTGAAAACGGAGATGAACTTAATTTATCAAAAATCTTCTTCACCAAAACTAGAGATTTTCTCATCACTTAGTGCATGTCCAATGCTAATGCTAAAATAGATGTAGCTATTACTATGTTTGTCACCACTTGCTTTATTTATCCACATTTGGGTATCGGATCGCATAATTTTGGCTAAAAAACAGGATCGATAATACAAGCGGATTAAACGAATATAACAATTATAATTTATATTCTAAGGGACAAGGTTTAAGGATTACAAGACAACTAGTGAACCTTGTAATTATAACTAATATAATTAATCCGATAAACCCGAATTAATGTAGCCGATATATATTCCAACGTCCAGAACAAATCTGAAACAGTATATAAACCGATATATATATATATAACATATATAATATATATAATATATATTACTGTACTGCAAGTGTATATATTATATATATATATATAACATATATATATATATATATTAATTAGTTCCACAAATTCACCAAGAAGAACAATTAATTGAAAATAAATAAAGATCAGAAAACCCCCTTTCTAGGAAAGAGATGAATAGGCTCAGATCTTCCGAAACCCTAGAAATTGATATGAATACGAGCGTTTGTCCACAGAGGAAACCCCGAACCACCTCCGGCCGGCCAACAGCCCGTTATCTCCTTCACCAAACCCAGAAAACTCAGAAAATCAAGCCTCAATCTTACTCACGGTTCTCACCAAAGAGATTACTCTCGTTTTCACTCGGATTCTCAGAAGGTTCATGAAAACTCCAGCCCTGCCGCGCCTTTTATACACGGAGCGATGGAATTAGATACAAGAAGTGTCACGGGATTTCATCGTCTCAGTCAGAGGCTCACGGGAGGAAGGCTGGTAAGAAAAACGGGAGCAGAATCGTGGCGGGGTGAGAGTTGACCGTAGGGTAGGTGAGAATGGGAGAGAAGTGGAGGCGGTGAGTGAATGATGGGGTGAGGGTTAGGGTTAGGGTTAATATAAGGGAGATCGGATGGTCCATATTAGGTGTAGGTAATATATCTGGATCGGACGACTCCTATTCAAAAGGGCTGCCAAATGGGCTGGGCCGGCTCTTATAAATGGTATGGGCCATATTAATAAGGAAATATATATTTGGGCCGGTTGGGCAAAATACTAACATCCACTTCTCATCATTTTGTCCCTTATAAGGTTATGTGCACATATTTAGAACCAATTATAGCATTTTTCTATTTTAGAATCAAGTATAACATTGCATTGGAGAGGGATGTTCTATAATTGATGCTATATTATAAAACTAGCATCTCTTTTAGCATTGCATTGGACTTGCTCTTACAATGACCGCGGTCGTCCGATATTATACTATTTTATCTCAATATAATGTTTATTCACTTATAAGTTGTTGGATATCGTTTTCGGACAAGATTTTGCAAAATTACAAAGATTTTTAAAGTGATAATAATGAACCTTAGTAAAACCTAGAATTGCACAAGCTTTTCATTGCATGGATATAATGTAACTATGTTTTTTGCAGGTCCTAGATAAACACCTAGAAGGTAAGTTTATTGTGTTATATTTTGTGCCACTACTTCCTTGGACTGCTAGATTGAGGCTCTGGGTAACATCATTGGTGGAGGTATATGCTGTCATACACCCTAAAGGTTGTTTCGAGGTTGTTTTCATTGGAGTTAAGGTTGATACTTCTGTTTCCAGCCCACAAGAACTACTAAATCCTTCTCTGGAGGATTTATTTGAAGAAAAGTTTTCTATCATGCATGCCATGGACTGCCGTTCCATTCTCCAATATCAAATCTCCGGAATATATGGAAAGAAGATAGGGGTTTCTTGTCTCTAATTATATTGATAAATTCAAAACTACTTCATTTGTCATTGATCCTACAGGCGTGGTTTTGCAATGTCTGTCCGACATTCATTTTCTTCTGTACGGAGCTCCGGTTAGACGACGGGAGAATCTAAAGGCGGAGCCCACAGTTATCAGACAGTAGCATCCGGTTCTGGGGCTGGCAAGCCCCGAATTAATGAGATGAAGAGGACCGACGATCCGGAGGCCCGAATGATCTCAGGTACACTCAAAATTTTATCTCAACCTGTGTTTACCCTTTTTGATACTGGCGCATCTCATTCATTCATTTCTGAGTCATGTTTGAGTAGACTACACCTGTGTAGTGCTACTAGTTGCGAACCTTATGTCATCGGCCTACAAGACGGTAGAAGAATTATCGGGAATCGTGAAGTTAAAAACTGTCTGATTCAGCTTGAGGGCCGTGAATGGATGGCAAACCTAATCGTGGTGGATTTACCTAAGGACGATGTAATTTTGGGTATTGATTGGATGAATCGTCATGATGCCATACTTAGTGTCCGTAAGCATATGGTCACTATCATTTCAGACGATGGAGTCGAGTGTGTATTTCAGGGGGGTAACCCCAGCCGTTCCGGAAGAGTCATTAATATGATGAAAGCAGTGCAATTACTCAATCAGGGGTGTGTTGGTTATTGGTGCTATATGACCAAGACCGAGAAATCATCAGTGATGTTGGCGGATATCCCGGCAGTGAAAGAATACGCCGATGTATTCCCAGACGAGTTACCTGATTTGTCTCCAGAGAGAGATGTGTAATTCACGATAGAGTTGGAGCCTGGTCCCCAATATCGAAAGCACCGTATCATATGGCCCCGACCAAAATGCAGGAACTGAAGAATCAACTAGAGGGATTGACCGAGAAAGGTTATATCCGACCGAGTGCGTCCCCGTGGGAAGCACAAGTGTTATTTGTCAAGAAAAAGGATGGTTCATTTCGCTTGTGCATTGATTATCGAGAGGTGAATAGGGTGACGATCAAGAATAAATATCCCCTAGCCCGCATTGATGATGTCTTAGATCAACTTCAGGGAGTTTCAGTATTTTCCAAGATCGATTTAAGATCTGGGTATCATCAGTTGCGAACTCGAGAGACAGATATCGCAAGGACGGCGTTTCGAGCATGCTATGGGCACTACGAGTTTATAGTGATGCCGTTTGGGTTAACTAATGCACCTGTGGTATTCGTGGAGTTAATGAACCGAGTTTTCATCGACTATTTGGATCAGTTCGTAGTTGTTTTCATAGATGACATTTTGATTTATTCCCGTAACCGAGAGGAGCACGAACCTCACCTTCCTCAGGTCCTCGACGTGTTGAGATGAGAGCAACTCTATGGAAAGTTTTCCAAATGTGAGTTCTGGATGTCCGAGGTGACATTTCTCGAGCATGTGATTTCATGAGACGGGGTACGTGTCGATCCTCAGAAGACGGAGGCTATCCGAGATTGGCAACCTCCGAAGAATGTTAAGGAAATCCGAAGTTTTCTCGGAATAGCAGGCTATTACCGGCGATTTGTGGAAGGATTTTCTAAAGTCGCTCAACCGATGACTAACCTTTTGCGGAAGGAAAAGAAATACACGTGGTCTGATGCATGTCACTTAGAGTTTTGAGGAACTCAAGAGCCGTTTAATTTCAGTGGCTGTCCTTTATTTACCGCAAGGGATGGAAGGATTCGTGGTTTATAGCGACGCGTCTAGACACGGTCTTAGATGTGTATTAATGCAGAATGGGAAAGTGATTGCCTATGCTTCGCGGCAACTGAGGCCTACGAGGTCAATTATCCGACCCACGACCTGGAGCTAGCAGCCGTGGTATTCGCATTGAAGATTTGGCATCATTATCTTTATGGCATCACTTGTCAGATTTTCACCAATCATACGACGGGAATGCTGAGTAAACGCTTGGTCATGAAGATCATTGTAAATAAATAAAAGAATCCCTATTTGTACTTATTGCTCCATTGTAAATGTTTTAGTATAAATATACGTATTAGACACCTCTTTCATACATGTAAGTTTGTAGTGTAGGATAGTATAGGAACTATCTCTCTTCTCTTTCTTGTAGTTTATATTAAATAAAGGTCAAGTTCGTCTTCACATCTGGTGAGTTCTTATTTTATTTATATTGTGATTGTCTCGATAATACTTGGCTAGAGTCCCTATCTAAGGGGCGGATGTAGTCGGCTGATAGACATGAATTTCAATGTATTTGTTTCATTGATTATCTCCAATATCAACAACCATATTAGATCTTATATGTTTTGCCAACCCAAAGTCAGCAAGCTTGACAACACCGGATGCATTGACAAGCAAATTTGCCCCTATAATGTCCCTGAAAGAAAATCAGCATTGAGTCGAAAAAACTATAATCAATAACTATTGTGCACCAACTCAGCAGATTAGCATATCTTATAAATATTCTTCCTAGGAAAGGAGAAACTAATTTGAAAGACATGAGCAACATGTACATCGATTGGAAATTTTTTATAAAAATACAAGGCTACAACCTTATCTTCAAGATTATGAAGAGGTACCTCCTGTTAAAAAAATGTAACAAGTAACCGAGAAACAATCAGTATTCATGTGTGTGCAAAGGGAGCGCGCATATTACTTTTAAGAGACTATACTACTAAATAATGAATATGCTAAAAAGCCTGGATGATTAGAACATAATGCTACAACATGTACACCTGCTTCTCTTTGTTGATGACATAAGAACTCAGGAGTTTTGTATTGTTGGGATGATTTAGGAGTTGTTCGTCTTGGGATATAAGGCAGTCTTTTTTTTTTAATATTCATTCTCTTTTTTATTTGCTTTTTGCTCTACTTTTTTTTTTCTCTTTTTCTCCTTTTATGTTATTTATGTAACGATCATTGACGGTTTCAAAGTTTGATTCATGTTAGCCGACCCCAAATCATTTTGGGACTAAGGCTTAGATGTTGTTGTTGTTGTTGTTGTTGAACGGAAGGAGTGGCCTGATTGTGAACAGCCGACTGCTTCGGGGTTTGAGATACTGTCGGAGTAGGTTTGGAGTCTCTTCGGCAGAAACAGGCCTTATGCCCGGAAATCCCACAGTTGTTACACGTTATAGTCTGTCTCGGATGTTGGAATATTTCTTTCACATATTCATAAATAGTGTTCTGATGATTAAGTTGCTAAACAAAGAAACATAACGAAGCAGACGAAGACGCAAAAAGCTGAACATAATACAAAGCTAGCGCACACTAGATTCAAATATTAGCGCACGCTAACGGGTCCTTGATCGCTGAAATTTCGCGTAGTATGGTTTTCAAATCCGATCAATTTTAAAATTTGTAAAACCTCGAAGTATTTCCAAGGTGTCGAACCCAAGGGAATTGATATGTCGAAAATAAAGGAAATAACTCTACTCAAAATTTGACTGCTATTTAGGAATCCGAAAATTTGGTTTGTTTCTAATTATCTAAGCTTTAAAAATCGAAAAATAAAAATAAAATAAAAGATGAATTATCTAAATCAAGCAAATAAAGCAAATTAGCAAGATAAAATCACAAGTTGAAAGTTAATTGATCCTAGGGTAGTATCATCTAATTGAGTTCACACAATCCATTCACTTGATTCCTTTTCCCCAAATTTTAATTCAATCCTAGAAATAATCACTCAGCCGATCTAGAATTCCGATCAAGGCAACCTAGAAAGATAGTTAATTTAAACCCTTTTTCCCGCCAGGGCTCAAAGAATTTAAATCACTTAAAAAGCGTCAACTTATTTATCTATGATTTATCTTACTCCACTTAGGTCTTAAGAACAAATCATATTGTGCATCAAGTATTTCCACTAATTAATTAATCCTTCCGGGCAAAATCAATTAGCTAACATGCATCGATTAAGGGCCCTTTAATCTAGCATGAGATTTAACACATCTTGATCACAAGCCTAGGATGAAAGGTAAAAAGGTAATCAAAGGAACATCATGTGAACATCAATTAAAATTACTAACCCTAGAATCAATCAATGGATTTAGCCAGACATAATTGAAAGTAAACAAGAAATAGATGGAGAATGCATATTATTAATATGAAAAGAGAGATTACAACCCTTCCGGATGAACTCTGAGTCTTCAATCTCCGAAAAAGTAGAAAAACAATAAATATTTGCTGCTCTCCAAAAAGTTCTAGTCTCCAAGGAATTAATCTTGCTAAAAAATGTAAAAATCTGCTAAAGATGATAAAGGATGATAAAAGATGGTAAAAGGTGGTAGAAGATGATAAACTAGGTCTCGAAGGAGGTCTATATAACCTATGGAAATTAAATTCCCGATTGGAACTAATCTAGGAAACAAAATCTATCCAAAAGAGTCACAATCCGTCAAAACACGAGAATCCGCGGAGCAGACTATCGGACGCACCTATCGGCCGATAGGCTGGACCGATAGTTGGTTCGTCGGTCGACTTCACTCGATAGGGCTCGGAACCTGTCGGACGCACCTATCGGCCGATAGGCTGGCCCGATAGGTGGTCTGACTTCTGCAAAAATTCGTTTCTTCCGTCCGTTTGACTCAACTCTCGGTCCTTTGTCTCGTTTTGGGTCCTTTTGGCTCTAAAAACCTGCAAACACACTAAAACCAACCCAAACGCGTAATACGGCTCGACTAATCATAAATAAGCCAAATACGAGCACATAAATCACGAAACGAGATAAAAACCTAGTATAAAATCCTAGAAAAATGTGGTAAAATTACCACTTATCAAACCCCCCCAAACTTGAGCATTGTTCGTCCCGAACAACAAAAAGTAAAGAAAAAGAATGTCGTGAATCATCGTGCAACTCATAGTGTTCAACCTAATCAATACTATCCTGTAATTCTCTCAAAATAATCCGAGTGTCGTAAAAGCGAGCTGCACTCAGAATAATGATTCCGCAAAGTAGTCAAGTTCAGTCCTAATCATTCATTCATGAAGAAAATCCAGCTCAAAGATTAACAAAACGTGAGTCAAATCGACCGTCAATATGAAAGGCTAAAATAAACAAGCTAGTTCGTCCCGTTACACAGTCTAATGGCACAATTTTCACGAGTTTCATAACAATTAAACCTCGGACTGTATTCCCTTATATATATGCTCAAAAATTTGATTCGAGTTGACCACTAGGTTAGGATCTCGGGATGTTTCATCGGGATAATCCTAGGGTGGAACTTCCATTCTCATGTATTAGGAAACCGTTTGACGTAAAAGACACTCATGGGGCACATGGATGCTCCTAGTTACTAAGTTCCCGTCTACAGCGGAGAAACAACTCGAATATATAATTTCCGCATGTCCGAATCAAGGTTGCCGTTTTACGCGAGAGTAAACAATGGTCACGCGAATACCCCTTACTAGGTTCCCTATCATTGGCACATGTGAAATATCTAAATCACTAGTCTAATCAGTCGCCGTTTACGCGAGGGTAAACAACGGTCACGCGAATGCCCCCGGTTACTAGACTTCCCTTCATAGAACAACATTATCTCGACTTTTGGGAAAAACTGACCGACTCTAAACTCAATCTAAGTGCCAACACGACTAAAGAAACAGTACGACTTACTATCCGGAAGATGTAACCAAACGTATTGACGGTGATTTTAAAACAAGTATGTATCGTCTCTTATCTGCCAAGACCTCTACAATAACGAAAAATTTTGGACCTAAATGAATACTATGCAAAACAGAAATAACTGACTACAACTCGACTAAAACTCGACCGTTTCTTCAGAGAGAAAAACAGTGTCGTAACATCGGTATCACACAAATAGAAGCACGAAAAATTCACGAATAAAGAAAAACTAAGACAAGCAAGGCATCAAAGCAAACAACGAAAAGTAAATAAAAGCAAACACGAAATCTAAAAAAAACTACTACGACCTAAAAAAATAGAAACTAGCAAACACACCAAACGAAAATGAACATAAAAATCTAAAAACTAAGCAACAAAAGCCAAAACCACGCAACACCAATATGAGAAGCACAAATAAAAACAACGAGCACCAACACAAGCAAATAGTGATACAAGGCATACAAGGTACTCACACGTGCCGAAATTAACAAAGCCGCACTTCTCCCCCCCCCCCCCTCCCAAACTTATTTCGCATCCCAAAGGAGGAATAAGTTTGAAAAGAGAAAGGAGTGACTTTGTTAACGGAGTACCTGATCACTGTGGCGGAAATGGCGGGTTTGTCGGCGAGCTCGGATCATAGCGGTCATGTGAATCGGGGAAAGGAGCAAAGTGGTACATCTCGTGTACCATTCGGTTGTAGTGGTCCTCCTGGGCCCACCTATCTTCCTGCCTCTTCCTCTCTTGCTCCCTCCAAGCAATCTTCTCTTGTCGCCACACTCTGTCCTCTTCGGCTCGTTTCTCCACGAGCTCGTACAACTGATTGACCCGAGTGGCAACAGCACCCACCCGAGTCTCAACCTCGCCCAGCCGAGTTCCCAAAGAACCAAACTCGGTTGTCAAAGAACGCATACTCGCCAAATGATAATTGTCTTGCGCCTGCATACTCTCTTCGTGCATCTCTCTCTCTCTCAAAAAAAATCTCGACTCAAAAGCCTCAAAATCCGGAGCTCTCATCTGAAAACTACTACCTCCACCGGTGGGAATCTCGTCACGGCTACCCCCCTCGGGTATATCATCCAGCTCCTCCTCGGCTCCCTCCAAGAACGGCTCATCAATGGTCACCTCCCGGCGTTGCCTCTTACGAGACGCATCCAACGGTCGGATAAGTGTCAAATGAGCCTCGTAGCTCATACTCCACCTCGCATATACATCGGACGCGTCGCCCATTACAGAGGTCAAGGTCGGAGAGGGGAGTCGGAAGAGGGACACGGTTTTGTTCCGACCGTGCAATTTCCAGTCGAACCCCTCGGTGAAGGCAAGCATCTCTTGCCTCTGCAGTACCGGTTTATCCAAATAGATGTCTCGGGACACCGGCTCTCCTCTAATGCGTACCCCGAAATGCTCCGCGATAGGGGTCACGAACGCCCCAATCCCAATCCTCTGCTTCCTTGGCCACCGGCTTGTTTCTCCATGTGCTCAATCAGAAAACATCCGGCGTGCTTCCGCCTACCGTTCAAGGCCGACCGTAAAAGGTGAAGATCAGTGGACAAGCACATCCCCGAGTCGGTACGGCTCAAAATCGTCGAGATGAACAGACGGTGGACATAACGGAGAACTGGGTTCCTGATCGAGGAGGCCTTGGCATACGTCGGATTATAAATGAGAAGTGTCTCCTCCCTGGGGTAAATCATCTTGGACCACAGCTCTATGTTTTCTTTGGCATGATCGCCCTGATGGAATGACCCGTCCTCGGCCCCGTAGATAATGGCGTTAACTTCGTCGGCCGAGAGCTCCCTTTCTGTGTTGTCGAGGTTGAAGCGAATAGATGCCGGAGTCCCGTGCTCCCTAAAAACCTCAAGCGTGGACAGAAACTCCACGGTGAGCACGTGGTAAGCGAGATAGTTTGCCCGAAAAATGTGCTCAAACCCGCACTGTCTTGCTAGTAACATAATATCATCGTATATCCCCATACCCCGAGCCGTCTCCTCATGCAAAAATCGGCAATGCTTGTGTGGCATTCCGATAAGGTGCGACCACCTTCTTTTAGACTCGGATCCAGTCAATCTTAGCTTGAACTTCTTCGGGTCGAGCGCAGCCGGGATCGGAATAGCCGGCACTACCTTCGTCGGAGCCCTTTCCTTCTCTGTGGTTGCCTTAGACTTTCCGGCCTTACACGTCTTCGACTTCTTGCTTTGCTTTCCAGCCATTTCAAAGTTCCTACAAAACAACCATCCAATCAATATCCAATAAGCAACTCATAATGCAAACATTCAACAAGCGTCGACATAATTCAATAATCCCACAATATCAACTAAGAGCCCTATAATGTCCATTAAACATCAAAATCATAGACCCGACAGCCATATACTACGATCAACAAATCACACAACCTCCCCCAAACTTCGACTCCCCCATTTCATATTTAAAGGATCAAAATCACATCCCACAATAACAAAACTACATACTTCGATCATATTAGGACAAATTCTCTCCAATACAATCTAATTCATTCAAAATTCAAATCATCATCAACAATTCAACTCATATCAATCCCAATTAACAATTCAATTCAACAAATTCGAAATTAGGGTTCTTCCAATTTGGGTTTTTTTTTTTCAAAATTCGTTCAATTTCATCAATTAATCCCCCAATTCGAAGTACCCATGAACAATCAAGCATAGATAACATGTTTCCATCAAGATTCTATCAACAATCGGGCATAAAATTCAAAGAACATCAAAGTCTAACAAAAGCCCCCAAAAAAATGGATCCCCAATTCGAATTTCAACAAAACTCCAAAAAGAATCCATCAAAGTGCTTCAAAACATGTAAAGAATTGAAAAACAAGAGGATTAAGTGTCGAAATTAAGTACCTTGATCGAGTTTTGAAGGAAAAACAGATGCGAAAATCGCCCCTTGTTTCTTATCGGCCGATATGTGTGTGTGTGTGAGAAAAACGGGTGGGAGAAGTGTATAAAAGGGGTTATTAATCAACCGGGTCGAAGCGGATACTGGACCGGGTATTTCCTATCGGGCTGGCCTATCGGCCGATAGTCTGGGCCGATAGGCACAGACAGAAACTTACGTACCTTACTATCGGGCGGGACATATCGGTCGATAGGGTCTGCCTATCGACCACTGCTTGTAACATTTAATTTTTTTAATTTTCCTCAGCCTATCGGTCGGGCCTATCGGCCGATAGGCTCGCCCGATAGGTTCGTCTGTCTCAAAAAAAAATTTCAACTTTTTCTATTTCGCATACTTGGTCCCGTTTTTGCTTGGATATGGCGATTAAAGACCTGCAAGTATCCAACACTCGGCGTGCATGGATTAGAACTAAACAAAACTAACAAAGCTACTACGAAACTAGAAACTACAAAAATCACGCAAACGAAAAATCGAAAACAAACAAATAAAACGAACTAATATACATACGTTGGGTTACCTCCCAACAAGTGCTACGTTTAACGTCTTTAGCTAGACGATACCTCATTCATTCCGGGTCTTCAGCGACAACTCCCCCTTGAACGGGTTTGTTGATATCAAGATAGCATACGTCCCTCTCATTAGATCGAAACTCGTTCGCCTCCAACATTCGAACATACTTTGGCAAATCCTCGTAAATTTCTTCAACATCGGAATGTGAGTAAATGGATTGTGAAATGCAATGCTCCAACAAGTCGGTCGGGGGCGGCATAATAGACTCAATTTCATAACATTCCTCGGGCGCATCCTCGGGCTTCTTCATTGCGTCATAGATGGAAATTTTCAGATTTTGATCATTAACCCGGAAGGTAAGATCACCCTCTTGGACGTCGATAAGTGCTCTCCCCGTCGCTAGAAACGGTCTCCCAAAGATCAATGATTGATTCTCGTCCTCGGGCATATCAAGAACTACGAAATCGGCCGGGAAGACTAAGTGTTGGACTCTAAGGAACACATCCTCCACAACTCCCCTCGGATAAGAGATCGACCGGTCCAACATTCGAACATACTTTGGCAAATCCTCGTAAATTTCTTCAACATCGGAATGTGAGTAAATGGATTGTGAAATGCAATGCTCCAACAAGTCGGTCGGGGGCGGCATAATAGACTCAATTTCATAACATTCCTCGGGCGCATCCTCGGGCTTCTTCATTGCGTCATAGATGGAAATTTTCAGATTTTGATCATTAACCCGGAAGGTAAGATCACCCTCTTGGACGTCGATAAGTGCTCTCCCCGTCGCTAGAAACGGTCTCCCAAAGATCAATGGTTGATTCTCGTCCTCGGGCATATCAAGAACTACGAAATCGGCCGGGAAGACTAAGTGTTGGACTCTAAGGAACACATCCTCCACAACTCCCCTCGGATAAGAGATCGACCGGTCCGCCATGAGTAGAGAAATGGTAGTCGGCTTCATCTCCCCAATCTTCAACCTCTTAAAGATGGATAGAGGCATAAGATTGATGCTTGCCCCGAGATCACACAACACATTAATGATCGTTTGGTCGCGATTATTGCATGTCAAAGTAAAACGTCCCGGATCCTTCTGCTTGAGCGGGAGCTTGTTTTGAATGATAGCGCTACACTCCTCTGTCAAATTTATTGTTTCAAACTTCGCCAACTTCCTCTTGCTTGCCACAACGTATTTCAAGAATTTAACGTACCCCGGCATGTCTCTCAAAGCGTCTAGAAGTGGAATGTTGATATTCACCTTTTGAAACATGTCGATAAACCGTTGAAGCTTTTCATCATATCTCGACTTGGCCAATCGCTGTGGAAATGGAGCTTTTACCTCAAAATCCTTCACATTCGAACCTAAAGGAGCCTTTCGACCAATAGGGGGGTCGATCGGCTCAATTTCTGGAATTCTGTCTGGGTATCGGGTGGGCATATCGGCCGATAGTCTTGGCCGAAAGGCCTGCTGCGTTTCATCTTCCTTCTCGTTCTCGGCTCCCGTTTCTAGTACATCCTCGTTTCCAGATTTCTCAACCTCAGCCCCATGATTACTGTACCTTGTCCCACTCCGAAGCTCGATTGCGTTGCATTGTTGCGTCTTCGGGTTGGTCTCGTCTTGCTCGGAAAATGGCCCGGCTTATGAATTGGCAGGCGTTCGCCATTTGACCCATTTGGGTCTCCACCATCGACATCTGCTTTGTCAAGGCTATCACTGAGTTTCCAATAGATGTCACACTATGCTCGAGAGCCCCGAACCTCTTGTCTGTTTTATAAATAAAATCTTTTTGACTCGCCTCTAACCGTTCCAACATCTCTTCCATCGGTGTCTTAGCAATCGGCTCTTGAATAACCCCGTTTTTCACGTTAAATCCGGTGGTGGTGAAGAGCATTGTTCGGGTTGGCATAGGAGAAATTAGGGTGGTTTCGATTGTTCGGATAATAGTTCCCCTATTTCCCCCTTGCCGAAGTTTCCTCCTTGCACGTAATTTACATCCTCCTCAATTGCAAGGCTCGTTTAGCTCTTCAAAAGCGCATTGACTCCCAAAGTCTTCTTTTTAGCATCTCAAGCTCTTTTTGTTGTCTTTCAAATTTCGCCTTCAAATCACCGTAGGCGTCCTCACCGGATGGGACCTTTCTTCTCGTCATCTTCCTATCGGTCACCTCCTCGTAATCATTTTTGACCGACTCGATGAGATTCTTGGCCTCTTCATAATCGTTAGCAAGAAATCCCCCTTTCGAGGAATAGTTCAACTCTCTTCTAGCCTTCCTCGTCAAACCCCGATAAAACCGAATGTAGATTTCCTCCTTGTCAATTCCATCTTTGTGGGCATTTGCGAAGTAGCTTCTTAAATCGGATCCATGCCTCGTATAAGTATTCATCCTCATATTGCTCGAATTGCAAGATATCGTTGATTTGTTTTTGCACCTTCGAGGAGGATAGAAGCGTCTTAAGAACAACCGAGTCATCTCTCTCCAAGTACCAATTTCCTTCTGATCTAGACTCTTGTACCAATCTAGCGCATCGTCTTCTAAGGAGAACCGGAATAGGCGGAGCTTAATTACATCCGGAGGCACTCCGTTTTGCTTGATGGTGGCACATATGTCCAAAAACGACTCAAGATGAGCGTTTGGATCTTCATTAACTCCTCCTCCGTATGTTTGAGACTTCACCGTAGCGATGAGGGACGGCTTAAGCTCGAAGTTGTTGGCATCAATCTTCCCCCAACCTCCTTCTTGATAATCGTCGGCCTTAGGTCGGCGGGCATTCAAAGGGATCTTCTCGGGACGAGCGAGTTCTCGTGGTGGGTCAACAATGCCGGCCATGGTATCAACGATAGGTATAGAAATAGTCTCGGTTCTCACTTCTTGCTTCTTCCTCCTCAAAGACTTCTCGATTTCCGGATGCAAAGAAAATAAGTCCTTTCCTTGGGATCTTGTGATCATGCACCGACTACAAGGAAGAGAAAACAAGATGTGAGGAAACGAGATCGAATATTAATAATAATAGTATACAACCTAAAGTAACAATCTCTTCTTTTTCGAATTATCCCTTTAAGTTTTCTATCAATTCCCAAACGGCGCCAAAAATTGATCGCTGAAATTTCGCGTAGTATGGTTTTCAAATCCGATCAATTTTAAAATTTGTAAAACCTCGAAGTATTTCCAAGGTGTCGAACCCAAGGGAATTGATATGTCGAAAATAAAGGAAATAACTCTACTCAAAATTTGACAGCTATTTAGGAATCCGAAAATTTGGTTTGTTTCTAATTATCTAAGATTTAAAAATCGAAAAATAAAAATAAAATAAAAGATGAATTATCTAAATCAAGCAAATAAAGCAAATTAGCAAGATAAAATCACAAGTTGAAAGTTAATTGATCCTAGGGTAGTATCATCTAATTGAGTTCACACAATCCATTCACTTGATTCCTTTTCCCCAAATTTTAATTCAATCCTAGAAATAATCACTCAGCCGATCTAGAATTCCGATCAAGGCAACCTAGAAAGATAGTTAATTTAAACCCTTTTTCCCGCCAGGGCTCAAAGAATTTAAATCACTTAAAAAGCGTCAACTTATTTAACTATGATTTATCTTACTCCACTTAGGTCTTAAGAACAAATCATATTGTTCATCAAGTATTTCCACTAATTAATTAATCCTTCCGGGCAAAATCAATTAGCTAACATGCATCGATTAAGGGCCCTTTAATCTAGCATGAGATTTAACACATCTTGATCACAAGCCTAGGATGAAAGGTAAAAAGGTAATCAAAGGAACATCATGTGAACATCAATTAAAATTACTAGCCCTAGAATCAATCAATGGATTTAGCCAGACATAATTGAAATTAAACAAGAAATAGATGGAGAATGCATATTATTAATATGAAAAGAGAGATTACAACCCTTCCGGATGAACTCTGAGTCTTCAATCTCCGAAAAAGTAGAAAAACAATAAATATTTGCTGCTCTCCAAAAAGTTCTAGTCTCCAAGGAATTAATCTTGCTAAAAAATGTAAAAATCTGCTAAAGATGATAAAGGATGATAACAGATGGTAAAAGGTGGTAGAAGATGATAAACTAGGTCTCGAAGGAGGTCTATATAACCTATGGGAATTAAATTCCCGATTGGAACTAATCTAGAAAACAAAATCTATCCAAAAGAGTCACAATCCGTCAAAACACGAGAATCCGCGGAGCAGACTATCGGACGCACCTATCGGCCGATAGGCTGGCCCGATAGTTGATTCGTCGGTCGACTTCACTCGATAGGGCTCGGAACCTGTCGGACGCACCTATCGGCCGATAGGCTGGCCCGATAGGTGGTCTGACTTCTGCAAAAATTCGTTTCTTCCGTCCGTTTGACTCGACTCTCGGTCCTTTGTCTCGTTTAGGGTCCTTTTGGCTCTAAAAACCTGCAAACACACTAAAACCAACCCAAACGCGTAAATCGGCTCGACTAATCATAAATAAGACAAATACGAGCACATAAATCACGAAACGAGATAAAAACCTAGTATAAAATCCTAGAAAAATGTGGTAAAATTACCACTTATCAGTCCCGACTGCAGATTAGACGAGTTCGAAGTTACCTGAATACAACCTACCTGATGAAGATAGCGCACGCTACTCATGATTACTAACGCACGCTATCGAAGGCTATTTTACCATTGTGAAGATATTCAAACACAGAATAACGTATGCAGTGAAGTAAGACATAGCGCACGCTACTGTTGATATTTAGTGCACGCTAAATAGCAGTTTGAATTTAAGTCAATTAATCCGTTGGGAAGATTCTAATGGAAAGTCAAAAAGTATAAACAGATATATGACGCATGCAATGATGCAAGATTAGCGCACTCTACAGAGAAATGTTAGTGCACGCTAACTGTCATGGACATTAGCCACTGGACTGAAACTGAAAGGCATTAACGTACACTACATACAGTACATAACGTACGCTACAGGCAACAATGCGCGATAACGCACGCTAGCAAGTCAACTGCCAGCAACGGCTAGTTTGATGAAGAAGGCTATAAATACCACATCGTTGGTATCAAACCATACAACAACTTCAAGCTATCAAGACATTGATCTGATATTCATAATCATTATATTGTTGTTGTGATATTGAGCTTATATTGTTAGTTTGAGTGTTATATACATTCAACACATACACGAGAGGTAAAAGAAAAGATATGATTGGATTAAGTGTTATTAGGATCAAGGATCCGACATTATTAGAATCGCAATCTATATCTAAGTGAGGTTTATCTAGTACCGATAGAAAGCTAGAGTGGCTGATTCCTTATCTAATAGAAAAGGAAAACGGTTTAACTTGGACCGATAAAAAGACAAGTACACACGGTAATATCTCGACCGGTAGAAGAGAGATTGAACTATTTACTCGGACCGATAGAAGACGAGCTTGTAACGGTAATCCCTCGACCGATAGAAGAGAGGTGTAGATGTTTATATATTAAGCCTATAGAAAAAGATAACGAGGGAGGACGTAGGCAAGTTTATCCGAACCTCTATAAATCCGTGGGTTATTTTATTTCCGCACTTTATATTTACGCTTCCGCACAAACTGCGCAAATACCGAAATTGCTCCAACAATTGGTATCGGAGCGTACCTCCAATAAGTAGCTTAACATATGAGAAGAAGATCCAAATGGCGTTTCACTATGCTCCAGTCGAAGGACTTTCTCTCAATCGACCACCATTTTTTGATGGCTCAAACTTCATGACGTGGAAGAAAAAGATGTCAATATTCATCCGAGTGTATGACATCGAGCTTTAGAAAGTGATTTGTCTTGGTCCGAAAATTCCTCTTAAATCCGAAGGTACGCTTAAATCTTTGAAGAATATGACGACGCGGATTGGAGAAATGATCATTATAATTGTAAGGCAACTCAACTTCTTTATTGTGCCCTGAATCCGGAAGAACACAACCGGATATCATCGTGTGATAGTGCCAAAGAAATTTGGAAAATGCTTGAGGTAACACACACGAAGGAACGTCTCAAGTCTAGGAGACGAAAATAAACATGCTCCTTCACGAATACGAACTATTCCAAATGAAGGACGATGAATCCATCACGATCATGCTCGACTGATTTTCGGTCATCACAAATGGATTGGCATGTTTTGAAAAACCACTTTCGAGTAGTGAGAAAGTAAAGAAAATTCTCCAATCACTACCTCGAGAATGGGACGGTACGGTGACAGCAATAATGGAATTTAAAGATTTAAATAATCTTGATTTTAGTGCTCTCGTTGGTTCTCTTATCAACTACGAGATTGTCCTAAAATCTCGGAATGCCAAAATGAAGCCGAAGGAAAGATCGATAGCCATGAAGTCTAAGATGTCAAGATCTAAAGAAGAAATCCCGGTGGACGAAAGCGACCAAGAATCGTCAAATTATGGCAAGAATTAATAAGTTCCAACACTTATTAAACCGGAGAAAGAAGGACATCCAAGCGGGCGAATCTAAGAAATTCGACAACACTTGTCGATTATGTGGTAAACCAGGCCACTTTGCTAAGAATTGTCGTGTAAAACCCAAAGAGGTTTTAATTGCAACATGGAGTGACGAAGATATTGATGATGATTTTCTAAATCAAAATAATCTCGCTCTCATGGCCCGGAGTTCATTCGACGATAGCGACGTCGAAAGCCAAGTAAGTAATTCTTACGATGAACTTTTTGAAGCATTCAAGTTATTACATACGGACTATAAAAATATTTTAAATGAGATTAAATCCCTTAAATCTAAATATAAATCATTGAAAATTGAAAATTCCAAAATTCTTGAAAAAGGGAAATTCGTTGAGATCGATCATTCAAAATGTGTTGAGAACGAAAATATTTTAAAGGATGATCTTGTTAATGTCCAAACCGAGCTCAAAAATTATACGAAGAAATTCTCTCTCGGAAACAAGAAATTTAAAAATGTTCTCTCGGTTCAAAAATACACTTTGAATAAACAGGGGTTAGGATTCAAACCACGTTCTAAAAATGAATCCGTAAATTTCAAAATACCCTATTGTGAAAAATGTTTGAAAATTGGGAACCATATTTCGAATTGTAAAAGCCTACGACGGACGATATAAAATAAGAAAATTTGGATTCCCAAAGGAACGTTTATTCCTAATATCGTCTATATCTCAAAACAAGAATCGACTTTTGGTTGGATCCCCAAAAATTAATTTTTAACAATTGATATTTTACAAAGGAGGAGATAATATTTTCAGGGGGAGTTATTTCCTATTCATGCATATTTATATTCACCAGTTGGTATCATGCATATTCAATAATTGGTATCCTCTATTCTATTGCTATATTTTTTTTTCACTTTCTGCTGAATACAAAAAGGAGGAGAAGGAGTTGAATCGGATAAAAAGCGTCATGAGAGATATGACGAGAAAAAAAAAGTAAAAAGGAGGAGAAAATAATAAAAATCGAAGAAGTCGAAAAGGAAAAGATCGCATACAAAAAGGGGGAGAAACGAAGGAGTTGAAAAATCGAAGCGAAGAAGTCGAAAATGATAGAAAAAGAAAAGATTGGAGAAACTAACGAAACGAGCAAAGCCAAAAACTTTGAAACGTACAAATATATATATATTTTTATTTTGCAGGTTTTATCTAATTGAAGAGTTGTTTTGTAATCATCAAAAAGAGGGGGATTATTGGAATATTTATTCCACATATTCATAAATAATGTTTTGATGATTAAGTTGCTAAACAAAGCAAAACAACGAAACAGACGAAGACGCAAAAAGCTAAACAAAATACAAAGCTAGCACACGCTAGACTCAAACGTTAGCGCACGCTAACGGGTCCCGACTGCAGATCAGACGAGTTTGAAGTTACCTGAAGACAACTTACCTGATGAAGATAGCGCACGCTACTCATGATTACTAACGCACGCTATCGATGGCTATTTTACCATTGTGAAGACAATCAAACACAGAATGACGTATGCAGTGAAGTAAGACATAGTGAATGCTACATATGATATTTAGCGCATGCTAAATAGCAGTTTGAATTCAAGTCAATCAATCCGTTGGGAAGATTCTCATGCAAAGTCAAAAAGTATAAACGGATATATGATGCATGCAATGATGCAAGATTAGCGCACGCTACAGAGAAATGTAGCGCACGCTAACTTCCATGGATAGTAGCCACTGGACTGGAACTGGAAGGCTACATACAGTACATAACGTATGCTACCGGCAACAATGCGCGATAGCGCATGCTAAGAAGAAGAGCTAGCGCACGCTAGCAAGTCAACTGCCAGCAACGGCTAGTTTGATGAAGAAGGGTATAAATACCACATCATTGGTATCAAACCATACAACAACTTCAAGCAATCAAGACATTGATCTGATATTCATAATCATTATATTGTTGTTGTGATATTGAGCTTATATTGTTAGTTTGAGTATTTATACATTCAACACATACATTAGAGTTAAAAGAAAAGATACGATTGTATTCAGTGTTATTAGGATCAAGGATCCGACATTATTAGAATTGAAATCGATATCTAAGTGAGGTTTATCTAGTACCGATAGAAAGGTAGAGTGGCTGATTCCTTGTCCAATAGTAAAGGAAAATGGTTTAACTTTGACCGACAATAAGACAAGTACACACGGTAATATCTCGACCGATAGAAGGGAGATTGAAGGGTTTACTCGGACCGATAGAAGACGAGATTGTAACGGTAATCCCTCGACCGATAGAAGAGAGGTGCAGAGGTTTATATCTTAAGCTTATAGAAAAAGATAACGAGAAAGGACGTAGGCACGTTTGGCCGAACCTCTATAAATCCGTGTGTCATTTTATTTCCGCACTTTATATTTACGCTTCCGCACAAATGGTGCAAATACCGAAATTGCTCCAACAATTGGTATCGAAGCGGTACCTCCATTAAGCGTCTTAACATTTGAGAAGAAGATCCAAATGGCGTTTCAATATGCTCCAGTCGAAGGCCTTGCTCTCAATCAACCACCATTTTTGATGGCTCAAACTTCATGACGTGGAATAAAAAGATGTCAATATTCATCCGAGCGTATGACATCGGGCGTTGGAAAGTGATTTATCTTGGTCCGAAAATTCCTCTTAAATTCGACGGTACGCTTAAATCTTTTGTAGAATATGACGACGCAGATTGTAGAAATGATCATTATAATTGTAAGGCAACTCAACTTTTTTATTGTGCCTTAAATCCAGAAGAACACAACCGGATATCATCGTGTGATAGTGCCAAAGAAATTTGGAAAATGCTTGAGGTAACACACGAAGGAACGTCTCAAGTCAAGGAGACGAAAATAAACATGCTCCTTCATGAATACGAACTATTCCAAATGAAGGACGATGAATCTATCACGATCATGCTCGACCGACTTTTGGTCATCACAAATGGATTGGCATGTTTTGGAAAACCACTTTTGAGTAGTGAGAAAGTAAAGAAAATTCTCCGATCACTACCTCGAGAATGGGACGGTACGGTGACTGAAATAATGGAACATAAAGATTTAAATAATCTTGATTTTAGTGCTCTCGTTGGTTCTCTTATCAACTACGATATTGTCCTAAAATCTCGGAATGCCAAACCGAAACCGAAGGAAAGATCGATAGCCAAAAGGCTAAGATGTCAAGATCTAAAGAAGAAATCCTGGTGGACGAAAGCGACGAAGAATCGGCATATTATGCCAAGAATATTAATAAGTTCCAACACATATTAAACCGGAGAAAGAAGGACATCCAAGCGGGCAAATCTAAGAAATTCGACAATACTTGTCGATTATGTGGTAAACGAGGCCACTTTGCTATGAATTGTCGTGTAAAACCCAAAGAGGTTTTAATTGCAACATGGAGTGACGAAGATATTGATGATGATTTTCTAAATCAAAATAATCTAGCTCTCATGTCCCGGAGTTCATTCGACGATAGCGATATCGAAAGCCAAGTAAGTAATTCTTACGATGAACTTTTTGAAGCATTCAAGTTATTACATACGGACTATAAAAATATTTTAAATGAGATTAAATCCCTTAAATCTAAATATAAATCATTGGAAATTTAAAATTCCAAAATTCTTGGAAAGGGGAAATTCGTTGAAATCGATCATTCAAAATGTGTTGAGAACAAAATAATTTTAAAGTATGATCTTGTTAAAGTCCAAACCGAGCTCAAAAATTAAACGAAAAAATTCTCTCTCGAAAACGAGAAATTTGAAAATATGCTCTCGGTTCAAAAATACACTTTGAATAAACAGGTATTAGGATTCAAACCACGTTCTAAAAATGAATCCGTAAATTTCAAAATACCCATTGTGAAAAATGTTTGAAAATTGGGCACCATATTTCGAATTGTAAAGGCCCACGACGGATGATAAAAATTAAGAAAATTTGGATTCCCAAAGAAACGTTTATTCCTAATATCGTCAATGTCTCAAAACAAAAATCTACTTTCGGTTGGATCCCCAAAAATTAATTTTTAACAATTGATATTTTACAAAGGGGGAGATAATATTTTTAGGGGGAGTTATTTCCTATTCATGCATAATTATATTCACCTGTTAGTATCATGCATATTCAACAATTGGTATCCTCTATTCTATTGCTATTTTTTTTTCACTTTTTGCTGAATACAAAAAGGGGGAGAAGGAGTTGAATCGGATAAAAAGCGTCATGAGAGATATGACGAGAAAAATAAAAAGTAAAAAGGAGGAGAAAATAATAAAAATCGAAGAAGTCGAATAGGAAAAGAAAGCATACAAAAACGGGGAGAAACGAAGGAGTTGAAAAATAAGAAACAAAGAAGTCAAAAATGAGAGAAAAAGAAAAAGATTGGAGAAACTAACAAAACGATCAAAGTCGAAAACTTTGAAACGTACAAATATATATATTTTTATTTTGCAGGTTTTATCCAATTGAAGAGTTGTTTTGTAATCATCAAAAGTGGGGAGATTGTTGGAATATTTATTCCACATATTCATAAATAGTGTTTTAATGATTAAGTTGCTAAACAAAGCAAAACAACGAAGCAGACGAAGACGCAAAAAGATGAACAAAATACAAAGCTAGCGCACGTTAGACTCAAATGTTAGCGCACGCTAACGGGTCCCGGCTGCAGATCAGATGAGTTCGAAGTTACCTGAAGACAATCTACATGATGAAGATAGCGCACGCTACTCATGATTACTAACGCACGCTATCAAAGGCTATTTTACCGTTGTGAAGACATTCAAACACAGAATGACGTATGCAGTGAAGTAAGACATAGTGCACGCTATTGATGATATTTGGCGCATGCTAAATAGCAGTTTGAATTCAAGTCAATCAATCTGTTTGGAAGATTCTGATGCTAAGTCAAAAAGTATAAACGAATATATGACGCATGCAATGATGCAAGATTAGTGCACGCTACAGAGAAATGTAGCGCACGCTAACTGTCATGGACAATAGCCACTGGACTGAAACTGGAAGGCATTAACGTACGCTACATACAGTACATAACGTATGATACCGGCAACAATGCGCGATAGCGCATGCTAAGAAGAAGAGCTAGCGCACGCTAGCAAGTCAACTGGCAGCAACGGCTAGTTTGATGACGAAGGGTATAAATACCACATCCTTGGTATCAAACCATACAACAACTTCAAGAAATCAAGACATTGATCTGATATTCATAATCATTATATTGTTGTTGTGATATTGAGCTTATATTGTTAGTTTGAGTGTTTATATATTGAACACATACACGAGAGTTAAAAGAAAAGATACGATTGGATTCGGTGTTATTAGGATCAAGGATCCGGCATTATTACAATCGCAATCGATATCTAATTGAGGTTTATCTAGTACCGATAGAAAGCTAGAGTGGCTGATTCCTTGTCCAATAGAAAAGGAAAATGGTTTAACTTGGACCAACAAAAAGACAAGTACACACGGTAATATCTCAACCGATAGAAGAGAGATTGAACGGTTTACTTGGATCGATAGAAGACGAGCTTGTAACTGTAATCCCTCGACCGATAGAAGAGAGGTGCAAAGGTTTATATCTTAAGTCTATAGAAAAAGATAACGAGAGAGGACGTAGGCACGTTTGGCCGAACCTCTATAAATCTGTGTTTCATTTTATTTCCGCCCTTTATATTTACGCTTCCGCACAAACGGCGCAAATACCGAAATTGCTCCAACAATTGGTATCGGAGTGTACCTCCAATAAGTGGCTTAACATCTGAGAAGAAGATCCAAATGGCGTTTCAATATGCTCCAGTCGAAGGACTTTCTCTCAATCGACCTTTTTTTGATGGCTCAAACTTCATGACGTGGAAGAAAAAGATGTCAATATTCATCCGAGCGTATGACATCGAGCTTTGGAAAGTGATTTGTCTTGGTCCGAAAATTCCTCTTAAATCTGACGGTACGCTTAAATCTTTTGAAGAATATGACAATGTGGATTGGAGAAATGATCATTATAATTGTAAGGCAACTCAACTTCTTTATTGTGCCTTAAATCCGGAAGAACACAATCGGATATCATCGTGTGATAGTGCCAAAGAAATTTGGAAAATGCTTGAGGTAACACACGAAGGAACGTATCAAGTCAAGGAGATGAAAATAAAGATGCTCCTTCACGAATATGAACTATTCCAAATGAAGGACGATGAATCCATCACGATCATGCTCGATCGATTTTCGGTCATCATAAATAGATTGGCATGTTTTGGAAAACCACTTTCGAGTAGTGAGAAAGTAAAGAAAATTCTCTGATCACTACCTCGAGAATGGGACGGTACGGTGACGGCAATAATGGAATCTAAAGATTTAAGTAATCTTAATTTTAGTGCTCTTGTTGGTTCTCTTATCAATTACGAGATTGTCCTAAAATCTCGGAATGCCAAACCGAAGCCGAAGGAAAGATCGATAGCCATGAAGGCTAAGATGTCAAGATCTAAAGAAGAAATATCGGTGGACGAAAGCGACCAAGAATCGGCATACTATTCCAAGAATTAATAAGTTCCAACACTTATTAAACCGGAGAAAGAAGGATATCCAAGCGGGCGAATCTAAGAAATTCGACAACACTTGTCGATTATGTGGTAAACCAGGCCACTTTGCTAAGAATTGTCGTGTAAACCCAAAGAGGTTTTAATTGCAACATGGAGTGACGAAGATATTGATGATGATTTTCTAAATCAAAATAATCTCGCTCTCATGGCTCGGAGTTCATTCGACGATAGCGACGTCGAAAGCCAATTAAGTAATTCTTACGATGAACCTTTTGAAGCTTTCGATTTATTACATACGGACTATAAAAATATTTTAAATGAGCTTAAATCCCTTAAATCTAAATATAAATCATTGAAAATTGAAAATTCTAAAATTCTTGAAAAGGGGAAATTCGTTGAGATCGATCATTCAAAATGTTTTGAGAAAGAAAATATTTTAAAGGATGATCTTGTTAAAGTCCAAACCGAGCTCAAAAATTAAACGAAGAAATTCTCTCTCGGAAACGAGAAATTTGAAAATATGCTCTCGGTTCAAAAATACGCTTTGAATAAACAGGGGTTAGGATTCAACCCACGTTCTAAAAACGAATCCGTAAATTTCAAAATACCCCATTGTGAAAATATTTGAAAATTGGGTACCATATTTCGAATTGTAAAAGCCCACGACGGACGATAAAAACTAAGAAAATTTGGATTCCCAAAGGAACATTTATTCCTAATATCATCTATGTCTCGAAACAAAAATTGACTTTCGGTTGGATCCTCAAAAATTAATTTTTAACAATTGATATTTTATAAAGGGGGAGATAATATTTTCAGGAAGAGTTATTTCCTATTCATGCATAATTATATTCACCAGTTGGTTGTAATACCCGGTTGTAATTCAGTAATTATCATTCAGTAATTATCAGTCAGTAATTGTCACTCAGTAATTTTTTCACTCATTAATAATCACTCATCATTCGTGATTCGTTCATTTGGGTTCATCGTTAGCATTTTGTAACCGTGTATCAGTTACCGATCATCATTCATCTCCGTTTGTGGATCGAGACGAGAGTATCATCATTATCATCGGGAATATAGTCTCGTGTTGGAAGTATCATCTATCACGTGTTATTGGACTTATTTACAATCATATTAGTATTGTACGTCAGATCATTCACCGTTTGTAACGAGACGGAGTTGTCGGATTTTTGTCACTTCCAGGAACGAGTTACGGCCGTAAGGACTGTCGGATATGGCCATAACAGGCGTTCGGTGATTTCAGGTCAGTATGGGCTAACGGGACTTACGGCCGTAAGGATTTCGGCATACGGTGGTAAGTTGAGCAGGTACGTCCGTAAGGCTTGGCCAGTTACGGTCGTACGTGTCGAGCAGGGTGCCCAGGCGTTTTTGGCCGAAGGCGAGATACGGCTGTATGATGGGTAGGCTACGGCCGTAAGGGGTGTTCGTGATTTTCAGGATTTATCGGACGAGGAGGACTTACGACCGTAAGGGTTGCGGCATACGGCCGTAAGATGAGGCAGGTACGGCCGTAAGGCTTGGCCGGATACGGCCAGACGCTGCGTGCGTGGTGCTGCCGGGATTTCGATGAAGGGGTCATACGCCCGTAAGTTTGGCCGGATACGGCCGTATCGGTCGAGTTACGCCCGTAAGGTGTGCGGGTACGGTCGTATGGCTGTCGGCAGGTGTTTTGGACGAGGGCGAGTTATGCCCGTAAGACAGGTGCGGGTACGGGCGTAAGGCTGTCGGCAGGTGTTTGGATGAAGCCGAGTTACGGCCATACGAGTTGGCTGGTTACGTCCGTAAGGCCGTTGACCTGGGATGTTACGGCCGTAACTTCAGGCAGTTTATAAGGGCTTGGACGGGACATTTTCCTCATTTTCCTCATTTCTTCAACTTTGTTCGAGAGAGCTTGAGGGAGATATTTTTCATCATCAACCATAAGGGTGTTCGGTTTTCATCATCTTCATTCGTTTGGGAAGCTCGGATAGTCGATCTAACGCGTTTTCATCAGATCGAAGTATTTGGATCTTCAAGAGGTAATTTCTTCAACATCTTGGATTTTGATTTTGTGTTGAGATATGATGTTTTGGACGTTATAATCGTGTTGTATGAAGAGATATACATATGATTATGAGTTTGTATAAATATTCATTGGATTATTGAAGGATTATTCAAGAACACTTTGAATATTGAGTTGGATTTGGGGGTTTTCGATTAATTGTTGTTGAAATCACGAATTTGGATATTCATATTGGATTATTGATCGTACTGAAGATGTTTTGTTGGTTTGAAACACTTCTTGGGGATTTGATGTTGGTATAATTGAGGATTGATTGTAATCAATCGAAGATTGGTTACAACGTGTTTGATATAATGCCTCAATGAACTTGGTTAGTCGTATCGACGTTTTGAGTTCGTTATATCGTGTTTGATTTGTATGTTAATCGGATTGTTGGTAATTGTGTTATTCAAGGTTGTTCGAGCGACCGAAATCTCATTTAGGATATTTGTTCGTGGAAGGACATTTGTCACTGGTGTTGTGTAAGTTAATTCTTACTCGGTTAAAAGGATATTCATTCCTTTCGTTGTTGTTGATTCATAATCATAATTCATTCATAAAGTACTAACCATATTGAGACTTGTAATTGTCACTTAATCACTTCATTCACGAGGAACAACGGTTCCAATCATTTTATTGAGCTGTCATTCATTTCACTATCATTTCATCTTGGTGAGTCATTATTGATTTTTGATGTCACTTTTGTTATATCGTAGCATTTCGGGTCATACTGGCGTGCCGGTTGGTATGTGTAGGATTTTCATGTCGGGCACATAAAAAGTCGTGTGTTGGTTGTTGGCCTCACATTGGACTGTGCACACGAGACGATTACTTCGTGAGACTGATTAGGTACAAGACCACATGTGTATTCGATCGATACTCGTTGGTGGCTTGTGCACGGACACACGGGCGTAGTGTGGCGCCATTCTTTGAGCCGTACTGTTAGTTGATTCATATAGCATGTTTGATTGCGTATGTTTTCAACAGGATTGTGATTATTCAACTCTTGAGGATTGTTGTTCTGTGTAACTGACCCCGTTAGGGAATATTTTTTTCAGGTCACGGCAAGGCAAACGCACGGGAAGAACATGTCGACGGCGAGGAGTCCGAGTGATACTAGTAGGGCCCCCAATTCTTTCAGTCATTCATGTTGTTGTCATTTTATTTTCCGCTGCAGATTTCCATTTGGATACTCCGTTTCATTCAATGTTGTGTATTTTATCTTCATATAAAATATACATGTATTCGGTATTCTTGGGTGTGTTGTAATGAAACTCCTTATCGGAGTGATGGATGATAAAATGTGGTTCGGTACTACAATTATATGATTTAATTCATAAATTTTCATCCGCCTGGTGGGTCCCAGTCGGGGGTCCACGGCACTGTAATATCTGCCTAGTTTGGGGTGTTATAGAGTTGGTATCGGAGAGTGGTTTTGAATACTACCTTCCGAGTCATGTCTCATTTGAAATCATCGTCATCGGACTAGTATCATTGGACTTTCGCGTCACGTGTGACCCGTGCAAATGCCGAGCCCATCAGACCGAAAGAACTGTAAGACTTCTACGCCATGGTATAATTTCTGGCACTAATCATTCATTCATAATTCATCAGTTAACAATCCTCAAACATCATTTTCATTTTGATCATGTTGATCATGTTAACTCATTAATCACTCAGTTCATTTCATTACTGAGTTGTTGATCTTGAAGATCATGTCATTAGTCTTGTTAACTTGTTCAAGATGATCATTTTGAGAATATCATCAGATAATCATGTCACCTCAGTTAATCATTCATGTAATCACTGTGTTAGAACACGTATACTCATTTTCATCATTTCATGACGTAAATCATAATGCGGTACTCATACGAGATCTATGATTATCATGCGACCTTCGTACTTCAGTATGGAGAGAGCTGTCAGGGGACGCACGGGGAGAGATCGTGGTGCGGGCCGAAACCCGGGGAATAATCACTCACTGTCGGGAAATCGTACCCAGGACTCCGCTCGATCGGAAGATGTTCGGGTTGATCCACTCATTTTTATGCAGGTCATGATGACCCATATGCAATTGCTCAATCATCTTTGTGCCAGTCTGGCCGAATTAATCGAGAGAACTCTCCCGTATGAGACTGCTGCTAAGGAAATTGCTGAGCAACAGCCTTCATCTGTCAACAAGAAATCAACGAAGCATAATCAGTCCGAAGGCGGTTAGTCAAACTTCAAGAAGTCTCGAGTGGGCTCTACTTTTTCTGAGCGACCTTCTACGGCGCCTAATCCTGCGGGATCTTAGTCCCGAGCGACCAGTTTGGCCATCACCTGTTTCAACTGTGGAGCGCCGGGTCATTACAGCACTAAGTGTCTGAAACCGTCTATCACGTTCCATAATTGTGGGATTGTTGGGCATAAGGCCCGTTTTTGCCGAAAGGACTCCAAGTCGGCTCCGGCGGCATCTCAGGCCCCGAAGCAATCAACGATTCAGAATCAGGCCACTCAGTCCGCGTCGTTTAAGACGACAAGAGCGAATAAAGGCGGAGCTCATATTTATCAGACAAGAGCGTCCGGTTCGGGGGCCGGCAAGTCCCGAATTCACGAGAGGAAGAGGACCGACGGTCCAGTGGCCCGAATGACCTCAGGTATACTCACAATTTTATCTCAACCTGTGTGTACCCTTTTTGGTACTCGTGCATCGCATTCATTCATTTCCGAATCATGTTTGAATAGGCTTAATTTAGATGGTCCTATTGATTGTGGACCTCATATCATTGGTCTACCTGACGGTAGAATAATTTTCAGAAATCATGAGGTTAAGAACTGACCAAATTAAGCCTTGTGACCGCAATTGGTTGGCGGACCTCGTCGTGGTGGATTTACCTAAGGACGATGTAATATTGGGTATTAGTTGGATGGATCGTCATGATACCATCCTTAGTGTTCGTAAGCGTATGGTCACTATCATTTCAGTCGTTGGAGCCGAATGTGTATTTCAGGGAGGTAATCCCGTTGTTCCAGAAGAATCATTAATATGATGAAAGCAGTGAAACTTCTCAATCAGATGTGTTCAATCATTGATTGTATCATTTTCATCGATTGGCCGTTCTAAGGAAATCGAGGTGTTCAATCATTCATTGTATCATTTTCATCGATTGACCGTTCTAGGGCAATCGAGATGTACAATCATTTGTGGTATCATTGTTATCAATTAACGATGTACTCCCAGACGAGCTACCTGGTTTACCTCCACCGAAGGATGTGGAATTCACAATAGAGTTGGAGCTTGGTACGCCCCCATTATCGAAGGCACCATATCGGATGGCCCCGACCGAAATGTAGGAGTTGAAGATTCAACTTGAGGAATTGTTCTAGAAAGTTTATATCCGACCGAGTGCGTCCCCATAGGGAGCACCAGTGTTATGTGTCAAGAAGAAGGATGGTTCGCTTCGTGTGTGTATTAATTATCGGGAGTTGAACAGGTTGACGATCAAGATTAAGTATCCTCTACCCCGTATTGATGATCTCTTAGATCCACTTCAGGGAACTTCAGTATTTTTCCAAGATCGACTTAAGATCTGGATATCATCAGTTGCGAATTCGAGAGTCGGATGTCGCGAGGACGGCATTTCAAACACGCTATGGTCATTATGAGTTCATGGTAATGCCGTTTGGGTTATCTAATGCATCTGCGGTATTCAAGGAATTAATGAATCGGGTTTTCATCGACTTTTTGGATCACTTTGTGGTTGTCTTCATTGATGACATTTTAATTTATTCTCGTGATCGGGAGGAGCACGAGTTTCACCTTCATCAGGTTCTCGACGTGTTGAGACGGGAGCAACTCTATGGAAAGTTTTCCAAGTGCGAGTTCTGGATGGCCGAGGTGTCGTTTCTCGGGCATGTAATTTCATCAGACGGTGTGCGTGTTGATCCTCAGAAGACGGAGGCTATCCGAGATTGGCTACCACCGAAGAATGTTAAGGAAATCCGAAGCTTTCTCGGATTAGCCGGTTATTATCGGTAGTTTGTGGAAGGATTATCTAAAATCGCTCAACCTATGACGAACCTTTTGCGAAAGGATATGAAATACACGTGGTCCGACGCATATCAACGGAGTTTTGAGGAACTCAAGAGCCGGTTTATTTCAGCACCTGTCCTTTCCTTACCACAAGGGACGGAAGGATTCGTGGTTTATAGTGACGCGTCCGGACACGGTCTTGGATGTGTATTAATGCAGAATGGGAAGGTTATTACCTATTGCTTCACGGCAATTGAGACCTTACGATGTTAATTATCCGACCCACGGCCTGGAGCTAGCAACCGTGGTTTTCGCGTTGAATATTTGGCGTCATTACCTTTATGGCGTCACCTGTCAGATATTCACCGATCATAAGAGTTTGAAGTATATATTTACTCGGAAGGAGTTAAATATGCGACAGAGGCGGTGGTTGGAACTAATCAAAGATTATGATATTGAGATCCTGTACCACCCGGGCAAGGCGACTGTTGTCGCCGATGCTTTGAGTCGTAAGTCCATTCAGGAGCTAATGCTTGCTCGTCTATCAGTTCAGAAGGACCTTCAGCAGGAATTTCTCAGACCCGAGATCGAGGTATGGCTTCAGCGAGTGCAAGGGCAACTTTGTACGTTAGGGATTTCATCACCACGTGAGGAGATAATCAGAGTGAATCAGGTTTCAGACCCATCATTGTTACGCATCCGAGAGGATGTGGTTCAGGGGAAAGCCCCTTGATTCGTTGTTCACGAGGATGAACTATTGCGATTTAAGAATCGGTTATGCGTACCGGCGAATGACGAGTTGAAAAACTTGATTTTGAGAGAAGCTCATGCTACCCCTTACTCCATTCATCCGGGGTCTAGCAAGATGTGCAAAGACTTGAAACAATATTACTGGTGGAGTAATATGAAGCGAGAAGTCGCGGAAATTGTTTCGAGATGTTTGACCTGTCAGCAAGTCAAGATAGAACAGCAACAACCGGAAGGTATGCTGGGACCACTCCCTATTCCAGAGTGGAAGTGGGAAGATATTTCTATGGATTTCATCACGAGTTTGCCGACGAGTCGCCATGGCATGAATATAATTTGGGTAGTTGTGGGCCGTTTAACTAAGTCAGCTCATTCCTTGAGAGTTAGGATACGAGGGATCCCGAGAGACTTGCCCAGTTGTTCATCAAAGAGATAGTGAGATTGCATGGTACTCCTAAGAGTATCGCTTCCGATCGTGACAGACGATTTGTGTCACATTTTTTGAAGTCAATTCATCGTGCTATGGGAACTCAGCTTAATCTTAGCACATCTTTTCATCCTCAGTCCGACGGACAATCAGAGAGGACTATTCAGACTTCGGAGGACATGTTGAGGGCATGTGTTCTCGATTGGAAAGATAATTGGGAAGCCCAACTACTATTGATTGAGTTCACGTACTATAATGGTTGGCATGCTTCGGTTAAGATGGCACTTTACGAGGCCTTGTACGGTCGTCATTGTCGATCTCCTTTGTGTTGGGATGACTTGTCAGAGTCGATAGGAATCACATGCAGATATTCGTCGTCGACCACTAGGGTTCGAGACAGGTGACCAAGTGTTGGTCAAGGTATCTCCGAGTCGAGGTATTTTCCGTTTCGGAAAATAGGGGAAGTTGAGTCCGAGATTCATTGGACCGTTTGAGATTTTGGATCGAGTAGGCAGTCTGGCTTATCGATTGGCTTTACCTCCGGCATTGAGCCGAATTCATATTGTGTCTCACATCTCTCAGTTGTGGAAGTATGTTGCCGACCCGAGTCACATACTCCAGTTCGATGAAATCGAGATCGCAGGTGATCATTCGTATGAGGAGCGTCCTATACGAGTTTTAGAGTGGCGAATCAATCAGTTGAGGAACAAGACGATTCCTTTGGTCAAGATTCAGTGGTCTAGACACGGAGTTCAAGAGGCTACTTGGGAAACCAAGGATAGTATGCGGGAGAGTTATCCCGAGTTGTTTGACCCTTAGTTTCGGGGATGAAACTCTTTTAAGGGGGGAGTATGTAATACCCGGTTGTAATTCAGTAATTATCATTCAGTAATTATCAGTCAGTAATTGTCACTCAGTAATTTTTTCACTCATTAATAATCACTCATCATTCGTGATTCGTTCATTTGGGTTCATCGTTAGCATTTTGTAACCATGTATCAGTTACCGATCATCATTCATCTCCGTTTGTGGATCGAGACAAGAGTATGATCATTATCATCGGGAATATAGTCTCGTGTTGGAAGTATCATCTATCACGTGTTATTGGACTTATTTACAATCATAGTAGTATTGTACGTCATATCATTCACCATTTGTAACGAGTAGATGGAGTTGTCGGATTTTTGTCACTTCCAGGAGCGAGTTACGGCCGTAAGAACTGTCGGATACGGCTGTAACAGGCGTTCGATGATTTCAGGTCAGTATGGGCGAACGGGACTTACGGCCGTAAGGATTTCGGCATACGGTCGTAAGTTGAGCAGGTACGGCCGTAAGGCTTGGCCGGTTACGGCCGTACGTGTCGAGCAGGGTGCCCAGGCGTTTTTGGCCGAAGGCGAGATACGGCCGTATGATGGGCAGGCTACGGCCGTAAGGGGTGTTCGTGATTTTCAGGATTTTTCAGACGAGGAGGACTTACGGCCGTAAGGGTTGCGGCATATGGCCGTAAGATGAGGCAAGTACGGCCGTAAGGCTTGGCCGGATACGGCCGTACGTTGCAGGCGAGTGCACAGTGATTTCGGCGAAGGTCATACGCTCGTAAGTTTGGCCGGATACGGCCGTATCAGTCAAGTTACGCCCGTAAGGTGTGCGGGTACGGCCGTATGGCTGTCGGCAGGTGTTTTGGACGAGGGCGAGTTACGCCCGTAAGACAGGTGCGGGTACGGCCGTAAGGCTGTCGGCAGGTGTTTGGACGAAGCCGAGTTACGGCCGTACGAGTTGGCTGGTTACGGCCGTAAGGTCGTTGACCTGGGATGTTACGGCCGTAAGAAGGCCAAGTTACGGCCGTAACTTCCGGCAGTTTATAAGGGCTTGGACGGGACATTTTCCTCATTTTCCTCATTTCTTCAACTTTGTCCGAGAGAGAGAGCTTGAGGGAGATATTTTTCATCATCAACCATAAGGGTGTTCGGTTTTCATCATCTTCATTTGTTTGGGAAGATCGGATAGTCGATCTAACGCGTTTTCATCGGATCGAAGTATTTGGATCTTCAAGAGGTAATTTCTTCAACATCTTGGATTTCGATTTTGTGTTGAGATATGATGTTTTGGACGTTATAATCGTGTTGTATGAAGTGATATACATATGATTACGAGTTTGTATAAATATTCATTGGATTATTGAAGGATTATTCAAGAACACTTTGAATATTGAGTTGGATTTGGGGGTTTTCGATTAATTGTTGTTGAAATCACGAATTTGGATATTCATATTGAATTATTGATCGTATTGAAGATGTTTTGTTGGTTTGAAACACTTCTTGGGTATTTGATGTTGGTATAATTGAGGATTGATTGTAATCAATCGAAGATTGGTTACAACATGTTTGATATAATGCCTCAATGAACTTGGTTAGTCGTATCGATGTTTTGAGTTCGTTATATCGTGTTTTATTCGTATGTTAATCGGATTGTTGGTAATTGTGTTATTCAAGGTTGTTCGAGCGACCGACATCTCATTTAGGACATTTGTTCGTGGAAGGACATTTGTCATCGGTGTTGTGTAAGTTAATTCTTACTCGGTTAAAAGAATATTCATTCCTTTCGTTGTTGTTCATTCATAATCATAATTCATTCATAAAGTACTAACCGTATTGAGACTTGTAATTGTCACTTAATCACTTCATTCACGAGGAACGACGGTTCCAATCATTTTATTGAGCTGCCATTCATTTCACTATCATTTCATCGTGGTGAGTCATTATTGATTTTCGATGTCACTTTTGTTATATCGTGGCATTCCGGGTCATACTACCGTGCCGGTTGGTATGTGTAGGATTTTCATGTCGGGCACATATAAAGTCGTGTGTTGGTTGTTGGCCTCACATTGGACTGTGCACACGAGACGATTACTTCGTGAGACTGATTAGGTACAAGACCACACGTGTATTAGATCGGTACTCGTTGGTGGCTTGTGCACGGACACATTTCCATCTCGGGCGTAGTGTGGCGCCATTCTTTGAGCCGTACTGTTAGTTGATTCATATAGCATGTTTGATTGCGTATGTTTTCAATAGGATTGTGATTATTCAACTCTTGAGGATTGTTGTTCTGTGTAACTGGCCCCATTAGGGAATATTGTTTTCAGGTCACGGCAAGGCAAACGCACGGGAAGAACAGGTTGACGGCGAGGAGTCCCAGTGATACTAGTAGGGGGGCCAATCCTTTCAGTCATTCATGTTGTTGTCATTTTATTTTCCGCTGCAGATTTCATTTGGATACTCCGTTTCATTCAGTGTTGTGTATTTTATCTTCATATAAAATATACATGTATTCGGTATTCTTGGGTGTGTTGTAATGAAACTCCTTATCGGAGTGATGGATGATATAATGTGGTTCGGTACTACAATTATATTATTTAATTCATAAATTTTCATCCGCCTGGTGGGTCCCAGTCGGGGGTCCACAGCACTGTAATATCCGCCTAGTTTGGGGTGTTACATTGGTATCATGCATATTCAATAATTGGTATCCTCTATTCTATTGCTATATTTTTTTTCACTTTTTGCTGAATACAAAAAGGGGAGAAGGAGTTGAATCGGAAAAAAAGCGTCATGACTCATGAGAGATATGACAAGAAAAATAAAAAGTAAAAAGGAGGTGAAAATAATAAAAATCGAAGAAGTCGAAAAGGAAAAGAAAGCATACAAAAAGGGGGAGAAACGAAGGAGTTGAAAAATAATAAACGAAGAAGTCGAAAATGACAGAAGAAAAAGATTGGAGAAACTAACGAAACGATCAAAGCCGAAAACTTTGAAACGTACAAATATATATTTTTATTTTGCAAGTTTTATCCAATTCAAGAGTTGTTTTGTAATCGTCAAAAAGGGGGAGATTGTTGGAATATTTATTCCACATATTAATAAATAGTGTTTTGATGATTAAGTTGCTAAACAAAGCAAAAAAATGAAGCAGACGAAGACGCAAAAAGCTAAACAAAATACAAAGATAGCGCACGCTAGACTCAAATGTTAGCGCACGCTAATGGGTCCCGGCTGCAGATCATATGAGTTCGAAGTTACCTGAAGACAACCTACCTGATGAAGATAGCGCACGCTACTCATGATTACTAACGTACGCTATCGAAGGCTCTTTTACCGTAGTGAAGACATTCAAACACAGAATGACGTATGCAGTAAAGTAAGACATAGTGCACGCTACTGATGATATTTAGTACATCCTCGTTTCCAGATTTCTCAACCTCAGCCCCATGATTACTGTACCTTGTCCCACTCCGAAGCTCGATTGCGTTGCATTGTTGCGTCTTCGGGTTGGTCTCGGTACTGCTCAAAAAATGGCCCGGCTTATGAATTCCGGCTTGGGCGTTCGCCATTTGACCCATTTGGGTCTCCACCATCGACATCTGCTTTGTCAAGGCTATCACTGAGTTTCCAATAGATGTCACACTATGCTCTAGAGCCCCGAACCTATTGTCTGTTTTATAAATAAAATCTTTTTGACTCGCCTCTAACCGTTCCAACATCTCTTCCATCGGTGTCTTAGCAATCGGCTCTTGAATAACCCCGTTTTTCACGTTAAATCCCGGTGGTGGCTGAAGAGCATTGTTCGGGTTGGCATAGGAGAAATTAGGGTGGTTTCGATTGTTCGGATAATAGTTCCCCCTATTTCCCCCTTGCCAGAAGTTTCCTCCTTGCACGTAATTTACATCCTCCTCAATTGCAATAGGCTCGTTTAGCTCTTCAAAAACTGCATTGACTCCCAAAGTCTTCTTTTTTAGCATCTCAAGCTCTTTTTGTTGTCTTTCAAATTTCACCTTCAAATCACCGTAGGCGTCCTCGTCACCGGATGGGACTTTTCTTCTCGTCATCTTCCTATCGGTCACCTCCTCGTAATCATTTTTGACCGCCAGCTCGATGAGATTCTTGGCCTCTTCATAATCGTTAGCAAGAAATCCCCCTTTCGAGGAATAGTCCAACTCTCTTCTAGCCTTCCTCGTCAAACCCCGATAAAACCGAATGTAGATTTCCTCCTTGTCAATTCCATGCTGTGGGCATTTGCGAAGTAGCTTCTTAAATCGGATCCATGCCTCGTATAAGTATTCATCCTCATATTGCTCGAATTGCAAGATATCGTTGATTTGTTTTTGCACCTTCGAGGGAGGATAGAACTGTGCTAAGAACAACCGAGTCATCTCTCTCCAAGTACCAATTTCCTTCCGATCTAGACTCTTGTACCAATCTAGCGCATCGTCTTCTAAGGAGAACCGGAATAGGCGGAGCTTAATGACATCCGGAGGCACTCCGTTTTGCTTGATGGTGGCACATATGTCCAAACACGACTCAAGATGAGCGTTTGGATCTTCATTAACTCCTCCTCCGTATGTTTGAGACTTCACCGTAGCGATGAGGGACGGCTTAAGCTCGAAGTTGTTGGCATCAATCTTTCCCCAACCTCCTTCTTGATAATCGTCCAGCTTAGGTCGAAAGCGGGCATTCAAAGGGATCTTCTCGGGACGAGCGAGTTCTCGTGGTGGGTCAACAATGCCGGCCATGGTATCAACGATAGGTATAGAAATAGTCTCGGTTCTCGCTTCTTGCTTCTTCCTCCTCAAAGACTTCTCGATTTCCGGATCCAAAGAAAATAAGTCCTTTCCTTGGGATCTTGTGATCATGCACCGACTACAAGGAAGAGAAAACAAGATGTGAGGAAACGAGATCGAATATTAATAATAATAGTATACAACCTAAAGTAACAATCTCTTCTTTTTCGAATTATCCCTTTAAGTTTTCTATCAATTCCCCGGCAACGGCGCCAAAAATTGATCGCTGAAATTTCGCGTAGTATGGTTTTCAAATCCGATCAATTTTAAAATTTGTAAAACCTCGAAGTATTTCCAAGGTGTCGAACCCAAGGGAATTGATATGTCGAAAATAAAGGAAATAACTCTACTCAAAATTTGACTGCTATTTAGGAATCCGAAAATTTGGTTTGTTTCTAATTATCTAAGCTTTAAAAATCGAAAAATAAAAATAAAATAAAAGATGAATTATCTAAATCAAGCAAATAAAGCAAATTAGCAAGATAAAATCACAAGTTGAAAGTTAATTGATCCTAGGGTAGTATCATCTAATTGAGTTCACACAATCCATTCACTTGATTCCTTTTCCCCAAATTTTAATTCAATCCTAGAAATAATCACTCAGCCGATCTAGAATTCCGATCAAGGCAACCTAGAAAGATAGTTAATTTAAACCCTTTTTCCCGCCAGGGCTCAAAGAATTTAAACACTTAAAAAGCGTCAACTTATTTATCTATGATTTATCTTACTCCACTTAGGTCTTAAGAACAAATCATATTGTGCATCAAGTATTTCCACTAATTAATTAATCCTTCCGGGCAAAATCAATTAGCTAACATGCATCGATTAAGGGCCCTTTAATCTAGCATGAGATTTAACACATCTTGATCACAAGCCTAGGATGAAAGGTAAAAAGGTATTCAAAGGAACATCATGTGAACATCAATTAAAATTACTAACCCTAGAATCAATCAATGGATTTAGCCAGACATAATTGAAATTAAACAAGAAATAGATGGAGAATGCATATTATTAATATGAAAAGAGAGATTACAACCCTTCCGGATGAACTCTGAGTCTTCAATCTCCGAAAAAGTAGAAAAACAATAAATATTTGCTGCTCTCCAAAAAGTTCTAGTCTCCAAGGAATTAATCTTGCTAAAAAATGTAAAAATCTGCTAAAGATGATAAAGGATGATAAAAGATGGTAAAAGGTGTTAGAAGATGATAAACTAGGTCTCGAAGGAGGTCTATATAACCTATGGGAATTAAATTCCCGATTGGAACTAATCTAGGAAACAAAATCTATCCAAAAGAGTCACAATCCGTCAAAACA
Source organism: Orobanche coerulescens (assembly GCA_033398695.1). Lineage (NCBI taxonomy): Eukaryota > Viridiplantae > Streptophyta > Magnoliopsida > Lamiales > Orobanchaceae > Orobanche > Orobanche coerulescens. Next base: position 127,269,030 of record CM065811.1, on the reverse strand, counting down.
CGAGAATCCGCGGAGCAGACTATCGGACGCACCTATCGGCCGATAGGCTGGCCCGATAGTTGGTTCGTCGGTCGACTTCACTCGATAGGGCTCGGAACCTGTCGGACGCACCTATCGGCCGATAGGCTGGCCCGATAGGTGGTCTGACTTCTGCAAAAATTCGTTTCTTCCGTCCGTTTGACTCGACTCTCGGTCCTTTGTCTCGTTTTGGGTCCTTTTGGCTCTAAAAACCTGCAAACACACTAAAACCAACCCAAACGCGTAATACGGCTAGACTAATCATAAATAAGCCAAATACGAGCACATAAATTACGAAACGAGATAAAAACCTAGTATAAAATCCTAGAAAAATGTGGTAAAATTACCACTTATCAGTCCCGACTGCAGATTAGACGAGTTCGAAGTTACCTGAATACAACCTACCTGATGAAGATAGCGCACGCTACTCATGATTACTAACGCACGCTATCGAAGGCTATTTTACCATTGTGAAGATATTCAAACACAGAATGACGTATGCAGTGAAGTAAGACATAGCGCACGCTACTGTTGATATTTAGTGCACGCTAAATAGCAGTTTGAATTTAAGTCAATTAATCCGTTGGGAAGATTCTAATGGAAAGTCAAAAAGTATAAACAGATATATGACGCATACAATGATGCAAGATTAGCGCACTCTACAGAGAAATGTTAGCGCACGCTAACTGTCATGGACATTAGCCACTGGACTGAAACTGAAAGGCATTAACGTACACTACATACAGTACATAACGTACGCTACAGGCAACAATGCGCGATAACGCACGCTAGCAAGTCAACTGCCAGCAACGGCTAGTTTGATGAAGAAGGCTATAAATACCACATCGTTGGTATCAAACCATACAACAACTTCAAGCAATCAAGACATTGATCTGATATTCATAATCATTATATTGTTGTTGTGATATTGAGCTTATATTGTTAGTTTGAGTGTTATATACATTCAACACATACACGAGAGGTAAAAGAAAAGATATGATTGGATTAAGTGTTATTAGGATCAAGGATCCGACATTATTAGAATCGCAATCTATATCTAAGTGAGGTTTATCTAGTACCGATAGAAAGCTAGAGTGGCTGATTCCTTATCTAATAGAAAAGGAAAACGGTTTAACTTGGACCGATAAAAAGACAAGTACACACGGTAATATCTCGACCGGAAGAAGAGAGATTGAACTGTTTACTCGGACCGATAGAAGACGAGCTTGTAACGGTAATCCCTCGACCGATAGAAGAGAGGTGTAGATGTTTATATATTAAGCCTATAGAAAAAGATAACGAGGGAGGACGTAGGCAAGTTTGTCCGAACCTCTATAAATCCGTGGGTTATTTTATTTCCGCACTTTATATTTACGCTTCCGCACAAACTGCGCAAATACCGAAATTGCTCCAACAATTGGTATCGGAGCGTACCTCCAATAAGTGGCTTAACATATGAGAAGAAGATCCAAATGGCGTTTCACTATGCTCCAGTCGAAGGACTTTCTCTCAATCGACCACCATTTTTTGATGGCTCAAACTTCATGACGTGGAAGAAAAAGATGTCAATATTCATCCGAGTGTATGACATCGAGCTTTAGAAAGTGATTTGTCTTGGTCCGAAAATTCCTCTTAAATCCGAAGGTACGCTTAAATCTTTGAAGAATATGACGACGCGGATTGGAGAAATGATCATTATAATTGTAAGGCAACTCAACTTCTTTATTGTGCCCTGAATCCGGAAGAACACAACCGGAAATCATCGTGTGATAGTGCCAAAGAAATTTGGAAAATGCTTGAGGTAACACACACGAAGGAACGTCTCAAGTCTAGGAGACGAAAATAAACATGCTCCTTCACGAATACGAACTATTCCAAATGAAGGATGATGAATCCATCACGATCATGCTCGACCGATTTTCGGTCATCACAAATGGATTAGCATGTTTTGAAAAACCACTTTCGAGTAGTGAGAAAGTAAAGAAAATTCTCCAATCACTACCTCGAGAATGGGACGGTACGGTGACAGCAATAATGGAATTTAAAGATTTAAATAATCTTGATTTTAGTGCTCTCGTTGGTTCTCTTATCAACTACGAGATTGTCCTAAAATCTCGGAATGCCAAAATGAAGCCGAAGGAAAGATCGATAGCCATGAAGTCTAAGATGTCAAGATCTAAAGAAGAAATCCCGGTGGACGAAAGCGACCAAGAATCGTCAAATTATGGCAAGAATTAATAAGTTCCAACACTTATTAAACCGGAGAAAGAAGGACATCCAAGCGGGCGAATCTAAGAAATTCGACAACACTTGTCGATTATGTGGTAAACCAGGCCACTTTGCTAAGAATTGTCGTGTAAAACCCAAAGAGGTTTTAATTGCAACATGGAGTGACGAAGATATTGATGATGATTTTCTAAATCAAAATAATCTCGCTCTCATGGCCCGGAGTTCATTCGACGATAGCGACGTCGAAAGCCAAGTAAGTAATTCTTACGATGAACTTTTTGAAGCATTCAAGTTATTACATACGGACTATAAAAATGTTTTAAATGAGATTAAATCCCTTAAATCTAAATATAAATAATTGAAAATTGAAAATTCCAAAATTCTTGAAAAAGGGAAATTCGTTGAGATCGATCATTCAAAATGTGTTGAGAACGAAAATATTTTAAAGGATGATCTTGTTAAAGTCCAAACCGAGCTCAAAAATTATACGAAGAAATTCTCTCTCGGAAACAAGAAATTTAAAAATATTCTCTCGGTTCAAAAATACACTTTGAATAAACAGGGGTTAGGATTCAAACCACGTTCTAAAAACGAATCCGTAAATTTCAAAATACCCTATTGTGAAAAATGTTTGAAAATTGGGAACCATATTTCGAATTGTAAAAGCCTACGACGGACGATATAAAATAAGAAAATTTGGATTCCCAAAGGAACGTTTATTCCTAATATCGTCTATATCTCAAAACAAGAATCAACTTTTGGTTGGATCCCCAAAAATTAATTTTTAACAATTGATATTTTACAAAGGGGGAGATAATATTTTCAGGGGGAGTTATTTCCTATTCATGCATATTTATATTCACCAGTTGGTATCATGCATATTCAATAATTGGTATCCTCTATTCTATTGCTATATTTTTTTTTTTCACTTTCTGCTGAATACAAAAAGGAGGAGAAGGAGTTGAATCGGATAAAAAGCGTCATGAGAGATATGACGAGAAAAAAAAAGTAAAAAGGAGGAGAAAATAATAAAAATCGAAGAAGTCGAAAAGGAAAAGATCGCATACAAAAAGGGGGAGAAACGAAGGAGTTGAAAAATCAGAAACGAAGAAGTCGAAAATGATAGAAAAAGAAAAAGATTGGAGAAACTAACGAAACGAGCAAAGCCAAAAACTTTGAAACGTACAAATATATATATATTTTTATTTTGCAGGTTTTATCTAATTGAAGAGTTGTTTTGTAATCATCAAAAAGAGGGGGATTATTGGAATATTTATTCCACATATTCATAAATAATGTTTTGATGATTAAGTTGCTAAACAAAGCAAAACAACGAAACAGATGAAGACGCAAAAAGCTAAACAAAATACAAAGCTAGCACACGCTAGACTCAAACGTTAGCGCACGCTAACGGGTCCCGACTGCAGATCAGACGAGTTTGAAGTTACCTGAAGACAACTTACCTGATGAAGATAGCGCACGCTACTAATGATTACTAACGCACGCTATCGATGGCTATTTTACCATTGTGAAGACAATCAAACACAGAATGACGTATGCAGTGAAGTAAGACATAGTGAATGCTACATATAATATTTAGCGCATGTTAAATAGCAGTTTGAATTCAAGTCAATCAATCCGTTGGGAAGATTCTCATGCAAAGTCAAAAAGTATAAACGGATATATGATGCATGCAATGATGCAAGATTAGCGCACGCTACAGAGAAATGTAGCGCACGCTAACTTCCATGGATAGTAGCCACTGGACTGAAACTGGAAGGCATTAACGTACGCTACATACAGTACATAACGTATGCTACCGGCAACAATGCGCGATAGCGCATGCTAAGAAGAAGAGCTAGCGCACGCTAGCAAGTCAACTGCCAGCAACGGCTAGTTTGATGAAGAAGGGTATAAATACCACATCATTAGTATCAAACCATACAACAACTTCAAGCAATCAAGACATTGATCTGATATTCATAATCATTATATTGTTGTTGTGATATTGAGCTTATATTGTTAGTTTGAGTATTTATACATTCAACACATACATGAGAATTAAAAGAAAAGATACGATTGTATTCAGTGTTATTAGGATCAAGGATCCGACATTATTAGAATTGAAATCGATATCTAAGTGAGGTTTATCTAGTACCGATAGAAAGGTAGAGTGGCTGATTCCTTGTCCAATAGTAAAGGAAAATGGTTTAACTTGGACCGACAATAAGACAAGTACACACGGTAATATCTCGACCGATAGAAGGGAGATTGAAGGGTTTACTCGGACCGATAGAAGACGATATTGTAACGGTAATCCCTCGACCGATAGAAGAGAGGTGCAGAGGTTTATATCTTAAGCTTATAGAAAAAGATAACGAGAGAGGACGTAGGCACGTTTGGCCGAACCTCTATAAATCCGTGTGTCATTTTATTTCCGCACTTTATATTTACGCTTCCGCACAAACGGTGCAAATACCGAAATTTCTCCAACAATTGGTATCGGAGCGGTACCTCCAATAAGCGTCTTAACATTTGAGAAGAAGATCCAAATGGCGTTTCAATATGCTCCAGTCGAAGGCCTTGCTCTCAATCGACCACCATTTTTGATGGCTCAAACTTCATGACGTGGAATAAAAAGATGTCAATATTCATCCGAGCGTATGACATCGGGCGTTGGAAAGTGATTTATCTTGGTCCGAAAATTCCTCTTAAATTCGACGGTACGCTTAAATCTTTTGTAGAATATGACGACGCAGATTGTAGAAATGATCATTATAATTGTAAGGCAACTCAACTTTTTTATTGTGCCTTAAATCCAGAAGAATACAACCGGATATCATCGTGTGATAGTGCCAAAGAAATTTGGAAAATGCTTGAGGTAACACACGAAGGAACGTCTCAAGTCAAGGAGACGAAAATAAACATGCTCCTTCATGAATACGAACTATTCCAAATGAAGGACGATGAATCTATCACGATCATGCTCGACCGATTTTTGGTCATCACAAATGGATTGGCATGTTTTGGAAAACCACTTTTGAGTAGTGAGAAAGTAAAGAAAATTCTCCGATCACTACCTCGAGAATGGGACGGTACGGTGACGGAAATAATGGAACATAAAGATTTAAATAATCTTGATTTTACTGCTCTCGTTGGTTCTCTTATCAACTACGATATTGTCCTAAAATCTCGGAATGCCAAACCGAAACCGAGGGAAAGATCGATAGCCATAAAGGCTAAGATGTCAAGATCTAAAGAAGAAATCCTGGTGGACGAAAGCGACGAAGAATCGGCATATTATGCCAAGAATATTAATAAGTTCCAACACATATTAAACCGGAGAAAGAAGGACATCCAAGCGGGCAAATCTAAGAAATTCGACAATACTTGTCGATTATGTGGTAAACGAGGCCACTTTGCTATGAATTGTCGTGTAAAACCCAAAGAGGTTTTAATTGCAACATGGAGTGACGAAGATATTGATGATGATTTTCTAAATCAAAATAATCTAGCTCTCATGTCCCGGAGTTCATTCGACGATAGCGATATCGAAAGCCAAGTAAGTAATTCTTACGATGAACTTTTTGAAGCATTCAAGTTATTACATACGGACTATAAAAATATTTTAAATGAGATTAAATCCCTTAAATCTAAATATAAATCATTGGAAATTTAAAATTCCAAAATTCTTGAAAAGGGGAAATTCGTTGAAATCGATCATTCAAAATGTGTTGAGAACAAAATAATTTTAAAGTATGATCTTGTTAAAGTCCAAACCGAGCTCAAAAATTAAACGAAAAAATTCTCTCTCGGAAACGAGAAATTTGAAAATATGCTCTCGGTTCAAAAATACACTTTGAGTAAACAGGTGTTAGGATTTAAACCACGTTCTAAAAATGAATCCGTAAATTTCAAAATACCCATTGTGAAAAATGTTTGAAAATTGGGCACCATATTTCGAATTGTAAAGGCCCACGACGGATGATAAAAATTAAGAAAATTTGGATTCCCAAAGAAACGTTTATTCCTAATATCGTCTATGTCTCAAAACGAAAATCTACTTTCGGTTGGATCCCCAAAAATTAATTTTTAACAATTGATATTTTACAAAGGGGGAGATAATATTTTTAGGGGGAGTTATTTCCTATTCATGCATAATTATATTCACCTGTTAGTATCATGCATATTCAACAATTGGTATCCTCTATTCTATTGCTATTTTTTTTTCACTTTTTGCTGAATACAAAAAGGGGGAGAAGGAGTTGAATCGGATAAAAAGCGTCATGAGAGATATGACGAGAAAAATAAAAAGTAAAAAGGAGGAGAAAATAATAAAAATCAAAGAAGTCGAATAGGAAAAGAAAGCATACAAAAACGGGGAGAAACGAAGGAGTTGAAAAATAAGAAACAAAGAAGTCAAAAATGAGAGAAAAAGAAAAAGATTGGAGAAACTAGCGAAACGATCAAAGTCGAAAACTTTGAAACGTACAAATATATATATTTTTATTTTGCAGGTTTTATCCAATTGAAGAGTTGTTTTGTAATCATCAAAAGTGGGGAGATTGTTGGAATATTTATTCCACATATTCATAAATAGTGTTTTAATGATTAAGTTGCTAAACAAAGCAAAACAACGAAGCAGACGAAGACGCAAAAAGATGAACAAAATACAAAGCTAGCGCACGTTAGACTCAAATGTTAGCGCACGCTAACGGGTCCCGGCTGCAGATCAGATGAGTTTGAAGTTACCTGAAGACAACCTACCTGATGAAGATAGCGCACGCTACTCATGATTACTAACGCACGCTATCGAAGGCTCTTTTACCGTAGTGAAGACATTCAAACACAGAATGACGTATGCAGTAAAGTAAGACATAGTGCACGCTACTGATGATATTTAGCGCATGCTAAATAGCAGTTTGAATTCAAATCAATCAATCCATTAGGAAGATTCTAATGCAAAGTCAAAAAGTATAAACGGATATATGACGCATGCAATGATGCAAGATTAGCGTACGCTACAGAGAAATGTAGCGCACGCTAACTGTCATAGACAGTATCCACTGGACTGAAACTGGAAGGCATTAACGTACGCTACATACAGTACATAACGTACGCTACAGGCAACAATGCGCGATAGCGCACACTAAGAAGATGAGCTAGCGCACGCTATCAAGTCAACTGGCAGCAACAGCTAGTTTGACGAAGAAGGTATAAATACCACATCCTTGGTATCAAACCATACAACAACTTCAAGCAATCAAGACATTGATCTGATATTCATAATCATTATATTGTTGTTGTGATATTGAGCTTATTTTACTAATTTGAGTGTTTATACATTCAACACATACACGAGAGGTAAAAGAAAAGATATGATTAGATTCGGTGTTATTAGGATCAAGGATCCGGCATTATTAGAATCGCAATCGATATCTAAGTGATGTCTATCTAGTACAGATAGAAAGCTAGAGTGGTTGATTCCTTGTCCAATAGAAAAGGAAAATAGTTTAACTTAGACTGACAAAAAGACAAGTACACATGGTAATATCTCGACCGATAGAAGAGAAATTGAACGGTTTACTCGGACTAATAGAAGATGAGCTTGTAACGGTAATCCCTCGACCGATAGAAGAGAGGTGCATAGGTTTATATCTTAAGCCTATAGAAAAAGATAACGAGAGAGGACGTAGGCACGTTTGGATGAACCTCTATAAGTCGGTGTGTCATTTTATTTCCGCACTTTATATGTACGCTTCCGCACAAATGGCGCAAATACCGAAATTGCTCCAACATCGGACACTTAGTGCTGAAATGACACAGCTCTCCACAGTTGAAACAGGTGATGGCCTAACTGGCCGCTCGGGACCAAGATTCCGCAGGTTTAGGCGCCATAGGAGGTCGCTCAGAAAAATTAGGGCCCGCACGAGGCTTCTTGAAGATTGCGTGACTGCCTTCGGACTGATTACGATTCTTCGATTTCTTGCCAGAAGATGAAGTTTGATGCTTGGCAATTTCCTTCACAGTAAGCTCATAAGTAAGAGCTTTCTCGATAAATTCGTCTAGGGTGGTGCAATAATGATTAAGCAACTGCATCCGCATACGAGGTTTCAACCTCTTACTGAAATACTTGATCTTATCCGCCTCAAAGTGGATAATAGATGAGGCGAATAGAAGTAGCTCCTGAAACTTCTCGGCGATGGCGAGAACATCTTCTTCCGCTGAGGGGTCGGGGCTGAGTAAATCCGATAACTTGGCCTCCCTGAGTGGGGCCGGATAATACCTTTCCATCATGAGGGTCTTGAACTGGTCCCAAGTGTAAGATCCGTCAGTGGGCTTCAAAGATAGCCACTAAGAGTGAGCGCTCTTGTTATATTTATGATTAACATGTATTCAGATGTTTTTCATACCAAGTATCAGTATATGTTTACATGCAGTCACATGTTTACATGCTCAAGTTATATGTTGATATAACAAACATTCATGATATGCCTCCGTTACGTATTGTGATTATTGTTGACTTGTGATGTTCCCACGGGCAATAGAAATATCATCCCATTTTCTATGTAAAATTTTCAGGTTAATTCGGAATGTCGAGAAACGAGTTGCAGGGCAGGCCGGCTTATGATATATTTACTATTATTTATTTCTTTTAAATCTGCTCAAGTTAATATGAAATATTTAACCTTGTTTTTTACAATTATTTTCCGGTGCTGGATTTTACGGTTGTATTGGAAAATTGAAATCACTTTAATTATGCAAATAATTTTTTTAAATGTAAGGTTCGTAACGACTTGAAATTTCTACACGTTTCCTTATTGTTAAACATATATTCATAAAATACCTAAGAAAAATCGGGTCGTTACAACTTCACCTCATACACAAGGGATTTCAATTTTTTTCAAGTGTTTTATTGTGGATCTTGACTGTGTCTTTGATTCCACAAGTGAGATAACACTTTACTTCTAGCTATCAATCGAAATTACTTGAAGAAAAGAAAAACGAGAGTTGTGAGGAACAAAAAGTTTCGGCTGATCCATCTCTGTAGTCAAGCAAGATTCGGTAGCTTGTTGCCCGCACAACGTTCGGATTAAGGCGGTATCATACTCTAGAAGGTTTTGAGGAAGAAATCAAAGTAGCAACCACTACGCTTCAAGAGGTAAATATCTTATGATCTTTTGATCTAAATTAAGATATTAAATTTGCCAACAATATTATTTAATAAATAATAAATAGTGTTTAAGTTGCCTATTATCTTAGTAGTTAATTAATTAGCATGCCTAAATAGATCTTGTCCATGTGGATGCTTAAAATGCTTTATTCAAACTTTACCAACTTCGCTTTCGCTGCGTTTTATTTCCAATAATTAGTATCGGAGACAGAATTTTAGGTTTTTTCTATTTTAATTAATTTTGGTGATTAATTGATAGCGGTTTAAATATTCATGTAATTTGATGTTGGAATATTTTGCTAGATGTTTTCATTCGAACCGAGCAGCAGCAGGCGGGCGCTGCCGATAGCACATGGTTGCCTGCCGAGCAGCGCCGAGTTGCCTGCCAAAGCCGTGGGCAACCCGTTCTGGTCTGGTTCGCTAGTTCGGATCGGGTCGTCCAGTTTTTGATCTGTTCCATTCGTTGCATCCGCCGGAGAGTCGGGATTTTAAAATTGATTTTTCTTATGTAATTAATTTTGCATAAAAGTGAAAATTTGAATTTTGGAAATCCACGGCCCGGCCGGGGTGGAGTGACGATATGTTGATCAAGTGGGAGATATTGAGTTGAAGATTTTCTCGGATTCAATTTGGGGACGAAGACCATGATAATTGGATAATTTTATTATCCTTGCACTTATTTTGATTTTTACTGTTTTGAATATATGGCATGTATGAATTATGCGTGATATGTTTTCTTGCATATTAGGATGAGAAAATTAGAAACCCTAATGCTAAAATAACTAAGTGATTAAATTGATTTTTTTTAAAATATAAAATCAAATTGGCCTCCATAATTCATTTAAATTGTGAAGTAATTAGATTGTGCATTGACATTAGGGACTTCCTCCATATCGGATGTGCTAATTATAGATTTACTGGTCTTAAATTTCAAATGATAACCAAAAGTGAATATTATTTTTTATGATAGGGCCTCTCCATCTGTAGGACTATTATTTAAAAGATAATATTTTAAGGTTCTCAAATTATGCTGTTCACTTAGGTCTATTATGTAATAAGCTCCCCATCGGAGTCTATATTAATTACTACATGGCCAAGAGAAACCAACAATTAATTCTACTTGTCGTAACGTAAACTAACTAGATAGTAAAATTAAAGAGGTAAAACTCTACTTGAAAAATGTGTGTAAATGTCCACATGATCATGGCTTACATGTGCATATTTTTCGAGGTGTTGGTTGCTAGCATATATATTATGCTTTGAGGTTTTTCAATATATTTTGCTCTACATTATGTGATGGATATTTTAATTTTATCTCGGATGTCTTTCATGTTAGCAACACTTGTTAGATTCTGATGATGTCATCCTTGTATTGTGAAATTATTCAAATGTGTGTTCTAAATACTTGGTATTGTAAAGAAGAACCAAATGAGTATATTCTATAGGCCTTAAAATTTAGGTTAAGTCCTGATCAAGTGTTGATCAGTAAGAAAATCGACTAAGTATAGAACTACCAATATATCAGAGAAGTTCACAGGCAAGTTCATTATCAGATGAGTTTTTGGTCAGAGGTTTGACCAAAACCCAGCTGCAGTTAAGTTCTGAAGAAGGCGATACATCAGACAAGTATTGGTCAAACAAGAATATCACAGAGGTTTGACCAAAACCCAACTGCAGACAAGTTATCAGACGAGGTCTGGTCAAAACAAGTATCAACTGAAGTTTGACCATCAGATCAGAGAACATCCATCAGGTCAGAGAACTTCAGTCAGGTCAGAGAACTTCAGTCAGATCAGAGGATTTTATCTCAGAGAACTTCTACACAGAGAAGTTTTACATCAGAGAGGGTTGACCGCACATCTGGCAGATTTGACCAAGAGATATCAGATGAGTTCTCAGACAAGATATCAGCTAAGTTTTAAGAAACTCAGTCCACGTCAGCAAGCATTCAAAAGTCAACAATAACGGAAATCCACATGCAGACGTAAGGAGACAAGCTGAAAAGATTCCCGGAAAGTTAGGAATAAAATATTCCTTGAGATCCACATTCTGAAGACTTATGAATATACAAATCAAGAAAAGCAGCGCGGACAAAAGAATTTCTTCCAGCGGTCAGAATTGAAAAGGAATCAAGTCGTGCAATGGAATGATAAGATAAACAAAGAAGTCCACTCTCCAACGGACCAATTTGTTACAGTGATGCAACAGCAATGAAGAGAAGCTCAAGATTCGTACTATAATTATCTGAAGATCATAATTGAGCAATGTACGATGCGAACAACACACTCAAGCGAACAAAGCAACCAAAGTTATCAAAGCAATCTATAGCATCGTGAAGAGCTAGTTTTAAAGCTGAGTATGGGGTACTTCTGTGAACGAGGTTTCAGAAGTTTCGCGACTAATAATGCATCTACGGGCTCTTGATTGGAAGGTAATAGATAGCTCGAGAGTTGTTGAGGCATCCACGGGTTTTCGATCTAGAGGTGCTAGGAAGTCAAGGGAGTTGCAACGGCCATGGGTTTCCACTAGTTAGAAGCTGTTGTAACTGGTTTGAATCATTGTAACGTTTATCACTGGTTGAAAGTTATAGTGAATTCATCTCCAACTGGTTTGGAGAAAAGTGGACTAGTAGATGATTACCCCACCTCTGAAACCACTATAATTGCTTGTGTGTTTTACTGAATTTATCATACTTATCTGCTGCATTCATATTTACTGTTCCATTTATCAGTTAACTGTCTTCCGCATTGTCTAGTCTTTACAGTTGACATAAATTACCTGCAGTTGATATAAGTCACCTGCATTGTTACCAGCTATGCTTCCGCACTACTCATCTGCAACTATGGTTTGTTAGCTGCATATTACACAGCTAAAGAAACTTACCTGATTAAGGAAAAGAGTTTAATAATTCTATTCACCCCCCCCCCCTCAAGACTTATTCCTGACAACTTGTGACCTACAAGTGGTATCAAGGAGGTTGGTTCAATTTTACAGAACCTGGTCCATATACTTGAGTATATATATTTTAATCTGTCATAATATAATGGAACACATGCAACACATGCACTCTAGATTACCTGTATTTTCTGTGGATGAATATGACCTTTGGAAAATAAGAATGCAGGCTCATCTGTCATCCATTCATGATGACATGTGGTGTGTAATTGAAGATGGATCGTTCATATTTGAGAAGGACAACACACCAGAAGAAGTTGCAGCTGGGAAGCCAGAGAAGATTCCTAAGAAGAGAACCGAGATGCCTCCTGAAGAAAGAAAGCTGGCCAATATTGATAACCAGGCCAGAGATGTGTTATATCAGACTCTTGACGAGTGTATATTGATTGAGCACAATTGTCCTTGACTGCGTTGTACCTATACTTCAGTACCATTCCTCCTGATATATTGCTATAGTTCGGGTTGAACGTTAGGCTGGATAACATTACTTCCTGTGTAGTTTTCCGACTGAGTGCATCAGCTACGACATTGGCCTTTCTGGGGTGGTATGAGATTTCCACATAGTAGTCTTTGATTAGCTCCAACCAGTGCCTCTGCCTCATGTTTAATTCCCTATGGGTGAAAATATATTTCAGACTCTTATTGTCCGTGAAAATCTTACAAGTGACTCCGTAAAGGTAGTGCCTCCAAATCTTGAGGGCGTGTACCAATGCAGCTAGCTCTAAGTCATACGTCGGGTAATTCATTTCGTACGGCTTCAGTTGTCGAGATGCGTACGCAATAACTCTGTCGTTATGCATGAAGACACACCCCAGCCCATGCTTGGATGCATCCGTGTATATAAAAAAAATCCTTCTATACCATGCAGTATCACTAGCACTGGAGCAGTAGTCAACCTCCTCTTGAGTTCATCAAAGCTCTTATGACAATCCGTAATCCAAACAAACTTGGTACTTTTCCTTAGTAAGTTCGTTAATGGTCGAGCGATACAGGAAAAAGCCTCGACGAATCTTCGATAATAACCTGCCAATCCTAGAAAACTCCTTACCTCCTTGACGTTCTTCGGTGGTTCCCAACTCATTATCATTTAGATCTTCTATGGATCGACTTTAACGCCTTCCTCCGAGACAACATCTCGGAGGAAAATTACTTCCGGCATCTAGAATCCGCACTTGGTAAGTTTTGCGTAAAGTTGGTGTTGCCTTAACACGCTCAGCACATGTCTCAAATGTTCTTCATGTTCCTGTCGGCTTCGAGAATAAATTAGGATGTCGTCAATAAAAACCATGATGCACTTATCGAGGAAATCAATTAAAACTTTGTTCATTAACTCCATGAAAACGGCTGGGGCATTGGTCACGCCGAATGATACCACGATATACTCATAATGTCCATACCTTGATCGAAATGCATTTTTTGGTATATCTTCCTCCCGAATGCTCAATTGGTGATATCCGGACCGTAGATCAATCTTTGAAAATACAGCCGCCCCCTGCAATTTGTAATACTCGTACTTTTTATTGACTGTTTGACCTTACCGTTCTTCCTGTTTTGTCGCTCTGTAAACTCTTTGTGATGGTGTCGGCGTTGATCTAGAGTTTCATGCCTTGTTTAGATCATGATCATGCCGTTTAGACCTTTCAGAAGTGTTCTGGGTCAGGGAGGTAGCGCACGCTAATTCTGTGTGAGTAGCGCACGCTAGTTTTGAGCCTTAGCACGCGCTAACAGACTGAGTCGGCAGAGGCAGTGAGGTTTCAGACTTTATGGACTAGCAGGTATCCCACGCTAAGTAGCGGCTAGCGCACGTTATATGTGTTGCATAGTGCGCGCTAGTGCACAGTGTTAACGCACGCTATCGGGCTGAGTCAGTGAATTGGGACTTTGGTAGGACACCAGTTAGCGCACGCTAAGGATGTTGAGTAGCGCGCACTAACGTCTGCAGACAGTATCCACTGGACTATCGGGTGACCCGTTAGCGCACGCTAATATTTAGGCGTAGCGTGCGCTAGACTGGGCGAGTATATAATGGACAGTTGACTTCCATTTCGTCATTTTTTTCACATTCTTCCCACATATCCGATCGGGAGCAGCGAGTTTGGGTGATTCGGGGAGTTTGGAAGCGATCTTTCTGCAGATAACAACATCTTTGGTTGGAGAACAAAGATTTCACAGCATCAAATCCATTCCATCTTCCAAAGCAAGGTAAAAATCCTTAGAAACCTATTTTTGGGAATTTTGGGGTTTTTCTTAGATTCGTTTGATTTATCCAGTTTGAGGCTTGATAATCTTGAGATTATGATATATCTACCCCGTATACATGCTTTTTCTATGATTTTACGGATTGGTTTGTGCCGTGTTCGGACTTGTGAGGGTTTGGGTGATTTTCCAACCTCTAGTTGTTTACCCTTGTATTTTCGTGAATCGTAGACGGGTTTCGAGAGTTTCTTCGTGAATTATGAGTATGGATTATTGATTATCATATCCCTTACGAATCGTTTAGGTACCGAAAGTGCGTTCTTGGACCTACCGAACTCATACTCTTTTCCGTTCGATTTCTCGATGTCTCAAAGGCAAGTATATATTTATGATTGTACGTTCTCGACTTTGAAAGTAAGATATATTAATGGCATGAATATTTATATCCACTCTGGGGCGGGCCGACGGGTCCCCTGTGTAACACCCCAAACTAGGCGGATATTACAGTGCTGTGGACCCCCGACTGGGACCCACCAGGCGAACAAAAACTGATGAATTAAATAATATAATTGTAGTACCGAACCACATTATATTACCAAATACTCCGATGAGGAGCTTAAGTACATTACACCAGGACATAACAGAATACTAGTATATTTTATATGAAGATAAAATACACCACCCTGAATAAATAAACATCTTATACGGAATTTGCAGCGGAAATACAACTGAAGAGAAATAAGAATTTCTGAAATGACTGAAATGACTGAAATAAACGGAATGACTGGGGCCCCGTACTAGTATCACAGGGACTCCTCGCCGTCAACATGCTCTTCCCGTGCCTTTGCCTTGCCGTGACCTGAAAAACAATATCCCCTAACGAGGTCAGTTACACAGAACAACAATCCTTAAGGGTTGAAAATACACAAACATGATATATCTGAAGTTATGAATTATCCTTAGTTATGAATTACGCTGAAGAGGAGTATCATAGTACGCCCGTAGTGTTCTGTGCAAGTGTACAAGACGAATGTCCGGACACACCCGTCCTTGTACCTAATTAGTCTCACGGAGTTAAGCTTTACCGTGTGCACAGTCCAATGTATCACTCCCGATACATTGCCATCGCGTGCCCGACTAAAAATTCCACACATCCGCACCCGGCCACGCAATATGAACCCAGAAGGTCATATAAACGAGAATGACCATAATGAACATCAATGAATAATAATAATCTGACAAAGTCAAGAATGACTCACCGATATGAAAGTAATAATGAAGTGATTGATAGTTTCAATGAAATGATTGGAACCGCCGTTCCTCGTTAATGAAGTGACTATTCGACAATTACAAGTCTCAATATGATTAATACAATGATGAATGAGTTATGATTATGAATGATCAACAACAAAAAGGAATGAATATCCTTTTAACCGAGTAAGAATTTACTTACACAACACCGGTGACAATTATCCTTCCACGAACAACGTCCTAATTGAGATATCGATCGCTCGAACAACCTTGAATAACACAATTACCAACAATCCGTTCAACATACGAATCAAACACGAATATAACGAACTCAAAACGTCGATACGACTAAATCAAGTTCATTGGGGCATTAAATCGAACACTTTGTGGCCAAACTTCGATTGATTACACCCAAACTTCAATAATACCAACATCAAATCCCCAAGAAGTGTTTCAAACCAACAAAACATCTTCAATACGATCAATAATCCATTATGAATATTCAAATTCGTGATTATAACAACGATTAATCGAAAACCCCCAAATCCAACTCAAATTCAAAGTGTTCTTGAATAATCCTTCAATAATCCAATGAATAATCAAACATATCCATAATCATGTGTATATCACTTCATACAACATGATCTTAACATCCAAAACATCAAAACTCAATACAAAATCGAAATCCAAGAGGTTTGATGAATATTACCTTTGAAGATCCAAGTACTTTAATCTGATGAAATCGCATTAGTTCGACAATCCGAGCTTCACAACCGAATGAAAATGATGAAAATCCAACACTCTAGTGATAGATGATGAAAATCCTCTCCCTCAAGCCTTCTCTCTCGGATGTAGGGGAAGAAATGGAGAAAAATTAGCTGAACTCGCTCAACAAATGCAATTATAGAGTTGACTGCCCTGTGTGCCGCGGCTCAGTTGAAGTGTGCCACGGCACAGGGCCAAAAATACCCCCCAGTGGTCGGCAGTGTGCCGCGGCACGGACTAGTGTGCCGCGGCAGTGTCTCGGCAGTGTGCCGCGGCCCTGCCGGCATGTGTCGCGGCACAAGGTACAGACGGGTATGGCCGAAAATGCAATACGAGTGTGCCTCGGCCCGGACAGGTGTGCCGCGGCAGTGACTCGGCAGTGTGCCGCAGCCCTGTCGGCATGTTCCGCGGCACAAGGTACAGGGGGCTCGGCCAAAAACTGGAAAATGTGTGTGCCGCGGCGCACACTCCTTGTGCCGCGGCCCACACCCCCTTGGGTCCTAAAATGATGATAAAGGACCCGGGAAGGGAATAAAGGCAATAGGAAATGATATTTGGGAACCAATAACACGAAATAGAAGTACGGAAACCCCAAAACGGTGGTTCCAAGCCATGATTACAAGGGTTCGTCCATCAAGAACACGATTTGAACAATGAAGATATTTGAAATGACATGAATTCCAACGTCAACATCGACTAATGAATCAATTACCACGATTAAGATAATACTCTTGTCTCGATTCCCAAGTAAGGTTGAAACAATGAACAATATCGATACACAACTCGAAGTTATTTCGAATGGTGAACACAGATGAATGATTATAACGAGTGAAAAATTACATAGTGACAAATACCGAATGAAAATACTGAATGATAATGACTGAATTAAGACCGGGTATTACATATGTTGTTGCCCAAACTATTTATCCAAAGATTAAATACTGCTGGAATGGACGGACAACAAACAAATTTGCAAGAGCACTTCCGAGAGAATATAGATAACACAAGATTTTCCGGGTTTGTTAGGCCCGGGCTTGAATGCTCTCGCGAGATATTATTAATATAAATATTCGTGGATACAAGTATTAAAGAGAGAATCTAAGTACAATGAGTGTAAAAAGACTCTGTTAATCCAGCTCTTGAGCGAAGCTTGGTGTTCTTCGTCCCTGCCGATTGTCTTCTGAATGAGAGAGGCCGAGAGAAGAGAGAACCAAAAGATAGTTGTTGCCAAGAGTAAGAGATAGCCAAGTGATGTGTATTGCTTCTGTATTGTGTGCTGAAATCGCGATAATGCTAGCTGGAAATCCAAGTGCAGGCTACCTTTTATTTATAGGGGCAGAGGAGCCTTGTATCCTAGCGGGCGATCGTCTTCCGGCCAATATAATAATGAGGCGATCGTCCTAAAGGTCACATGGGCAGTCTGCCTAAACTCCAAGTCTATAGCCGGCAGCCAGCTGTGCGGTCCAATGAGGAGCCAGCACGCGTCCGGAGTCACTGTCACATGCGGTCCTACTGACAACTTTCGGCGGGCCTGTCGGCTGGTGGATGGATGCTGACAGGCTGTGGTCAATGATCCGTGAATTGCGGATCTTGACTCGGCTCTGCACGTGGGGTATGTCCTGGGCTTCGGCCTTTGCCGACTGGATGGCCATCGGCTCTGATCGTCATGAAGCGGTCGTCTTTAGCCGGCCACCAGAGATCGGCATCGGCCAGTTGCTGAGGGTCGGCAACGGTCAGTCGCCAAGGGTCGATCGGAAAGTGCCGAGAGATGATCGTCTGCTGGTCGGCCACCAGGAGTCGATCGCCAAGTACCGAGAGACGATCGTCTTAGATGTCGATCGCTCGGCACCGGGACTCGTCCTGGGACCTTCGGTCGGCAGATCTATCTTGGCTCCCGGGCTAAGGCTAGGCCGCCTGGTCGCTGGTCGGCAATTCTGCCTCGGCTGCTCGGCTGTAGCTAGGTCGCCCGATCTCCGAGGCGATCGTCGATCGGAGAGTATAATTCTCGACACAACAATTGCCCCCCAGCTTGCTCTGATGTTGAAGACATGGGGCGAGGTGGTTCTTGCTGGTGATCGTGTAAGATGAGGACGGGCGATCCGTTGAGCTGACTTTGGATTCGGACTTGGGCTATCTGGTCGATTGGCTAGCTATCTTTCGGCCTTGTACCTGCAAAAAACAACATTCGCCGATCCCCCTCAGAAACTTGATGGTTTCGTCGTTTGAGGAATCGTGTATAGTCACGGAGTTCGATGGACCGACTCTATGACCGTGTCATGGTGCGCGAAGACATTGAGTGTCTCGTGACTCATTTTATTGTGAGGGTCCTCTGTTAGGCTGCGCCTCGCCTCGTATTTAAACGAAGGGCGTGCGGTCTCGATCTAGAGGAGTCCTTGCGCGGGGCAGCGTCGGATGATTCAACTCCACACCCGCGGCTTGTTAGCTCTGCTTCCACCTCGGCCCACCATGAAGATGGTGAACCTCGACGGTGTACGTTGAGACGGGGGTTGTGTCACGTGTCACATTGTCCGGGTCTATCATGTTAGGTGGTGAACCTTGAGGGCGGGCGATCGTGTCCACTGATTAAGTTTGGAGAGCCATCAGACTACACCGCCCTCGTATTTAAACGAAGGTCGGGCGATCTTGGCCCAAAGGGACCTTGCATGACCGAAGCAGCCGGTTCCATCGACTACCAGGACCATGGCTTTATGATGTGCGGTGGAGGTGATCGCGTGCCTTAGTCTATTATGTTAAATGGTGGACCGTAAATGGCGAGCGAGTCCTCCGGTTTGGTGATGTAGCTTGATGATCGGCGATCGGGCTGGAAGACTGGTGATCGTCACTCGGCTGCCGATCGCTTTATTCATAAGTTGATACTGGCGATCGGGCGGGAGATCGTCGTCCGGGCGCCGATCGCGCTGCTCATAGGCTGAGGAGAAACCTTTGCCTGGCCAGAAAGTCTGCGGCTCTAGCTCAGAAGGTCGCGTAGGTCTAGGGTTGGCTCTTCGTAAGATGCCTGAACATAGGCGAAAGGCCATGGAATCCTCCTAGGACCGAGTGGAGGGCGATATCATCGCTTACGGGCTCGCCGTTGAGGATGATCTCGTCTACTCGGTTGATGTAGTCTGAGTCAGACTCTTCTTCTCCCTGCTTGATTTGCATCATGCGAAGGGGACCTTCTGGCCGAGCGACCCTGGTGGAGAAGTGCTCCGTGAAGACGTGCGCCAGCTGGTTAAAGTAGCAAATGGACCGAGGTGGCAATGAGGTGTACCACCTGTAGGCGAGGTCGTCCAGCGTCATGGGGAACATTCGGCACCTGGTCGCGTCTGATGCCCACACTCGGTCATGTAGATGTTGAACTTACTCAGGTGCATTTTGGGGTCTGATCTCCCCTCGTACAAAGGTGTTTGCGGGGGAGCGAT
The DNA here is from genome assembly GCA_033398695.1 of Orobanche coerulescens. NCBI lineage: Eukaryota > Viridiplantae > Streptophyta > Magnoliopsida > Lamiales > Orobanchaceae > Orobanche > Orobanche coerulescens. The sequence goes on along the minus strand of CM065811.1, from coordinate 127,249,020 downwards.
CTTATGCTGTACAGGGGCGAGCTCGATGTCGATCGCGAGCGGCTCGCTCGTCTCGGCGATCGTCTTCTTGGCGCCTGCCCCGAATTCCAGGAGCACCTTCATGTCGTCGAGCTAACGTTGCATCGCGGCCAACGCCGCGGCTCGGTCGCTTGCTGATCGGCTTTGGGAGCGGGAGCCGAGGCGATCGTGTACCGATCTCCGGACTCCGCTGCTGCCGACCTCGGCTATTTGGCGAGGGGGAGCCAGACGGCTGGGCTGCCTTCTGGGAGTCGGGTAGGCCGAGCTCCTGGTGACGGACTCAAACTCCGTCGTCTCGTAGCCGGGACGGACCGCCCGGCCGCCAAGACGGGTCACCGACGATCAGCAGAGGTGCCCCGGCTGGCGAGTGCCTCTCCTTGCGGATGAGAGCCTCCTGGCGATCGCCCGGCCAGTAACGCCTTGAGCTTCCGCTTGGACTTCCGGCGGATGGCCGAGGGGGTGATAGCGGGAGGCGCGTCGAGAGCACTCCGTCGCTCCTGTAGGATGGCCATGGCCTCGTCGATCTGTTCCTTGGTTCGGAGCTGATCGAGCGAGAGGCTTGGGCCGCCGCCCAGGGGCGGGATCGAGCGTCTCTGACCACGGCGGCTACCTTCCGCCATCGGCTGAGGCTCGGACTGAGACGGAACGAGGCATCTAGCGGGTTGGCCAGCGGCTTTCTTCGACGCGGAGGCGGAAGACATGATTTCTGAAAGATTTCTTTGAAGCGCAGTGAGTGTCACTTCAAGTATATGCCCCGAGAACAGTGAGTGTTCTTCGGGACGATAGGAATAAAAATTTGAGGGTTAGATCCCCTTCCTCTAGCGCCAATTGTTGTTGCCCAAAATATTTATCCAAAGATTAAATACTGCTGGAATGGACGGACAACAAACAAATTTGCAAGAGCACTTCCGAGAGAATATAGATAACACAAGATTTGCCGGGTTTGTTAGGCCCGGACTTGAATGCTCTCGCGAGATGATATTAATACAAATATTCGTGGATACAAGTATTAATGAGAGAATCTAAGTACAATGAGTGTAAAAAGACTCTGTTAATCCAGCTCTTGAGCGAAGCTTGGTGTTCTTTGTCCCTGCCGATCGTCTTCTGAATGAGAGAGGCCGAGAGAAGAGAGAACCAAAAGATAGCTGTTGCCAAGAGTAGGAGATAGCCAAGTGCTGTGTATTGCTTCTGTATTGTGTGCTGAAATCGCGATAATGGTAGCTGGAAATCCAAGTGCAGGCTGCCTTTTATTTATAGGGGCAGAGGAGCCTTGTATCCTAGCGGGCGATCGTCTTCCGGACAATATAATAATGGGGCGATTGTCCTAAAGGTCACATGGGCAGTCTGCCTAAAGTCCAAGGCTACAGTCGGCAGCTAGCTGTGCGGTCCAATGAGGAGCCAGCACGCGTCCGGAGTCACTGTCACATCCGGTCCTACTGACAACTTTCGGCGGGCCTGTCGCCTGGTGGACGGATGCTGACAGGCTGTGGTCAATGATCCGTGAATTGCGGATCTTGTCTCGGCTCTGCACGTGGGGTCTGTCCTGGGCTTCGGCCTTTGCCGACTGGATGGCCATCGGTTGTGATCAGAATGAAGCGGTCGTCTTTAGCCGGCCACCAGAGGTCAGCATCGGCCAGTTGCTGAGGGTCGGCAATGGTCAGTCGTCAAGGGTTGATCGGCAAGTGCCGAGAGATGATCGTCTGCTGGTCGGCCACCAGGAGTCGATCGCCAAGTACCGAGAGACGATCGTCTTAGGTGTCGATCGCTCGGCACCGGGACTCGTCCTAGGACCTTCGGTCGGCAGATCTATCTTGGCTCCCAGGCTAAGGCTAGGCCGCCTGGTCGCTGGTCAGCGATTACGCCTCATTGCTCAGTGGCTAGGTCGCCCGATCTCCGAGGCGATCGCCGGTCGGAGAGTATAATTCTCGACACAACAACATACACCCCCCCTTAAAAGAGTTTCGTCCCCAAAACTAAGGGTCAAACAACTCGGGATAACTCTCTCGCATACTATCCTCGGTTTCCCAAGTAGCCTCTTCGACTCCGTGTCTAGACCACTGAATTTTAACCAAAGGGATCGCCTTATTCCTCAACTGTTTGATTCGCCGCTCTAAGACTCGTATGGGTCGCTCCTCATACGAATGATCATCCGCGATCTCGATTTTGTCGAACTGAAGTATGTGACTCGGGTCGGCAACATACTTCCGCAACTTACAGACGTGAAACACATTATGAATTCGGCTCAACGCCGGAGGTAAGGCCAAACGATAAGCTAGCTCGCCTACTCGTTCCAAAATCTCAAACGGTCCAATAAATCTCGGACTCAACTTCTCCGAAACGGAAAATACCTCGACTCGGGGACACCTTGACCAAAACGTGGTCACCCGTCTCGAACTCTAGTGGTCGACGACGATTGTCTGCATAAGATTTCTGCATAAGATTTCTGACGATTGTCTGCATAAGATTGTCTGCATAAGATTGCCCGGGTGGTAAAGGATCTCGATATCATAATCTTTGATTAGTTCCAACCATCGCCTCTGTCGCATATTTATCTCCTTCTGAGTAAATATATACTTCAAACTCTTGTGATCGGTGAAAATCTGACAGGTGACGCCATAAAGGTAATGACGCCAGATTTTCAAAGCGAACACCACGGCTGCTAGCTCCAGGTCGTGGGTCGGATAATTAACCTCGTAAGGTCTCAATTGTTGTGAAGCATAGGCAATAACCTTCCTGTTCTGCATGAGCACACATCCGAGACCCTGTCCGGACGCATCACTATAAACCACAAATCCTTCCGTCCCTTGCGGCAAGGAAATTACAGGTGCTGACATTAACCGGCTCTTGAGTTCCTCAAAACTCCGTTGACACGCGTCGGACCACGTGTATTTCTTATCCTTACGCAACAGGTTCGTCAATGGTTGAACGATTTTAGAAAATCCCTCCACAAACCGCCGATAATAACCGGCTAATCCTAGAAAGCTTCGGATTTTCTTAACATTCTTCGGAGGTAACCAATCTTGGATAGCCTTCATCTTCTGAGGATCAACACGCACTCCATCTGATGAAATTACATGCCCGAGAAACGTCACTTCGGACATCCAGAACTCACATTTGGAAAACTTTCCATAAAGTTGCTCTCGTCTTAACACACCGAGAATCTGATGAAGATGAACCTCGTGTTCCTCTCGGTTACGAGAATAAATCAAAATGTCATCGATGAAGACAAAAACAAACTGATCCAAAAAGTCGATGAAAACCCGATTCATTAACTCCATGAATACTGCAGTTGCATTAGTTAGCCCGAACGGCATAACTACGAACTCATAATGACCGTAGCGCGTTCGAAGCGCCGTCCTCGCGATATCCGACTCTCGAATTCGCAACTGATGATATCTAAATCTTAAGTCGATCTTGGAAAATACTGAAGCTCCCTGAAGTTGATCCAAAAGATCATCGATACGGGGTAAAGGATACTTATTCTTGATCGTCACCTGATTCAATTCCCGGTAATCAATACACAAACGGAACGAACCATCCTTCTTCTTGACAAACAGCACTGGTGCTCCCCACGGGGACGCACTAGATCGGATATAACCCTTCTCGAACAACTCCTCCAGTTGATTCTTCAACTCCTGTATTTCGGTCGGGGCCATCCGGTACGGTGCCTTCAATATTGGAGATGTGCCAGGCTCCAACTCAATCGTGAATTCCACATCTCTCTGTGGAGGTAAACCAGGTAACTCGTCTGGAAAAACATCGGCATATTCTCTCACGACCGGAATATCCATCAACATTATTGGTGACTTCTCGGTTTTGGTCATATAGCACCAATAACCAACACACCCCGATTGAGTAACCTCACTGTTTTCATCAAATTAATAACTCTTCCAGAACAGTTGGGATTACTTCCCTGAAACACACATTCGACCCCATCGTCTGAAATGATAGTGACCATACGCTTACGGACACTAATGATGGCATCATGACGATCCATCCAATCAATACCCAAGATGACGTCGTCTCTCGGCAAATCCACAACGATTAGGTCCGCTGGCCATACACGACCATGAAGCTGAATCGGACAATTCTGAATCTCATGATTTCCGATAATTCGTCTACCATCACGTAGACCAATGACATAAGGCTCACAACTAGTAGCACTACCCAAACGTAGTCTACTCAAACATGACTCGGAAATGAATGAATGCGATACACCAGTATCAAAAAGGGTACACACAGGTTGAGATAGAATATCGAGTGTACCTGAGATCATTCGGGCTTATGGATCATCGGTCTTCTTCATCTCATAAATCCGGGGCTTGCTAGTCCCGTCACCGGATGATCCTGTCTGCTGGCTATAGGCTCCACCTTTATTCGCTCCTATCGTCTTGAACGACGCAGACTGAGTGGTCTGATTTTGAACAGCTGATTGTTTCGGGGCCTGAGATGACGCCGGAGTAGGTTTGGAGTCCCTACGGCAAAAACGGGCCTAATGCCCAACAATTCCGCAATTATGGCACGTGACAGACTGTCTCGGACACTTGGTGCTGACATGACCAAGATCCCCACAGTTATAATAGGTGATGGCCGGACTGTACGCTTGTGACTGAGATTCCGCGGGTTTAGACGTCACAGGAGGTCGCTCAGAAAAAGCGGAGCCCGCACGAGGTTTCTTGAAAGTGGCCTGAATGCCGTCAGACTGATTACAGTTCTTGGACTTCTTGTTAGCAGATGAAGGTTGCTGCTTAGCAATCTCCTTAGCTGTAAGCTCATAGGTAAGATCTTTCTCAATGAATTCGGACAGCGTGGTGAAATTATGATTAAGCAACTGTAGTCTCATACGGAGTTTCAGCCTCTTGCTGAAATACTTAATCTTATCCGCCTCGGAATGAATGATAGATGAGGCGAACGGAAGAAGTTCCTGAAATTTCTCGGCAATGGCGAGAACATCCTCGTCTGCTGAGGGGTCGGGAGTGAGTAATTCCGACAATTTAGCTTCCCTGAGTGGGGCTGGATAATACCTCTCCATCATGAGAGTTTTGAACTGATCCCAAGTACATGATCCTTCGGTGGGCTTCAACGACAACCAACAAGAATGTGCGCTCTTACCCAGGTAGTAAGACGCCACTGAAACTTTGTGTCCTTCGGGACACTCTACCATCGCAAATAACTTCTCGAAATGTTCGAGCCAATGAACAATATCCGCCGGCTCAGATGAGCCTTCAAAAGTAGGTAGCCTTTGGCGAGAGATGTCGCCGATGATACTACTCACATTCCTCTCTTGCCTCTGAGGTGGCGGCGGAGAAGCCTGTTGATTTTGATTGACTGAGTTATGCATCGTCTCCATCATCTATGCCATCTGGGTCATTTGGGCCATCATGCCCTGCATAAAAGCGAGTGGGTCAACCCGGACACCTTCTGAATGAGCCGTGTCCCGGGTACGACTTCCCGATAGTGAATGATCACGTCCAGGTGAATGAGTGGCAGCATCGCTGCTCGAATAATTAGCATTATTTCTCGCGTTCGCACGTGTATTCACACGAGCTCTCGGGATTCGGCCCGCACCACAACCTCGTCCTCCTCGTCCTCTTCTTGCTCTCTCCATACTGAAGTAGGAAAGTCACATGATGATTATATTTTCTGTATGAATATCACGTTATGATTATGACATGAGATGATGAAAATGAGCATACCCTCTAACGCAGTGATTACATGAATGATCAACTGAGGTGACATGATTATCTAATGAAATTATTGAAATTATTATCTTGAACAAGTTAACAAGATTAATTATATGATCTTCTTGATCAACAATTGAGTAATGAAATGAATTGAGTGATTAACGAGTTAACATGACCGTCCTGGTCAAAATGAAAATGATGATTGAGGATTGTTAACTGATGAATTATAAATGAATGATTCTTATTGTCAAAAATTATACCATGGCGTTAGAAATCTTACAGTTCTTTCGGTCTGATTGGCTCGGCATCTGCACAGGTCACACGTGACGCGAAAGTCCAATGATACTAGTCCGATGACGATGATTTTAAATGAGACATGACTCGGAAGGTAGTATTCAAAACCACGCTCCGATACCAACTCTGTAACACCCCAAACTAGGCGGATATTACAGTGCCGTGGACCCCCGACTGGGACCCACCACGCGAACGAAAACTGATGAATTAAATAATATAATTGTAGTATTGAACCACATTATATTACCAAATACTCCGATGAGGAGATTAAGTACATTACACCAGGACATAACAGAATACTAGTATATTTTATACGAAGATAAAATACACCACCCTGAATAAATAAACATCTTATACGGAATTTGCAGCGGAACTACAACTGAAGAGAAATAAGAATTTCTGAAAAGACTGAAATGACTGAAATAAACGGAATGACTGGGGCCCCCTACTAGTATCACTGGGACTCCTCGCCGTCAACATGCTCTTCCCGTGCCTTTGCCTTGCCGTGACCTGAAAAACAATATCCCCTAACGGGGTCAGTTACACAGAACAACAATCCTCAAGGGTTGAAAATACACAAACATGATATATCTGAAGTTATGAATTGTCCTTAGTTATGAATTACGCTGAAGAGGAGTATCATAGTACGCCCGTAGTGTTCTGTGCAAGTGTACAAGACGAATGTCCGGACACACCCGTCCTTGTACCTAATTAGTCTCACGGAGTTAAGCTTTACCATGTGCACAGTCCAATGTATCACTCCCGATACATTGCCATCACGTGCCCGACTAAAAATTCCACACATCCGCACCCGGCCACGCAATATGAACCCAGAAGGTCATATAAACGAGAATGACCATAATGAACATCAATGAATAATAATAATCTGACAAAGTCAAGAATGACTCACCGATATGAAAGTAATAATGAAGTGATTGATAGTTTCAATGAAATGATTGGAACCGCTGTTCCTCGTTAATGAAGTGACTATTCTACAATTACAAGTCTCAATATGATTAATACAATGATGAATGAGTTATGATTATGAATGATCAACAATAAAAAGGAATGAATATCCTTTTAACCGAGTAAGAATTTACTTACACAACACCGGTGACAATTATCCTTCCACGAACAACGTCCTAATTCAGATATCGGTCACTCGAACAACCTTGAATAACACAATTACCAACAATCCGTTCAACATACGAATCAAACACGAATATAACGAACTCAAAACGTCGATACGACTAAACCAAGTTCATTGGGGCATTAAATCGAACACTTTGTGGCCAAACTTCGATTGATTACACCCAAACTTCAATAATACCAACATCAAATCCCCAAGAAGTGTTTCAAACCAACAAAACATCTTCAATACGATCAATAATCCATTATGAATATTCAAATTCGTGATTATAACAATGATTAATCGAAAACCCCCAAATCCAACTCAAACTCAAAGTGTTCTTGAATAATCCTTCAATAATCCAATGAATAATCAAACATATCCATAATCATGTATATATCACTTCATACAACATGATCTTAACATCCAAAACATCAAAACTCAATACAAAATCGAAATCCAAGAGGTTTGATGAATATTACCTTTGAAGATCCAAGTACTTTAATCCGATGAAATCGCATTAGTTCGACAATACGAGCTTCACAACCGAATGAAAATGATGAAAATCCAACACTCTAGTGATAGATGATGAAAATCCTCTCCCTCAAGCCTTCTCTCTCGGATGTAGGTGAAGAAATGGAGAAAAATTAGCTGAACTCGCTCAACAAATGCAATTATAGAGTTGACTTCCCTGTGTGTCGCGGCTCAGTTGAAGTGTGCCGCGGCACAGGGCCAAAAATACCCCCCAGTGGTCGGCAGTGTGCCGCGGGACGGACTAGTGTGCCGCGGCAGTGTGCCGCGGCCCTGCTGGCATGTGCCGCGGCACAAGGTACAGACGGGTATGGCCGAAAATGCAATACGAGTGTGCCGCGGCCCGGACAGGTGTGCCGCGGCCCTGCCGGCATGTGCCGCGGCACAAGGTACAGGGGGCTCGGCCAAAAACTGGAAAATGTGTGTGCCGCGGCGCACACTCCTTGTGCCACGGCCCACACCCCCTTGGGTTCTAAAATGATGAAAAAGGACCCGGGAAGGGAATAAAGGCAATAGGAAATGATATTTGGGAACCAATAACACGAAATGGAAGTACGGAAACCCCAAAACGGTGGTTCCAAGCCATGATTACAAGGGTTCGTCCATCAAGAACACGATTTCAACAATGAAGAGATTTGAAATGACATGAATTCCAACGTCAACATCGAGTAATGAATCAATTACCACGATCAAGATAATACTCTTGTCTCGATTCCCAAGTAAGGTTGAAACAATGAACAATATCGATACACAACTCGAAGTTATTCCGAATGTGAACACAGATGAATGATTATAACGAGTGAAAAATTACATAGTGACAAATACCGAATGATAATGACTGAATTAAGACCGGGTATTACACCCTGAGGGTTTCGTAGCCTCTTGGTGCGATTCCACGGATGATATGAACGAACGACTCTGGGATGGACCGACGAGTCCTCTGAGGGTTCCGTAGCCTCTGGTGCGGTTCCACGGTATTCATATATGTATTGATGTGATGCTATGAGATTTAGTTATTCCGGAATACTAGTCTTGAATTGATGAATTGATGGTTACATTTACTTTATTGTCGAGGAGTATTGTATTTCATACTTGATATACTTGCACTAGCTATTCGACGGCTAACCACTTTATGGGGGAAATACTTTTTATGTATTTCAGGTTCCAGGAGAGCGGACAGGCAGGTATCGGGTCGGCATGAAGATGATGGGCAAGTGTGATACTGTGTCTTATCTCCGGTTATATTTTTGGATTCCTCCATTCAGTGTTGTTGTACTAGAATGGATTTTATATACTCGAGCATTGTATTTCAGTTTCCTTGATGTTCTGGCCTGTGTTGCCGAGGTATTGATTTGTGGGGTGATGTATATGGTTACATTGGTTATGATTTGAATACCATTTGTATTGTCCTTCTTTTCATTATATCTAGACCTTCTCGGTCAAGTTTTATAGTTCCGCGTATGAATAGCCTTGTGGGTCCCACGGCGGGACTCACGGCGCTGTAATATACCCTGAATAACTTGGGGGTGTTACACAATTGATCTAGGAGATCATCGATCCTCGGAAGTGGATAACAATTCTTGATAGTGACCTTGTTTAATTCTCTATAGTCGATGCACAAGCGTAGAGAGTTATCCTTCTTTTTAACAAAGAGTACTGGCAGGCCCCAGGGCGAGGTGCTCGGGCGGATCAATCCCTTCTCCAGCAGTTCTTCGAGTTGTATCTTCAATTCTTTCATCTCGGCTGGTGCCATCCTCTAAGGAGCTTTGGAAATAGGTCTCATTCCCGGCTCAAGTTCAGTTGAGAGATCAACTTCTCGGTGCGGCGGCAGCCCCGGTAGTTCATCAGGAAAGACGTCTGGAAATTCATTCACCACCGGAATGTTCACAACCGAAAGTTATGTTGTATCCTCCTAGAGGACGTAACACCAATAGTACATTTCTTGAGAATCACAGGAGACTTCCGGTGCAAGGAGGCTGAGAGACCCTTTCGTACTGAAGTGTTCTCGACACTTGATAACATGCATGATACCATCGGAAGCCATGATAGAAATAGTCAAGTGGTATGTATCTAGTATCGTCCTGTGCATGGGCATCCAGTCCATACCTAAAATGGTATCTTCATTCTCAAGCGGGAGAACCATAAGATTTGCAGCAGCCATGATCATTGATGCGGATCTGGCAGTCTCGAACTTCCAGATTGTCGCCTACTCAGTAAAGGACTCACAAGGCACACAAGCAAGATTCAAACGCTCAACACATTCCACATATATAAATGAATGTGTGACTCCGGTATCAAATAGTACATGAACAGACTAGGAGTTAACAAAAAGTATACCTGAGATAGCTGGCGCGTACTGACCATACGTAGCCCTCAGTTCGAATACACGGGACGGCAATGACACGGAAAAGGATGCAGTACCACTGGCTTGCCCATGGCCTCGACCGGCACCGTGTGGTGGTTGTTGAGTCTGATGGGGTGGAACTCGGTAGTTGGAAATGGCAGGTACCCTGGAGGATTGTACAGAGCCTTGTTGACTCTGATGAGAAGGTGAGTTCTGTGCAGGATTGGCTCGCCAGCAGTAACGAGACATGTGTCCACTCTTTCCGTAAGAGAAATATTTGGTAGCCGACTTGTGACACCGGTCCTTGGTATGCCCGAATACGCCACAGTTGAAGCAGTCTTTACGGTAAGTCCGATCAGATGCACCCTTCTGTTGGTACAAAATTGCTGACTTAAAAGAAGACACAGACCCCAAGTTCGTCTTGTTGGTACTCCCTGACTGATTAGATGTCTTCTGCTTCTTCGAATTGTGCCCGGTGTCAGTATTAACAACAGTACTGGCATATGATGTGACTACATCCTCGTATGCCCTCAGGGTCGTACAGTGGAATCCGGCGGCATAGCGTTGTACATCTTCCGGTAGCCTCTGCGCAAGGTGACAAATTCATTGATCCTCCGATGGCACCATCTGTGTGACGTAACTTAACTCAGTATGTTAGGCCCGAATGATCTCCGGCACTGGCAAATTCTACGGTCTGGTACTGAAAAAGTCCCATGCACGAGCGGTTTGGGCTGATCTAGGACAGTACTAGATCCTCAATAGCCGAGCAAATTCGGCCCACCCGAAAACTCTTTTTTCCGGCTTGTAAGTTCTCCACCAGCGGGCAGTAGTGTCGCGGAGCTAATTAAGCCCAAGTGGCACATTTGGGTTTTCTGGACAACCGATCACATCGAAGGCGGTCTCCATTTTGGAAATCCAGTCGTCCACGTGTTTCTCCCCTGCTCCGTCAAATAATGACGGCCTAGATTTCAGCATCTCACCCAGCCATCGGTCTCTCCCTGCATTTTCCTCCACGATGATGACCGGAATCCATTCTGTTTGGTTGACTTGGGCGATACCCATGGAAATAGCCTGGGCGAGGGTTTGAATGAAAGTCGGGTCCCTGCCTCCAGGATTATTATTCTGACATTCCGCCTCCTGATCGTTTTGATTAATATGTGACGCCTGGTTACCAGCTGGAACGGTCTCGGCAGTGTGCCTGTCCTCGTTCCGGTTCACGGCGGAACCTGCAGCATCGTTTGCTATCCTCCTAGCTCCACGGCGTGCTATTACAGACAATATTAATCTAAGGGCCAATTCAACACACAATTATCTCGTGCAAATTAAGAGTTGCACCCAATTAGAAAATACATACTCTACTTACTTTGCATTCCCCTGAAGAGTTACGGTCGCTTGGGGTGTTGGACTTTGGATAAAATTTTTGGAAATAAAAAGAAATTTTGCCAAAATCTTTTTCAACAGGAATTTTCTCCGATATTATTTTGTGTAACACCCCCAAAATTCATCGGGGCATTACAGTGTTGTGAATCCCGTGTGGGACCCACAAGGCTATTTTAGTAAATTGATATTTTAAATAAGGCATTATAAAATGGGTGAGTCCATGGTTACATAACATGAAACGGGATGTCTTAAAAGAAAACATAATTCAAAACACGATTATTACATAAATAGAGCTTTCGGAAATTTGATTAAAATATGTAGTAGCAGAACTTTATTCTAACATCGTTCAAGCCTGGCCGGAACCCTCGGGAATGTCCTGCACATATTCAACAAATTTACCTGACACGACGAATAATTCCAGATGGACCGGGATCAGATAATGATAATCAATAGTAGTATTTCACAATAAAATACACGATTCGATAACACCGTAACACAAAATATATAGATGATAATTCACAGTATAGCCGACGTTGTCTTTCTCTTTTAGTACATAAATTCTAAGGTCACGACCAACGGTCACGGAAGTATCTACACGGAAATACTCCGGAATATGGGTGCCATTTTAGGTCTTCTCCCTCAACACATTGCTACACGGGTACCATTCAGGTTTTACCCCCAACACATCGGCCCATTCATGACACAATTTCTAGAGAAAGACAACCGTTCGGCATTCATCACGGAATGGCACATTCATGTTTTCTGAATATTATAAATAAAATTAACATAATCTGAGCAAGGTTTCACTTGCCTTAATTCCGACAGTAAGTGCCTTACGATAATTTGAACTTCCACGACCGATCGAGTTCAACCTAATCACATATTCCTTGATTAACATTTCGTAAGGATAATGGCGAATAAAACTAGTTTCCCATTCCCTTTCCTAACCGAATTCTTAACTTAGTTCGATTTTGCAAAGCTAATATCATGATTCTAAGCTTACTAGCAACACGCGTTATTACATTGTTAAATTCTTTGATTATCGATTGTTATAACAATTTGCTTAACAAGATTATCCCCAACATTGCTTCGGTTGTCAACAATCGACTATAGTAAAATCCAATTCCATTATCTACTAATTCAATTCTCTACTCCGAGTTCTCAATTAGGTGGGTTAGCATTTTACACAATGATTTCAACGGTCGATTCTTAATGATGGTAATACTATCACGCTCGATTCCACCTAGTTGAATTGACGTTTGATAATTATACTAGCAAGGTGGGTTTCAACGAGTTTAGCATACGGTGATAGGATTCCTAACACAATTTCTCCTATAATTGATTTCTTAAGGTTGATGTTTCCAAGGTCGATTTGAAATGTGAAATTTGCATATGATTATTACAACAAGATACATGAATCAATGGTTCGAGAACGAAATATACTTACAACGATAGTTTTGATTACTACAAGTTCATCCAGTTTGATTATCTACGAAAGTTAAGCAACAAAACTACCCAAATACCCATTATCCAATTGACATAACAACAACACCGAAAGATAACTTGGATGATTTTCTAAACTTACCTTAATAGATTAAGAACAATGAAGAACGATGACGAACCAACGAAGAACAACGAGGAGGAACGAAGAATGGATCGATCGACCTTGATAACCTTCTCCGGAGCTTTAGTAATCCTCTCATCTATGTCAATACAAGTGTTTGAAAGGCTAATAATCGTCTAAGGGGGGCTGGGGAAGGTTTTTAGGAGGCTGCTCAAGTATTTAGGCCGAGGGAAATGAAAGAGTAGGTGTTAATTTATAACACACTATTGCATTTAACGTACGCCAACACTCAAGGGTTTACGTACGTAAAGAGCATTACGTACGTAATGTCTTCTAGTGAACGTACGTAATGGTCGATCAGAGGCTACTGCCTGGACTACCCCATCTATAATGCACGTAGGCGATCATAACGTACGTAAGCAACCTTAGAATAGTATACCTTAAGCTCGACAATTACCATACGTTACAAGCAGTTGACTCGTTTGTCTGCTAGCCCGCCGAAAGTACCCAATCCGTGTTAAAAAGAAAGATTCTGGTCGGAAGACCAATTCTCGCCTTACGTACGTAACCTAGTCGTGTTAACGTATGTAATGCTGCGAATCTAAAGTACGCTATGCATGTCATCTAGCGTATGCTAGTCACTCAGTCCTTTAGTCATTTTATCGCATTTTAACCATCTCGGGGTGACTACCTTTTCACTCGTTAACAGTTCTTCGGGGAATAAGACGTTGACCACTGTCATATTCGCACTGATAATCGTTCAACGGCGTCAAGGTAAGTCACCTCCGTTCCATTCACATCACGCAATTGTATCGCAATAGCACTTTAATGAAACCACATAATATAAGAAGACAACATCGCAAATGATAAAAATTACATTATAATTTATGAAGTACACGGCAATTAAAGCATGAAATACCCATGGTATTACATTTTGTGAATAAATAAAGGTTTATCTGTTGGATTGTGTTTTACTTTTCCTAACTAAAACACCTACCGCTTCTTTGTTGTAGCCAAAAGTTTCCGTGATGTAAGCTGGAACTTCTATTTGGCTGTAGGAAATATCTTTTGGGCGCTGTATGAAGCTCGCTGTAGGGACAGGCGTAAGGTGCATTTATCAAAACACTTAGGGTATTACTTTTTTCCAACATTATGCGTGTTAGCAAAAATCCAACTCACTTGGGTTTAAAATGGTCGACCGCCGGTAGTGGCCTGTCGGAAAGCAGGCTGGCGGACCTAGCGTTAAAAAAATTAACCGACCATGTGAGGTCTACCGGCATGCGGTAGCCCGCCGGAATGCAGGTTGGCAGGTATGGTTTAAAAAAAGTAAAAAATAATAAAATTATAGCCGAAATCACCAGAGGTCTGTGGTCACCGAACGTGGCACGTGGAAAAAAATTAGTCGATCAACGGAGGACTGCCAGCGGCCGGCGGCCCTGTCAGAAGAAGTGGCCGGCCAAAGGTTCGGCTGAGATCCCTGTTGGAAAAGCTTTTTTTTTTGAAGATTAGTTTTCCTTTAATTCAATTTAATTTAATATTCTAAAAATATTTTTAAAATTTATTTTTGTTGAAAATTTGATATTATTGTTATTAAATTCAACATAAAGGTGAACGGATGGGATGGGTAAAATAGTTTTTTATGTGTGCGATCAAAAAATACCGTTGCTTCTTATATTATAAACTAGAGATAACTCGTGTTTTAATTTCACGGTGGCAGTACCATAATTAGATTAAAAAAAAGATAATTACATATACCCTCCACTGTTAGATAGGTCGTTCTCATCCAAGTCCCAATTAGTTGAACAATTACATCCAAGTCCATTAAGCGGGTTTTCCATTGACCAACTTATAAGTTCAATCTGATTATTGTCCAAACAAAATGGTCCTTAGCTATAGTCTTTTTTTTAGAAATGAAATTCAAACTTAAAAAAAGGATACTGATACGAAATCCAAAAAACTTCCCCAAATATAATTCTCTGTCTGCTCCCTTAGCCTTCTAATGGTGCTCTGAACAGTGACAGCACTAGCAGTGCTGCAAACGGAAATACAAGTTTAACGTGTAGGCGCCGCCAGCCTTCACTTTGCCGCAGTCTTTGCATCCCCAAATGCCGGCAGCCTTCCTCTTCACTGCATACTTCCCACAGAACTCGCAGAAGTACTTGCTGTGCTGGCTGACTTTCATTTTCTTAATCTGCTTCCGGAAACTAGCACCATAATGGGTTCCATATTTCCCAACAATGCCAACTTTCGTGATTCTCTTAGCCATTGGCGCTGAGGGATGGAGGCGACTGACAGAATGAGCTGTGGGGAAACCCTCCTTAGCTACAATCTTTACCTTTTTAACAGATAGAACAGTCTGCTTTGGACACTTTGAATCATTGCAAATTGGACGAAATCATTCATTTTCAAATGTTGCTAATTTTAGTGAAGAAAAAACAGAAGATATGAGTGGGAATGGACTGTTTTGGGGCATAAATTGCCTCATATTAACAACCCCAATGGCTACTTTTTTTAAAATAACGGTCATGTATCAATTACATTTTAGTACCTTATCCAAAAATATCAATTAAATCCAAGTCCACATGTGCCTTGCACGTGACACTGATAAGCTAAGGCTGTTTGGCCAAATATAAAAGCTTATATTTGAGCAGGGGTAAAAATGCATTTTCCTGGTTTTAATTCGCAAAAAGTCAAATTCGAGGACTTAGATGTAATTAATTTATATCGAACAGGACTTACATGTTATTCTTGATGTAATTGGTACCCACGTGTAATTAGAACATTTAAGAGGGGTGTTGGATGAAATCTATACTTAAAATAATTAAATTACTAGAAAAAAATATGTTCAGAAATCTATTGGCGTCTGAGGGGTCTGCTGTTAAAAAAAGGAAAAGAAAATAGATGGACCGCCGGAAAGCATGCCGGTAGGAAAAAAATGGATGACCACGGAAAGCAGGCCTACGGGCTTGGGTATTTTAAAAAAATAAAAACTGGCCGACCACTGGAGGACTGCCGACAGTCTGCGGTGGCCCGTCGGAAAGCAGGCTGGTAGGCTTGGCGTTTAAAAAAAATACTAACCGGCAGCCTTCCCCGGCAGTGGCCCACCGAAAAAACTGGTCGGTCGATCAGAGAACGTCATTAAGAAAAAATTACTTTTTAAAAGATTAATTATCCCTTTAATTCGGTTTAATATTCTAATGGTCTTTTTTAAATTTTATTGTTGTTGACTATTTGATATATTATTATTACTAAAATAGACAGAGGGGAGGAGAGGGGAAAATGATGTTATTCAAGGGCACACTACGACGATCAGAAGTTACCAATGTCTCTTATATTATAGACTAGATATAACTTGTGTCATGATATCACGGTGGCGGTATAATTGAATTAAATAATTAAATTATCAGATTACGTTGCTAGAAAAAGAAATGTTGGTTCCTGAAAATCTATCGATCCTGTTGTTAAAAAGAAAAAAAAGAAACTTGACGGACCACCAGAAAGCATGCCGGCAGGAAAAAAATTACCGACCGACAAAAAAGCATGCCGAAGCGGACATCACTTAGTTGGGCTTCGATATGTCTCTGACTCGATATATCTTTGGCTACTGCTCCAAATGCCTCTTATAATGTTTTCAAAGAAATTGCAGACAAGAGGATAACCATCTTCTTCCAAATTGAATAGGGAAATTAACTGTAGCTATTGAAGTATGGGCAGGATGGCTTCCTGCCTCTAGGTATGCGTATTAGCGAGAATCCAGCTCACTTGCGTTTAAAATGGCCGACCGTCGGCGGTGGCTCATTGAAAAGCTGGCCGGTGCGCCTGACGTTAACAAAAAATTGACCGACCACATGAGGTCTGCCGACATGCGGTAGCCTGCCGGAAAGCAGTTTGGCAGGTCTGGCTTAATAAAAATAAATACAAAATAATAAACAAAATGGCCAAAATCGCCAGAATCTGCCGGCCGCAGAAGGTGCCCCGTGGGAAAGCAGGACGGTGGGCCTGTAGTGTAAAAAAAATAGTCGATCGACGGAGGAGTGTCAGCAGACGTCGGCGGTCCTGCCAAGAAACTGGTCGGCCAGAGGTTCGTTGGAGATCCCAGTTGGAAAAGAATTTTTTTTAGAAGATTAGTTTTCCTTTAATTTAATTTAGTTTTTTATTCTAAGAATATTTTTTAAAATTTATTGTTGTTGAAAATTTGATATAATTATAATTATTATAATTAAATTCAATACAAAGGGGAAGGGAGGAGATGGCTAAAATAGTCTTTTCATGTGCACATTATGAGAATTAAAAATACCGATGTCCCTTTTATTATCGACTAGAGATAACGCATGCCATAATAGCACCTTGGCGGTGCCATAATTGGATAAAAATATATAAATTATCACGATTACCTCACCAGAAAAAAAATATGTGGTTCCCGACAGGCCTACCGTTAAAGAAATGGAAAAACAATTGACAGATCGGCGAAAAGCATGCTGCCAGAAAAAAATGATGGACCGCTGGAAATCAGGGCCCGATGGAAAGTAGATCGGCGGATCTGGTGTAAAAAAATAAAAAAATAGAAAAATTGGTCGGCCGCCGCTTGGGGTAAAAAAGAATAATAAAAATATAAAATAAAATTGGCCGGCCGCCGGAGGTCTGTCGACCGCCAGCTGTGGCCTGCCGGAAAGCAGGCCGACGAGCCTTATGTTTATATATATATATATATTGTCTGCGATCCGCCAGAGGTCCATCGGATTATTAGGAATATACCCTCCAATGTCACTTAGAGGATGAGAGAGTGAGAGCATTGTATTGTAATTATGAAGTGTTATGGGTATAATTTTGTTCATTTTATTCACATATTAGATCTAGGAATTTACTCATCTTCCATAAAGGAGCCGAATGAAATTAAAATTTCATATTCAATTTTGAAGTGGAGGCGCTAAATCAACATCGACTATAACCCATAGCCTTCCAAGCTAACGATGCGGGTTTGATTCCCGCTACCCGTCTATTTCTTTTTTTCTAAAGATTAGATTAGAAATTAAATAAGGCATTTATTATTTCTATATTATTGTATATCATGGGCATTGTGATTTGGTATATAAAATAATAGTCCTTGCATTTGAGAACAAACATTTCACTCCTTATGGAGATAATTATGGAGATAGACATTGGAAGTGTTTAGGGCTCAAATACTTAATTGGTTCACAAGTTGATAAAACTTAACTGTGCAGTAAGTTTAGATAAGACTTGTATAGCATGTACTTTGACATGTAGAGTGCCTGTCTTCACTAAGGATTAGTGGGAGCACAGGTTATAGGTATGCTAATAGGATTAATATACTCGGACATGACTCACCTCGATCCGGTCACATGAATATCACTCAGGGATTGCCAATGACTGAATCGAAAGATTGTGATAGGTATATGTGAACCTTTAACTTGAGGTTTCAGTAGGAGATGTGCTTGTGACATTAAGTTAGTCATTAGAGTAGTTCGATCCAATCACTGATTGGTGAGATCAATCTCGAAATGCAACTTAATGGACAAGTAGCAATCTCTACTGAATACCAAGATAGAATTCTTTCTCCTGTAAGTGCGCAGGTAAATGTCCTATGCGGTTAATAACAAATGAGATCATAAGTCTGGCCAAAGCATTTAGAGCTAGTTGAAATTGGTACATGAGAGCTCGGTGACCTCGGTTTGCATTAACAAATGCATAGAATCAAGATACAATAGGGTTTGACTTTACCATGACCCAAATACTTGACCGGGACATATGATTGAAGGCTTTATACGTATACGGTATTCACGACATAATGGTTTTCGAATGATCCTATCATTCATTCTCAGTTAGGTTACGGTGTGGGCCACAAGACAGTTAAGTTACGGTGTGGGCCACGAGACTGGCTAAGTGGTGCTAACACTTATTGGATCCTCCTAATGCTAACTGAGATGAACCTACAGAGTCGCGGCACAGGAATTGACGACGGATTATATTTAGCTTATTATCACGGGATGGGAGTTTTGCGCAGCAAACCCGTGCGGCACTTAATCTACTAAGTTGTGTCGAGTTGTTAAGTAAGCCTGAAAGAAACGAGAATGGGACAATGTACACAAAAAGAATTTTATTAGATATGAATGCTTTGGTACAAGAGAGCTTTACAATGCTTGAGTGCTTGAAGTTTTCTGGATGGAGTGAGCCAATGAGGCTCCTCCTCCTTTTATACTAGCCTAGGAGAGTGCTGGAACGGAACTCTCTAGATAGAACTTTCTAGATAGAACACTCTAGATTCTTTTAGTACATTAGATGAGTATTCTAAAATGTGTGTAAGAAGTATGTTTTTAGAGTCATCTACGAGTCTACAAGTATGTAGAGATCTCTTGGCCTTTCTTGATCATTCTAGAACCTTCCCGAACCTTTCGACACATAGAGACTCTTGAATTGCGTCATCCGGGTCATTCTCACCCGACCCGTCACATCCTTCCCCACCTATTTCAGCAACGTCTTCGGCACATTCTCTTGTTTGAACCTCTTGATGCGATCTTGAAATTTCCAGAGTTCGTCTTCCCGTTCCTATGTGGCTTCATTATCAGGGAGGTTTTTCCTTTTTACTAAGTACTCTGTGCAGGGAGGCATGTCCCTCTTTCGAGTAACTCATTCTGTTACAATATACTCCACCTCCTTGTCGAATGAGATGATGACGGCAGTAGGTGCACGGTTAGATTCTCCTCGACGGGGGTCTTCCGAGTTAGCATGGTAGAGTTTCAATTGGCTCGCGTGGAAGACCGGATGTATTTTAAGTCTTGGAGGGAGTTGTAACATATAGGAGACATTTCCGACACGTTTGATTATAGGAAATGGTCCTTCGTATATTCTCACCAAACCCTTGTGCACTTTGCATAATGCCTTGAATTGATTGGTGGAAAGTTTGACCATGACCTGATCGCCTTCCTGGAACTTAATGCCTCTTGTTTACAGATCAGCCCACTTCTTCATTTTTCGGGCAGCCTTATCAAGGTAGGCGCGCATAATGTCTCCCTCCTCATGCCATTCTTGGGTAATGCGGTGTGTTGTGGGACTTTTTCCTTCGTGTGTGGAGGCTACATCATTTGGGGTTAGTGGCTGAAAACCCATAATGATTTCGAAGGGGGACTTACGTGTTGCCTCACTTTTCTACAGATTGTAGGAGAATTGGTCCACATTAAGTAACCTTGGCTAGTCCTTCTGATGGGCACTCACATAGTGCCTTAGATACAGCTCCAGCAATGCATTGACTCATTCGGCCTGTCCATCTGTTTGGGGATGGAAACTTGTCGAGAATTTAAGGTTGATTCCGAATAGCTCGAATAATTCTCTTCAAAACCGTTCAGTGAATCGAGGGTCTCGATCACTCACAATGCTTAAGGGAATCCTCCAAAGTTTGATGATATGTTTAAAGAATAGACGGGCAGCTTCATTAGCATTGCAGTTGGGTGAAGTGGCAATGAAAGTTGCATACTTACTCTATCGGTCCCCAACCACCATGATGATTCCGAATCCTTCTGATTTTGGGAGAGTCGTGATGAAGTCCATAGAGACACTCTCCCAGGGTCTTAAAGTAATAGACAGGGGCTCCAAAAATCCTGCCGGCAGATTTTGCTCATTCTTGTCTTGCTGGCACACGAAACAAGTCTTCACATAGGCTTCAATTTCGTCCCTCATTTGTGGCCAAAAGTATGAGGCCTGCACGAGTGCAGTGGTGCATTTGATTCCTAGGTGACCAGCCCACTTAATGTCATGGCACTCCTTTATAATCTCCTTTCAAAGTTTTCCCCACTTAGGCACAAATATCCGATCGCCAATAGTGCGTATGATACCATCATCCTCCCAAAATCGCCTTGTCTTGCCTTGCCTTATTTTGTCCAAAAGATCTTTGATTTGGGCATCTTGTTGGACTCCTTCTATAATTCGTGAGATGAGGTCGGACTTCGGCACACTTGAACTCAAAGTGGCCAGTTCTGCTTTTTGACTTAGGGCATCTGCGACCACGTTGGCTTTGCCAGGCTTGTATTCAAGTTGATAATCAAATTCCGCCAGGAAATCTTGCCATCGAGCTTGCTTGGGACTTAACTTTTTTTGCGTCTGGAAATAACTCGTAGCAACATTATCCGTCATAATCACAAAATGTGAGCCAAGCAAGTAGTGTCTCCATGTTCGCAGGCAGTGGATGACCGCAGTCATTTCCTTTTCTTCCACTGTGTACCATCCTTCTGTCTCATTGAGTTTCTGGCTCTCAAAGGCAATGGGGTGTCCATCTTGCATGGGCCCTCCTCCAATAGCGAAATCAGAGGCGTCATTTTGTACCTTGAAAGTTTTTGTGTGATCCGTTAAGGCCAGTACGGGTTCCTCGGATACCGCTTGCTTGAGTTCTTCGAAAGCTTGTTGACACTTATTGGACCAATGCCATACTTGATTTGTCTTAAGTAGATCGGTTAGTGGGGATGCTTTGGCCGAGTATCCTATTATAAAGTGGCAGTAATAGTTCACCAAGCCAAGAAATGATCGAAGTTCAGGTACCTTGGTCGGGGGTTTCCAATCCAGAATAGCCCTCACCTTTGCATTTTCCATCATGATTTTGCCTCCATTAATCTTTTGACCGAGGAATTCAACTTCTTATTGTACAAATGAACATTTTTCCTTATTAACATAGAGCTCGTTCTCACGTAGTACTTTGAATACTTGCTTAAGTTGTTGAATATGTTCTTCCAGAGTCGAGAGGTATACCACAATATCATCCAAGTAAACAACAACAAATTGATCAAGGAAAGGGTGTAGTACCTTGTTCAAGAGGGTGCAAAAGGTTGCAGGTGCATTCGTGAGACCGAAGGGCATGACTAGGAACTCAAAAGCACTGTAGCAAGTCACACATGTGGTCTTGGCCTCATCTCCTTCAGCAATTCGTACTTGATAGTACCATGAGCGCAGGTCAAGTTTGGTGAAGCATTGCGCTTTTCCAAGTTGATCGAAGAGATCAGCTATCAATGGTATTGGGTATTTGTTCTTGATAGTGATCTGATTGAGTACGCAGTAGTCGATGCACATTCGATGGGTGCAATCCTTCTTCTTTTGGAATAGTACGGGTGCACCGTAGGGAGACTTGGAGGGACGTATGTATCCTGTTTCTAGAAGGTTCTTGATTTGCCTTCATAGTTCCGCCAGTTCAGGCGGTGCCATGCAGTAGGGAGCAGCAGATGGAGGTTTGGCACCAGGTTCTAACTCGATGCAATGATCCACCTCTCGCCTGGGTGGAAGTTTCTTAGGCAGATCTTTGGGCATCACATATTTGTATTCTTCAAGAATGTCTTTCAAGATTTGCGGGTGGTCAGTCCGCGATAGGTCGAGTTCTCCTCCATCATTGAGTTGACGAATTGTTACCAAGTAGTTAGTGTACTTTCGCATCCCCTTGTTAAATTTCATGGCTGATATCAATTTCTTCTCGACATGGTCTCATTCAATAGGGACCATGCATGCCTTGTTCCCATCGTAAATGGCGAGTGTGTTCGTGGCCGGCATAGGAAAGGCTTGGAATCTGTCGAAGAATTCCATGCCTAGAACCATCTTGAAGTCGTTTATGGGGACGACATAAAAGTCGAGCTTTCTGGACCATGTCCCAAGATAGAGTGGGACGTCATGAGCAATATCGGCTATAGGCTTGGCAGTTGAGTTTACCGCCTTCATCGCACCTCCTCGATAGACCATACTGAGCCCTAGGCGTTTGGATTCTTCTTCGGACACGAAGTTATGAGATGCCCCAGTGTAGAGTAATGTGCTAACGGTGTGACTGTTAATAGTGGCGCGAGCAAACATGAGCCCTTTCTTCGGAGTAGCGGGCATCGAGGCTTGTCCTTTAGGTGCGGACTTGTATTGTAGGGAACCCATGTTGTGTCGGGGTTCCTCTAGTGGAGGGCTCGAGGTATCGTTGGCATTGATCTTTAAATAGGCAGCAAGGGCGTTTAGAGTCTTTTTCTCTAGGCATTCACGTATCCAATGATTGCAGTTGCATATGAAGTAAGGGTTCTTGGGCTTCGATTACTCCTTCTTTCCTGGAAATTTTTGTTGCCCGATCTTGCCACTTGGGGGTCGGTTAGTTCTCCAATTCTTAGGGGTGAGCTCGGTTCGGTTTGGTATGGTTTCTAGCTAAAACCTATACCGAACCGCATCTTATCGACATCTAGCATTTGAGTACCGAAATGATTCGGTTTTAAATCGGCTCGGTGTGATCGGTTTCGGTGTCAGTTCGGTAGCGGTTCGGTGTCAATGGGCTGATTAAATGGGCCACTTAAGTTGGGCTTGCGCCAGACCCAAATTGAACTACTTGTGCTAAATCAGACAATTGTAAGTTCAAATAGAAGGATTTAGACATAATTAATCCACTTCAAAGCTTGAATAAAAATAAAATCTACTTAAATAACATGATAATAACTAAGGATTCAAAAAGTCCAATATCAGATTAAACAAAAGTCTTGAAAATCCTCCCCAGCACAAGTCCATCAATTCATAACAGCCTGCACAAAGAAAAAACAAAGTTTGCAGAATAGTCATTTGTTTTATTGGTTCGGTTCGGTTTTAAAAGTCGGGATCCATATCTGAAATCGAAACCGAGCTGCATAATTCGGTTTTTAAAATTTTAATAACCGTACAATACCAATATCTTATTGGTTCGGTTTTTCGGTTTCAGTTTTTTCGGTATTTTTGGTATTATCGGTTTTTGTCAGTTTTTCTGCTCACCCCTACCAATTCTTGCGATTACTTCCAGATCCTTCTTTGCGATTTTCTCCCCCACCTTTACCATGATTGGGCCGCTTATCTTTACCTTGCGCAGAGTAGTCAGTGAGTGACTCAGCCTTGGCAATTGCTTCGTCAAGGGTCTGAACACTGTGTCTATCCAGGTCGGCTTTGGCCCAATTGTTGAGGCCATCGGTGAAATAGAAGAGTGCATCTTTATCGGACATTTCAACTTCAAGCATAAGGGTAGTAAATTCATTGATATAGTCATGAATCGTACATGTATGCTTGAGTCTTCGGAGGCAAGCTTTCGCATCTCGTTCAGCATTGCTTAGGGCAAATTGTTTTCAGAGTTCTATTTGGAAGTCTGCCCAAATATCAATAGTGCTGATCCCTTTGCCCATATCGCCATACTTCCGGCTCCACCAGAATTGGGCTCACCACGCAGGTAATTTGGTGCGCCACTGACCTTCAGTTCTTCATCTTTCACGCCCATAGCATCGAAGTATCGTTCCAGGCCAAATAGGAAGTTATCGACCACCGTGGCATTCCGAGTGCCATCATAAGTTTCGGGCTTTGGTACATCCAAGCGGCGTGCATCAAAAGTGAACGGGATAGCAGGATTAAATGATGCGGCCCGCTTGTGTGTCGCCCATTCCCTTCGGACTTCTTCCATTTCCGCACGTATAGAGCGTAGCTCTTCTTGGATAAAGCTATGGAGGCCATGAATCTCCTTCTGGAATTCAACAAGTTTCCCACGCAACATATCTGACTGGTCCATCATAAGTTTCTTCAGCACGCCAGCGATGTCGGCGTATTCCGTCTCCAGAGTGTCGAACCTTTCATGGACTTGATCAAGGTTCTCCTCGAAGCTATCCATCAAGGCTTCAAGTGTGGCAATTCGAGGTTCCAGGATATCGGTAGAGAGTCCCTTGGACTTGCCTCGAACCTTGTTACCTCGTTGCTCCTCATGACCGCGTTGCTGCTCTTGGGTAGCATCAATAGGGACATCCTAAGTGTTGGCCATTATTCTCGCGTGATATGAGTGGGTTGTGTGCGAACCGTGTCTCCGATACCACTTGTCACCGGATGGGAGTTTTGCACAGCAAACCCATGCGGCACTTAATCAACTAAGCTGTGTCGAGTTGTTAAGTAAGCCTGAAAGAAACGAGAATGGGACAATGGACACAACAAGGATTTTATTAGATATGAATGCTTTGGTACAAGAGAGCTTTACAATGCTTGAGTGCTTGAAGTTTTCTGGATGGAGTGAGCAAATGAGGCTCCTCCTCCTTTTATACTAGCCTAGGCGAGTTCTGGAATGGAACTCTATAGATAGAACTTTCTAGATAGAACACTCTAGATTCTTTTAGTACATTACATGAGTATTCTATAATGTGTGTAAGAAGTATGTTTCTAGAGTCATCTACGACTCTACAAGTATGTAGAGATCTCTTGGCCTTTCTTGATCATTCAAGAACCTTCCGGAACCTTCCGAACCATAGAGACTCTTGAATTGCGTCATCCGGGTCATTCTCGCCCGACCCGTCGCATATTCTCTCTTGGTTAATATTGGACATTGGATGTCTAATTTAATTTATTGGATAAATTAAATCGGTCTCATGAATTAAATAAATTACTGGGTAATTAATTTATTCATATTATTTCTTATAGAATTTATTTTTAATATAATTAATTAATTAGATTAATTAATTGTATTAATATTGAAATGTACCAAGATTTATCTCAGACTATATACACGATGGTTCGTTTTACGGATTGAAACGAACCAACATTGAAAATATTCATGTATCCCCCCCCCCCACACACACACACACACATTTGTCACTTGGTAACTTGTTATTTCATTTTATTTTGATATGAGATATGGTTTGATGTGTGTAGACTTATTTTATACATGGTGTATAAAAATATCATAAAAGTTTTATTTGATAAGATTTGAAGTGAGTTGTTTTTATGTTATAAAACCAACATCATCCTCACTTCAAAACAAGTCTTGGCCGTGAGTTTACAAGAAGAAGAGGAGAGAATTTTTCTTATTTCATACACTTGTATTTTAAGTGTATTTTGAGGGAAAAACAATTTCTGTAAATACTTAGAGTATTTGTAATATATATATAAGCTAATTCATTTGGAATGCTTGATTGTTTTTTTATGATTTAAAATCATAATTGTTTTAATTGATAATGTTTAATTGTTCATCTAAAATTATTTTTCATGATTTTATGTTATAATATAAATCTATAATGGTAGCATTATTATTTGAATGGTGATGTAGTTCATGGACTTAGTTTACTGAATTTTTATTCGATGGGGTTGTAATGGCCTTTTTGAGCCAATTTATTTTATAGTAAATTTATATAGGATGCAAATTTTATTAATGTAGTAAATTAGCTATGACGAAGAGCCGAGGCGAACCGCCATGAAGACGAAGATTCAAGACTTGTAATTATATTACTTGTATTTTTGTTGAGTCGATGATGATTCGGTACTTAGGAACGGTCCATGAACTGCATGTTGTTAGATTTAGGTTGTGTATGTTTTTATATTGTATGACAAACAAATAAACTGACAAAACGCGCTTATAAATGGATTAATATGCAGAGTGTAACATATAATCGCGTTAAACTCCCACTTAAAAACACTAAGTTATAAAGGTTACGAGGTTTTCTACCCTCCGTCAAACTCATGTAAAATTGAAATTTAAACCGAAATATTATTCTTCCGAGTGTGGCGGGGTAATATTTTGGGGGAAGATTGATAAATTCCTAGAGTGTATTAGACGCCTTTGGTTATGACAAATCAAACCCCTAGAAACCGTATGGGTTGTCGGGTGAGATTCAATTGTCAGATTAATAGGACTTGACAGTTTAAACTTAGATAGTTCAGCGAGCCATAAAAACCATATGGGTTGAGGGCAAGTGAAATAGGGGTAAAACAAGATCGAATCATCCATTACATGGGTTGGTGTTAGACACCACTTTATGAATGATGATATAATAGAAACCGAATGAGTTGCCCTCTATTAAACTTTGTAAATAACTCGATCATCACTATAAAGTCAACTGTGACATCCGAATTTCACATGGGAGTATGGAAATGCCGATAAAATAGTGGGAGCCGAGTATGAATAAAGAAAGTCCTTAAATTTTTTACTCGGGTCATAATTAACAATCACTAACGAATCTTAAATTATTCTCTGCAGTTAACAAATATCTATCAAAATGAAAATGAACCCACTCGCTATACTACTTGACGAGAACTCCCTGACTGGTCCGAACTATATGGACTGACTTAGGAACTTGAGGATTGTCCTCACTATGGAAATATTGGGATACGTCTTGGAGGTGGACATCCCAGCAGATCCTGCAAAACCCCAAGTCAATCAGGAAAAAGTCGATGCCCATGGGAAATGGGTAAAGGACGACTTAAGAGTGCGCAGGTATATGTTAGGCTCCATGACTAATGAGTTCAACGTGCCCATGAAAAGATGACGTCTTCGAGAGCCATCTTAGCACATGAGCTCTATGGAGAGCATAGTCGAACTGCTAGACATGAGATATCGAAGCAATTATTCGGCGCCAAGATGAAGGAAGGAGAGAGAGTTTGGGACCATGTCCTCAAGATGATCTCGGTAATTGAGAGATTAGAAGCTCTTGATTTTCATATGCATGCATCTCTTCAAACTGACCTTATCCTGCAGTAGCTTCCTGACTTCTTTTTCCATTTTGTCATGAACTTCAACTGCAATGAAATTACGTGTAACTTGGCTGGGCTAATGAACAAACTGGCGATTGCCCAGTCTGAGATGAAGACAAAGGGAAAAGAAGCTGCACTTATGATTTGTTCTGGGACTTAGAAGTCCAAGAATAAGAAGAAAAAGAACAAAAGGTAGTTAGGTCTAATAGCCAAGATCGATAAGGGAAAGGGAAAAGCCCCAATGGTTCAAAAGAGCAAGGGGGTCAAGAAAATGAATGTATGCCTCAACTACGGTGAGCTAGGCCACTGGCGGAGGTACTGTCCAAAACTTGACCGAAATGCACCTTCGAGTATGGAACTACTGTTTTTGGAAATAAATTGTTCAGTATATTCTACTTCTTGGATACTTGATTCTGGTGAAAGTACTCATATTTGTACAATGAATTAGGATCTGAACGAAGTAGGAAGCTGGATTCAGGGAAGGTGATGGTCACCGCCGAAAGTGGACATAGTGTCGAGGCTTCTGATAGTGGATCCCTTATGTTGAATTTAGAATCTAGTTTTGTTCTTACTTTAGATTATGTACTTGTTTTGCCAAGGAGCATAAAAATATTGTATCAATTCCATTCATGGACCGAAAGGGATTTCACTTCTCTATAGGAGATGGGTCCTGTCGAATTTATTTCAGAAATAAATTGGTTCGTACTGCTACATTATTAAATGGTTTATACCATTTGAATCTAAAGAATAAAACAATAGTTAATATTATAACTGTAACACCCCAGGGTATATTACAGCGCTATGAGCCCCTCCGTGGGACCCACAAGGCTATACTACGTGGAACCATGAATTTCGATCGATAAGGTCTAAATATAATCCAGTAGAAGGATAAAGATGACACCAAGGTAATAATCAATTCGACAGAATATAATACATCGGGAATTAAAACCCAGGGTAACACAGGCCAAAACATCAAGGACATCTGAGCAGTACTCGAGTGTTCATAAGCATTCCAAGTGCAACAATACTGAATGGATAAAATACAAATACAGACAGAGACAAGACACAGTATCACTCTTGCCCATCATCTTCGGGTCGACCCGGTACATGCCTATCTACTCTCCTGGATCCTGAAATACATGAAAGGTATTTCCCCCAAAAGGGGTTAGCCATCGAATAGCTATTACAAGTATATCGAATATGAAATACAATACTTCTCGATAATAAAGTAAACGTAATCCTCATTTCATCAAACTCAATACTAGTATTCCGGAATAACTAAATCTCATAGCATTTCATTTCAATACATACATGATTAACCATGGAACCGCATCAAAGGTAACGGAACCCTCTGAGGCTCCGTCAGACTCTCCCAGAGTGGTTAACCTAAAAATATTCGTGGAACCGCACCAAAGGCAACGAAACCCTCTGAGGCCCCGTCGGACCCTCCCAGACTGAATATATACAATCACACAATTCATATACCTCACTTTCAAAGTTGAGAACGTACAATCATTAATATATACTTGTCTTTGAGACATTAGAACCGAAGTGAAAATGGTATTCAAGCTCGGGAGGTCCAAGAATGCACTTCCGGACCTAAATGATTCGTAAGGAAATACGATATTCAATCATCAATACTCAATTCTCAAGGAAGACTCCCGAAACCCCCCTTTTTACGATTCATAAATCTTCAAAGTATTCACATAGATTTTGGAAATCATCCAAACCCTCTCCACTTCAAGTAATACAGAAAACATTCGTATAATCGTAAGGGAAATGTGGTACGGGGTAGATACATCATAATCTCAAGAATTTCAAGCTTCAAAACGGATTAACCGTACGAATTTAAGAAAAGTCCCCAAAAATTCCCCAAACTAGGGTTCTAAGGAGTTTACCTCGATTCGGGGGGAAGAAATATATTAGATATTGTATAATCCTTGTTATCCAACCAAAGATGATGATGGATGATGAAAGGTTGTCCAAAGTCGCCTCAAGATCGCCTCTCTCGCGTGCCCTCGTCGGAAGTGTAAAAAATGAGAAGAAAATGACGAAGAACATGGTTGACCGACCTTATATACTGGGTCTAATTAGCGTGCGATAATTCATAAGGATAGCGCGCGCTAACGGGGTCACCCGGTAGTCCAGTAGCTTTTGACCTGCGTCATTAGCGTACGCTACCAATAGCATTACGTGTGTTAACTGTTACCATGCAGAAATTCCGAACTCACTGCCCAACTCATTAGCGTGCGCTACAGGCGATGCTAGTGTGCGCTACTCAACACTAATAGGATGTGTTAGCTCATGCCTAACATGCGTTTACTATTCTTCTAGAGAACAGAAACCATCCTACTGCCACTGCTAAACCCGAGTCATTAGCGTGCGCTACAGGCGATGCTAGCGTGCGCTACTCAACACCCATAGCATACGTTAGCTCACGCCTAGCGTGTGCTAACTGCTTTCCCAGAGAACAGAACCCAGCTACTGCCTCTGCCAAACTCGAACCATTAGCGTGTGCTACTAGCGAAGCTAGCGCGCGCTACCAAACACAAATAGCGTGCGTTAGCTCATGCCTAGTGTGCGCTTACTGCTTCACTCAATAACACCACTACAAAGTCCGATCAATACGAATATGTTCCGAAAGATACGAAACTCTAAAATCAACAACAACTCAATAAGCGCTTACAAGAGCGACAAAAGTGAAAGAACATCAAAGCCAAAAATTCATGAGAAGTATGGATATTATAATAAGAAGCGTGGAAGGGATGAAACAAACCAAGCACTTAAGTGACATCTTAGACTTGGTCATATTGGTCAGAAAAAAGGTTCATAAAATGGAGAAAGATGGGCTTATGGATCCATTGGGCTCGGACCCCTATCCAATTTGTGAATCTTGTCTTCAAGGCAAAATGACTAAGTTACCCTTCACAGGGACGTTTGAAAGAGCTGCTGAAAAGATTAGATTGATCCATACCGATGTCTGTGGCTCTTTTTAAGTGGAACGAGATGGTTTTCAGTATTTCATTACATTCACCAATGACCATACTAGGTATGGGTTCGTGTACTTAATGAAACATAAATCTAAAGCTTTTGATAAATTCAAGGAATAAAAGAACTATGAATATTGTCACAATTCACTCCTCAAGCTACTCCATAATTAAAAAGTGTATCAGAAAAAAGGAATCGAACCTTGTTGGACATGGTTCGCTCCATGCTTAACTATACTCATCTATCGATTTATCTGTGGGGTCACGCGCTCCTTGCTGCTGCACATATCTTGAACATATGTCCTTTCAAATTTGTTCCTAAGACTCCACATGAGATGTGGAGAAGTAGAAAATCAAATCTTAATCACATTAGGATTTGGGAATGCCCTGCTTATATCAAGAAGACTAAAGTAGAGAAATTGAAAGCTAGGTCTGTGAAAGGTCGTTCCATAGGATATCGAGGGGATTCCATGGGATATCTATTCTACATGCACGAAGATCATAGGATCATCGTTGCTTTACAAGCACACTTACTTGAAGATGGGTTCATTCAGGAAGGAGGCGCAGGTAGAAATATTTCTTTGGAAGAAATAAAAGAAACACCAATTGAGACACCTGTGCAAGATATTAGAACCGAACCTTCTGAAAAACAAACACAACCTCGCAAGTCTAGTAGAATTTTTCAATTACCTTAAAGGTATGGCTATCTGCATCAAGAGGAACTAGGTGTCCATAAGATGACATAAAGTAGTCAAGAGAATAGTCCTTCTATATACGACCAAGCGATGGTAGATGTTGACTCCGCAAAGTGGTAAGAAGTTATGGAAGCTGAGATAGACTCAATGCATGCTAATCATGTCTCGACTTTAGTAGATCGTCTTAAGGTCATGGTGCCTATTGGAAATAAATGGATCTATAAAAGAAAGACTCATGGACATGGCAAGGTTGATACCTATAAGGCCATACTTGTGGCAAAGGGTTATTCCCAAAGAGAGGGGATTGATTACTTCGAGACCTTCTCGCCTGTAGCTATGATTAAGTCTATTCGTATGATGCTTGCCATAGTAGCCCACTTAGATTATGAAATATGGCTAATGGATGTGAAAACGGCATTTCTAAATAGATTCTTCGAGGAGAAGATTTACATAGAACCAATATTTATAAAGTATGCAAACTTCATCGTGCCATTTATGGACTGAAGCAAGCTTCGTGAAGTTGGAATCTTCATTTTAACGAGACAGTCAAATAACGTTGCTGATCCACTAACCAAGCCACTATCCCAGATGGTCTTAGAGCGACATCTGGTAGATACCATAGTTTGTTGCATTGAGTGCAAGTGGTAGATTGTTAGGAATATACCCTCGAATGTCACTCAGATGATGAGAGAGTGGGAGCTTTGTATTGTAATTCTGAATATTAAATTAAATAAGGCATTTATTAATTCTATATTATTGTATATCACACGCATTGTGATTTGGGATATAAAATAATAGTCCTTTAATTTGAGAGCAACATTCCACTCCTTATGGAGATAAGGAGATTGGCACTGGAAGTGTTTAGGGCTCGAATGCTTAATTGATTCGCAAGTCGATAAAACTTAACTAGGCAGTAAGTATAGACAAGACTTGTATAACGTGTACTTTGATATGAAGAGTGTCTGTCTTCACTAAGGATTAGTGGGAGCACACGTTATCGGTATGTTAATGGGATTAGTATACTCGAACACGACTCACCTCGATTCGGTCACATGGATATCACTCAGGGATTGTAAATGACTGAATCGAAAGGTTGTGATAGGTATACGTGGACCTTTGACTTGAGGTTTCAGTAGGAGATGTGCTTGTGATATTAAGTTGGTCATTAGAGTAGTTCTATCCAATCACCTGTTGGTGGGATCAACCTCGAAATGCAATTTAGGCTCTGTTCTTTTGGACTGAATGAATCTGAACTGAACTGAACTGAATTGAACTGAACTAAATGGATCTGAACTGAACTGAACTGAACTAATATATATATATATTAAGGGTAAATAATAATAATAATAATAATAATAGAAATGATAAATATAAGAAAATAATATTAAAAATAATAATATAATAAAATATAAATGATAAGTTGAGATCTATTTGATAAGGGTAAATTATAATAATATTAATGATATTAATAACAATAACGATAATAATAACAATAATAATAATAACACTGATAATAATGGTAAATAATAATAATAGTAATCAACAACGATAATAATAAATATTAATAATAATAATAATAGTAAATATTATTAGTAATAATAACAATAATAATAATTAAGATAAATAATAATAATAATAATAATAATAACACTGATAATAATGGTAAATAATAATAGTAATCAACAACAACAACGATAATAGTAAATATTATTAGTAATAATAACAATAATAATTATGATTAGTAATAATAAAATAATAATAAGAAGAAGAAGAATAAGAATTGAATTGAACCGAACTGAACTGAACTGAACTGAACTGAACTGAATTAAACTGAATGGACCTGAATTGAACTGAACTGGACTGAACTGAAAAATAGAAAAATAAGTCCAAAAGAACAGGGCCTTAGTGGGCAAGTGGAAGTCTCTACTGAATACCAAGATAAAATTCTTTCTCTTGCAAGTGAGCACGTAAATGTCCTATGCAGTTAATGGCAAATGAGATCATAAGTCTTTGGCCAAAGCATTTAGAGCTAGTTGTACTTGATACACGAGAGCTCAGTGATCTCAGTTTGTATTAACAAATGCATAGAGTCAAGATACAATTGGGATTGACTTTACCGTGACCCTAATACTTTACCGGGACATATGATTGAAGGGTTTATACGTGTACGGTATTCACGACATAGTGGTTTTTGAATGATCTTATCATTCGTTGTTAGTTAGGTTACGGTATGGGCCACGAGACTGGCTAAATGGTGCTAACACTCATTGGATCCTCTCAATGATAACTGAGACGAATCTACAAAGTCGCGGGACAATTGAAGATGGATTATATTTAGCTTATTTTCTCTTGGTTAATATTGGACATTTGATGTCTAATTTAATTTATTGGATAAATTAAATCGGTCTCGTGAATTAAATAAATTATTGGGTAATTAATTTATTCATATTATTTTTTAGAGAATTTATTTTTAATATAATTAATTAATTGGATTAATCAATTGTATTAATATTAAAACGTACCAAGATTTATCTATTGGACTAGATACATGATGGTACGTCTCACGGACCGAAACGAACCAACACTGAAAATACTCATGTAAGCCGCCGCCCCACATTTGTCATTTGGTGACTTATTATTTCATTTTCTTTTGATATGAGATATAATTTGATGTGTGGGGGTACTTATTTTATACATGGTGTACAAAATATCATAAAAGTCTTATTTGATAAGATTTGAAGTGAGGTATTTTTATATTATAAAAACAACAACATCCTCACTTCAAAACAAGTCTTGGCCGTGAGTTTTCAAGAAGGAGAGGAGAGATTTTTTTCTTATTTCATACACTTGTATTTTAAGTGTGTTTTGAGAGAAAAATAATTTCTATACATACTTGATACTTCTAGCTGTATACTTAGAGTATAAGTTGATAGAAATATTTTTCGATCATCTTTCGACGCGTGATACGTAGAGGCATGGTGGTTCGGTGCTCGGATTTTTCCAAAAGCTCGTTCGATTAGATTCGTGTTCATGCTCAGAATCAAGAAGAAATTATCAAAGGTCAACGAGGATATGACTCCTTTAATTTTATCTTCGTAAATTTAATATTCGTTTATACGTTACTTGAACGATCCATTTTGGGGGTTTGGTTTTTATCCGATTTGATCGGTTTATTTTTTGCTGCGTATCTCGATTTTAATCACCGAATCCCACACCGATATCCTCATTTGGAAAGCTTTTTTTAAGATTAGTTGTCCTTTTACTTTAATTTAATAGTCTAAGGTTTTTTATAAATTTATTGTTGTTGAATATTTGATATTATTATTATTAAATACAACATGAATGGGGGAGAGGGGTAAATTGGTCTTTTTTGGAGGGGACTACGATCAAAACATATTGTTTTCCTTTATATTATAGACAGAGATAATGTCACGGTGGCGGTATCATAATTGGATTAAATTAAATAGATTACCAAATTAACGTGCTAGAAAAAAAACATGTTGGTTCCCAAAAATCTATCAGCAGCCAACATGCCTACCGTTAGAAAAAGAAAAAAAAATGGCAGACCGTCGAAAAGCATGCCGCCAGAAAAAAGTGACTGCTCGCCGGAAAGTAGGTCGGCGGGTCTGGCGTAAAAAATAACAAATTATAAAATTGGTCGACTGCCGCTTGGCGTTAAAAAAAATGGTCGCTATCGGAGGTCTGCCGACCGTCGGTGATGGCCTGCCGGAAAGCAGGCTGGTAGACCTGGCGTGAAAAAATATTATCGGTCATCAGGGGTTTGCCCGACGATGGTCTCGCTAGAAAAGCTGGTCGGCTGGCGACCCGCCAGATGTACATCGGAGATCCTCGTAAGGAAAGAATTTTTTTTAAGATTGGTTGTCCCTTAAAGGCTATGGTATTTTTTATTGTTGTTGAATGTTTGATATTATTATATACAACATAAATGTGAGGAGAGAAGTACATTGGTCCTTTTAAGTGCGGATTACGAGCAAAAAGTATCGCTCTCCTTTATAGACTAGAAATAACCTGTCTTAACATCACGATGGCGGTACCATAATTGGATTAAAATTTAATTAAATTACTTGATTACCTTGCTAGAAAAAAATATTCAAAAATCTATCGGTCTCTCAAGGTCTGCCGTTAAAAAAAAAAAAGAAATTGATGATCGCTCGAAAGCATGTTGGTGGGAGAAGAAATGTCCGACCGCGGAAAGCAGGCCTACGAGCTTGGCTTTTTTAAAAAAAATGGTCGGCCATCGGAGGACTGCCAATTGTCCACGGTAGCCTGCCGAAAATCAGGCTGGCAGGCTTGACGTTTTAAAAAAAATATTAACAGGCCGTCGGAGGTTTGTCGGTGGCCAGCGGTGGCCCACCAGAAAAATTGGTAGGCCAGAGGTCCATCAGAGAACCTCATTAGGAAAGAAATTATTTTTTTAAGACTAATTGTCCCTTTAATTTAATTTAATATTCTAACGATCTTTTTTAATTTTATTATTGTTGAATATTTGAATTATTATTATTACTAAGATAAGCACAAAGGGGAGGAGAGGGGGAAATGATCTTTTCAAACGCAAACTACGACGATCGGAAAATACCAATGTCCCTTATATTATAGACTAGAGATAACACGTGTCATAGTTGTAATACCCGGCTATAATTCATTCTGTACCACTCAGTAATTATCAGTCTGTAATTATCAGTCTGTAATTATCACTCAGTAATTTTCACTCATTAATAATCACTCATCATTCATGAATCACTCTTTTGCGTTCAATGTTGGCATGTTGTAATCGTATATCAGTTACCGATCGTCATTTTATCTCCGCTTTTAGATCGAGACGGGAGTATGATCATTTTCATTGTGATTGATAGCCTTGTACTGGGAGTATCATCTTTGGATCGTGTTAGACTTGTTCACTTCCACATTCGTATGATATGTCGGATCATTCATCAGTCGTAGCGAGGAATCGGAATTGTCGGATTGATTCACCTTGGCGGCATCGAGTTACGGCCGTAAGGTTCGGGCTACGGCCGTAAGTCGGCGGTACGGCCGTAAGGCGATTCTGGCCGTAAGTGATCCAAAGAGCTACCTGGGCATTTTGGCGAAGGTGAGTTACGGCCGTAAGGAAGATGAGATACGGCCGTAAGTGGTGTTCGTATATTTGGTGTTGTCGACCAAGGGTGACTTACGGCCGTAAGGGTTGCGGCATACGGCCGTAAGTCGGCAGTGCGGCCGTAAGACTTGGCGGATACGGCCGTACGTTGCGGGAAGGATGTCGGCCATTTTTGTGAAGGCGGGTTACGCCGTAAGGTTGGCCGGATACGGCCGTATCATCCGAGTTACGGCCGTAAGGTGTGCGATGCGGCCGTAAAGGTCGGCGGGTGTTTTTGTGAAAGGCGGGTTACGCCGTAACTCGAGCGGATTCTGGCCGTAAGTCTGTCGGCGAGCTTTCGGACGAAGCGAGTTACGGCCGTATGAGTTGGCGATTCTGGCCGTAAGGCCGTTGACTTGGAAAGTTACGGCCGTAAGAGGGCCGAGTTACTGGCCGTAACTTCCGCAGATTTATAGTTTGGTAGGGACACTCTTTCCTCATTTTCTTCATTTTCACTTTCTTCTTCCTTTTTGTCCGAGAGAGAGCTTGGGGAAAGGGATTCTTCCTTCATCAAACACTTGTGTACTTGAGTTTCTTCATTTCCATTCGATCATATAGCTCGGATACTCGTTTTAACTCGTGTTCTTCGGATCGAAGTGGTTGGATCTTCTAGAGGTAATTTCTTCAACATCTTGGATTTCGATTTTGTGTTGAGATATGATGTTTTGGACGTTATAATCATGTTATATGAAGGGATATGTGTATGATTATGAGTTTGTATAAGGATTCATTGGATTATTGAGGGATTATTCAAGAATACTTTGAATATCGAGTTGGATTTGGAGATTTTCGACTAATTGTTGTTATAATCACGTTTTTGGATATTCGTTGTGGATAATTAATCGTATTGAAGATGTTTTGTTGGTTTGAAACACTTCTTGGGGGATTTGGTATTGGTATATTGAGGTTTGATTGTAAACAATCGGAGTTGGACGCAACGTGTTTGATTTAATGCCTCAATGGACTTGGTTTAGTCGTATCGACGTGTTGAGTTCGTTATATTCATGTTTGTACGTATATTAATCGGATTGTTGGTTATTGAATTGTTCAAGGTTGTTCGAGCGACCGATATCTCAATTAGGACATTGTTCGTGGAAGGATAATTGTCACCGGTGTTGAGTAAGTTAATTCTTACTCGGTTAAAAGGATATTCATACCTTTTGTTGTTGATCATTCATAATCATAACTCATTCATCATTGTATTAATCATATTAAAACTTGTTATTGTCACTTTATCACTTGATCATAAGAGCAGCGGTTCCAATCTTTTCGTTGAGCTATCATTCATTTCATTATTACTCTCATCTCGGTGAGTCATTCTTGGCCTTGTCTAATTATTATTCATTGATATTCATTATGGTCATTCTCGTTCATATGACCTTCCGGTTCATATTGCGTGGCGGGTGTGGTGTGTGGAATTTTTAGTCGGGCACACGATGGTTATTGTATTGGGTTCACCGATACATTAGGCAGTGCACACGGGTCATATTGTCTCGTGAGACTAATTAGGTACACGGACGGATGTTGTACACTTGCACGAGAACATTACGGGCGTACTATGATACTCCTCTTCAGCGTAATTCATAATTAAGAATATTTCATAACTTGATTAATTCATAATTGTGTATTTTCAACCCTTGAGGATTGTTGTTACATTTATCGACCCATTTGATTTTGTTTTTCAGTCGTGGCAAGGCAAACGCACGGGAATAGCGAGTTGATGTCGAGGAGTCAGTGATACTAGTAGGGGCCCCGATCTTTCGATTATTCATGTTATTGTCCTTTATTTTCAGCTGCAGACTTTCATTTGAATACTCCGTTTCATCGAGTGTGGTGTATTTTATCTTCATATAAAATACACTAGTATTGATATTGTCTGGTGTGTTGTAACTAAACTCCTCATCGGAGTAATTATTGTTGTAATGTAGTTCGGTACTACATTTATCTGTATAATTCATTCATTTTCAATTGCACAGTGGGTCCCGGTTGGGGATCTACGGCCGTATTATCCTCCTAGTTTGGGGTGTTACGAGTTGGTATCGGAGCGTGGTTTTGAATACTACCTTCCGAGTCATGTCTCATTTGAAATCATCGTCATCGACTAGTATCATTGGACTTTCGCGTCACGTGTGACTGTGCAAATGCCGAGCCAATCGAATAGGAAGAAGCTGTAAGATTTCTAACGCCATGGTATAATTTCGCAATAGTTATTCATTCATCATTCATCATTTAACAATCCTCAAACATCATCATTCATTGTGATTAGGCGATCATGTTAACTCATTAATCACTTAATTCATTTCATTACTCGATTAATGATCGTGACGATCTTGTTAATTCATTTATTACTCAATTCATTTCATTACTCGGTTGTCGATCCGGATGATCATATTTTTAATCTTGTTAAGTTATTCAGGATAATCATTTCAAGAATTTCCTCGAGATAATCATGTCACTTGATAAATCATTCATATAATCACTAAGTTAGAGCATGTATACTCATTTTCATCATCTCATGACGTAATCATAACATGATAATCATGCGGGAAATATAATCATTTTGCGACCTTCCTACTTCGGTATGGACAGAGGCTGTCGAGGATGCACGGAAGAGGCGCGGTGCGGGCCGAAACCCGAGGAATAATCACTCGCCGGAAATCGTGCCAGGACTCGGCTCGATCGAGAAGATGTTCGGGTTGATCCACTCACTTTTATGCAGCCATGATGACCCATGCGCTTGCTCAATCATCATTGCGCCACTCTGGCGGATTAATCGAGAGAACTCTCCGTATGAGCCATTGCTAAGGAAAGTCTTGAACAACAACCTCCATTTGTCGCCAGGAAATCAACGGCGTAATCGGTCCGAGAGCGGTCGGTCAACCTCCAAGAAACCTCGTGCGGGTCCTATCGTTTCGGCGACCTCCTACGGCACTTAATCTGCGGGATCTCGATCCCGACGATCGATTCGGCCATCATCTCATTTCAACCGTGGGCGCGGGCCATTTCGATACTAGGTGTACGACGCCGTCTATCACATGTCATAATTGTGGGAATTGGGCATAAGGCCCGTTTTGCGAAAGGACTCCAAGTCGGCCCGGCATCTCAGCCCGAAGCAATCGGCGTTTGAATCGAGACTACTTTGTCAACGTCGTTTAAGACAATGGAAGCAAATAGAGTTGGAGCTCGTATTTATCGACGGAGCGTCCGGTTCGGGGCGGCAAGTCCCGATTCATATGATGGGGAGGATCGACGATCCGGTTTACCGAATTATTTAAGGTATACTATTAATTTTATTTAAACTTGTTTGTACATTTTGATTATGTTACACCTAATTCATTCATTTTCTAATATTGTTGTAATAGAATTATTTTGTGATAGTCCTATTGCTTGTGGACCTCATACCATCGGTCTACTGGCGATGGAATAATTTTCGGAATCATACCGAAGTAAGCTTAGTGACCGCGATTGATTGATGGACCTAATCGTGGTGAATTTTATCTTAGGACGATGTAATTTTCGGTGTTAGTTGGGTTGATCGTTTTGATACTATCCTTAATGTTTGTTAGCGTTTGGTCGCTATCTTTCCGTCGTTGGTTGTCGAATGTGTACTTCAGGGGAGTAATCCCTGTTGTTCCAGTAGAATTATTATTAGGGCGGAAGCAGAGAGATTCCGCAATCGATCTATTCAATCATTCATTATATCATTTTCATCGATTGGCCTTTCTAAGGCAATCGAGTCATTCAATCATTCATTGTTTCATTTTCATCGATTGGCCTTTCTAAGACAATCGAGTCATTCAATCATTCATTGTATCATTTTCATCGATTGACCTTTCTAAGGCAATCGAGTTATTCAATCATTCATTTGCGTCATTTTCATCGATTGACCTTTCTAAGGCAATCGAGCTATTCAATCATTCATTGTGTCATTTTCATCGATTGGCCTTTCTAAGGCAATCGAATTATTCAAACATTCATTGTATCACTTTTTATCGATTGACCATTCTAGGGAAATCGAAATGTTCGATCATTTGTGGTATCATTGTCATCGATTGACGACGTATTTCCAGACGAGTTATTTGGTTGTCTTCACATAGAGTAGTGGAGTTCAGGAGTGAGTTGGAGCCGGTACGTCCCCTTAATCGAAGGCACCGTATCGGATGGCCCCGACCAGAATGCAGGAGTGGAAGACTCAACTTGAGGAGTAGTTCGAGAAAGGTTATCGCCGACCATTTGCGTCCCCGTGAGGAGCACCAGTGTGATCTGTCAAGGAGAAGGATGGCTTGTCTCGTATGTGTATA
Organism: Orobanche coerulescens; assembly: GCA_033398695.1. NCBI lineage: Eukaryota > Viridiplantae > Streptophyta > Magnoliopsida > Lamiales > Orobanchaceae > Orobanche > Orobanche coerulescens. Next base: position 127,208,463 of record CM065811.1, on the reverse strand, counting down.
AATTATCAAGAGTTGAACAGGGTGATGATTAAGATTAGTACCCTTACCCGTAATGATAATCTTTTAGATCAACTTCAGGGAGCTTCAGTATCTTCCAGGATCGACTTAAGATCTGAATATCACCAGTTGCGGATTCGAGAGTCGGATATCGCGAGGACGGCGTTTCGAACACGCTATGGTCATTATGGGTTCATAGTTATGTCGTTCGGGCTAACTAATGCACCTGCGTTATTCATGGAGTTAATGAATCGGGTTTTCATCGACTTTTTGGATCAGTTTGTTGTTGTCTTCATCGACGACATTTGGATTTATTCTCGTAGCCGAGAGGAACACGAGGTTCATCTTCATCGTGTTCTCGACGTGATGAGACGAGAGCAACTTTATGGAAAGTTTTCCAAGTGTGAGTTACGGAGGTCGAAATGACTTTCTGGGCATGTAATTTCATCCGACGAGTTCGTGTCGACCCTCGAGAAGACGGAGGTTTGTCGAGATTGGCAACCTCCGAAAGATGTTAAGTAAATCCAAGTTTCCTCGGATTAGTTGATTAATTATTCAACCCCGATTGTAGCTAGCAACCGTGGTTTTCGCGTTGGAAATTTGGCGTCATTACCTTTATGGCGTCACTGTCGATTATTCACCAATCACAAGAGATGAAGTATATATTTACTCACAAGGAGTTAAATATGTGAGAGGCGGTGGTTGGAACTAATCAAAGATTATGATATCGAGGTCCTTTGCCACCCGGCAAGGCGAATGTTGTCGCCGACGCCTTGAGTCGTAAGTCCGTTCTAGAGCGAGATGCTTGCTCGTTTAACGATTCGAAGGAACTTGGCAGAATTCCTTAGACCCGAGATCGAGGTCCGGCTTGCGAGTTCAGAACAGCTTGTATGTTAGAGATTTCATCATCTCTTGAGAAGGAAATCGGGGAGAATCGGGTTGATTCATTTTGTTGATCATCCGCGAGGATGTGGTACAGGAAAGCCCTGGATTTGTGGTCCACGAAGATGGACTCTTGAGATTTGAGAATCGGTTGTGCGTACGGTGAATGATGAGTCGAAAAACTCGATCTTGAGAGAAGCTCATGCTACCCCATATCCGGTTCATCCGGGGTCTAGTAAGATGTACAAGGACTTGAAACGAAATTTACGGTGGAGTAATATGAAGCGAGAAGTCGCGGAATTTGTTTCGAGATGTTTAGCCTATCGGCAAGTCTATATGGAACATCGGCGGCCGCGAGTATGTCGATACCGCTCCTATTCCGTAATGGAAGTGGGAAGACATTTCTATGGAATTCATCACGAGTTGCCGACGAGTCGTCGTGGCATGAATACGATCCGAGCGATCGCGGACTACCTTACTAATTAGCTCATTTCCTTGAAATCAAGAATATGTGGGGTCCCGAGAAGGCGGCGATTATTCATCAAGGAAATAATGAGACTTCACGGTACCCCTAACGATATCGTTTCGATCGTGACGGACGATTCGTGTCCCATTTTGGAAATCGATTCATCGTCTATGGGAACTCAGTGAATCTCATTACGTTTTTTCATCCTCGGTCAGACGGACAATCGAGAGAGGACTTTTCGGACATTGGAGGACATGTTGAGGGCATGCGTCCTCGATTAGTAGAGGATTGGGAAGCCCAATTCTCGTTGTTTGTGTCCACGTACAGTTTAGTTAGCATGCCGCGATGAAGGTAGCACCTTACGAGGCTGGTACGGTCGCCGTTGTCGATCTCCCATGTGTTAGGACTGCCAATCAGAATCAATCAGCACCGAGCCCGATATGCTTATTAGCCGCCCTTCAGAAGGTAGCTTTGATCGGGAGGCGTCATTAGCGCTCGAGTCGGCGAGAAATCATATGCGGTGTCGTCATCGACCACTAGAGTTCGAGACGTGTGATCCTGTTTTTGTCATGGTATCCCCGTGTCGAGGTATTCTCCATTTCGGAAAACGGGGAATGTTGATTTCGAGATTCATTGGACCGTGTGAGATTTTGAATCGAGTATGCGAGTTAACTTATCGTTTGGCCCTATCTCCGTTGTTGGGCGAATTCATAATGTGTTTCACGTCTCGCACATACTTGATTGACGGAATCGAGATCGCAGATGATCATTCGTATGAGAAGAGCCCCATACGAGTGTTGGAGCGGCAAATCAAGCAGTTGAGGAATAAGGCGATTCCTTTGGTTAAGTTTCATGGGTCTAGACACGAGTCGAAGAGGCCACTTGGGAAACCGAGGAGAGTATGCGGGGAGTTATCCCGAGTTGTTTGACCCTTAGTTTCGGGGACGAAACTCTTTTAAGGGGGAGTATGTAATACCCGGCTATAATTCATTACGTACCACTCAAGAATTATCACCGTAATTATCACTCATTAATTTTCACTCATTAATAATCACTCATCATTCATGAATCACTCTTTTCGGCTCAATGTTGGCATGTTGTAATCGTATATCGATACCGATCGTCATTTTATCTCCGCTTTTAGATCGAGACGGAGTATGATCATTTTCATTGTGATTGATAGCCTTGTATCGGGAGTATCATCTTTGGATCGTGTTAGACTTGTTCACTTCCACATTCGTATGATATGTCGGATCATTCATCACCGTAGCGAGGAATCGGAATTGTCGGATTGATTCACCTTGGCCAAAGATCGAGTTACGGCCGTAAGGTTCGGGGCTACGGCCGTAAGTCGGGTACGGCCGTAAGGCCGGCGATTACTGGCCGTAAGTGATCCAAAGAGCTACCTGCATTTTGCCGAAGGTGAGTTACGGCCGTAAGGAAGATGAGATACGGCCGTAAGTGGTGTTCGTATATTTCGGGTGTTGTCGACCAAGGGTGACTTACGGCCGTAAGGGTTGCGGCATACGGCCGTAAGTCGAGGCAGTGCACGGCCGTAAGACTTGGTCGGATACGGCCGACGTTGCGTGAAGGATGTCCGCCATTTTTGACGGCGGGTTACGCCGTAAGGTTGGCGGATACGGCCGTATCATCCGAGTTACGGCCGTAAGGTGTGCGTACGGCCGTAAGGCTGTCGACGGTGTTTTTGACGAAGGCGGGTTACGCCGTAACTCAGAGCGATTACGGCCGTAAGTCTGGCAGCTTTTGACGGCCGAGTTACGGCCGTATGAGTTGGCTTACGGCCGTAAGGCCGTTGACTTGGAAAGTTACGGCCGTAAGAGGGCCGAGTTACGGCCGTAACTTCCGGCAAGATTTATAGTTTGGCCGACACTTTTTCCTCATTTTCTTCATTTTCACTTTCTTCTTCCTTTTTGTCCGAGAGAGCTTGGGGAAAGGGATTCTTCCTTCATCAAACACTTGTGTACTTGAGTTTCTTCATTTCCATTCGATCATATAGCTCGGATACTCGTTTTAACTCGTGTTCTTCGGATCGAAGTGGTTGGATCTTCTAGAGGTAATTTCTTCAACATCTTGGATTTCGATTTTGTGTTGAGATATGATGTTTTGGACGTTATAATCATGTTATGAAGGGATATGTGTATGATTATGAGTTTGTATAAGGATTCATTGGATTATTGAGGGATTATTCAAGAACACTTTGAATATCGAGTTGGATTTGGAGATTTTCGACTAATTGTTGTTATAATCACGTTTTTGGATATTCGTTGTGGATAATTAATCGTATTGAAGATGTTTTGTTGGTTTGAAACACTTCTTGGGGGATTTGGTATTGGCATATTGAGGTTTGATTGTAAACAATCGGAGTTTGGACGCAACGTGTTTGATTTAATGCCTCAATGGACTTGGTTTAGTCGTATCGACGTGTTGAGTTCGTTATATTCATGTTTGTACGTATATTAATCGGATTGTTGGTTATTGAATTGTTCAAGGTTGTTCGAGCGATATCTCAATTAGGACATTGTTCGTGGAAGGATAATTGTCACCGGTGTTGAGTAAGTTAATTCTTACTCGGTTAAAAGGATATTCATACCTTTTGTTGTTGATCATTCATAATCATAACTCATTCATCATTGTATTAATCATATTAAAACTTGTTATTGTCAATTAATCACTTCAGTCATAAGGAACGACGGTTCCAATCTTTTCGTTGAGCTATCATTCATTTCATTATTACTCTCATCTCGGTGAGTCATTCTTGCCTTGTCTAATTATTATTCATTGATATTCATTATGGTCATTCTCGTTCATATGACCTTCTCGGGTTCATATTGCGTGGCGGGTGTGGCCGTGTGGAATTTTTAGTCGGGCACACGATGGTTATTGTATTGGGTTCACCGATACATTAGACCGTGCACACGGGTCATATTGTCTCGTGAGACTAATTAGGTACACGGACGGATGTTGTACACTTGCGAGAACATTACGGGCGTACTATGATACTCCTCTTCAGCCGTAATTCATAATTAAGAATATTTCATAACTTCGCTTAATTCATAATTGTGTATTTTCAACCCTTGAGGATTTTTGTTCTGTTTAATCGACTCGGCCGGGATTTTGTTTTTCGTGTCGTGGCAAGGCAAACGCACGGAATAGCAGGTTGATGTCGAGGAGTCCTGTGATACTAGTAGGGGCCCCGATCTTTCGATTATTCATGTTATTGTCCTTTATTTTCCGCAGACTTTCATTTGAATACTCCGTTTCATCTAAAGGTGGTGTATTTTATCTTCATATAAAATACACTAGTATTCGGTATTGTCCTGGTGTGTTGTAACTAAACTCCTCATTGGAGTAATTATTGTTGTAATGTAGTTCGGTACTACATTTATCCTGTATAATTCATTCATTTTCAATTGCCTGGTGGGTCCCAGTTGGGGATCTACGGCACTGTATTATCCTCCTAGTTTGGGGTGTTACAATAGTATCACGGTGGCGGTGCCATAATTGAATTATAATAATTAAATTATCAGATTATTTTGCTAGAAAAAATACGTTGGTTCCTGAAAATCTATCGGCTGTAAACATACCTGTCGTTGAAGAAGTAAAAAAAGATTAACATACCACCAGAAAGCATACCGGCAGGAAAAAAAATGACCGACCGACAGATAGCATACCAGAGAGGACATCACTTGGTTGGTCTTGGATAGGTCTCCGACTCAATATATCTTGGGCTACTGCTCCAAATGCCTCTTATAATGACTTCCTGCCTCTAGGTATGCGTATCAGCGAAAATCCAACTCACTTGCGTATAGAATGATCGGCCGTCGACGGTGGCCGTCGTGAAGCGGGCGGGCACGATGTTAAAAAAATTGACCGACCGGGAGGTCTCGCGCATCTTTGAGCCGCTGGAAAGCAGTTGTGTCCGACTTACCAAAGATAATAACAAAAAATAGTTGAAATCGCCAGAGGTCTGTCGGCCACCGAAGGTGGCCCGTGGGAAAGCAGGCCAACAGGCTTGTCGAGTGAAAAAAAATTAGCCCATCGATGGAGGACTGCCAGTGGCAGCCGACGACCCTGCTGGAAAATTGATCGGTCGGGGTTCACGGAGATCCCTGTTGGAAAAGAATTTCTTTTTGAAGATTAATTTTCTTTTAATTTAATTTAATATTTTAAGAATATCCTTTAAAATTTATTGCTGTTGAAAATCTGATATTATTATTATTATTATTATTATTAAATTCGACCTAAAAGGGAAATCTGGGGATGGATAAATAGTCTTTTCATGTGCACACTATTCCGATCAAAAAATACCAATGTCCCTTAGATTGGAGATAATTCGTGCCATAATAATACTGTGGCGGTGCCATAATTCGATTAAAATAATTCGAATTATTAGATTACTTGACTAGGAAAAGGAATACGTTGTTTTCTTTGAAATTTATTGTTGTTGAATATTTGATATTATTATTATTATTATTAAATTCAACATAAATGGGAGGAGAGGGGTACATTGGTCTTTCTAGGTTTGTCCTTTATATTATAGACTGTCACGGTGGCGGTACCATAATTGGATTAAATTAATTAAGTCACCAAATTATTTTGCTAGAGAAAAATATGTTGGTTCCCGAAAATTTATCAACGGCCGACATGCCTACCGTTGGAAAAAGGGGGGAAATTTGACAGATTGTCGAAAAGCATGCCGCCGAAAAAACTGGTCGGTCGAAAATCCCCATAATAAAAAAACTCTTTTGATGGCGGGTTTTGTTTGTACCTAAAGATTAATCAATTATATAGTGTTCAACCATATGTTTTTTTTTATGACGGGGAAACCCGCAGCCGCTACTCTTCGAGTGCGCACTGGATAAACCCTCGACTGGACGTAATAGCCTGCAAACTACGCCAACCAGGTAAATCACACTAACCAAGCCCTGTATGACAGGCTCAACCAAGAAAGTGATGGTAGGGGAAATCGAACTCGTAACCTTTCAGTCCCGCGTTCACCTACTCCACCAACTTGACTGCCCTTGCGAGTTGCTTTCTTCCCCATCTGTCGCTTGTTGCTTCCCCCCTCTCTCTCTACAGTAAATCTGCTGGGTCGATAGGAAAAACTTTAACACCTACACATTCCAAAGTTATCAAACAAACCCCTACACTATAAATTATACAGTTTTAATCATTCTATTATTACATCATTTATCAAATCAGCTCTCCCTTCTACTATTGGAAGGGAGGGCTGTTTATCAAATCAGCTCTCAACGTTCTCAGAACGAAAGGAAGTTGGAAGGGAGGGCTGTTTTTGTAAACAATAATAATATGAGGACCAAAAAAGTATGATTTAGTTTCATCCAAAAAAAAAGTATGATTTACAGCACATGAAGCTATTTGATAATCATCCAAAGTACAATTACATTCCTCTTTCCTCTTTTTTATTTTAAAAAAAAAAAACTAATTTCCTCACTTTTTTTTATCAAGTACAATTACCTTCCTCGTTCCGCTTTCTATATTTAAAAAAAAAAACTAATTCCCTCACTTTTTTTGTCTTTAGATCATACAAATATATAGTACTTTCATCTATCTACTTTTTTTTTTAGGGAGAGACGAGAAACTCCCCCCAGCTGTATCAGAGGTTCCTTAACCAGGCGGGTGTTAAATCGAGGGATGTGCACTAATGGCAGCCCTGCAAGGGAGAGGACCAACGAGACACGAACCCAGCAACAAACCTTGCAATATTTCAGCAAAGTATTGTCACCACACAGATTCGAACCCGCAATGTCGGAGTGTTTTCACCCCAATCACTTTGCAACTTACCATCAATCTATGCCCCTGAGGACTTCATCTATCTACTTAAAATTGCAACAATTTGATTCCCACACTATAGTAGAACCCCTCTAAAGTGATATTGTTGGACCGGAAAAAAATATCACTTTAGAGAGGTTATCACATTAGAGAAGTTTGTATTTTTTTAATTAAAAATTTAACAAATTTATATTTTAATTATTAAGATACATTGTACATATTATATTGTTTACATTCAATTAACCAAAACTAATCAAAATTGATCATTCATGCATTTCTACATTCAACTCACCAATATTTAATAGCTTTTTAAATTTTTCAAACATATTAATATCATTCATTACCGTTCATGTACATGAGATACCAAAAATTCCGGTATCTAGAGCTATCTAAATGAGACAATTAATCGAGATTTTACTACAACAAGATGGAGATCACAAAAACCAAATGAAGATAATTCAGAAGTGTAGCGACCACTTTTCAAAATATGATTCTTCAAATTTTAAGAAGAATAAATAAAAATACTGCAGCGGAAATACATTTTAAAAAGGGCAAACTTAATAATCGCAAGTAATATTTTCAAGTCACCATTAAATAAAAACAAACTTCGACGTGAAATTAAAACAAATTGAATACTTGTTCGTAAAACATAGTTTTAGAGAAATGATATTTAATAAATAAACATTTAATCATCATCTTGATCATCCCACACTCAAGCGCCTGCCACATCGAGCTCCTCAACCTGAAAGGTGGTAAATAGTGGGGTGAGCTTCCAACTCGCTCAGTGTGGAGAGTACGCAATATGTCTACGTTAATTACTAAATATATTAGCAAGTATAAACAACATGACTGATAAATTCTGAAGCCCGTCGGCTAGCCCAAAGGCTTTATGCACAATTAAGTGCTTGGTGATTTGCACATTTAAGTGCTTCGATAGTTGCACATTTAAGTGCTTCTGACTGGTTGCACATTTAAGTGCTTCTGACTGATTTCACGTGCACATACGAGACAATATATAAAGCAATTAAAATAAACAAAAGCGTAATAAATCCCCACACCTGGATAAAATGCAGTTCTTGGACTTGAATGTGATGAAATGCTTGACTCGACAAATTCTAGGCCCGTAAATTCTTATTATTATCTACAGATAATAATAGTTTATTATTAATATAATACTATAATGGGAAATAATATACAAGACATAACTTGAATCGAATATTAATATTATTTGAGAAATCCACGTATTTAATGGTTTGGATGGAGAATGTTGAATTTTAATTATTGGAAAGTTGATTGAAGTAAAATTGAAAGAATTAAATATTTAAGGACTAAAATTGAAGGAGTTATAGGGCTGATTGGAATTAATCCGTAAGAATTAACTATCTGGGGGCTGGAATTGAAGGAATTTATTTGACTCAAAATAAAATTGAACTTGGACTGATTTGGGCTTGAAGTTGGCTAAATAATTAAATTAAAATGGGCTGAATGAATAGGGTACAAATAAATGATTTGGGACGGGGAAAATATTGGCCCAATTGGATTAAAATCGGCCAACATAATCCCCTACCCCCAACCCGTTTGTAACCCAAAGAAAAGAAGGGTCATCGTCTTCTTCTGTCTCCCCGCGACACTCTCTCCATATCTGCATCCCATCTCGATGCCGGCCGATGAGAATATCGGCAGTGGTTTCTAAGTCCCGAGCAGTGGTTGTCTGCTATCCCTGTTCCCAACACGAATCGAACCCCCACAATTCTCGATTCGACTCCTGACGGAACTAAGGAAGGTGATGGTCCTCGGGTCGATGGAATGAAGCGGCGACTTCCAGCGGATAGCTCACGGCAAAAGTATGATTCCGGTCAGGTACGTTTGGTTTTAATTTCTGATTTTTGGGGATCTAGGATTTTGATGAATTCGGCCGACTGAAATCGACTCCAGATTGTCCGGCTGGTGAATGGTTGGAACGGAGTGGCGGATTTTTTTTTTCTAGTTTGTGTCAAGATGGCAGATTTGTGTAAGTAAGAAGGTGGGTTTTGGTTCAGAGGGGTTGAGTTTGTGTTTCGGTTTTGATTGTGAGTTTCCGAGAAGAAAATGTTTAAGATTGAAGGAGATAAACAAATGTGATTTACCTGTTGATTTGTATTCGCCGGACGATTCCGAGATGTTGGAAGTATGTAGGATTTGTTGTAAATGGAATTTCCTGGTGTGTGTGTGTGTAAATTTTCTGAAGATGATCGTTGGATGTGACAGAGAATTGTGAATTGTTCTGAGTTTAATTTGTTGTTTGTAGTGGATTTCTGCACAAAAATTATGAATTATACATACCTCTCCTTTATATATCAAATTTTGCAACCACTTCTCCATGATACCCACTACTTCCACTAAGTGGTTGTGTGTGGAAAGTGCAGAAACTTCCTTCTATCGTGTGGGAGAGAAAAGATTTGGGCTGGAAAATGATAATGATGATTGGGCTCTTAATTAATTAGGATTTGGGCTTGATATTGAATTGGCCCCAAAATAAATGGATTAAAATTAATTAAAATGGACTTGTGAAATCTTATGGGTCACGATTAATATTCCTTAAAATTTGACTCGGGCCTAGAAATGACGAGATGAAATGATGAATTAAAATGAGAAATGAAACGAAATGAATCGCTTGACTTGTCATGAATAATAATGGCACAAATAAAATTGCATGATCATAAAATAAAATGAATTAAATTATTCGGGCCTTAATTTAATAAAATTGAATATGTTTTCTATAATTCACAATAAATGTATGTGCGAAATCGGGGCGTTACAACCTACCCCCCTTTAACAAATTTTCGTCCTCGAAAATTAAGTTACGTACCTTAAAAATGAATGTTGGATACTTAGAACGGATCTCCTCTTCACGTTCCCAAGTTGCCTCATTTGGTCCATGACGACTCCATTGAACTTTCACCAATTTAACCTCTTTATTTCGTAACTGGTGTACCTTACGCTCCAGAATAGCTATAGGTACCTCCTCATAAGTCAGGTTCTTGGCTACGTGTAACTCCTTGAAGTTGCATACGTGACCAGGATCATGTATGTACTTTCTTAGCATTGAGACGTGAAAGACATTGTGCACTCCTGATAACTCCGACGGCAGTGCCAAACTATAAGCAAGGTCACCAACACGACCCAAAATCTCAAAAGGTCCGATATAACGAGGCTGTAGTTTTTCTTTCTTACCGAATCGTATCACTCCTTTCATAGGTGCTACCTTCAAGAACACCTTCTCTCCAATCTCAAATTGGATATCTTTCATTCGTTTATCAGCATAAGACTTCTGCCGATCCTGGGCAGTCTTAATTCACTACAAAAAAAACAGTTTTTACCGACGCCATTTACCGACGCCAGCACCGCCGTTGTTAAACTTATAATTTACCGACGCCATTTACCGACGCCCGTACCGCCGTTGTTAAACTTATAATTTACCGACGCCATTTACCGACGCCCGTACCGCCGTTGTTAAACTTATAATTTACCGACGCCATTGCCGACGACCGGTTCGCAGACTTATTTTTTTACAATTAACGACGCCGTTTACCGACGCCATTTACCGACGCCATTACCGTCGCCATTTTGGCGTTGGTAATTTTTTTTTTTTTTAATTTACCGACGCCGTTTACGCCATTACCGACGCCATTACCGACGCCATTTTGGCGTTGGTAATTTTTTTTTAATTTAGGCCTTGATTACGCCATTCTGACGCCATTTCGGCGTCGGTAATTTTTAACACAATCCCACATCGAAAAAACATCAATGTTTTTGGTGGTTTATAAACCAAAATCCTTCTCAACCATTTGAAATTGAATGGAGCCCGAACTGATCCGCCGGACCAAGACCCGACCGCCGGACCGACTGGACTGGCCGACCGAACCCACACTTTGAGCCGGACCTAACCCGCTTTGAGCCCACTTTGAGTCCCGACTGACTTTTTAATTTTTTTAATTTAACGACGCCAAAAATGGCGTCGGTAAATGGCGTAAGCGGCGTCGACAAATTAAAAAAAAAAAAAATTACCAACGCCAAAATGGCGTCGGTAATGGCGTCGGTAAATGGCGTCGGTAATGGCATAAATGGCGTCGGTAAAAAATTACCGCCGAGCGTTTTTCCAACGGCGGGTTGCCGTCGGTAATGGCGTCGGTAATTTTTTTACCAACGCCATTTTCTGTTTTACCAACGCCATTTTGGCGTCGGTAAAAACTGTTTTTTTTGTAGTGATTCTGCTTCTGATCTTGGCTATCTTCTCTACAGTCTGCTCGATCAATTCTGGACCCAAAATTTTTTCTTCTCCAACCTCACTCCAATAAAGGGGCGATCGACATTTCCTTCCATACAGAGCCTCATACGGGGCCATTTGTATAGTCGCTTGGTAACTGTTGTTATAAGCAAACTCCACTAACGACAAAATATTCTCCCAATTCTCACCAGTATCAAGAACACACGCCCTCAACAAGTCTTCAAGTGTCTTGATAGTCCGCTCAGATTGACCATCGGTTTGCGGATGATATGCAGTACTGAAATTTAACTTAGTGCCCAAAGCACTCTGAAGACTCTTCCAAAATTTCGACGTAAATCGCGGATCTCTATCCGATACGATCGACATTGGAACACCATGTAGCCTCAAAATCTCCCGTATATAAATCTATGCATATTGTTCCATACTGTAAGTCATCCTCACAGGTAGAAAATGAGATGACTTCGTCAAACGATCTACTATCACCCAGATAGCGTCGTTCTTCCTCACGGTTCGTGGCAGACCAACCACGAAATCCATTGTGATATGCTCCCATTTCCATTCTGGGATTTCCAACGGTTGAAGTAAACCTCCTGGCCGTTGGTGTTACGCCTTCACTGCCGACATATCATACACCTTTCCACAAATACACCAATGTCCCGTTTCATTCCTCTCCACCAAAAGAACTTCTTCAGGTCGTGGTACATCTTTGTACCTCCCGGGTGAGCGGAGTATGGTGCATTGTGAGCTTCTTCAAGGATTTGCTTCCTAAGGGATGGATCCTTAGGAACACATAACCTCCCATCATAAGTCAAAACGTCGTCTGCAGAAACGACAAACTTCTCAATACTCCCAGCTTGTGCTCGATCCTTCATCTTGCACAAGAACTTATCACGTGGTTGAGCCTCCTTAATCTTATCCCTCAAGTTTGGTTGCAAGACCAAAGATGATAGGATTGCTTTCGAATGTTCTGAAGACTCAACTACCTCAATCCTCAACTGGGAGAACTCCTTTATCAAACTCTCCTGATCGGTCAAGCAAGCTAACTCGCCTCTAGTCTTCCGACTCAAGGCATCAGCTACCACATTAGCCATACCAGGATGGTAATGAATAGTACAATCATAGTCCTTCACCAATTCTAACCAGCGCCTTTGCCTCATGTTAAGGTCCTTCTGTGTGAAAAGATACTTCAAACTTTTATGGTCAGTGTATATCTCACACTTTCCTCCGTAGAGATAGTGACGCCAAATCTTCAGCGCATGTACATGTACTACGGCCCAACTCCGGATCATGCGTTGGATAGTTCAACTCATGTGGTTTAAAATTTGTCTCGATGCATAGGCTACTACTTTACCATGTTGCATCGAACACAACCCAACCCCTGCTTTGAGGCATCACTATAAATAACAAAGTCTTCCGTCGGATCAGGAATCGTTAATACTGGTGCCGAGGTTAGTCTCCTTTTCAACTCTTGAAAACTTTCCTCGCACTTGTCGTTCCATTCAAACCTCATGCCTTTCCTTGTTAACTGGGTCATAGGAGTGGCGATTTTCGAAAATCCTTCGATAAATCTCCTATAATAGCTAGCTAGGCCCAGAAAGCTGCGGACTTCGCTCGCATTCTTGGGTATTCCCCAACTACTCACTGCTATAACTTTATCGGGATCAACCTCAATTCCTTTTGAAGTCACCACATGTCCAAGGAATCCAACTCTGTTTAACCAAAACTCACATTTCTTGAATTTAGCATACAACTTCTCCTTGCGAAGTGTCTCCAATGTAATCCTCAAATGTTCTTGGTGTTGTTCCTTGTCCTTAGAATACACCAAGATGTCATCTATAAAGACGATCAGGAACTTATCTAAGTAAGGTTGGAACACCCTGTTCATCAAATCCATAAAGACTGCCGGTGCATTGCTCAAGCCAAAAGGCATCACTACAAATTCAAAATGTCCATAACGGGTTCTGAAGGCCGTCTTGGGAATGTCACACTCCCTAATCTTAAGTTGGTGATACCCCGACCGTAAATCAATCTTCGAAAAGGTTCCGGCTCCCCTCAACTGATCGAATAGATCCTCGATTCTCGGTAGTGGGTACTTGTTCTTCACCGTGAGTCGATTCAGCTCTCTGTAATCTATACACATCCGAAGTGACCCATCCTTCTTTCTTACAAGCGATCTTGGTGCACCCGGGTGACACGCTAGGACGAACAAATCCGAGCTCCGGAGCTCTTGAATGCAGGCCTTCAATTCTTGAAGTTCCTTCGGAGCCATTCTATATGGCGCTTTGGATGTAGGGGCCGCCCCAGGGACCAAATCAATGCTAAACTCCACTTGTCGGTCGGGTGGGACTCCCGGCAATTCTTCTGGAAACACATCCAGAAACTATCGTACTACAGGTACGTCTGTAGGGGACACCTCATTAGTACGAGTGTCGACCAAACTTACCAAGTAACCCTGACATTTCTCCTTAGACCTCTCAGTGCTTTCATGGCTGTGATTACTCTTGGTACTGTCCTACTCTTAGTACCGTAAAAGGTGATCGACTCGCCTTCGGAACACCTCAATGTTACCTTCTTCTCACGGCAACTTATATCGGCATCATGTCTATCGAGTCAGTCCATACCAAGGATCACATCAAAATCCATCGAGTTAATTAAATACAAGCTAGCGTCAAATTCTCTACCTCCTATCTCAATATTCTCGTCAATCATTGTATTAGTGAGGATCGTATTTCCTGACGGTAAGCTAACCTCAAGAGACTCAACGGTTCTAATGCTTCTATGACCAATAGCATGATAAAACTTTGCAGACATAAAAGTATGTGTGTCACCAGTGTCAAATAAAGCAAAAGCAGGCACATTAGATATCATAAGAATACCTAACACTGTGCCGGGATTCTCATCTGCGTCCTTTTGGGTCAAAGAATAAATACGAGCCTTTCCTCCAGCACCTTGACCTTTGGCCCTTTGGAGATGACAATTCGAAGCTGCATGCCCTGGCTCCTTACATCCGTAGACACCTTTTCCATACAAACACTCCCGCCATGATTCTTACCACACTTGAGCACTGCTTCTTGGTTTGAGGCTTAGGTCCCGACCTTTGATCAACCTTTGCTTGCTTATTAGAGACCATGGCCTTATTTTGGTTTCCATTCCAATGCCTCTTACCGATACTAGGCTTCGTAGACTGTTGTTGATCCAGATTATGGCTAGCCTCAACCTCTTGGGCTCGAAGAACCGTCTCGGTATAGGGTAGCACCCCATGACTAGCCACGATGTGACGAATACTCGGGCGTAAACCACTCTGGAACTTAAGGGCCCTCTTTCGATCTGTGTCCACCATGTGCTCCACAAAGAAGCTGATTTGGTTGAATTTTCTCTCATATTCTTCAACCGTCATTCCTCCTTGTTCAAGGTTCCAAAACTCTCTCTCCATCTTCTCTCGGTAGTGCTGTGGGTAGTACTGTTCCATCACTATTTCCTTGAACCGATCCCATGTTAATGCAGCACGCTCGGCCGCCTGCCTCAAACGCCAATAGCTTATCCACCAGCGTCCAGCATCCTCCACCATTTGATATTGGCCACAAATAATTCTTTGCGCATCGGTGTACCCAATGAGCTCAAAGGTGCGCTCAAGCGACATGAACCATTCATCAACGAAAGCTGGTCCTTCTCGACCGTTGAATGTGGGTGGAGTGAAACGTCGGAATTGTTGCACAACTTGTGCCTGAGTTGAGCCGCACGTTATTGTTGTGGTTATCGACCTCCGTCACCACCACCAAGGTTAGCATTCGACCACCGAGATTATCTCGCACCTCGGTTAGTCAAGGCGTCCACGTCCACGAGTTGCCATTATCCTAAGGCATACCACACGCAACGATCCTTGATGCTTACCCAACGAGAGGGAGAAATAAAATGGAGGCGTTACACTGCATCTATAGGTTGAGCACCAGAGATTTCTAGCAATGATGACTTTCGCATGTCACACATATACTTATGAATTTATAAGAAAACAATTTCATGCCCAAATATTTTATCATAAAATTCTCATATACAAAATAGACTGAAAGTGCATCTTTAATGCATGAATCATGGTTGATCAGGTAAACTGCATTTATCACATAATGAATAATAATAACTTAATGTACCTTGGAGTCGACGTGGAGCGGCAGAGTTGGATGATCATAATTGCTAAAGAAATATTTGACTACTTGCGAAAATAAAATTTTAGTTTAGAAAAAGAAACCATTTTAACGAGTCTACAGAACCGTAGACCCGCTCCGATACCACTTATGTAGCGACCACTTTTCAAAATATGATTCTTCAAATTTTAAGAAGAATAAATAAAAATACTGCAGCGGAAATACATTTTAAAAAGGGCAAACTTAATAATCGCAAGTAATATTTTCAAGTCACCATTAAATAAAAACAAACTTCGACGTGAAATTAAAACAAATCGAATACTTGTTCGTAAAACATAGTTTTAGAGAAATGATATTTAATAAATAAACATTTAATCATCATCTTGATCATCCCACACTCAAGCGCCTGCCACATCGAGCTCCTCAACCTGAAAGGGGGTAAATAGTGGGGTGAGCTTCCAACTCGCTCAGTGTGGAGAGTACGCAATATGTCTACGTTAATTACTAAATATATTAGCAAGTATAAACAACATGACTGATAAATTCTGAAGCCCGTCGGCTAGCCCAAAGGCTTTATGCACAATTAAGTGCTTCTGACTGATTTGCACATTTAAGTGCTTCTGACTAGTTGCACATTTAAGTGCTTCTGACTGGTTGCACATTTAAGTGCTTTTGACTGATTTCACGTGCACATACGAGACAATATATAAAGCAATTAAAATAAACAAAAGCGTAATAAATCCCCACACCTGGATAAAATGCAGTTCTTGGACTTGAATGTGATGAAATGCTTGACTCGACAAATTCTAGGCCCGTAAATTCTTGTTATTATCTACAGATAATAATAGTTTATTATTAATATAATACTATAATGGGAAATAATATACAAGACATAACTTGAATCGAATATTAATATTATTTGAGAAATCCACGTATTTAATGGTTTGGATGGAGAATGTTGCATTTTAATTATTGGAAAGTTGATTGAAGTAAAATTGAAAGAATTAAATATTTAAGGATTAAAATTGAAGGAGTTATAGGGCTGATTGGAATTAATCCATAAGAATTAACTATCTGGGGGCTGGAATTGAAGGAATTTATTTGACTCAAAATAAAATTGAACTTGGACTGATTTGGGCTTGAAGTTGGCTAAAGAATTAAATTAAAATGGGCTGAATGAATAGGGTACAAATAAATGATTTGGGCCGGGGAAAATATTGGCCTAATTGGATTAAAATCGGCCAACATAATCCCCTACCCCCAGCCCGTTTGTAACCCAAAGAAAAGAAGGGTCATCGTCTTCTTCTGTCTCCCCGCGACACTCTCTCCATATCTGCATCCCATCTCGATGCCGGCCGATGAGAATATCGGCAGCGGTTTCTAAGTCCCGAGTAGTGGTTGTCTGCTATCCCTGTTCCCAACACGAATCGAACCCCCACAATTCTCGATTCGACTCCCGACGGAACTAAGGAAGGTGATGGTCCTCGGGTCGATGGAATGAAGCGGCGACTTCCAGCGGATAGCTCGCGGGAAAAGTATGATTCCGGTCAGGTACGTTTGGTTTTGATTTCTGATTTTTGGGGATCTAGGATTTTGATGAATTCGGCCGACTGAAATCGACTCCAGATTGTCCGGCTGGTGAATGGTTGGAACGGAGTGGCGGATTTTTTTTTTTCTAGTTTGTGTCAAGATGGCAGATTTGTGTAAGTAAGAAGGTGGGTTTTGGTTCAGAGGGGTTGAGTTTGTGTTTCGGTTTTGATTGTGAGTTTCCGAGAAGAAAGTGTTTAAGATTGAAGGAGATAACAAATGTGATTTACCTGTTGATTTGTATTCGCCGGACGATTCCGAGATGTTGGAAGTATGTAGGATTTGTTGTAAATGGAATTTCCTGGTGTGTGTGTGTGTGTAAATTTTCTGAAGATGATCGTTGGATGTGACAGAGAATTGTGAATTGTTCTGAGTTTAATTTGTTGTTTGTAGTGGATTTCTGCACAGAAATTATGAATTATACATACCTCTCCTTTATATATCAAATTTTGCAACCACTTCTCCATGATACCCACTACTTCCACTAAGTGGTTGTGTGTGGAAAGTGCAGAAACTTCCTTCTATCGTGTGGGAGAGAAAAGATTTGGGCTGGAAAATGATAATGATGATTGGGCTCTTAATTAATTAGGATTTGGGCTTGATATTGAATTGGGCCCAAAATAAATGGATTAAAATTAATTAAAATGGACTTGTGAAATCTTATGAGTCACGATTAATATTTCTTAAAATTTGACTCGGGCCTAGAAATGACGAGATGAAATGATGAATTAAAATGAGAAATGAAACGAAATGAATCACTTGACTTGTCATGAATAATAATGGCACAAATAAAATTGCATGATCATAAAATAAAATGAATTAAATTATTCGGGCCTTAATTTAATAAAATTGAATATGTTTTCTATAATTCACAATAAATGTATGTGCGAAATCGGGGCGTTACAAGAAGATATTAGATGATGTAAAAGTTACTAGACAATCAAATCTAAGCAAACTAGTATCATGAAATATTTTTCTAATTAATAGGGTATAAGAAATATATGTATTTTATGAATTTATCACTTTATGCGAAAATTAGGACCGATATTTAATACTAAATTTTTTTGGAAAATTATTAATTATCACGATAGAGAGGTTATTAAATTTTAATACTAGTCCCAAGTCGGGACCGACATTTTTTATTAATTTAGAGAGATTATCACTAGAGCTGTCAGAAATCGGGTTTGATTTTTTTCTTTGCAGGAACTGAACCCAAACCGAACTGTGTATTTCGGGATCAGTTCCATATTTTTTTTCATTCGGAACCGAACACAACCCGAACTAAAATTTTCGATTTGGTTTCGACAATATTTCAGTTTCATTTTTTCATGTCTATATGAATCTATTCATCTGTTTCAGTCTAAAAAATTCAATTTTAAACAACAATAGTCTATTTAAAAGCAAAGTTTGACTCCAATTTAAATTTCTAAACAACAATAGTTCAATTAAAAACAAGATAGTAAAGATACAATATTGAATGTTTAGTTGATACAATCAAAATATCAAACAAAATGAAGCAACAAAAGAATAACTTGAAGTTCAATAAATTAAGTAAGACGATATACTTCATTTTTTTATTTTTCTTTATAAATTAAATAATATTAATAAAAAAAGGTTCGGGTTTTTATGAAAAATTCTTCGCAGGAATCGAACCCGAACCGAATTTTTAAATTCGGGTTCGGTTCCAAAAAAATGCATAATTTCAACACTCAGGAACCGAATCGAACCGAGAATTTCGGTTCGTTCGATCTGTTCCACGAGTTTTGGGTTGAAAATTCCCAACCCTAATATCACTTTAAATGGATTCTACTGTATTCCTATATTAACTTTGACCACATTTTAATAATATAAAAAATTAAATATTATTTGGTAAAACTTTGTTGAATTTGTCCTAACTAATATTTTCAAAATACTATTTTTTATAATATTTATAAATTCACAATTCAAAATATTAATGACCAAAGTGCGCATTGACAAGCATCTCTTGCTCCTCCCGCCCAGGACGTTAGGTTGTGCCGAGTCAAATCTGCTCGCAATTTTAGGGAAAAAAAAAAATTAATAGAATACTATCAACTTACCAAACATGGCTTGGCATCCATTAAAAAATAACAATTCTAAATCATAAAGTAAACAAATATTCTTATTATTAAAGGCATTCCTTTTTTTGTTTGATATCGAGGTTCCAAGCTTACACCTGACTATTCCTCGGATAACAACCCCTGCCCCACAATACTGGTACCAGTTAAATCGCGAGATGTGTATCTAGCTCTCAGATTCTTAAATATCCTCAACTACCGCGCACAAGGAGTCGTCTCCCAAGTGATTGCTCCTTGCTGGACCCCCACATCCAACCGCAAATTCCCACCGAGATCTGACCTCCCACACTGCCGCTTGAAGCCCTCAATATTTAATTGTTCCACCAACATACACGGAGGGCTAGGACCTAACCCTTATTCAAAGACTAAAGGATCATTGGACCTTGAGAAATTCAATTCCAAAGTGTTGCCACTAGGAATTGAACCCCTGACCTCAAACTAAATTAAAGGTCAGGTGGCCAACTGCGCCAAGACAGTTGGTTTTATTAAAGGCATTCCTAATACCCAAGATTCTGAATACTAAATTTCTAACACGTCACAAAACCTAGAGTAAATATCCCCTTAGTTCCTACTATAGAAAGTATTATTTCTTCAAAATATAACATAAACAAATATTTTCTTTTTAGAAAAAATCATTGAGAAATAAATAATCAAATACTAACATACCAATTCAATTTTTTTATTTTAAAAAAGTAATACTTTTGTCAAATGCAACTTTTCTTCATGAGAAGCACATGTTAGTATTTTTGTGTTATCATGCGCCGATCGTCGTCTCCGCGAGGAATCAAGGTCGTCCGAGGAAGAATCAGCCATACATCAACACTCCAAGAGCTTCGCCAGGGAATTCTACGGGTAGTATAAGAGATTTTGATGGATGCCTAAAGGTCAATGAGTTGCATGTATTGAGAACACTGGGGAATGAGTATTCTTGGTGCAACCACCAAAATGGGGAAAATAGAATATGTTCTCTATTAGATAGAAGCATTGTCAATACACATCGGTTAAATATTTTCCCTTCAATTGTGGTGGAATTACTAGAAAGAGGAGTGTCAGACCACTGCCCTCAATTGATCAATCTTGAGAATGATCAGCAAAGGAGAGCTGCAGGAAGGATTAATGAAACAATTAATGAAAGCTTTCCATATCCTCTCTGCAGCTTCAGGTTTGGAAGCAAACCAAGCTAAAAGCATTGTTATTTTGGGGGTGGCTGGTGATATTCAAGCCAGTATTTTGAGTGAGTATGGGATGGTGAAGGGGATCTACCTTTCAAGTACCTGGGGGTGTCATTATCTACAAAGGAACTCAACATCCTTCGGTGTCAGCCATTAATAAACAATATCCTTGCTCGAGTAGAGTGTTGGTCAGCTAAATTCTTGTCTTATGCAGGAAAGATTAAGCTCATTAAGTATGTTCTGTTTAGTATTAAGACTTAATGGAGCCAAGTCTTTCTACTTCCCCAAAAAGTGATCAAGGTGATTCAAATGGCTTGTAGGTGTTTTTTGTGGTCAGGAAAAATAGGTCTAACTAAACGAACTTTGATAGCTTGGGATCATATCTGTCTCCCAAAAGAAGCGGGAGGATGGAAGCTTATAAGGTTGCATGAATGGAACAAAGCAGTAATTGGGAAGCTTTTCTGGTACATTACTCACAAGGACAAGTTGTGGGTTAAATGGATCCATGGATATTATATGAAAAGGCAGAATATGAGTACGATGGCTATCCCAAGTCAAGCCAGTTGGGTGATGAAGATCTTTTGTGCAAGAAAGTATTTTAAAGTAAATATTGAAAGTGCAAGATTGCTTGATAAACCTTTTTATTCCGTCAGGAAAGCTTTATATTGAGCTGAAGGGACCAGCTCAAAAGGTTGTTTGGCATAAAATGATTACTCAAAACCGGGCTGCTCCAAAGTGTATTTTTATAACATGGCTGGCGCTATGGGGAAGGTTAGCTACTGTGGATAACCTTGCAAAGTTTGGGCAGATTTATGATCAAAGATGTGGATTGTGCCAAGAGGAAGATGAGTCAATTTCACACCTTTTCTTCATATGTATATTCGCAGCTCAGGTATGGAGTAAACTAAACAGTTGGTGTGGGATGTGTTGTTGCCCGAAATATTTATCCGAAGATGAAATACTGCTGGAATGGACGGACAACAAACAAGGTTGCGGGAGCACTTTCCGTGAGGGTGTGAATAACACAAGATTTGCAGGGTTTGTTAGGCCCGAGCTTGAATGCTCTCGCGAGATGTTATTAATACAAATATTCGTGGATACAAGTATTAATGCAAAGGAATGCAATTACAATGAGTGTAAAAAATCCTATTTATCTAGCTCTTGAGCGAAGCCTTGGTGTTCTTCGTCCCTGCCGATCGTCTTCTGTATAAGAGAGGCCGAGAGAAGAAAGAACCGAGAGATAGCTGTTGCCAAGAGTAGGAGAAAGCCAAGTGGTGAGTATTGCTTGTTGGGAAGCCGTGAGAATCAGAAGGAGCGTCCAAGTGCAGAAAGCCTTCTATTTATAGGTGCTGAAATGCCTTGTTTCCTGGCGGGCGATCGCCTTTCCTCCAATATAATAATGGGGCGATCGTCTTTAAGTCACATGGGTTGTCTGCCTAAAGTCCAAGGCAGCTGCTGGCAGCAAGCTGTGCGGTCCAATGAGGAGCCAGCACGCGTCCGGAGTTGCTGTCACAGGCGGTCTCACGGACACCTTTCGGCGGGCCTGTCGGCTGGTGGACGGGTGCTGACAGGCTGTGGCCAACGATCCGTGAAATGCAGATCTTGTCTCGGCACTGCACGTGGGTTCTATCGTGGACTTCGGCCTTTGCCGATTGGATGACCATCGGCTTCGAGCGGCATGATGCGATCGTCATTGGTCGGTCACCAGGGGTCGGCATCGATCGGTCACCAAGGGTCGATCGCCAAGTGTCGAGAGATGATCGTCTGCTAGTCGGTCACCAGGAATCGATCGCCAAGTATCAAGAGACGATCGTCTTAGATGTCGATCGCTCGGCCCCGGGACTTGTCCTGGGACCTTCGGTCGGCCGATCTATCTTGGCTGCCAGGCTAAGGCTAGGTCGCCTGGTCGCTGGTCGACAGTTCTGTCTCGGCTGCTCGGCTTATGATTAGGTCGCCCGATCTCTGAGGCGATCGCCGGTCGGAGAGTATAATTCTCGACACAACAATTGCCCCCCAGCTTGCTCCGATGATGAAGACATGGGGCGAGGTGGTTCTTGTTGGCGATCGTGTAAGATGAGGACGGGCGATCTGTTGAGCTGACTTTGGATTCGGACTTGGGCGACCTGGTCGATTGGCTAGCTATCTTTCGGTCTTGTACCTGCGAAAAACAACATTGGCCTATCCCCCTCAGAAACTTGATGGTTTCGTCGTTTGAGGAATCGTGCACAGTAGCGGAGTTCGATGGACCGACTCCATGACCGTGTCTTGTGCGCGAACGACATTGAGCGTCTCGTGACTCATTTTATTGTGAGGGTCCTCTGTTAGGCTGCGACTCGCCTCGTATTTAAACGAAGGGCGTGCGGTCTTGGTCTAGAGGAGTCCTTGCGCGGGGCGTCGTCGGATTAATCAACTCCACTTCCGCGGCTTGTTAGCTCTGCTTCCACCTCGGCCCGCCATGTAGATGGCGAACCTCGACGGTGTACGTTGAGACGGAGGTAGTGACGCGTCGCATTGTCCGGGTTCGCCATGTTAGATGATGAACCTTTGAGGGCGGGCGATCGTGTCCACTGATTAGTTTTGGAGGGCCCTCAGACTACGCCGGCCTCGTATTTAAACGAAGGGCGGGCGATCTTGGCCGAAAGGGACCTTGCATGGCCGAAGCAGCCGGTTCCATCGACTACCAGGACCATGGCTGTATGTTGTGCGGTGGAGGCGATCTCGTGCCTTAGTCCATCATGTTAGATGGTGAACTGTCGATGGCGAACGAGTCCTCCGGTTTTGGTGATGTTGCTTGATAATGGCGATCGGGCTGGAAGACTGGCGATCGTCATTCGGGCGCCGATCGCGCTGCTCACAGGCTAAGAAAAAACCTTTGCCTGGCCAGAAAGTATGCGGCCTTAGCTCGGAAGATCGCGTAGGTTGCTTCGTAAGATGCCTGAACATAGGCGAAAGACCATGGAATCCTCCTAGGACCGCGTAGAGGGCGATCTCATCGCTTACGGGCTCGCCGTTGAGGATGATCTCGTCTACCCGGTCGATGCAGTCCGAGTCGAACTCTTCTTCCCCTTGCTCGATTCGCATCATGCGATGGGGACCTTCTGGCTGAGCGACCCTGGTGGCGAAGTACTCTGTGAAGACGTTCGCCAGTTGGTTAAAGGAGCCGATGGACCGAGGCGGCAATGAGGCGTACCACCTGTTGGCGAGGTCGTCCAGCGTCAGAGGGAACATTCCGCACCTGGTCGCGTCAGATGCCCCACACCCGGTCATGTAGATGTTGAACTTGTTCAGGTGTGTTTCGGGGTCCGATCTCCCCTCATACAGAGGTGTTTGAGGAGGAGCGATCTTGTGCTGCACGGGGGCGAGCTCGATGTGGACTGCGAGCGGCTCGCTCGGGTCGGCGATCTTGCTCTTGGCGCCTGCCCCGGATTCCAGGAGCGCCATCATGTCGTCGAGCTAGCGTTGCATCGCGGCCATCGCCGTGGCTCGGTCGCTCGTGGATCGGCTTTGGGAGCGAGAGCCGAGGCGATCGTGTACCGATCTCCTGACTCCGCTGCTGCCGACCTCGGCTATTAGGCTAGGGGGAGCCAGACGGCTGGGCTGCCTTCTGGGAGTCGGATAGGCCGAGCTCCTGTGACGGACTCGAACTCCGTCGTCTCGTGGCTGGGGCCGGACTGCCCCGGTCGCCAAGACGAGTCACTGCCGAGGCGATCGAACACAGAGGTGCCCCGGCTGGCGAGCGCCTCTCCCTGCGAACGGGAGCCTCCTGACGATCGCTCGGTCAGCAACGCCTTGAACTTCCGTTTGGTCTTCCGGCGGATGGCCGAGGGGGTGATAGCGGGAGGCGCGTCGAGAGCACTCCGTCGCTCCTGTAGGACGGCCATGGCCTCCTCGATCTGTTTTGCGGTTCGAAACTGATCGAGTGAGAGACTTGGGCCGCCCCTCAGGGGCGGGATCGAGCGTCTCGGACCGCGGCGGCTACCCTCCGCCATCGGCTGAGGCTCGGACTGAGACGGAAAGAGTCGTTTGGCGGGCTGGCCGGCGGCTTTCTTCAACGCGGAGGCGGAAGACATAATTCTGAAAGCTTTCTCTGAAGAACAGTGAGTGTTTCTTCAGGTATATGCCCCGGAGAACAGTGAGTGTTCTTCGAGACGGTAGGAATAAAAATGAGGGTTAGATGACCTCCTTCTAGCGCCAATTGTTGTTGCCCGGAATATTTATCCGAAGATGAAATACTGCTGGAATGGACGGACAACAAACAAGGTTGCGAGAGCACTTTCCGTGGGGGTGTGAATAACACAAGATTTGCCGGGTTTGTTAGGCCCGGGCTTGAATGCTCTCACGAGATGTTATTAATACAAATATTCGTGGATACAAGTATTAATGCAAAGGAATGCAATTACAATGAGTGTAAAAGATCCTATTTATCTAGCTCTTGAGCGAAGCCTTGGTGTTCTTCGTCCCTGCAGATCGTCTTCTGCATGAGAGAGGCCGAGAGAAGAAAAAACCGAGAGATAGCTGTTGCCAAGAGTAGGAGAAAGCCAAGTGGTGAGTATTGCTTGTTGGGAAGCCGTGAGAATCAGAAGGAGCGTCCAAGTGCAGGAAGTCTTCTATTTATAGGTGCTGAAATGCCTTGTTTCCTGGCGGGCGATCGCCTTTCCTCCAATATAATAATGGGGCGATCGTCTTTTGGGCTGTCTGCCTAAAGTCCAAGACAGCTGCTGGCAGCCAGCTGTGCGGTCCAATGAGGAGCCAGCACGCGTCCGGAGTTGCTGTCACAGGCGGTCCCACGGACACCTTTCGGCAGGCAGGATGCTGACAGGCTGTGATCAACGATCCGTGAAATGCGGATCTTGTCTCGGCACTGCACGTGGGTTCTATCCTGGACTTCGGCCTTTGCCGATTGGATGACCATCGGCTTCGAGCGGCATGAGGTGATCGTCATTGGTCGGTCACCAGGGGTCGGCATCGGTCGGTCACCAAGGGTCGATCGCCAAGTGTCGAGAGATGATCGTCTGCTAGTCGGTCACCAGGAGTCGATCGCCAAGTACCGAGAGACGATCGTCTTAGATGTCGATCGCTCGGCACCGGGACTTGTCCTGGGACCTTCGGTCGGCCGATCTATCTTTGCTGCCAGGCTAAGGCTAGGTCGCCTGTCGACGTTCTGTCTCGGCTGCTCGGCTTATGATTAGGTCGCCCGATCTCTGAGGCGATCGTCGGTCGGAGAGTATAATTCTCGACACAACAGGATGACTTGTAGCAGAAGGAACTGGGAAGAAGAGAGTGTTCATGAAGTCTCAATGTGGATCTAAAACAGAGAAACAGCTGATGTATAGAGTTGTTTTAGCCACAGCTGATGAGATTGCTGCAAAATTAGTGAGTAGAGCCAGCTGGTTTGAGGGTTTTGTAAAGCTGCTGTTTTGCCATGCACTGGATAAATAGAACTTCTTTATTTACCAAAAAAAAAATTAATCATGAGTTAAATAAGAAACACGATAGTGAGCAGTTCTAAAATCCCAAGCTAACAAGAGCATGCATTGCTATTACACTTGCATATAATTTGCAGCTCAAATATCACACAAGAAAATAATAATAATGTTTACATGCATCACAATCATCAACACAATGTTCTACCTCGGAGGAGAGAGGGGGGGAGAAAAAAGAAAAGGGCTCTGTATCAGTTCCATGTGACGAGCCATCCTACTTCCTGCGCCACACCAACGTCAATATAAAAAAAATGATTATAAACTTATACGTTATGCACAACTTCAACCAGAATATCCCAATGAAATCACTTTCAGTTATGGTACCAAGGATTTGATGTATAACAGGACTAAAAAACTTCAACTGACCTTCCACTCTTCTTTGATGGGACAATTAATCCTCTTTTCTCCAGGCTATTAAATCGCTCTCTCACAAGGGTGCAACAGCCCTATTTCCCACGAAAATTACAGACGTCGGCACAAAATGTTAAGTTAGTCATAGTCACAAACTTATAACATGCCGCTGACTCTCAAGTTCTAAGTTAATAAAGATTAAACTACAAACCTTCAACTGCCTAAGTGAACCTGTTTTTTCTTCAGATAAGAGGACTTGGAGAGGAGCAGGAACAAATCTGAAACAGATAAGACGAGTGTACTTCAACTCTCATGTCAAGATATCAACACTTTTACAACAGACGAAACAACATTATCTTTTCTTCTTCTTCTTCTACAAAAAAAAAAAAAACACCGTTTTACTGAAGGAATTAAAGACAATGCTGAATAATTTTACATGGAATATTTATAAAGAAAGTTTATGCTGCAAATAAGTCATACATGTAAAATAAGAGATAATTAACTTAACCCATACATGCATTCAAGTTTATATTTAAATATCCAAAAAAAAAAATCCATTTGTAGTTAAACATGCTTCCAGATTCAATAAGTAATGTTAAGGCATGTTTAGAAGATAGAGAGAAACTGGAAAAATATAACGTCTCAAAGGAGCAACATACTTGTACTTTCCTAAGCGAGGAGGAAGCACTTTCAGCCTTTCTTGTTTAGCAACAGTCCGCCGCAGGTGTCTCTTAACTTTTTCTTCATCCTCGTTTCTTATTTCTTGCATTATATCAGGTATACTACTTGCAGAAGAACACATTTTGTGCATTTTGGAGTAAGTACTCAATAACTTCGAAACTATAGGTCTGCCATACATAGCCGATTTTCAGTACCTGTCTATGTCTTTTGAGAGTTCCTCCATTTTCTTGGCTTCCTCTTCAGACTTTAATTGTTCCTTCCGCCTAGCCCTCCGATTCAACTCAACTCTTGTTACCTTTTTGGTTTTCCGAGGCCTGTAGAATTTCAAATTCAAATTAAAAAACTTCATCAGATTTCATTCATATATTCAGTATGGACATAAAATATGTAAAATATATTATGATTATTAAGATTGACCAACTGGTTTCGTTAGGTCAGTAAAATTCAGAGACTTCTACAACTATTTATGGACTAGATATGATTGGCAGCCAATAAATATCAAGTGTCATGTACAAATTAACATTATCCCCAGTACCAACACAAGCAAATACCCAATCCAGATACTAAATTCCCAAACCTATATTACTGGAAAGCAATATTACATGATCGGTAATTATTTTTATAGAAAATGAAAAGAGAAATCAAAGGGATGTTTGAAAGGATATCAAAATTAAAGGGGCTGAATGAATCAGACCTCTTCTCTGCATATTCATCACCATTTTCAGTCAGGTTTTCATTTTGGTCAACATCATCACTTCCATCCGCGTCAAGAAAATATTTCTGATACAAAACCAAATGTAAGGGAAAACTGAATGCGCATCTCATAGAAAATAAATAAAAGCACATGGATATCACTTCATGTGAAGTGACTTCGTTAATAATAACTAGAGGACTAGATGCTAACATCTTCTTCATCAACAACTTCTCCAAGAACAATTAAAGGGACAGGCTCAGGCCCCAATTCATTTTGATAAATCTTCTGCATTTCATCTGCAACAGCTCGAGCTAATGCATCCTACACATAACACCAAGTGGATAAGGTTCTATCCATTTAATTAGGCATGGCAACACGCAATACAGGAAAACCAGATATATAATTATTAAAGGGAAAGAAAAAAAAAAGGAAAAACCTGATGGCTATCAGGTTCGGGGTTGAATGAGCAACCAGGGGGGTCGACCTCAACAGCAGGTATAACACAAGACTTGGGTTTCTGTCATTAACAACTGTTAGTTAACAATAGAGGCTGCAAAAAGTCATGTCCAATTAAACTTAATTGATGAATATTAACATAGGAAGGTCCTTCTGCATATAATCCAACAAACTAACATGCTATGCCGCACGCACATGTGAAAAATATTATTATTCTAATGAGAGTTCCTTGAAAGTTACAGGAATAAGAATATCAGCTGGCATAGAATCTAAATTCAACTACACACAAGTGCCAAAAGTGTAAGGGATATAACATTTACCTTTTTCATTTTGGCATTGTTTCCTGCACGAGTAAAATTATGATCTCCATTAGAAAAAGACAAACGGCAATCGAAACAACCATGAATAAGCACACATGTAAAGCAGAATACCCTTCGCTTCCCATAAATCAACCATGTCCGAATCATGTTCAGTCTCGTGCTGCAATGATTGGAAAAAGAAATACTTAAACTAAAAGAAAAAACAATCACTATCTTTTTGGATAATCACTCTGAAGTATATGCAGAGATCAGTTCTAACATTTAGATCTGCAGCATCTTTATCTTTGGCTGCTTGAACTGCTTTAACAGTTTTCTTGGAATTCTTCTTCTTCTGTATAGAGGACGGAACTGGTTGAACAAAAGGGTTTCTCTGCAACAGACTATCACATCGCAGTACTTTTTCTCTGCTCTTCTCAATCTTTCGCTTGACAGAAAGATCTGCCAATATAAGAAGAAAACATATGAATCTCCATTTCATTTGCATTCCAATCTTTCATGGAACTCAAAGAAAAAAAAATCATGTAATCAGTTTTTCTTCTACAAAAAATTAGACAAAAATCCCAAGGAAAAAAAATACAAAACTTCATCAATATATCTTTAGAAAAACAATTACACAATTTTCAGGTGAGAAAAATCAGCTCAAATTCGTTTTGTCAGTTCATAACTTCCAAATATCGTTACTACAGTCCCTTAAGAATTGTGGCCACAAGTAGAATCTTCTACAACAACAGCATCTAAGCCTTAGTCCCAAAATAATTTGGGGTCGGCTAATATGAATCAAACTTTGAAACCGTCAATAATCGTTACATAAATAACATAAAAGGAAAAAAGAGGGAAAAAAGTAGAAAAAAAAGCAAATAAAAAAGAGAATGAATGTTAAATAAAAGAAAATAAAAGAAAAAAATGAAAAATCCTGAAAAAGAAATTAAAAGATAACATGGAATAAAAAAAATAGGAATAAAAATGCAGATTAAAAAGAATTAGATTCTATCCACCATCCGTATTCTTTTCCGCCACATTTGCCTCTCCATCGCCATACTTTCTCCAATTCCAAGAAACCGCATATCATTTTCAATCATCTTTATCCAAGTTTTCTTGGTATTCCTCTACCTTTCACAACATTACTTGTTCCCTAACTTTCTAGCCTCCTCACTGGGGCATCAACAGGTTTCTTCTCACATGACCAAATCATCGTAATCGATTCTCCATTATCTTGTCTTCTATAGACGCAACTCTTACCTTCTCTCTAATCACCTCATTTCTGAGCCGATCATTTTGTGTATGACCACACATCCATCCTAGCATACGCATCTCTACCACATTCATCTTTTGAACGTGACACTGTTTTACAGCCCAACACTCGGTGCCATATAACAGCGCAGGCCTAATTGCTGTGCGGTAAAATTTACCCTTTAATCTATGAGGCATGTCAGAATCACATAAAACCCCTGTGACTCTCTTCCGCTTCAACCACCCTGCCTTTATTCTGTGAGCCACATCGCCATCTAGCTCTCCATCCTTTTAGATAATAGATTCAAGATACAAGTAGAATCTTCTAATGCTCATAAATTCAAACCCTTCTATTACCTCTAAATATAGAACAAGGGACGAACTAAAACAGCAAGAAACACAATACATGGAAAATTTTGATCCCACCTACCTAAGAGCCAAGAAAACAAAAAATCACCACATATTAACAAACCCTATGTTGGTATATCTCACAGATATGATCTTCATTTGAAGTACTAACACGTCATCAATATAATATTTTCTCAGCTTCACGATAAGATCAATATCAATAGAGCTGTTTATAGGCTTCCGTTTCATCTGTAAATATCAACGCCTGGAAGTTTCAGAAAAAGAGTTTTTGTGTACCTCTGGTTTTATCAACGAAGAAAATAGAATCACTTGGGGCGTCAGCCAAAGAACCGCCTGAAAGCGCGTCTTTTGTGGACTTCTCAAAATAATTTTCGAAGTCTTCAGTGCTTATGTTAGCCCTCCAGGCCTTCTTTCCTTTCCTTGAGCTCTTTGCTTTCTTCCCCATCTGTCGCTCGTTGCTTTCCGTCCTCTCTCTCTCTCTCTCGCTCTCTCTCCCCCTCTCTATGTCAACTCTTCCACGGTCGTGAGAACAGAGGGTGGTGGTGCTTTCCAAATTCCCCAGATTCTAAACCCTAAAGTGCTAAATGTCAATCGCCCATCACTTTGGGTATGGCCTGCGTCCGTTTGGGCTTAAAAGCTTAGTAGCCCAGTGCTTTAATACCTAAATGAGAACTTTACATTTATACAATATATACAAATTATTTATAAAAATCAAATAATGTTATAAATATAAAAATAAAATGAACAGCTTTATTGACCAAGTTCGTCAATAATGACTACATCTGAGGGCATACCAATTCAGGAGAGTATTCACTATAATTTGTGTGTTTCTGAGTACAAGAATACAATCAAAAGAGATATATTTATACTAATAAATAGGGATGTAACCCTAAAAGCCCACTAGGCATCTTAGCTCATTAAGTATCTTATCCTGCAAGTAATGTCCATAAAATAATATATTTACAACACTCCCTCTTGGACATTACGCTTTAATGTTCATGCTGAACGAAAACCTCGATAGAAAAATCTAGAGGGATAAACTTAGTCAAAGTAAAAAGGAGTACCATCATTGATCTTCAGGATTCAATCTACAAGATTCTTTCGATGTTGACACTCCCCCCGAAGACAATAGTCTTCCAGGTATATGAATTTTAATACCATGAACACATTTTTCGAATGTAAAAAGCGATTTAGTAAACAAATCTATGAGATTGTCACTAGGACATGCCTTTTGCATGATAATATTACGAC
The DNA here is from genome assembly GCA_033398695.1 of Orobanche coerulescens. Taxonomy (NCBI): domain Eukaryota; kingdom Viridiplantae; phylum Streptophyta; class Magnoliopsida; order Lamiales; family Orobanchaceae; genus Orobanche; species Orobanche coerulescens. The sequence continues at coordinate 127,177,208 of CM065811.1, read as the reverse complement.
TCTTCTGGAGTCATTGCTTAGTGAGATAAGTCAATCAATGCCAATTTTGAAATGCATTTCAATGCACTTTCCAAGGATGTAAAGAAATGTGGATAAAAAGAACATCTCTATTACAATTTTATCATTGTAGATCTTCGAGTCGGTGCATACCGACCTTGTGTACCAAGTTTCTGAATATTGTTGTTCTTCATCTTTGAGATGTTCATGCCTCGTTAAAAACCTCTCCGGAAGAACCCTTGTGGGAAAAAGTTCGATAGAGGAAAAGAGTGCACGATATATACTTATAAATATGTGTTGCATTAGTTGTCTCGTAAAAAACTTTCACTAAGAAAAATCCATCGTTAAAAAACTTAGTAAGGAAAAGAGTACAACCATTCTTACTCCCCCTGAAGATAACCATCTTTAGATCATTTAATACTATAAATCTATATTCCATGTATAGATTATGAGGAGAAATATGCAAATTTAACACTAGCACAATTTTGTGTCATAGTTCTCCAGGAACTCGTTTATGCAACACAATTTATACTATTGTCATAGAGAACAATCTATGGTATATCACATATCACAATACCAGTTTTGGATCTTATATAATCGATGAGACAATCAATATTCCAGTGACCACCAAAGCCAATCTCAATTTATTTTGAATAGACTAATTATTATCTTTTAAGATAATGTATGATATGCTCAATATCATTTCAATGCCTTCATCATGAGAACATTAATTCTTGCTAGCAAGTTAACTTTGAATGTAATATTAGGCCTGATAGAGCATAATGCTCTTAAACTGTAATACCCGGTTGTATTTCATTCATTTTCATTCAGTAATTATCAGTCTGTAATTGTCACTCAGTAATTTTCACTCATTATTAATCACTCGTCATTCATGATTCAGTCATTTGCGCTCACTGTTGGCATGTTGTAACCGTGATCGTCATTTTCATCTCCGTTTATAGATCGAGACGGGAGTATTATCATTTTCACCGTGTTTGGTAGTCTTGTACTGGGAGTATCATCTTTGGACTTGTTCACTTTCACATTCGTATGATATGTCGGATCATTCATCAGTCGTAGCGAGGAATCGGAGTTATCGGATTTTTCACCTTGTCCAGCATTGAGTTACGGCCGTAAGGATTGTAGGTTACGGCCGTAACAAGGGTTCATTGTTTTCAGGCCATTTTGGACGAATGGGACTTACGGCCGTAAGGTCTTGTAATACGGCCGTAAGTTGAGCAGGTACGGCCGTAAGGCTTGGCCGGTTACGGCCGTACGTGTCCAGCAGGCTGCCCAGGCATTTTTAGCCGAAGGCGAGTTACAACCGTAAGTGGTATTCGTAAATTTCAGGATTTGTCGGGCAAGGGGGACTTACGGCCGTAAGGGTTGCGGCATAAGACCGTAAGACGAGGAAGGTACGGCCGTAAGGCTTGGCCGGATACGGCCGTACGCTACAGGCAGGGTGCCTGGTCATTTTCGACGAAGGGGGCTTACGCCCGTAAGTTTGGCCGGATACGGCCGTATCATCCGAGTTACGCCCGTAAGGTGTGCGAATGCAGCCGTAAGGATGTCGGCAGATGTTTTTGATGAAGGCGAGTTACGCCGTAACTCGAGCAAGCGATTCTGGCCGTAAGTGCAGCAGCGAGCTTTTGGACGAAGCCGAGTTACGGCCGTACGAGTTGGCCGGTTACGGCCGTAAGGCTATTGACCTGGGATGTTACGGCCGTATGAAGGCCGAGTTACGGCCGTAACTTTCGGCAGTACTTAAGGACCCGGCCGGGACTTTTTCTTCATTTTCACCCTTTTCTTCACTTTGTTCCGAGAGAGAGACTTGAGGGAGGGATTTTTCCATCATCAATCATTTGAGTGTGTAATTTTCATCATCTTCATTCATTCGGGAAGCTTGGATACTCGATTTAACGCGTGTTCATCGGATCGAAGTGGTTGGATCTTCAAGAGGTAAATTCTTCAACATCTTGGATTTCGATTTTGTGTTGAGATATGATGTTTTGGACGTGATAATCATGTTATATGAAGGGATATGCATATGATTATGAGTTTGTATATAGATTCATTGGATTATTGAGGGATTATTCAAGAACACTTTGAATATCGAGTTGGATTTGGGGATTTTCGATTAATTGTTGTTATAATCACGTATTTGGATATTCATAAAGGATTATTGATCGTATTGAAGATGTTTTGTCGGTTTGAAATACTTCTTGGGGGTCTGATGTTGGTATTATTGAGGTTTGGTTGTAATCAATCGAAGTTGGCCACAAAGTGTTCGATATAATGCCCCAATGAACTTGGTTTAATCGTATCGACGTTTTGAGTTCGTTATATTCGTGTTTGATTCGTATATTGAACGGATTGTTGGTAATTGTATTGATTCAAGGTTGTTCGAGCGACCGACACTTCATTTAGGACATTTGTTCGTGGAAGGACATTCTTCATCGGTATTGTGTAAGTTAATTCTTACTCGGTTAAAAGGATTTCATTCCTTTTGTTGTTGATCATTCATAATCATAACTCATTCATCATTGTATTAATCATTTTGAGACTTGTAAGTGTCGAAGAGTCACTTCATTAATGAGGAACGGCGGTTCCAATCATTTCATTGAAACTATCAATCACTTCATTATTACTTTCATCTCGGTGAGTCATTCTTGACTTTGTCAGATTATTATTATTCATTGATATTCATTGTGGTCATTCTCGTTTCATATGACCTTCTGGGTTCATATTGCGTGGCCAGGTGCGGATGTGTGGAATTTTTAGTCGGGCACGTGATGGCCATGTATTGGGAGTGATACATTGGGCTGTGCACACGGTAAAGATTAACTCCGTGAGACTAATTAGGTACAAGGACGGGTGTGTCCGGTCATCCGACTTGTACACTTGCACGGAACACTATGGGCATACTATGATACTCCTCTTCAGCGTAATTCATAACTAAGGATATTTCATAACTTCAGTTAAATCATGATTGTGTATTTTCAACCCTTGAGGATTGTTGTTCTGTGTAACTGACCTTGTTTGGGGAATTTTGTTTTCAGGTCACGGCAAGGCAAAGGCACGGGAAGAGCATGCTGACGGCGAGGAGTCCTAGTGATACTAGTAGGGGGGCCCAGTCATTCCGTGTATTTCAGTCATTTCAGTCGTTCCAGTCATTTCAGAAATTCTTATTTCTCTTCAGTTGTATTTCCGCTGCAAATTCCGTATGAGATGTTATGTATTCAGGGTGGTGTATTTTATCTCCATATAAAATATACTAGTATTCTGTTTTGTCCTGGTGTAATGCACTTAAGCTCCTCATCGGAGTATTCGGTAATATGATGTGGTTCGGTACTACAATTATATTATTTAATTCATCAGTTTTCATTCGCCTGGTGGGTCCCAGTCGGGGGTCCACAGCACTATAATATCCGCCTAGTTTGGGGTGTTACAGAGTTGGTATCGGAGCGTGGTTTGAATACTACCTTCCGAGTCATGTCTCATTTGAAATCATCGTCATTGGACTAGTATCATTGGACTTTCGCGTCACGTGTGACCTGTGCAGATGCCGAGCCAATCAGACTGAAAGAATAGTAAGATTTCTAACGCCATGGTATAATTTCTGGCAATAAGAATCATTCATTCATAATTCATCAGTTAACAATCCTCAATCATCATTCATTTGACCAGGACGGTCATGTTAGCTCGTTAATCACTCAATTCATTTCATTACTCAGTTGTTGATCAGGAAGATCATATCATTAATCTTGTTAACTTCTTCAAGATAATCATTTCAATGATTTCATCAAATAATCATGTCACCTCAGTTGATCATTCATGTAATCACTGCGTTAGAGCGTATGCTCGTTTTCATCATCTCATGTCATAACCATAACGTGATATTTATACAGAAAATATAATCATCATGTGACTTTCCTACTTCAGTATGGAGAGAGCAAGAAGAGGACGAGGAGGACGAGGCCGTGGTGTGGGCCGAATCCCGAGAGATCGTGTGAATACACGTGCGAACGCGAGAAATAATGCTAATTCTTCGACGGCGGCCAGCACTCATTCACCCGGACGTGATCATTCACTATCGGGAGTCGTGCAGGACACGGCTCGATCGAGGGTGTCTGGGTTGACCCACTCGCTTTTATGCAGGGCATGATGGCCCAAATGACCCAGATGGCACAACTGATGGAGACGATGCATAACTCAGTCAATCAAAATCAACAGGCTCCTCCGCCGCCACCTCAGAGGCAAGAGAGGAATGTGAGCAGTATCATCGGCGACATCTCTCGCCAAAGGCCACCTACTTTTGAAGGCTCATCTGAGCCGGCGGATATTGTTCATTGGCTCGAACACTTCGAGAAGTTATTTGCGATGGTAGAGTGTCCCGAAGGACACAAAGTTTCAGTTGCGGCTTACTATCTAGGTAAGAGCGCTCATTCTTGGTGGTTATCGTTGAAGCCCACCGAAGGATCGTGTACTTGGGATCAGTTCAAGACTCTCATGATGGAGAGGTATTATCCGGCCCCACTCAGAGAGGCCAAGCTGTCAGAATTACTCACTCCCGACCCCTCATCAGACGAGAATGTTCTCGCCATTGCCGAGAAATTTCAGGAACTTCTTCCGTTCGCCTCATCTATCATTCATTCCGATGCGGATAAGATTAAGTATTTCAGCAAGAGGCTGAAACCACGTATGAGATTACAGTTGCTTAATCATAATTGCACCACGTTGGCCGAATTCATTGAGAAAGCTCTTACCTATGAGCTATCGCTAAAGAGATTGCTAAGCGGCAACCTTCGTCGCTAGCAAGAAATCGAAGAATCGTAATCGGTCGAAGGCGGTCGACAACCTTCAAGAAACCTCGTGCGGGCTCGCTTTTACGAGCGACCTCTGTGACGTCTAAACCCGCGGAATCTCATTCTCGAGTGGCGATTCGCCATCACTGCTTTAACGTGGGGATCTTGGTCATGTCGGCACCAAGTGTCCGAGACGATCATCACGTGTCATAATCATGGAATTGTTGGGCATAAGGCCCGTTTTGCCGTAGGGACTCCAAACCTACTCGGACATCATCTCGGGCCCCTAAGCGATCCGTTGAGAATCGAGCCACTTAATCGGCGTCGTTTAAAACGGCAGGGAGCGACTAAAGGTGGAGCCTATAGCCGCCAGACGGAGCGTCTCTGCCGGGACTAGCAAGCCCCGGATTTATGAGATGAAGAAGACCGATGATCCAGAGGCCCGAATGATCTCAGGTACACTCGATATTCTATCTCAACCTGTGTGTACCCTTTTTGATACTGGTGCATCGCATTCATTCATTTCCGAGTCATGTTTGAGTAGACTACGTCTGGGTAGTGCTACTAGTTGTGAGCCTTATGTCATTGGTCTACCTGATGGTAGACGAATTATCGGTAATCGTGAGATTCAGAATTGTCCGATTCAGCTTCAAGGTCATGTATGGCCAGCGGACCTAATCGTAGTAGATTTGTCGAGAGACGACGTCATCTTGGGTATTGATTGGATGGATCGTCATGATGCCATCATTAGTGTCCGTAAGCGTATGGTCACTATCATTTCAGACGATGGGGTCGAATGTGTGTTTCAGGGAGGTAATCCTAGCTGTTCTGGAAGAGTTATTAATTTGATGAAAGCAGTGAGATTACTCAGTCAGGGATGTGTTGGTTATTGGTGCTATATGACCAAAACCGAGAAATCATCAGTAATGTTGACGGATATTCCGGTAGCGAGGGATTATGCCGATGTTTTTCCAGACGAGTTACCTGGTTTGCCTCCACAGAGAGATATGGAATTCACGATTGAGTTGGAGCCCGGTACGTCCCTGATATCGAAGGCACCATACCGGATGGCCCCGACCGAAATGCAGGAGTTGAAGAATCAACTTGAGGAATTGTTCGAGAAAGGTTATATCCGACCGAGTGCATCCCCGTGGGGAGCACCAGTGCTATTTGTCAAGAAGAAGGATGGTTCGTTCCGTTTGTGTACTGATTATCGGGAATTGAATCAGGTGAAGATCAAGAATAAGTATCCGTTACCCCGTATTGATGATCTTTTGGATCAACTTCAGGGAGCTTCAGTATTTTCCAAGATCGACTTAAGATCTGGATATCATCATTTGCGGATTCGAGAGTCGGATATCGCAAGGACGGCGTTTCGAACACGCTATGGTCATTATGAGTTTGTGGTTATGCCGTTTGGACTAACTAATGCACCTGCGGTATTCATGTAGTTAATGAATCGGGTTTTCATCGACTTTTTGGACCAGTTTTTTGTTGTCTTCATCGATGACATTTTGATTTATTCTCGTAACCGAGAGGAACACGAGGTTCACCTTCATCAGGTTCTCGACGTGTTGAGACGAGAACAACTTTATGGAAAGTTTTCCAAATGCGAGTTCTGGATGTCCTGTTGCTACCCAAAATATTATCCGGAGATAGATATTGCTGGAATGGATGGGATAGCAAACAAATGCAAGAGCACTTCCGTGAGAAAGATAAATAACACAAGATTTGCCGGGGTTGTTAGTCCCGGGCTTGAATGCTCTCGCGAGATATTATTAATACCAATATTCGGGGATACAAGTACTAATGTAAGAATACAATTACAATGAGTGTAAAGATTCTTGTTATCTTAGCTAGTGAGCGTGTAGATTGCCGGAAGAACCAGATTTGATGCTCTGTGAGTTCTTGTAACAAAGGAGATGAACAGTCGCGGCGGTGAGAGATCGACCGTCTCTCACGGCGAGTATTTAGCTGGATGCTTGGGCTCCTGGGCTTATGAATCCCTTGGAATCTGTCTAGTGGAGACTTGCTGCTTCTGTCGATCTTATTATGGACTAGAAATTTATAGAGAGTATTCATGATATGTATTCCTGTGAGATAGCCGGGAGCTTGATGATATGTATGTTCTTCGGTATTTCTGTGAATGTATCGGAATGTGAGAGAATGAGTTCTGAGCGTAAGTCAGAATGAATTCGGAACCGTTGGTGGAATGAATTTCGAACCGTAGGTTGAGTGAATTGGGAACCGTAGGTTTAGTGAATTCCGAACCTTTTTCCAGTAGGAGGAGGTTCTCTATTTATAGAACATGGATGCGCCGGGCGATCGCCTTTCCTGCATTATAATAATCGGGCGATCGTCTTTTAGCACATGGGCCTGTCCCCTCAAAGTCTGCAGGGGTTGCTGGCAGTCAACTATGCGGTCCAATGGGGAGCTTACACGCGTCCTGAGTTGCTGTCACGGGTGGTCCCACTGACAACTTTCGGCGCGCATGCTGGTAGGTGAGGTAGGTGACAGGCTGTGGTCAAAGGTCTTGTCCGTCAGCAAAAGATCTTGTCTGCTAGCGAAGATCTTGTCAGCGCCTTTGGTGGATCTGCACGTGGGTGCTTTTCTGAGATCCAGTCCTTGATGACTTTGACGGGCGATCATCTCTGCTCGGGGCGCAGGTCGACCGTCCTTAGCCGGATACTAGAGTAGATCGCCAGCTGCCAAAGGGCGATCGCCTTGGGAGTCGATCGCTAGGTTCCTGATGGTGGTCTGATATCTTTGACTTGGCGAGCTAGCCATAGTTTGACTGGAGTTGACTTGGTCGCTCGGCTTTATAGTCGATCGCCTGTCGGGATGAATAAATCGTGACACAACAATTGCCCCCCAGCTCGCTCATACGTTGGAAACGTGGGGTGAGGTGGCTCTCTTGGCGATCGCTGAACTTTTGACGAGCGACTTCGTGTTTAACTGAACTGGCGATCGTCTTTGAGCTGATATACTCTGGGTTCGGACGACCTGGTTGGCCGCTGAACTACGCGGGAAAAACAATGGGTGTTGAAAAGTCTCCGCACACGTGTCGGGCTTCTATTGGAGGACGCCAACGGTCATTAATGACTCCTCGGCTGACGCGTCCTCGAAAAGACGCGTACGCGGGTCTCGAGGGGGTCAATTAGTGCGTCGTTTGAGATCCGACCCCTGAGGTTTTCCCTTATTGCTAACGGGTCCCTGCCTTCTCCTATAAAAGGGGCGCGGGGCAGCAGTTTCACTCACGTGTACTTTTTGGAGAAAGAAGGACTTGCTGCCGAATTTTCTGAAGATCTTAGTGCCGATCGTCGTTCGATTTCACTTTAGGGTAAGAAAAATCCTTTTCTCCTTTTCTGTTTCTGAGAATGGCCGGAACCTCATCATCGTGTGGAGCGGGAACTAGTTCTGCTGCCGGGACATCGACTGTCCGGGGAGAAACTTCTTCCGTATTCCACCTGGAGATGGCGGCTGAAGCTATTCGGGCCGGAATCGACCCTGCTGAAGTCGAGGCTTTGTTCAATGAGGCCGATGTTGCTAAGGAGTCGGCTGCTGAGGAGAGACGATCGCAGATCGAGAGAGATCTGGCGATCCGGGCTTACTGGGAGCAACACAGCGTTTTCGGTCGGGCCTATAGGGCTTTCGCTGAGATAATGGAGAGATTGGCCGGTCCTACTCCGAGATTCGATTTCCGGGGGTACTCGGTCGCCTATCCCTATGTGCTTCCTAAACGGTCGCAATACCGTGCCGCGCAGCGATCGTTGTGGTCGCTCGGCCAAATACGGAGCTCGACGACCAGGAGAGATCTGGCCGTCTGGAGGACAAGATTCCATGTTCCTTCAGATGTGGACATGTTCGCGCCGGCGGAGAATGAACGAGCCGACCAGCCTCCGATGGGTATGGTCGCAGTGAGTGAGGCCGTTATGGAGGCCGGGCTACGCTTCCCTCTATTCTTTGCGGTCTCCCATCTGTTGGCCGCTTGGAATGTGGCGCCACTTCAGCTGACGCCGAACGCATGGCTCCAAATTATCTGCACTCTCACCCTTTTCGGCGGTCACCGCCTGTACCGTCTCCCGTCGCCGTTGGAGATGAACCATTTGTTTAAACTGACGGCTCATAGAGGGTTGGTCGGCGGTTACCATATTCAAGGCCGATCTGGTCGGGTGATTCATGGAGTCCCGAATAAGATACGGGGCGATCAGACGAAGTGGTTCTGGGTCACCGGCAAGTGGAGAGCTTCGGCGAGCGACAATCCCACGGGCAAGCTGGAGATCCCCACTGAATTTCGGGAGAGGAATCCCGGTAAGGGTTTAGACTCTCCCTTCGTTTGGATGCGTTTTGGACTGATCTAATTTGATTTCTGTTTTGCAGGTTTTCACATTCCGGCGATCGAGGAGCTGCCTTTCGACTTTCTCGTTGTTTGGGAGCGGATAAGGAGCTTATCGGACGACGACCTTGACGCCACTCGGAGCAACAAGGAGAGTCGCTGGTTGTCGGCTCGACTATTCCGTTTCCCGAGACATCTCGCGGTGCCCGGTATGAGTTCCTGCGACCTTCACTTTCTAGGCGATCGCCTTATTTGAGGAAAGTGTCTGACTGTTGGTCGATTGTCTTTAACTGCAGAGGTTCGCTTTCCTCGCTTTTTGGAGCCTCCGACGGAGATCGCTATGTTGAACCCAGGAGTCCTAGGCCGTCTTCGCCATAAGAGGTCGACTAGGGTCCCACCCGTTGTGTTGCCTATAGTTCCGGAGGCGGAGCCTCGCGTGGAGCCGGTCGTGGTTGAGGAGGAAATTCCGGAGGAGGGGCTTCGAGCTAATCGCAAGAGGCCGAGGCCGGAAGAAACTTCGATTCCTGCCCCGGGCGATGAAGTGCCGATCGTCGCGCCCCCGATCACCACTGTTGCTCTGGAGAGTGAGCCGCCCCCTGCGGCTTTTATGCGGGAGATGGCGATCGCGGATGCAGAGACTCCTCGAGGGAAACCGTTTTTCGGTCGGGATCCCGAGAAGGCTGAGAGGTAGATAGCATTTTTGTGTTGAAAATTGCATCTGCATAGGAGTTGTATTAACTTTAGTTGTTTTGATGCAGGATCCGTCGCGCAGATCCGTCTTGTCCGCCGATGGTCGTGGATTTCCTAGCGAGCCGATCTCCTCGCCATTCCTGCGACATTCCTCCATACGTTAACAAAGTTGCTTCTGCTCTGCCGAAGGCATGGACGACTGATCTGGATGCGATCGCTCGACAGCGATTGGCGAGTTCGATGCACGCTGTTCTCGCCCTTTCTCTTCAGACGGCGACCATGGCCGTCAGTGCCGCCAGAGTTTGAGGGGCGGCCCTCCACTATTCGCCTGCAGGAGGATCTCGAGGCGGCTCGGAAAGAGAACGCCGAGTTTGCTGACAAGATCGCGGCGATGGAGAAGGACTCTCTGGAGGCGGCCAAGAGGGCGAGCCATGAGCTTGAGCTGGAGAAGAAAGAGACTGAGAAATATCGTATGGCGGTTGACCACTTTCGGGACCAGATGCAGAATGCCGTCCAGGCGCGGAACGTTGCTGAAGAGGAGGTCGATCGCCAGAAGGTGACGATCGCTCGGTTGACCAGCGAGCTGACGGAGGCGAAGGAGAAGGTTGCTGCGAGGGAGGCCGAGCTCCAGGGATCGTGACAGGCGATGGCCGAGCTGAAAGGGGAGGTTGAGGTGACCAAGGCCGATCCCTTCCAAAACTTGGAGTATGTCAGCGAGTTCGCCTATTATTTGGCGTTCGCCGACTCGATCCGAGCGTCTAAGAAGGGAGGCTTGGAGGTCGGTCCTCTAGCTGAGAACTTCAAGTCATATGCATTGGAGCATCCTCTCCATCCGGCTTTCTCCTTGCCGATCTTGGACCTGGCGGACATCGGCGTGGATTTGAGCTGGTATCCGTCTCCGGTCAATCTTGCTCATCCCGACGCTCCGGAAGATGAGGGGACCGCGCCGAATGCTGATGGCGGGACAAAGTGGGCCTGAGGCGCTTCATTTTTGACGTTTGTAGCTTATTTCCTTGTAGTTTTGTAGTTTTCTTTTGTAGCACTTAGGCCTTCGGGCGACCGTGTACTTTTGATCTTCTCAAGCAATGAACTGAATGTTTGATTATCTTCGATTACTTGAATGAATGGTTATTTTTGAGTCTTTGTTTGACTTTGTACAGATGTGTGAGGAGAGATCGTTGCGAGGGTAGTTCCAAATGAATTGATAAACTCATAAAGACAACTTTTTACAACAAAGTCGATCGCTGCACTACATCTGAAAAAATGACGATCTTCGTATGTGGTTGAATAGCGACGATCGTCGTGTAGGTAGTCCGCACTCTTATTGCCCCTTATTTTTATTCACTTAGTGGAAGTAAGGGGATGAAAATAATTCCTTGAGTGAGCGGTCTTCAACTTTGTCGAATCCTCGGGGACGGTCGTCCATCTTAAGGAACCGTGCACGATCGCGGAGTTCGATGGACCGACTCCTTGATCATGTCTTGATGCGCGAAGACATTGAGTGTCTCGTGACTCACTTTATTATGAGGGTCCTCTGTTAGACTGCGCCTCGCCTCGTATTTAAACGAAGGGCGTGCGGTCTCGGTCTAGAGGAGTCCTTGCGCGGGGCAGCGTCGGATGAATCAACTCCACGTCCGCGGCTGGTTAGCTCTGCTTCCACCTCGGCCAGCCATGGAGATGGCCGACCTCGATGGTGTACGTTGAGCCGGAGGTTGTGGCACGTCGCATTGTCCGGGTTCACCATGTTAGATGATGAACCTTTGAGGGCGAGCGATCGTGTCCACTGATTTATTTTGGAGGGTCCTCAGACTACGCCGGCCTCGTATTTAAACGAAGGGCGGGCGATCTTGGCCTAAAGGGACCTTGCATGGCCTAAGCAGTCGGTTCCATCGACCACCAGGATCATGGCTGCACTCTTCCACCTTGGATCGTCATGTAGATGCCGACCTTCGACGGTGTACGCCAGCGGGGAGGCGATCTCGTGCCTTAGTCCATCATGTTAGATGGTGAACTGTAGATGGCGATCGAGTCCTCCAGTTTCTTAAATGAGGAGGGAGATCGAGGAGACTTCCGAGCTCTCCTTCTCTTGATTGAAGCATGTAGGGACGGTCGCCGAGGTTGATCCAGGGGTCGGCTCATATGAGCTTTCCAGCCTGTTTTGTGTTCGACTTGGACGATCGTCCGTAGAGATAGGTAGGGGCTTCGGCTAAACCAATAAGCTGTCCAACTTGCCCTCCTCGAACAATCTCCAGAGCTGTTTGAGGAGGTCGCGGCATTTGTTGGTGCTGTGGCCGGGACTCTTATGGTAGGCACAATATTGATTGTTGTCCAGGTGACCGTGGTCCCTTATCGCCTTTGGCTTTTTGAGCTCTTCGTGCCCCTTGATGGTATAGAAAATATGAGCCGGAGTTCTGTTGAACGTATGGAGGAGATGGGCTTCCATGTCCTCGAAAGCCTTGAGATCTCTGGGTGTCTTGGCGATCGCCTTCTTTGCTTTGGCGATCGCTATCTTCTGGGTCGGAGGTGGCGTTTCCTCGCCTAGGCGGAGGGTGAGTAGCCTTTGCCTGGCCAGAAAGTTGGCAGCTTTAGCGCGGAAGATCGAGTAAGTTGGGGGAATATCCTTGGAGAGATGTCTAAACATGGGAGAGTGACCGTGGAATCCCCCCATGACCGAATAGAGAGCGATCTCGTCACTGACGGGTTCGCCGGTGAGGATGATTTCGTCTACCCGGTCGATGTAATCTGCGTCGGTTTCGTCCTTCCCCTGCTTGATTTTTATCATGCGGTGGGGACCTTCTGGTCTGGCGACCTTGCTGGCGAAGTATGACGTGAAGTTCTTCGCCAGTTTCTTAAAAGAGGTGATTGATCGTGGTGGTAGTGAGACGTACCATCTATGGGCCAGCTCGCCCAATGTTAACGGGAAGATCCGGCACTTGGTTGCATCAGATGCCCCGCAAGAAGAAGGGCACTTCCGTGAGAAAGATAAATAACACAAGATTTGCCGGGGTTGTTAGTCCCGGGCTTTAATGCTCTCGCGAGATATTATTAATACCAATATTCGGGGATACAAGTACTAATGTAAGAATACAATTACTATGAGTGTAAAGATTCTTGTTATCTTAGCTAGTGAGCGTGTAGATTGCCGGAAGAACCAGATTTGATGCTCTGTGAGTTCTTGTAACAAAGGAGATGAACAGTCGCGGCGGTGAGAGATCGACCGTCTCTCACGGCGAGTATTTAGCTGGATGCTTGGGCTCCTGGGCTTATGAATCCCTTGGAATGCCTAGTGGAGACTTGTCGCTTCATCGATCGTCTTACGGACGAGAGATTTAGAGAGAGAAGTCACGAGATGGATTAGGTGAGATAGCCGGGAGCTTGATGATATGTATGTTCTTCGGTATTTCCGTGAATGTATCGGAATGTGAGAGAATGAGTTCTGAGCGTAAGTCAGAATGAATTCGGAACCGTTGGTGGAATGAATTTCGAACCGTAGGTTGAGTGAATTGGGAACCGTAGGTTTAGTGAATTCCGAACCTTTTTCCAGTAGGAGGAGGTTCTCTATTTATAGGACATGGATGCGCCGGGCGATCGCCTTTCCTGCATTATAATAATCGGGCGATCGTCTTTTAGCACATGGGCCTGTCCCCTCAAAGTCTGCAGGGGTTGCTGGCAGTCAACTATGCGGTCCAATGGGGAGCTTACACGCGTCCTGAGTTGCTGTCACGGGTGGTCCCACTGACAACTTTCGGCGCGCATGCTGGTAGGTGAGGTAGGTGACAGGCTGTGGTCAAAGGTCTTGTCCGTCAGCAAAATATCTTGTCTGCTAGCGAAGATCTTGTCAGCGCCTTTGGTGGATCTGCACGTGGGTGCTTTTCTGAGATCCAGTCCTTGATGACTTTGACGGGTGATCATCTCTGCTCGGGGCGCAGGTCGACCGTCCTTAGCCGGATACTAGAGTAGATCGCCAGCTGCCAAAGGGCGATCGCCTTGGGAGTCGATAGCTAGGTTCCTGATGGTGGTCTGATATCTTTGACTTGGCGAGCTAGCCATAGTTTGACTGGAGTTGACTTGGTCGCTCGGCTTTATAGTCGATCGCCTGTCGGGATGAATAAATCGTGACACAACATGTCCGAAGTGACTTTTCTCGGACATGTAATTTCATCAGATGGAGTGCGTGTTGATCATCAGAAGACGGAGGCTATCCAGGATTGGTTACCTCCGAAGAATGTTAAGGAAATCCGAAGCTTTCTCGGATTAGCCGGTTATTATCGGCGGTTTGTGGAAGGATTTTCTAAAACCGCTCAACCCTTGACGAACCTTTTGCGAAAGGATAATAAATTCACGTGGTCCGACGCGTGTCAGCGGAGTTTTGAGGAACTCAAGAGCCGGTTAATCTCAGCACCTGTACTTTCCTTGTCGTAAGGGACGGAAGGATTTGTGTTTATAGTGATGCGTCCGGGCAGGGTCTCAGAAGTGTGCTCATGCAGAATGGGAAGGTTATTGCCTATGCCTCACGGCAATTGAGACCTTACGAAGTTAATTATCCGACCCAGGACCTGGAGCTAGCAGCCGTGGTGTTCGCTTTGAAAATTTGGCGTCATTACCTTTATGGCGTCACCTGTCAGATTTTCACCGATCACAAGAGTTTAAAGTATATATTTAATCAGAAGGAGTTAAATATACGTCAGAGACGGTGGTTGGAGCTAATCAAAGATTATGATATTGAGATACTTTACCACCCGGGCAAGGTGAACGTTGTCGCCGACGCCTTGAGTCGTAAGTCCATTCAGTAACAGATGCTTGCTCGTTTAACAGTTCAGAAGGAGCTTCAACAAGAATTCCTTAGACCCGAGATCGAGGTCTGGCTTCAGCGAGTTCAGGGACAGCTTTGCGTGTTAGAGATTTCATCATCACTTGAGGAGGAAATCAGGGAGAATCAGGGTTCAGACCCAGGATTGTTGCGCATCCGTGAGGATGTGGCTCAGGGGAAAGCCCCTGGATTCGTGGTCCACGAAGATGGACTTTTGAGATTTAAGAATCGGTTGTGCGTACCGGCGAAATACGAGTTGAAAAACTCGATTTTGAGAGAAGCTCATGCTACCCCTTATTCTGTTCATCCGGGGTCTAGCAAGATGTACAAGGACTTGAAACAAAATTACTGGTGGAGTAATATGAAGCGAGAAGTCGCAGAATTTGTTTCGAAATGCTTAACATGTCAACAAGTCAAGATTGAACATCAGCGACCGGTGGGTATGCTGAAGCCTCTCCCTATTCCAGAATGGAAGTGGGAAGACATTTTTATGGATTTCATCACGAGTTTGCCGACGAGTCGTCGTGGCATGAATACGATCTGGGTGATCGTGGACCGCTTAACTAAATCAGCTCATTTTCTCGAGATTAAGGATACTTGGGGTCCCGAGAGACTCGCCTAGCTGTTCATCAAAGAGATAGTGAGACTGCACGGTACTCCTAAGAGTATCGTTTCCGATCGTGACAGACGGTTTGTGTCTCATTTTTGGAAATCAGTCCATCGTGCTATGGGAACTCAGCTTAATCTCAATACCGCTTTTCATCCTCAGTCCGACGGACAATCAGAGAGAACTATTCAGACATTAGAGGACATGTTGAGGGCATGTGTCCTCGATTGGAAAGACGATTGGGAAGCCCAACTACCATTGATCGAATTCACGTATAATAATAGTTGGCATGCTTCGATCAAGATGGCACCTTACGAGGCCTTGTACGGTCGTCGTTGTCGATCTCCTTTGTGTTCGGACGACTTATCAGAATCAATCGGTACCGAGCCCGATATGCTTATAGCCGCCCGTGAGAAGGTAGCTTTGATCAGGAGTCGTTTATTGACCGCTCAGAGTCGACAGAAATAATATGCAGATAACCGTCGTCGACCATTAGAGTTTGAGACAGGTGACCACGTGTTGGTCAAGGTATCCCCGAGTCGAGGTATCTTCCGTTTCGGAAAACGGGGAAAGTTGAGTCCAAGATTCATTGGACCGTTTGAGATTTTGGATCGAGTAGGCGAGTTAGCTTATCGATTGGCTTTACCTCCGGCGTTGAGCCGAATTCATAATGTGTTTCACGTCTCTCAGTTGCAGAAGTATGTTGCCGACCCGAGTCACATACTTCAGTTCGACGAAATCGAGATCGCGGATGATTATTCATACGAGGAGCGTCCCGTACGAATTTTAGAGCGGCGAATCAAACAGTTGAGGAACAAGATGATCCCTTTGGTTAAGATTCAGTGGTCTAGACACGGAGTCGAAGAGGCCACTTGGGAAACCGAGGAGAGTATGCGGGAGAGTTATCCCGAGTTGTTTGGCCCTTAGTTTCGAAGACAAAACTCTTTTTAAGGGGGAGAGTATGTAATACCCGGTTGTATTTCATTCATTTTCATTCAGTAATTATCAGTCTGTAATTGTCACTCAGTAATTTTCACTCATTATTAATCACTTGTCATTCATGATTCAGTCATTTGCGCTCACTGTTGGCATGTTGTAACCGTGATCGTCATTTCATCTCCGTTTATAGATCGAGACGGGAGTATTATCATTTTCACCGTGTTTGGTAGTCTTGTACTGGGAGTATCATCTTTGGACTTCTTCACTTTCACATTCGTATGATATGTCGGATCATTCATCAGTCGTAGCGAGGAATCGGAGTTATCAGATTTTTCACCTTGTCGAGCATTGAGTTACGGCCGTTACGGCCGTAACAAGGGTTCGTTGTTTTCAGGCCATTTTGGACGAATGGGACTTACGGCCGTAAGGTCTTGTAATACGGCCGTAAGTTGAGCAGGTACGGCCGTAAGGCTTGGCCGGTTACGGCCGTACGTGTCCAGCAGGCTGCCCAGGCATTTTTGGCCGAAGGCGAGTTACGGCCGTAAGAAGGGTAGGATACGGCCATAAGTGGTATTCGTAAATTTCAGGATTTGTCGGGCAAGGGGGACTTATGGCCGTAAGGGTTGCGGCATACGACCGTAAGACGAGGAAGGTACGGCCGTAAGGCTTGGCCGGATACGGCCGTACGCTACAGGCAGGGTGCCTGGTCATTTTCGACGAAGGGGGCTTACGCCCATAAGTTTGGCCGGATACGGCCGTATCATCCAAGTTACGCCCGTAAGGTGTGCGGGTACGGCCGTAAGGATGTCGGCAGATGTTTTTGACGAAGGCGAGTTACGCCCGTAACTCAGGAGCGGTTACGGCCGTAAGTCTGTCGGCAGGCTTTTGGACGAAGCCGAGTTACGGCCGTATGAGTTGGCCGGTTACGGCCGTAAGGCCGTTGACCTGGGATGTTACGGCCGTATGAAGGCCGAGTTACGGCCGTAACTTCCGGCAGTACTTAAGGACTCGGCCGGAACTTTTTCTTCATTTTCACCCTTTTCTTCACTTTGTTCCGAGAGAGAGACTTGAGGGAGGGATTTTTCCATCATCAATCATTTGAGTGTGTAATTTTCATCATCTTCATTCATTTGGGAAGCTTGGATACTCGATTTAACGCGTGTTCATCGGATCGAAGTGGTTGGATCTTCAAGAGGTAAATTCTTCAACATCTTGGATTTCGATTTTGTGTTGAGATATGATGTTTTGGACGTGATAATCATGTTATATGAAGGGATATGCATATGATTATGAGTTTATATATAGATTCATTGGATTATTGAGGGATTATTCAAGAACACTTTGAATATCGAGTTGGATTTGGGGATTTTCGATTAATTGTTGTTATAATCACGTATTTGGATATTCATAAAGGATTATTGATCGTATTGAAGATGTTTTGTTGGTTTGAAACACTTCTTGGGGGTTGATGTTGGTATTATTGAGGTTTGGTTGTAATCAATCGAAGTTGGCCACAAAGTGTTCGATATAATGCCCAATGAACTTGGTTTAATCGTATCGACGTTTTGAGTTCGTTATATTCGTGTTTGATTCGTATATTGAACGGATTGTTGGTAATTGTATTGATTCAAGGTTGTTCGAGCGACCGACACTTCATTTAGGACATTTGTTCGTGGAACATTCTTCATCGGTATTGTGTAAGTTAATTCTTACTCGGTTAAAAGGATTTCATTCCTTTTGTTGTTGATCATTCATAATCATAACTCATTCATCATTGTATTAATCATTTTGAGACTTGTAAGTATCGAAGAGTCACTTCATTAATGACTAACGGCGTTTCCAATCATTTCATTGAAACTATCAATCACTTCATTATTACTTTCATCTCGGTGAGTCATTCTTGACTTTGTCAGATTATTATTATTCATTGATATTCATTGTGGTCATTCTCATTTCATATGACCTTCTGGGTTCATATTGCGTGGCCAGGTGCGGATGTGTGGAATTTTTAGTCGGGCACGTGATGGCCATGTATTGGGAGTGATACATTGGGCTGTGCACACGGTAAAGATTAACTCCGTGAGACTAATTAGGTACAAGGACGGGTGTGTCCGGTCATCCGACTTGTACACTTGCACAGAACACTACGGGCGTACTATGATACTCCTCTTCAGCGTAATTCATAACTAAGGATATTTCATAACTTCAGTTAAATCATGATTGTGTATTTTCAACCCTTGAGGATTGTTGTTCTGTGTAACTGACCCCGTTTGGGGAATTTTGTTTTCAGGTCACGGCAAGGCAAAGGCACGGGAAGAGCATGCTGACGGCGAGGAGTCCTAGTGATACTAGTAGGGGGCCCCAGTCATTCCGTGTATTTCAGTCATTTCAGTCGTTCCAGTCATTTCAGAAATTCTTATTTCTCTTCAGTTGTATTTCCGCTGCAAATTCCATATGAGATGTTATGTATTCAGGGTGGTGTATTTTATTTCCATATAAAATATACTAGTATTCTGTTTTGTCCTGGTGTAATGCACTTAAGCTCCTCATCGGAGTATTCGGTAATATGATGTGGTTCGGTACTACAATTATATTATTTAATTCATCAGTTTTTATTCGCCTGGTGGGTCCCAGTCGGGGGTCCACGGCGCTGTAATATCCGCCTAGTTTGGGGTGTTACATAAACACTCAAATAAGGAACTGTTGGTCCTTAAATTAATCGTTATCTTTTTATGTTTAGTCTATATTCACATTATGTGAAGAGACGATTATTGGGTCTAACTGGATGTAGTTTATTCAAAATAAATCCATCTACAACCTATTCTCATGTAGGTTCACTGGTGTAAAAATAATACGCTCCATCAGGGCGATACTCAATCTTTCAAGTCGAGATTTACTTAAGTATACTTAAGCATTTCATTTTAAACTCTGCAATTGTGCACGAGTTGACTTTTTCACCAATATAAATAAAAGTCATTCAAAGCGACTTTTAAATGACATAAATATGTCATTATCACATATCCTTACTTGAGGATATATTCACACTTATTGTGTATCTATTTATCTTCATTAGAAGTTTTGAGTGTATTAGAGACTTTCATATAGTATTCACGCTTATCGACCCAACAAATTTATAGTCATAATATCTCTTACCGCCTAATATATTAAATAACGGAACGTAATGCCATAACAGAAGAATTAATTTAATGTTTATCATAAACCTTTGAGCTATTAATCTCGCATTGTGTCTCACAATTTCATTTCTCTTAATACAAACATTCATCGTGCAACTAATAGGGACAACACCTTTGACATGTGTATTACAGAGCAATGCAAGAAGCTCTACCTAAATTGTTTTTTCTATTTACCTAGTGCTTCTGGCACTGGTTTTGGATCCAGATTATTGATAATATTAATCAGTCAATTCTTGAGGTAAGAAAATATTGTCGACATTCATGATATTTTGTTTTGCATTTTCCTTCTGTGTTTACAAAATTTATGGTAATTTCAATCAATCAGTAATTTGATGGTTCCGTAGTCCCAATATTATAATCATTTGTGCACATACAAGTGTATTGGGATTCTCGTCTTCAGGACGATTCTCAGAGTGATGTGATCCATTTATTTGTATTCCGCGGATATGGATCTTTATCACCAACAAGTCTTCCTCGCTTTAGCGTAAAGAATCATCACTTTATTCATTTAGTTCACAAATAACTCTAATTCTCTTGCGGTGCATATACAACAGGTATATGAAAAATCACTCGTTTAGCAGTAATATTTCTTGAACTTTAATTTCATCTGCATGAATAGTCGATAACTTTCGACATTATTTCATATATTATTCAAAATATGAATCGCTCTTTCCGGAACATGTAATGTCCATCAAGAATATCAAATTGTGTTACATCAGGAGCAACAATATTTTCACATTTATAAAGAACGTTTAAAATATGCTTCATAAACATTAAATGTGCTACTCATGAGCAACGATAATAATAATCATTAATATTCATCAAGAATATCAATTGCTCATTCAGGAGCAACTATGTGAAATAATTCTTAAGATTATTTGAGAGTTTCAACTTGAAACTACGTTTATCATATCATGATGATAATAATATAGTTCTCGTGAGAACAATCACATAGTGAACTCAATTTTCACTTTTATCTATCATTTGCGCCATTTTGCACAAAAGATCATGGATAAATATCAATATATTTTCCATAGACTTAATTTGCTCTTAAAAGCGTGTTATATTCCTAAGAAATATCAATCGCGCTACTTCAGGAGCAATGATACAATCTTTATGATTATCATGAATCGCAACCATATATCAATCGCGCTACTTCGGGAGCAACGATATATATGTTAGGAGTATGCCCTCGAATGCCACTCAGAGGATGTTGAGTGAGGGCATTGCACTTGTAATTATGTAAATCAATTATATAAGGCAATGAATGTTTCTTTATTTACTAGTAGTTACTCGCATTCCTAACTCGTAAATATACATATAGAAACTAGTCTGTGTATTTGAGAGCAAAACGTTCCACTCCTTATTGGATAAGGGGGTCGGCACTGGAAAGGTTTATAGCTCAAATACTTAATCGTTCGCAAGTCAATGAAACTTGACTGGGCGTTAAGTTTATGTGAAGACTTGTATGACATGTTTTTTGACATGGAGAGTGCCTGTCGAACGCTAATGGTTAGTGGAAGCACACGTTATAGGTATGCTAATTGGATTAGTATACTCGAACCGACTCACCCTCGATTCGTCACACGGATTTCACTCCGGGACAGTCAATGATGGAATCGAAAGGTTGTGATAGGTATTCGTGAACCTTCGACTTGAGGATTTAGTAGGGATGTGCTTGTGACGTCAAGATTTTCATTAGAGTAGTTCGACCCTGTAAACCGGAAGGCGGGGGTCAACCTCGACATGCATCTTGACGGGCGAGTAGCAAGTCCTACTGAATACCAAGATAGAATTTTTTCTCCCGTTAGTGATCGGGTTATATGTCCTATGTGGTTATTAGCAGATGAGATCATAAGTCTTTGGCCAAAGCATTGGAGCTAGTTGTATTAGATACACGACAGCTCGATGATCTCGATTTGCATTAACGCATGCATATCATCAAGTACAGATAGGGTTTGACTGACCGTGACCCTATAACTTGATCGGGACATTTGAAAGAAGGGTTTATACGTTTACTGGTATTCATGACAGAATGGTTCTTGAATGATCCCAATCATTCGTTCTCAATTGGGGTACAGTGTAGGCCGCCAGGCTGGCTAGGTGGTGCTACTACTCTTTGGTTCCTCCCATTGCTGACTAAGACGGACCTACCGAGTCGCGCAATAGGATTGACGACGGAATGAATCAAGCTTATTATCTCATCATGAATATTAGATATTAGATATCTAATTAATTGGGACATTGGATGTCTAAATCGATTTATTAGATAAATTAATTTACGGCCTAATGAATTAAATAAATTACTGGGTGATTAATTTAATTCATAAATATAATTATTTCTTGGATAAATTAATTATGTTATTATGTATTTAATGTGATTAATTGATTGGATTAATTAATCGACACAAATACATCGGAACGGAATAGGAGTTTATCTGTTTGGACTCACGGGAGTCCTAAACGAATCGAACTCATCCGATTCCTTCTAGAGGGCCACCCCATCACCTACCCCCTTACTTGGTCTTGGTCTACACTTTCAAGGGTGGTGGACTTGTGACCAATCAAGGGGACAAATATCACCTCTTGGTGATATTGTCAAAAGTAGGAGATTTTGGGGAGTTGAATAAGAATATAATGGAGACTCACTTCACTTGCTACCAATCCAATTCCAACCGTGAGTAGTGAGAAAGAGAGAGAGAAAATCATTTTCTCAAGTCTTCATCATCTTCTTCATTTTTGTTCTTGAGTTTTCTTGGAGAAAATTCAAGATATATTGAGAGAGATATATTATACACTTAGAGTGTAATAATAAAAGCTTCATCATTTGATTCTAGCCGTAACCTTAGAGGTTAATCGAGTGTTGTTGTTCCGATCGTTCTTCCGGCGCATGGCAAGTAGAGATGCGGTGCTTTCGGCGTTGGCTCGTTCAAGAGCTTGGAGCGGATTGGACTCGTAGAGATCAAACTAAAGCTTGGGGAATAGCTCAAGAGAAGGTTACCATTTAATCAACGGACTTCGAGGGTTAGTTTCTTATGACTCTTGCTTTTCGTTTATATATTCGTATATACGTAGCACGATCGATCCTCGTAGGGATTCAGATCGAATTAATTTTCGTTTTACCGCTTTCGCTGGGCCTTCGTTTTAGGCACCGAATCCCAACAGTGGTATCAGAGCGTAGGTCTTGCGATCGTATATACGATATTGGCATTTGGAATGCTTGATTAGATGGTGAATGATTTGGAATCATTTTAGTCATAATCGTGGTATATATTTTTACGTTCGTTGTAGTTATATTTTTCGTAAGTTTATGTCTAAATATAAATCTTAATTTCTTGGAAATATGATTTATATTGAATATATGAATGTTGAAAAATATTGATATTGGATATCCCGGAAAAATCGAGCTCGAATCGTCGTCGGACGACTTTTCGGACAAAGGACGAAGTCGCCAGGTGACTCGGCCGTGTCTGGTGACACGGGCCGTGTCCGCATTCTCGCAGCCACCGCCAGTGCACTCCGACCGTGTCCGGCCGGCGGCTCGGAAGTGACTCGACCGTGTCGTGACACGGCCGAGTCTCAAGGGAAGGTCTAGACATCGCAAGACGACCCGACCGTGCCATTCGGCACGGGCCGTGTCCGGCCGGCAGTGACTCGGCCATGGCAGGCCAATTTCACCCCGGCTCGATTTTTCCGTGTATTCTTGAAAATTAATCTCCCACATGTTAAATTGGATTTAATATGATTAAAATGATTTATGGTATTTCATTTTATGAGGAAAATTTGATTAATTGGAATATTTATGGTCGACCGAATTATTTTGAACGTTATCATATTACCGATTGTGTGAATCGATTGGATCGGTTCGTATTGTTGATTGGATCAATGTATCTCTACGCTTTTCATTTATATAGTATTTATTGGATGAATGCTTTTGAATGGGGATGTGGTTCGTGGACTTAGTTTTGAATCGTTCGTTTTATTCGATTGGGTTGTAAAGGCCGTTTTGAGCCTATTTATTTTACTAGAAATGTTTGTATCTAGGATGCAATTTTCGATGTAAAATTTATTTGTAATGACGAAGACCGGAGGAAGATCCATTTCGAGAAGACGAATATTCAAGACGAAGACTTGTAATTAGATTATGGAGTTTTTGTTTTCTAGGAATGGTCCATGAACCACATGTTGGTAGCAACTAGGTTGTGAATGGTTGTTTCATATTGTATGAATGCCACAAACGCGCTTAAACGATTAATGTGCAAAGTGTAACGTTAATCGCGATAATTCTCCCACAAAAAATAATTAAGTTTATAAGGTTTCAAGGTTTTCCTTCCCTCCATCGAGTTTTCGGGAAATTGAAATCCAAACCGGATGTGCTATGCTTTCGAGTTATCGGGGCAGTCGTTCGGGGAGGACGAATAAATTACCGGGAGCGCATTGGATGCCTTCGGTTGGAGAAAATTTTATCCCTAGAAACTTGATAGGTTGCCGGATAAGATTCAATTGTGAAACTGATTTGCGTCGATGGTATAAACTTAACTTGTTTACGAACCATAGAAACTGTATAGGTTGAGGGGAGTGAACAAGGGGAAAAAGAAGATCGAATCATCCATTAGATGAGTTGGTATTGGACACCACTTTATGAAAATTAATAGACTAGAAACCTATTCGGTTGCCCTCTATTAAGATTTATAAAGAACTCGATCACCACTATGAAGTAGAGCGACGATGTAATATCCGCATTTTTCTTTCCCTTGTATTTTCATTTCCGGTGTATTTTTTTCGATTGTAGTAACCCTCGTGTATCTTTCAGTGTATCTTTCCTGTCATCTATTGATCTGATTCTCGTTATTGTCATGCGAAACCGCCGTTTCGGGGTTACCGTGGATCCATTTCGTGTTATTGTTTCCCAAATATTGATTCCTATTGCTTTTATTCTCTTCCCAGATCATTTTTCACCATTTTAGGACCCAAAGGGGGTGTGGGCCGCGGCACACACATTTTTCCAGTTTTTGGCCGAGCGGACTGTACTGTGTGCCGCGGCACACCCGTCCGGGGACGCGGCACACTACCGAATCAGTGCCGCGGCACATCCGTTCGGGGCCGCGGCACACTGCCGAGTCAGTGCCGCGGCACACTCGTGTGGCATTTTCGGCCAAAACCCGACTGTACCGGGTGCCGCGACACATGTCGGCTGGGCCGCGGCACACTGCCGAGCCCTGGGAGCAATTTTTTGGCCTGTGCCGCGGCACACTTCAGCTGGGCCGCGGCACACAATGCGGTCAACCCTATAATTGCGTTGTTTTGAGCGAGAGCAGCTCATTTCTTCCTTCTTCTTCCATTTACGCGAGAGAGAGAGAGAGGGGGGGGGGGGGAGAACTTCTCATCATTCATCTATTGGGGGTTGATTTTCATCATTCTCCTTCGGTTGTGAAGCCCGGATAATCAATACAACGCGTGTTCTACGGATCATAATACTTGGATCTTCAAAGGTAATATCTCTTAGAACCCTACTTTCGGATAATTTGGGGGTTTTGGGTTTTTCTTCTGATTCGTTTCGTTTTGTTGGTGGATTCATGATGAATACGATTAATATTGTTAGTATCATTAACTTTCCTACGGATTTATGGTATATTTTGTGGTTTTCACGGAATCGAGAGGGTTTGGTTGTGGTCCGCCCTCGTTGTTATTTTTGTACGAATATACATGAATCGTAGGCGGGTTTTCGGGTGTATTCCATTTCTGTATTCGTCTAGAGTTGGTTGTGATTATGTTCTTCAAATCGTTAGGTTCGGTTCCGTTGGTTCTTAGCATTCGTCGGTGATTATCCTTTCCGTTCGTTGCGTCATCAATTACTCAAGGCAAGTATTTTTGGAAACCTTTATGCTTAACATGGAATGGTAATGTATTTTGTGTGTGAATTGCTCACCTCGGGTTGGTCCGACGGGATCACGGAGGGAATCCAAAGGGTTGAGTCCTGGATTTATGAGTTTGTTTAGCTAGCCAGCTCGGGAGGGTCCTTAGAGGCCTCAGGCGGGATCTATGATATTACTCTGTTCCCAAGGCGATACACGTGCGTGTTTTGTTTTATAATATGGCCAGCTCGGGAGGGTCCTTAGAGGCCTCGGGCGGGATCTATGATATTACTCTGTTCCCAAGGCAAATTGTTTGACTGTTTGTTTCCGGAAAAGACATGTCTGGTTTTGGCTTTTGAAATTGATATTGGTGCATGTACTATGAAATGTGTAAGCGATTGGTTTGCCTTGATTACTTGTACTAGCGTAATTGCTAACACCTTTGGGGACCCGTTTTGGGGAAATTCTTGTTATGGATTTCAGGTTATGATTATCCGGACGAGCGAGCACCGACAAGACGAAGATGTCGCTGTGGTCGTTGACATGTGCATTTGGGTCTTCTTATTTTCTTTCGTTTACTTCGATTTGGTTGTTTCCCATTTTTATAAACTTATAGATTGTGCCCCGGGAGTACTTAGGCTTTTCATTTTAAACTCCGTTTGGTATCATTTTAAATTGTTACATTATTGGATGATGCTTATTTCACCGGTTGCTCCGGGCGTATCTTTATATGTCATATTATTAAAATGTGTGTCCTCGCTAACCGAGATGGTTAGTCGAGTGGGGTTTTTCTTGTTGTAGCCTGGTGGGTCCCATGTAGGGTTCCACGGCGCTGTAACATACTCCGAATATCTTGGGGTGTTACAGAAAATGGTATCGGAGCACTAGGTTTATGGATACCTAGGCTTGTTGGTTATTTGGGTCTAGTCGTGTTTTGTTTTGCACATTGTCATACCGCCAAAGATCTCAAGGTACTTCGGGCTCGTAAGTTTTCTTATTCGGCCTTTCTGTTTCTTGCATTGTATTTCCACTTTCGAATTGTAGTTGCTTTTCCTCCCTTACTCATCATCAATATACTTCTGTTATCCCTTAACACCAGTATGGATGCCGGAGGAAACCGTGGTCGTGGTCGTGGTCGTGGACGCGGCCGAGGACGTGGGGCAGCCGGCGGGGCGGCCACGTCGCATTCTTCGGGAGCCGGCAGTACCGGTGACCGTCACAGTCATGCTTCTTCTCAGGAGCGCGCCGATTTTGGTATTGCGGCTGTTATGCAGCAAATGGTTAACCAAATGGCGGCTGTAATACCCGTAATTTCGATTTCCGGTAATTTATTTTTTTTCGGCGGAAGTCTGTTTTGACGACTCGCTCATGACCGTTTCGTCATTCTGAGAATGATTAATTCTACACTTTTTGTCATCCAAGTTCGTTTCGGTGTCGTTCTGTTGAATTCCGTGTTTTTTAGCGACTTTTCCGAGTATGAGTTCGACTTTGTTGGATCGCCATTAATTTTTGGAAATTCCAAAAATTCTGAATCTTTGCAATATTATAAATCATCGAGTTAGCTTTCCAATGGTTCAAACGGTGAGTCAATCGGAGTCCGGACGAGGGAGTTATGGTCGAAATAGCTAAGTCACTCTCATTCCCAGTTTTTGGCCGAGCACTCTGTACCTTGTGCCGCGGCACATGGCGGCAGGGCCGCGGCACACTGTGCAGCCTATTTATGGCCCTGCAGACGGGTTTTTGGCCATTTTTCTCCTTCTTCTCCTTCTCTTCCGCGGCTGAGGGTGTGCTTATCATGGAGCCATGTTGTTTAACAACAAATCCACGAAGTTCTTGAGTTCATAACATCAATCAATCATCCTATATCGTCCTTTGATCCAGCGAATCAAGGTAATCTTCCTTAGAACCCTAATTTCGTGAATTTGGGGTTTTTTGCATTTTTGTCCGATTCGTTCTGTGTTGTTGATTAATTCATGATGGGTATGATTAATCTTGGTAGTATTATTGTGTTTAACATCATTTAATCCATTGTTCTTCGTCGAATCGAAGTATATTTCTTGATTTCCTTCGAATCGACTTTTTGGGGGATTTATCCTCGATCTCGTTTTCCATCCGTTTTTGTTGGATAGATTGTGGTTAAATGATGTTGTTAAACATATTCTATAGATTGTATATCCATATTTCAACTTGGAATTCCGTTTTCGTGTTTTGTCGGGACGAATCGTGTTCTTGGCCGTTTTGGGGAAAAACACTTGAACATTCGTCGTTCGTTCTTTGAATTCAACGGCTTTGAGTCATGCTATGGAATTCATTTTCATTGTTTTTATTGTCCTCCATAGTTGATTATCGCGAGTTGGCATTCGGTGGAGTCGGCGGGTTCGTAGTCGGTTCGTGCCAACCTACTTCGGTCGATTCTCCGCATTGTGGTTGTTCAAGGCAAGTATGCGAAATCCAATGTTTAATGAACATAAAAAGGGATTGGTATGTTCTCGATAAATGTTGTCTTTCAACGATAATTCGTATACTTCGTGAATATGTATTCTCAGAATATGTGTGTTGGTTTGGTATGTTGAAAGATAACATGATCTCTTCGAGTGAGTTAATAGACCGTAATCCTTTGTCGGGGATTACGTATTGTTATTGTGTACTTGTTCGGTAAGAACGAAATGTGTGTGATATTAGTAGCTACTCCTTGAAAGGAGGTTGTGATGCTTAATGTTGTTTGGCTTCATAAGTGATTAATGTTGTGTGCTTGATGCATGTGATGTGCCTCCGGGTATGATTGTTGAATCTCCGGGATCCATACTTGCTAGTATGGGTCGGGCGTGACCGCAGGGTTATCCAAATCGGGTATTGCTGTGTCAAGATTTATTCATCCCGACAGGCGATCGACTATAAGGCCGAGCGACCAAGTCAACACCAGTCAAACTATGTCTAGCTCGCCCAATCGAAGATTCCAGACCACCATAAGGTACCTAGCGATCGACTCCCAAGGCGATCGCCCTTTGGCAGCTGGCGATCGACTGTAGTGACCGGCTAAGGACAATCGACCTACGCCCCGAACAGAGATGATCGCCCGTCAAAGTCATCGAAGACTGGATCTCAGAACAGCACCCACGTGCAGATCCACAAAAGGCGCTGACAGACAAGATCTTTGCTGACAGACAAGACCTTTGACCACAACCTGTCACCTACCTCACCTACCGACAGGCGCGCCGAAAGTTGTCAGTGGGACCACCCGTGACAGCAACTCAGGACGCGTGCAGGCTACCCATTGATCAGACACTGGCCGCCAAAGAAGCCATGACTTTAAGGGAACAAGCCCATGTGCTAAAAGACGATCGCCCGATTATTATAATACAGAAAAGGCGATCGCCCGGCATATCCAAGTCCTATAAATAGAGAACCTCCTCCTACTGGAAAAAGGTTCCGGATTGGTTCAGAACTCATTCACTTATATTCCGAATTCATTCACGGAAATACAGTAGAACATATATACCATCAAGCTCCCTGCTTTCTCGCCGGAATCCATCTCAGGACTTCTCTCTCCGAATCTCTCGTCCAGAAGACGATCGGCAGAGGCAAGAAGTATCCACAAGGCAGATTCCAAGAGATTCATAAGCCCAGGAGCCCAAGCATCCAGCTAAATACTCGCCGGGAGAGACTGTCGATCTCTCGCCGCCGCGACTGTACATCTCTTTTGTTACAAGAACTCACGAAGCATCACATCTGGTTCTTCCGACAATCTACACGCTCACTAGCTAAGATAACAAGAATCTTTACACTCATTGTAATTGTATTCTTACATTAGTACTTGTATCCCCGAATATTAGTATTAATAATATCTCGCGAGAGCATTCAAGCCCGGGACTAACAACCCCGACAAATCTTGTGTTATTTATCTTTCTCACGGAAGTGCTCTTGCATTTGTTTGCTATCCATCCATTCCAGCAATATCTATCTCCGGATAATATTTTGGGTAGCAATAATTGGCGCTAGAGGAAGGGGATCTAACCCTCAAAATTTCATTCCTACCATCCCAAAGAACACTCACTGTTCTCAGGGCATATACTTGAAGTGACACTCAATGCGCTTCAAAGAAAACCTTCAGAATCATGACATCCGCCGGTACATCGAAGAAAGCCACTCTCCGAACCGCCGGACACCATATCCTGGCTCAATCCGAACCCCAGCCGACGACCGGGGGAAGCCGCGGCAACGCGAGACTCTCGATCCCGCACCTGAGGGATGGCCCCAACCTCTCACTCGACCAGTTCCAAACCGAGGAACAGATCGAGGAGGCTATGGCCATCCTAGAGGAGCGACGGAGAGCATGCGCGTCGCCTGCAATAACTCCCTCGATCGTCCGCCGCATGGGAAAACGGAAATTCAATGGGCTACTGAGCGAGCGATCGTCAGAAAGCCCCAATTCGCGAGAAAAGGCTCTCGCACGACCGGACGGATCCGTATTCAATCGCTTGAGGTGCGACCCATCGTGGCGACCGGGGCATTCTGTTTCCAACCACGAAAAGACGGAATCCGAATCCGTCACCAGGAGTTCGGCCTACCCACCTCACAGCCGAACGCAGGTCAGCCATCTGACTCCCGTCCCGATCGCCAAGGGATCAAGATTTCACCGCTCGCACCCGCCTCCGAGCGCCGAGCCGCGAAAGCGGCAAAGCACAGCGATGGCCGCTATACAACGCCAGCTCGATGAGATGAAAGCACTCTTGGACACTGGGGCAAGCGCCAGCAAAAAGATCACCGGGCCGACCGAGCCACTCGCGGTCCACATCGAGCTTGCCCCCATACAACCAACGATCGCTCCTCCCAAAACGCCTCTGTATGAGGGAAGATCGGACCCCGAAACCCACCTGAGTAAATTCCGAATCTACATGACTGGGTGTGGGGCATCTGATGCAACCAAGTGCCGGATCTTCCCGTTAACATTGGGCGAGCTGGCCCATAGGTGGTACGCCTCACTACCACCACGATCAATCACCTCCTTTAAGAAACTGGCGAATGACTTCACGTCATACTTCGCCAACAAGGTCGCCAGACCAGAAGGCCCCCACCGCGTGATGAAAATCAGGCAGGGGAAAGACGAAACCGACGCAGATTACATTGACCGAGTAGACGAAATCATCCTCACCGGCGAACCCGTCAGTGACGAGCTCGCTCTATTTTCGGTCATGGGGGGATTCTACGGTCATTCTCCCATGTTTAGACATCTCACCAAGGATATTCCCCCAACCTACGCGATCTTCCGCGCTAAGGCTGCCAACTTTCTGGCCAGGAAAAGGCTACTCACCCTCCGCCTAGGCGAGGAAATGCCACCTCCTGTCCAGAAGATAGCGATTGCCAAAGCAAAGAAGGCGATCGCCAAGCCACCCGGAGATCTCAAGGCCTTCGAGGACATGGAAGCCCATCTTCTCCATACGTTCAACCGAACTCCGGCACATATTTTCTATGCCATCAAGGGGCACGAAAAGCTCAAAAAGCCAAAGGCGATAAGGGACCACGGTCACCTGGACAACAATCAATATTGTGCCTACCATAAGAGTCCCGGCCACAGCACCAACCAATGCCGCGACCTCCTCAAACAGCTCTGGAGATTGTTCGAGGAGGGCAAGTTGAACAGCTTATTGACTTAGCCGAAGCCCCTATCAATCTATATACACGATGTCCGAGTCGAACACAAGACAGGTTGGGTTGCTCATACGAGCCGACCCCTGGATCAAACTCGGCGACCGTCTCTACATGCTTCAATCAAGAGAAGGGGACCTCGGAAGTCTCCCCGATCTCCCTCCTTATTTAAGAAACTGGAGGACTCGCTCGCCATCCAAAGTTCACCATCTAACATGATGGACTAAGGCACGAGATCGCCTCCCCCGCACAACGTACACCGTCGAAGGTCGGCATCTACATGACGATCCAAGGTGGAAGAGTGCAGCCATGGTCCTGGTGGTCGATGGAACCAACTGCTTAGGCCATGCAAGGTCCCTTTGGGCCAAGATCGCCCGCCCTTCGTTTAAATACGAGGCCGGCGTAATCTGAGGGCCCTCCAAAATTAATCAGTGGACACGATCGCTCGCCCTCAAAGGTTCATCATCTAACATGGTGAACCCGGACAATGCGACGTGCCACAACCCACGTCTCAACGTACACCGTCGAGGTTCGCCATCTTCATGGTGGGCCGAGGTGGATGCAGAGCTAAACAAGCCGCGGGCATGGAGTTGAATCATCCGACGCTGCCCCGCGCAAGGACTCCTCTAGACCGAGACCGCACGCCCTTCGTTTAAATACGAGGCGAGGCGCAGCCTAACAGAGGACCCTCATAATAAAGTGAGTCACGAGACACTCAATGTCTTCGCGCATCAAGACATGATCAGGGAGTCGGTCCATCGAATTCCGCGATTGTGCACGGTTCCTCAAGACGGACGACCGTCCTCGAGGATTCGACAAAGTTGAAGACTGCTCACTCAACGAATTATTTTCATCCCCTTACTTCCACTAAGTGAATAAAAACAAGGGGGAAGAGTGCGGACTACCCATACGACGATCATCCCTATTCAACCACATACGGAGATCGTCATTTTTCAGATGTTGTGCAGTGATCGAATTTGTTGTAAAAGTTATCTTTATGAGTTTATCAATTCATTTGGAACTACCCTCGCAACGATCTCTCCTCACACATTTGTACAAAGTCAAGCAAAAGACTCAAAAATAGCAATCATTCAAATCGAATAATCAAGGGGATCAAACGTTCATTTCATTACTTGAAAAGATCAGAGTACATGGTCGCCCGAAGGCCTAAATGCTACAAAAGAAAGCTACTAATTACAAGGAAATAAGCTAAAACATCAAAAATGAAGTGCCTCAGTCCCCTGCCTGGCCTTCGCCATCAGCATCCGGTGCGGTCCCCTCATCTTCCGGAGCGTCGGGATGAGCAAGATTGGCCGGAGTCGGATACCAACTCAAATCCACGCCGATGTCCGAAAGATCCAAGATCGGCAAGGAGAAAGCTGAATGGAGAGGATGCTCCAACGCATACGCCTTGAAGTTCTCAGCAAGAGGCCCGACCTCCAAACCTCCTTTCTTAGCTGCTCGGATCGAGTCGGAGAACGCCATATAATAGGCGAACTCGCTAACAAACTCCAAGTTTTGAAAGGGGTCAGCCTTGGTCGCCTCTACCTCTCTTTTCAGCTCCGCCATCGCCTGTTGCGACCCCTGGAGCTCGGCCTCCCTTGCAGCAACCTTCTCCTTCGACTCCGCCAGCTCGCTAGTCAACCGAGCGATCGTCACCTTCTGGCGATCGGCCTCCTCCTCAGCAACCTTCTGCGCCCGGACGGCATTCATCATCTGGTCCCGAAATCGGTCAACCGCCAAACGAGACAACTCAGTTTCCTTCCTCGCCAGCTCAAGCTCATGGCTCGCCCATTTGGCTGCCTCCAAAGAGTCCTTCTCCATTGCCACAATCTTATCGGCGAACTCGGCGTTCTCTTTCCGAGCCGCCTCGAGATCCGCCTGCAGGCGAATAGTGGAAGGTCGCCCCTCAAACTCCTGAGCGGCCTGGACAGCCATGGTCGCTGTCTGGAGAGAAAGGGCGAGAACATCCTGCATCGTACTCCCCGATCGCTGACGAGCGATCGATCCATCGGGCCGCCCAGCCTTCGGCAGAAGCGGCCTTGCTGACGTATTGCGGGATGTCACAAGACTGGCGAGGAGATCGGCTGGCTAAGAAATCCAGCACCATCGGCGGGCAGGATGGATCTGTGCGACGGATCCTACATCAAAACAACAAAGTTAAATACAACTCCTACGCAATTGCAAGTTTCAGCCCAAAAATGCAATCTACCTCTCAGCCCTCTTGGGGTCACGACCGAAATACGGTTCCCTTGAGGGGTCTCGGCATCGGCGATCGCCATCTCTCGCATAAAAGCCGCAGAGGGCGGCTCATTCTCCGGAGCGAGAATGGTGATCGGAGGTGCCGCGATCGGCACTTCATTGCCAGGGGCACGAACCGGAGTTTCTTCCGGCCTCGGCCTTTTGCGATTCGCTCGAAGCCCCTCTCCCTCCTCAGCCATGATCGGCTCCACGCGAGGTTCCGCCTCCGGAACAATTGGCAACGCAACAGGTGGGGCCCGAGACGACTTCTTGTGGCGTAGATGGCCTAGAACTCCAGGATTCGACATGGCGATCTCCGGCGGGGGCTCCAAGAAGCGAGGAAAGCGAACCTCTACAGTTAAGACGATCGATCAACAGTCAGATACTTTCCTCAAGTAAGGCGATCGCCTAGGAAGTGAAGGTCGTAGAAACTCATACCTGGTACCGAGAGATGTCTCGGGAAACAGAATAGCCGAGCCGACAACCAACGACTCTCTTTGTTGATCCGATTAGCGTCAAGTTCGTCGTCCGACAAGCTCCTTATCCGCTCCCAGATAACCAGGAAGTCAAAAGGCAGCTCCTCGATCGCCGGAATGTGAAAACCTGCAAAACCGAAATCAAATTAGATCAGTCCAAAATGCATCCGAACGAAGGGAGAGTCTAAACCCTTACCGGGATTCCTCTCCCGAAACTCAGTAGGGATCTCCAGCTCGCCCGAAGGATTGTCGCTCGCGGAATCCCTCCACTTGCCGGCGACCCAGAACCACTTCATCCGATCGCCCCGCGCCTTATTTGGGACTCCAAGGATTACCTGACGAGATCGTCCCTGAATATGGTAACCGCCGACCGACCCTTTCTGAGCCGTCAGCTTGAACAAATGGTTCATCTCCAACGGCGATGGGAGGCGGTACAGGCGGTGACCGCCGAAAAGAGTGAGAGTGCAGATAATTTGGAGCCAGGCGTTCGGCGTCAGCTGAAGTGGCGCCACATTCCAAGCGGCCAGCAGGTGGGAGACAGCAAAAGATAGAGGGAAGCGCAGCCCGGCCTCCATAATCGCCTCATTCACGGCGACCATACCTATCGGAGGCTGATCGGCTCGCTCATTCTCCGCCGGTGCGAACATGTCCACATCAGAAGGAACATGGAACCTCGTCCTCCAGACGGCCAGATCTTTCCTGGTCGTCAAACTCCGGATTTGGCCAAGCGACCACAAAGATCGCTGCGTAACCCGGTACTGCGACCGTTTGGGAAGCTGATAAGGGTAGGCGACCGAGTATCCCCGGAAATTGAATCTCGGAATCGGACCGGCCAACTTCTCCATTATCTCAGCAAAAGCCTTATAGGCCCGGCCGAAAGCGCTATCCGCTCCCATGAGGGCCCTAATCGCGATCTCTCTCTATCTCGTGATCGTCTATCTTGGCAGCTCGCTTCCTTAGCAATGTCGGCCGTTAAATAAAGCCTCGATTTCACAGGTCGATTCCGCCCGAATAGCCTTAGCACTGCCTCCAGTGGAAGTCGGAAGAAGGTCCTCCTGACAAATGATGTCCCGCCAAGCGAATCAGTACCCACTCCATGTGATGATGACGTTCCGGCCATTCTCAAAGAAAGAAAAGGAGAAAAGGATTTTTTCTTACCCAAAGATGAAATCGAACGACGATCGGCACTAAGATCTTCAGAAAAATCTTCAGCAAGTCCTTCTTTCTCCAGTAAGTGCGCGTGAGGATGAAGAGTGCAACACTGCGCCCTTTTATAGGAGATGGAAGGGACTCGTTTGCAATAAGGGAAAATCTCAGGGGTCGGATCCCAAACGTCGCATTTATTTACTCCTTCGAGACCCGCGTACACGTCTTTTCAAGGACGCGTCAGCCGAGGAGTCATTAATGACCGATTGGTATCCTCCAATAGAAGCCCGACGCGTGCGCGGAGACTTTTCCACGCCCATTGCCATTTCCCGCGCAGTTTAACGGCCAACCAGATCGTCCAAACTCAGAATATATCAGCTCAAAGACGATCGCCAGTTCAGTTAAACGCAGAGTCGCTCGTCAAAAGTTCAGCGATCGCCAAGAGAACCACCTCACCCCACGTTTCCAACATAGGAGCGAGCTGGGGGGCAATTGTTGTGTCAAGATTTATTCATCCCGACAGGCGATCGACTATAAGGCCGAGCGACCAAGTCAACACCAGTCAAACTATGTCTAGCTCGCCCAATCAAAGATTCTAGACCACCATAAGGTACCTAGCGATCGACTCCTAAGGCGATCGCCCTTTGGCAGTTGGTGATCGACTCTAGTGACCGGCTAAGGACAATCGACCTACGCCCCGAACAGAGATGATCACCCGTCAAAGTCATCGAAGACTGGATCTCAGAGCAGCACCCACGTGCAGATCCACAAAAGGCGCTGACAGACAAGATCTTTGCTGACAGACAAGACCTTTGACCACAGCCTGTCACCTACCTCACCTACCGACAGGCGCGCCGAAAGTTGTCAGTGGGACCACCCGTGACAGTAACTCAGGACGCGTGCAGACTCCCCATTGGACCGTACAGCTGGCTGCCAGCAGCAGCCGCGGACTTTAAGGGAACAAGCCCATGTGCTAAAAGACGATCGCCCAATTATTATAATACAGAAAAGGCGATCGCCCGGCATATCCAAGTCCTATAAATAGAGAACCTCCTCCTACTGGAAAAAGGTTCCGGATTGGTTCAGAACTCATTCACTTATATTCCGAATTCATTCACGGAAATACAGTAGAACATATATACCATCAAGCTCCCTGCTTTCTCTCCGGAATCCATCTCAGGACTTCTCTCTCCGAATCTCTCATCCAGAAGACGATCGGCAGAGGCAAGAAGTCTCCACAAGGCAGATTCGAAGAGATTCATAAGCCCGGGAGCCCAAGCATCCAGCTAAATACTCGCCGGGAGAGACTGTCGATCTCTCTCCGCCGCGACTGTACATCTCTTTTGTTACAAGAACTCGCAGAGCATCACATCTGGTTCTTCCGGCAATATACACGCTCACTAGCTAAGATAACAAGAATCTTTACACTCATTGTAATTGTATTCTTACATTAGTACTTGTATCCCCGAATATTAGTATTAATAATATCTCGCGAGAGCATTCAAGCACGGGACTAACAACCCCGGCAAATCTTGTGTTATTTATCTTTCTCACGGAAGTGCTCTTGCATTTGTTTGCTATCCATCCATTCCAGCAATATCTATCTCCGGATAATATTTTGGGTAGCAATAGGTATGTCTTGCGGGGACTCCGAGGTTCGTGGCTTGTTAGCCCGATGTCGAGATAACTTGTGGGGTTATCATCGGGTATGTCTTGCGGGGACTCCGAGGTTCGTGGCTTGTTAGCACGATGCCGGGATAACTTATGGTTGTGGTTTGATTATGTAAGTATATGTGATTTTAGTCACGTGATTGCGGTTACGGTGACATGTGATTTGATATAGTTTCCCTGTGGGTTATTCACTCGGG
Source organism: Orobanche coerulescens (assembly GCA_033398695.1). Lineage (NCBI taxonomy): Eukaryota > Viridiplantae > Streptophyta > Magnoliopsida > Lamiales > Orobanchaceae > Orobanche > Orobanche coerulescens. Next base: position 127,140,598 of record CM065811.1, on the reverse strand, counting down.
TTTGTTCTACGGGAGCATCTGAGGTCCGTGGCTTGCTAGCACGGGACACGAATAATCTGTGGAAACAGGTTGTTATGGTATGATCGGGTCGTGGACCCCACTTGTTGTTATCAAATTTATGTTTTGGGAAAATGACTTTTGGGCTGTGTCCCTAAATGTTTTCGAAAGGCCTGAGAATTCTTAAGTCCCAATGTATTCAAAACTCCCGAGGTCGTAAAATGTTTTTCACAAGATGTATATCGGGTTTACCCTATCTTTTGATTTAATCGTTTGATTAAGTGAATCACCTCGGGAAGTATGTTTATGATTAACATGTTTCGTGGAGTATGATATGTATGGCTCGTTTTCGTATTTTATACTTGCACTAGCAAAACAGTGGAGTTTTGCTAACCCCCGAGTATTCGGGGGGTGGATGTCTATTTTTACATTCAGGTTTTGGAGCATAACACAGGGTTGGCATGAAGGATGATGAAAGATGAACGATACTAATCACACGAGGATCCGTTGATGTCGTATTGGTCTAGTTGTATTTTTTTTCCGCTGCAGTATCTTTTCCCCGTTGTACGGGAGTTTATTGTATTTTGACCCCTGCGTGGGTATATGTTTGTAATTGAGTTGTATATTTTTATTGAAAGACCAAATCGGTCTACTGAGTCATTTTAGCCTTGAATGCATTGTCGAGATGTTAAATGTTGTTACCAGCCTGGTAGATCCTCGAGGAGAGGGTCTACGGCGTGTAATATCCCTGAGTGGATTGGGGGTGTTACATAAATGGTATCAGAGCTTAGGTTGTGGAAACCTAGGCTGTCGGGTCAGTGGTGTCTGTTGAGTTTTTCTCTCGTCGGATTTTATCTGACTGAGTCGTGTCGCGACGCGTCATTTGAGTTTGTTGGTCGTGATTAGTATTGTGGGGCGATCATCATCTTCGTGCGACCTGTGGAAGTAAGTCTCCCTTCTTTGTGTTGTGCCTCATGTGACACGAGCTATTTTTATGATTATTTGTTAAGTGGTGGAATCCTTATGTGGATTTTGATTTCACGATATGTATTTAGTCGACTCTCGTATTTGATTTATACGAGGAGTGTCGTCGCTTGTGATGTATTTTTATTGTTGTTTTTGTCCGTTGCTGATGATTTTCGAATCGATTTGCACATTTTACAAGTTCTCTTGTGGAAGCTTTGTGCTTATACACGTTCGACTTGTTTACTAGCCAGTGCGGGAGGGTCCTTAGAGGCCTCGAATGGGGTCAGTGGTTTTGTTCTGAATGTGGTATTTTATCATTTATTTCCGTTTAAAGACATGTATTGTCTTGATTTTAAACGTTTTGATGCGTGTACTAGGAGTTATTTTAGTGAACGTCGATATGTGTGAGTTTTGGGCATTCTGGCCTATTGGATTTTTGAAAACCTTGAGTATCTTAGAAAAATAAATTTCGAGACATACGTTTCAAATGAGTTATTTTCTTGTGGTACATCTAAGGTGCCACAATATATTTCAAAAAAAAAAATTTCTACTTCGAGGACCAAAATGCTTTGAGATATTTTCAATGTTTTAGAAACACTTTTATTTAGACCCGAGGGTCGAATATTTTGAAAGTTTTCACTAAGAGAAAGTGTCCTCATTTTTGTTCAAACGCAAGATGATTTTCAAAGTCTCGACAATGATGTCTGTCCAACTTTTTGTAAAGTGATACTCAAGATCAACTAGTGTTCCCAAAATTTTCTTTCAAAAGGTGGTTGTTTCGTGATGTTTAGTAGTTGTATGCTGGATATCTTTCGGACCGCTGAGGTCGCCGAACGATACCGTCATTGCTGGGGTGTTTGTATGTGTGTTGCTTTACGATGGTAATCGTTGTAAGTGTTGCATGTTATGATTTTCTATTGTGCTGAGTGGTTTCTTATTCAGTATGCCGAGGGGCAGAGGTCGTGGTCGTGGCGACCGGATGCGTGATCGGGATCACGCTACCGGTGATGGTATTGGTATTGGTGTTGCTACTATTTTGCAGCAGGTAGATACACAGATGACTCAGTTGACTCAGGCAGTTCAGCGCGTTACAGAGGTGACCCATAACACTGGCGCAAATCAGTGGCTTCGGGAGGTGATTAGTATGAACCCCCCTCGATTCGCCGGTGTTGCGGATGCGTTGGGCTGGGATGGTTGGCTTTTCTAGTTGGGAAAGATATTCGAGGATGTCGATTGTCCTGAAGAGCGGAAGGTACCTATTGCACAGTACCTTCTTGATAAAGATGCAGCTAATTGGTGGGAAGCTGTTAAGCCTCGTGATCATGATGTCACGTGGGCGGAGTTCCATGCATTGATGGAAGCTGAGTTCTGCCCGAAACCGATTAGAGAGCAGAGGATTCACGAATTTTATTTGGCAGAACCGCAATATATTTCAGTGTCACAGGCTATAATCGACTATAGCAAACAACTCAGTTATGTACGAGATCGGGTGAGAACCGAGGAAGAGAGGATCTTTCATTTTGACAGACGAATGAAGCCAGAGATTCGCGAGTATATGTCAGGACTTACTTGCACTTCGTTGAGGGACTACCAAGATCGAGTCTTGGCCCGTGAACTAGCTTCGTTATCATCGGAGCGTGTGCCCGAGTCGAAGAAGCAGAGGAAGTCCGATGACCTTGTGGACAGCAAGGTGAGCCGGTGGTTCTAGTTCGCAATGTCGTAGTCTTTCTCCGTGAAGCTTTGTCGCTCGTTACGTGGGACTAAGAGTTCCAAGTCGTCATTGACTCTGGTAAAGCCAGGAGGTGTTTTAACTGCAATGTGGCGGGGCATGTCCGTGCACATTGTCCTTCTCCGCTAGTAACGTGTTACAAGTGCGGGCTTGAGGGACACCGGGTTCAGTTTTGCGAGTTAGTTGCCAAACCTTCCGAGGCACGGACTTGAGCACTAATATCAGGACCGGCTCCGAGGAGTCCCTGAGGAGCGTGGTCTATCAGTTGTATGTTATGTTGTTTCCTTACCTTGTTGTTTCGAATTTCGGAAATTAACTTCTATTCGAAGTGGATTGGATTTTGAACTTCTGTATTTTCGACTTTGTCGACTCATTTATGTTCGTTGACATTTCTGAGCTTGTCCTGCCCCTTGCTTTTGTTGATCGAACGAGTGTGGTATTGTTTTGGAATAACTCGTTTGTCGCTGTGACTTTTCAATAGCTATTCCCTTTCCTGTGGATCTTATGGGAATGCATGTCTTGTAGTTCTCACCAGATCATCCTGGGAGTTGTTGTTTGAGTTTTATTATCCTTCATGTTTTGGACATGATTGTTCGATTTTTGTTGTCTCGATCGTTTGTTTGTTCGGTTTTTGTTCTCGTTTTGTGATTGTTGAGCGTTCAGGCTCCTTCCTAATTCCCTTAAGTTCGGGAAATTAGTCTCGTTTTCGATCTTCCAACCCTTGGGCAATGGAATTCCGTATTTGTTCAGCGTTTGGCTCGCGTTTCGATTGATGTACCGTTGGGTCGGTCAATCATATTGATTTTCGTTCGTTGTGTTTTGTGATTGTTCGGATTATTGACTTGACTATATTATCCGTTTGATCATTTGTTGGTTTTATTATATTCCTAACGGCGACGTTGTGTTGGTCGTCGTGGAGCATGTTTTCACGCCGTATGTCTCTTTGCGTTCCTTGCAGCGCTTCGCCGTCGGGCGCGAGTTTTTGGTTTTTGCGTATCTCGTCGAGTTTTCCTGGCAGGGGATATTGCTTCTCCCTACTTCTTTTAAGTTTCGGGACGAAACTTCTTTTAAGGAGGGTAGAATGTAATACCCGTAATTTCGATTTCCGGTAATTTCTTTTTTTTCGGAGGAAGTCCGTTTTGACGACTCGCTCATGACCGTTTCGTCATTCTGAGAATGATTAATTCTACACTTTTTGTCATCCGAGTTCGTTTCGGTGTCGTTCTGTTGAATTCCGTGTTCTTTAGCGACTTTTCCGCGTATGAGTTCGACTTTGTTGGATCGCCATTAATTTTTGGAAACTCCAAAAAATCTGAATCTTTGCAATATTATAAATCATCGAGTTATATTTCCAATGGTTCAAACGGTGAGTCAATCGGAGTCCGGACGAGGGAGTTATGGTCGAAATAGCTAAGTCACTCTCATTCCCAGTTTTTGGCCGAGCACTCTGTACCTTGTGCCGCGGCACATGGCGGCAGTGGCTGCACACCGCCGAGTCATCGCCGGCAGATTTGGCCCCGTGCCGCGGCACACACTACGGGCCGCGCACACCAGGTACCTTATTTATGGCCCTGCAGACGGGTTTTTGGCCATTTTTCTCCTTCTTCTCCTTATCTTCCGTGGCTAAGGGTGTGCTTATCATGGAGCCATGTTGTTTAACAACAAATCCACGAAGTTCTTGAGTTCATAACATCAATCAATCATCCTATATCGTCCTTTGATCCAGCGAATCAAGGTAATCTTCCTTAGAACCCTAATTTCGTGAATTTGGGGGGTTTTTTGCATTTTTGTCCGATTCGTTCCGTGTTGTTGATTAATTCATGATGGGTATGATTAATCTTGGTAGTATTATTGTGTTTAACATCATTTAATCCATTGTTCTTCGTCTAATCGAAGTATATTTCTTGATTTCATTCGAATCGACTTTTTGGGGGATTTGTCCTCGATCTCGTTTTCCATCCATTTTTGTTGGATAGATTGTGGTTAAATGATGCTGTTAAACATATTCTATGGATTGTATATCCATATTTCAACTTGGAATTCCGTTTTCGTGTTTTGTCGGGATGAATCGTGTTCTTGGCCGTTTTGGGGAAAAACACTTGAACATTCGTCGTTCGTTCTTTGAATTCAACGGCTTTGAGTCATGCTATGGAATTCATTTTCATTGTTGTTATTGTCCTCCGTAGTTTATTATCGCGAGTTGGCATTCGGTGGAGTCGGCGGGTTCGTAGTCGGTTCGTGCCAACCTACTTCGGTCGATTCTCCGCGTTGTGGTTGTTCAGGGCAAGTATCTTGCCCATACATTTCATATTTCGTTGATATAATTCTTGATAAATGATTTTATGCGAAATCTGTTAGGCGTATTTTTATACGTTTATTTATCATTATTTTGTATCATTTTGGAGTGGGAAATTATTTAAATGAGCCTTTAATGCCTTAATTTTGTATGTTTGATAGGAGATTGGAGTCCGGAAGCTAAAACGAGGCAAAACGGGCGAAAATGGCAAATTTTGGCCGTGAGCCACGGCACGAGGAAGCAGGGCCGCGGCACAGGAAGACAACAAGCGAGCACAGAGTAAATCAGACTGTGCCGCGCACTGACCAGTGAGCCGCGACGCATTTAAATTAATGACGCCCAGGCATCCAGCTAAAAGCAATGTGCCGCGGCACACTAGGCGGTTTCTGTGCCCTCCGCGCGGATTTGGGCCGTTTCCAAGCCAGTTCTCGACCTACTCACACGGACGCGATTTGGAGGATATGCAAAGCTATAAATAAGGGCTTAAGACCCTAATTAATTATCTTGGAATCTTTGATCTGGGAATCTTTGGATCTTGAGCTTGGAGACGGCAGAAGAGGAGGGAATCAGAAGACTTCAAGGGCAGAGGGCGGAAGCCGAAGAACGGAGGAATCCGAGCTTTATCTGCATTTGATTTTAGTGCTTTCATTCATTTATTCTGTATTTTCAATTATTAGTATGTCAGGCTAAAACCCTAATCTAGGATTTTGATGAAACTTACGTTTTGACGGATGTTGCTTGAGATTATCTAATTAGTTACCTTTTTGTTGAGTTTTCCCAATCATGTTTAATGCTTGCAATTATCGGTCCAATAGTTGTATTGATTTAATCATTCAATTCGAATCGGGAGAGGAGAATTGGTGAGGAACTATCGGTGAGGACCGTTTTATTCTGTGAGATAGGAATATACTCATAGGAACTACGTGGCCTTTTGGAGATTTTATGCTTTTTGCCTATTGACGAATTAATTCACCTAGGGATAGAGTGCGTTATTCGCCTTTAGAAAATCTATTGACCTCGGGAGAGGTGGTAGAATATATTAGCAATCTCCGCCTTCAATAAATTGGGAAAATTATTTATTACGGATAATCGAGAGTAAATTCGGATAAACCGAGGTGGATTCAGAATCCTAGACTTATTCATCATTTAATTCCCTTTTCTTCAAAACTATCGTTTTCTACTGTTTAGTCTTTTAATAATTCTTTTAGTAGTTAATTGCAAAACCCAATTTCGATTGTTCGAATAAAACTAGAATACATAAAAATCGGTAGTTAGTGATTCAGTCCTCGTGGGAACGATACTCACTCATCACTTTATTACTTGTAAACGATAACGTGCACTTGCGTGTAAGAAATATCGCAACAAGTTTTTGGCGCCGTTGCCGGGGACTGAAATTTTCTAATATCGATTTCAGTATTTCTAGTCTTAGTTTGAACGTTTTTTTTACCTTATTATTTTTGTATTTAATTTCGTTTATTTGTTTTTTCTTTCAGGATCTTTCGCTTAGTGCATGAGAAAACTCGGTAACGAAGGCCTACTACCTTTGGATACCGAACTCGAGCGCACTCTTAGGAGAAAGAAGAAGGAGAAACGAGAGCCACCGACAACGGTCAACATGGCCGAGAATATCGAAATTCCTGGAGGAGATAACCATGTGCAGCAAGTTCAACCGGCACTAGCTCTTCGAGACTATGCCATGCCGCAAATTAATGCTAATTTTTCGGGGATTCGGCGTCCCACTATCCAAGCCAACAATTTTGAGATTAAGCCTGCGATCATTCAGATGGTGCAGGCGAGCCAATTCTGTGGATTGCCGAATGACGACCCAAATGCTCATATTGCTTCTTTCCTTGAGATTTGTGACACGTTCAAGACTAATGGTGTCACCGACGATGCTATCCGACTACGGCTTTTCCCTTTCTCTTTGAGGGATAAAGCGAAATTTTGGCTAAATTCCTTACCGCCGGGGTCGATCACAACATGGGCAGAGTTAGCGCAAGCCTTCCTTGCCAAATTCTTCCCACCTTCTAAGACGGCAAGATTGAGAAACGAGATCACCACTTTCGGTCAATATGATATGGAATCGCTCCACGAGGCGTGGGAGCGATATAAAGAGTTGTTACGGAGATGACCACATCACGGCCTTCCTGATTGGCTTCAGATTCAAACGTTCTACAATGGTTTGAGTGCCTCTACACGCACTCTCGTGGATGCAGCCGCCGGTGGGGCTTTGATGGGAAAGACTATGGCCGAGGCACACTCATTGTTAGAAGCTATGGCCGCAAATGCATATCAATGGCCATATGAAAGATTGACGCCGAAGCGAGTTATGGAAGTTTCTAGTAATGATCCGATTTCCACACTGTCAGCTCAAGTCGCCGCCTTGACCCAACAGCTTCAAGCATTTTCGCACGCACCTTCCCCCGTTACCATAGAGACATGTAATTGGTGTAACAGATCTCACCCTAGCGCGGAGTGTCAAGTCGGGAACCCGTTCGAACAACATCCAATGGAGCAAGCTCAATTTGTGGGAAACGGAAATCGACAAAACAATTCTTACCCCAGCACTTATAATCAAGGGTGGCGAAATCAACAAAATTCTCCGTGGAGAAACGGGCAAGCTTTGAAACCTCCACAAGCTCACTTCGCGCAGCCCCCACAGTAGCCCCCTCAATCACCAAAGGTATCATTGGAAGATGCTCTTGCTCAATTGGCGGCTAGCACGAGCCAATTCATGACCCGCACCGAGACGACCCTCCAAAACCATTCTACCTCCATCCGAAATCTAGAAACACAAATGGGGCAGATTGCTAATTTATTGTCTTCTCGGTCTCAAGGTGCATCGCCCAGCGCAGCTGAAATGAAACCCAAGGAAAACGTGCAAGCGATCGAATTACGAAGTGGAAAGGAGTTGAAAGGGCAGCCTACCAATAACAAAGAGCAGCCTATCGAGCAAAACGAGAAGGAAAAGGATGAGGCGCCCAAGCCAAAGGAAGTATCGACTACTCAGCCCACTCCTCAAGTTCCATTCCCACAGCGTTTCCAAAAGCAAAAACTAGACAAGCAGTTTTCAAAATTCCTCGACGTCTTCAAGAAATTGCACATAAACATTCCATTTGCCGACGTGTTGGAACAAATGCCGAGTTATGTTAAATTCATGAAAGAAGTCTTGTCAAACAAAAGAAAGCTCGAGGAATATGAGACGGTCGCTTTAACGGAGGAGTGCAGCACTATTTTACAAAAAAAGCTCCCACCTAAATTGAGAGATCCGGGAAGTTTTACCATCCCTTGCATCATCGGAAATTCGTCTTTTGAAAGAGCCCTATGCGATCTCGGGGCCAGCATAAATCTTATGCCCCTTTCTATTTTTAAAAAGCTGGACATTGGGGAAGCCAAGCCGACGACGGTCTCCTTGCAATTAGCGGATCGATCTATCAAATATCCAAGGGGAGTAATAGAGGACGTGTTCGTAAAGGTTGACAAATTTATCTTTCCAGCAGATTTTATTGTGCTCGATATGGAGGAAGATCAAGATATCCCGATTATCTTGGGAAGACCGTTCTTGGCGACCGGCCGAACTTTGATCGATGTGGAAAAGGGGAAGCTGACTCTACGTGTTCAAGAGGAGCAAGTAACATTCAATATCTTTCGATCCGTAAAATATCCGAGTGACGCTGAAAATTGTTTCCAAATTGACGTCATTGACTCGTGCGTGAGTAGAACTTTTCGAGAAAATTATCCACCCGATCCATTGGAATCCGTTTTGATTGGGGCTGTTTCCGAACTAAATGGAGAGCATGCAAATTTACGTACGACACACATGAATGCTTCCCCGCCAATTTTTATTTGTAAACCATTCGAGGAGCTCGGAAGTTCACTAACTCGACCAACCCCATCGATCGAAAAACCTCCAAAGTTGGAACTCAAGAAGCTGCCGCCTCATTTAAAATATGCATTCCTGGGGCCCGACGACTCCCTTCCAGTTATTCTTTCGGCCACTTTAGCGGGAGATCAAGAGGCGAAATTATTAAGAGTGTTGAGGGCGTACAAATCTGCTCTTGGATGGTCTATTGCGGATATTAAGGGGATCGGCCCGTCAATTTGCATGCACAAGATTTTGATGGAGGAAGACTACAAACCATCCGTGGAGCATCAACGCCGGCTGAATCCTAACATGAAGGAGGTGGTAAAAGTCGAGGTTTTAAAACTCCTCGATGCAGGTATGATCTTTCCAATTTCTGATAGCAAGTGGGTAAGTCCGGTCCAAGTTGTGTCGAAAAAGGGTGGGACAACAGTTGTTCAAAACGATAATAATGAATTAATTCCCACTAGGATTGTCACGGGGTGGCGTATGTGCATAGATTATAGGAAATTAAATAAGGCCACTAGAAAAGATCATTTCCCCTTGCCTTTATTGATCAGATGTTAGATAGATTAGCCGGACACGATTTCTATTGCTTTCTCGATGGTTACTCGGGGTATAATCAGATTTACATAGCCCCCGAAGACCAAGAGAAAACGACGTTTACATGTCCTTACGTCATTTTCGCTTATAGGCGCATGCCTTTTGGATTGTGTAATGCGCCGGCTACTTTTCAACGGTGTATGATGGCTATTTTTTCTGACATGGTAGAGCAGTGTATTGAGATTTTTATGGATGATTTTTCTGTTTTTGGAGATTTGTTTGACATTTGTTTGAAAAATTTGCAGAAAGTCTTGAGAAGATGCGAAGAGACAAATTTGGTCTTGAATTGGGAGAAGTGTCATTTTATGGTGCAAGAGGGCATTGTGCTTGGCCATCGAATATCCTCACATGGAATTGAAGTCGACCGAGCGAAAATTGAAACAATTGAGAAGATGCCTCCGCCCATTTCGGTCAAGGGGATTAGAAGTTTTTTGGGACATGCCGGTTTCTATCGCCGATTTATTAAGGATTTTTCGAAGATCACGAAGCCGATGTGCAATCTACTCATGAAGGATGTTCCATTTACTTTTTACGAGTCTTGTAAAGAAAGTTTCGAATTGTTGAAGAAAGCTCTAAGCACGGCACCGGTGATAGTCGCTCCGAATTGGGACCTTCTGTTCGAGTTAATGTGTGATGCTAGCGACTTTGCCATTGGGGCTGTTTTGGGGCAGAGACGAGGGAAGGTGTTCCATGTCATATACTATGCGAGCCGAACACTCGATGACGCCCAAAGAAATTATGCCACAACGGAGAAGGAATTGTTGGCGGTGATCTTTGCATTTGATAAATTCCGGGCTTATCTACTGGGAACGAAAGTGATAGTGTGGACCGACCATTCAGCAATAAAATACCTTTTGGAGAAGAAGGATGCCAAACAAGGTTGATTCGGTGGGTGCTACTCCTTCAAGAATTCAACTTGGAGATTTGGGACAAGAAAGTGACTGAAAATGTTATAGCCGATCACCTTTCACGATTAGAGAGTCCCCTCGAGAAGGAAGAAAGTCAGCCACAAATCATAGAAACCTTCCCCGATGAGCAGCTCTACAAGTTGGATTCAAAACACGCACCTTGGTATGCTGATCTAGTGAACTACTTGGCAAGTAAAACAATTCCGAACGACCTCTCACGCCATCAAAAGAAGAAGCTAATCTCGGATGCTAAGTATTATTTGTGGGACGATCCTTTTCTTTTCAAGCGATGCCCCGATCAAATTATTCGTAGATGCATTCCGGATGAGGAAATCCACAGTGTGCTAAACCATTGCCATGCATCACCCTACGGTGGACATTTTAGTGGAAATAGAACAGCGGCGAAGGTCTTACAATCGGGGTTCTATTGGCCATCCTTGTTCAAGGATGCTCACTCCTTTGTGTCCACGTGTGATCGGTGTCAACGGACGGGAAACATCTCAAGACGACACGAAATGCCGCTGAACACCATACTCGAAGTTGAATTGTTCGATGTATGGGGGATAGACTTCATGGGTCCATTTCCTCCATCAAACAAGAATCTCTATATTTTGGTGGCCGTAGATTATGTCTCAAAATGGGTTGAAGCGGTGGCACTACCTACGAATGGGTCCAATGTCGTAATCAAGTTTATTAAACAACATATCTTCACACGCTTTGGGACTCCACGTGCTATTATCAGTGATGGTGGGTCACACTTCGACAACAAATTTCTTGATGCGGTTTTGATAAAATACGGAGTCACTCATCGTGTTGCTACAGCATACCATCCTCAGACGAGCGGTCAAGTCGAGATATCAAATCGAGAGCTGAAGTGGATTCTAGAAAAGACGGTCAGCTCGTCTCAAAAAGATTGGTCATTTAAACTCGATGATGCACTTTTGGCGACTGGATCGCGTATAAAACACCTATCGGAATGTCGCCCTACAGATTGGTCTATGGGAAAGGTTGCCATTTACCCGTAGAGATGGAACATCGTGCTTACTGGGCGATAAAGAAACTAAACTTTGATCTGAAATCCGCTGGTGAAAAGCGTTGTTTGCAGCTGAACGAGTTGGAAGAAATTCGCCACGACTCATACGAAAATGCGAAACTTTATAAGGAGCGGACAAAGATTTGGCATGATAAACACATCACGCAGAGAGAATTTTTCCCGGGACAAGAGGTGTTGCTATTTAACTCTCGCTTAAAGTTATTTCCCGGGAAATTGCGTTCACGATGGTCGGGACCGTTCACCGTAGTTCAAGTGTTTCCACATGGTGCAGTAGAAGTACAAAAAAATGCCCGAAAATTCAAAGTTAATGGACAACAGTTGAAGGTATACTTGGGAAATCCAATAGACACGCAGAAAACGAGCATCGCCTTATCCACCGCCGGATGAATGCGAGAAAAGTTCGGCTGAAGACTATAAACTTAGCGCTCCTCGGGAGGCAACCCGAGTATTAGTTGTAGATTCTTTATTGTTTTCTTGCATTTTTAGAGTCTTTCTTTGTCGTCATTCTTCTTTGATCCGTCCTTCCCTCTCGTCTTGATGTTTTAGTGTAAAAATTCTGTGCAGGAATCAGCCAAGGGGAGGAATTCAATGATGGGCCGCGACACAATAAAAGTGAGCCGCGACACGCACCAGTTGATGAAATATGGCCGAACAAACTGTACTCTGTGCCGTGGCACGATCTTACTGAGCCGCGGCACACCAGGTCACTGAGACGCGGCACACATACCCTGAGCCGCGGCACACCAAATGTCCAAGAAATGCCCAGGAGACTGTACTTTGTGCCGCGGCACGGGGCAAATGAGCCGCGGCACACTAACACGTTGAGCCGCGGCATGCCCAAACTGAGCCGCGGCACCCGGCAGTATTACAAATACATCCCAGGCCGACTGTACTCTGGGCCGCGGCTCACTTATGTTGTGCCGCGGCCCCCGTCGCATTATAAGAATGGCCAGGTATGCTTCATTCAGTTGATCGGCCAGCACAAGGGGCCCTTCCCTCGGATTTTTGATGGCATAATAAGGTCATTCGATAACCTTCTCTTTGTCTCCTTCTCAAATTCTTCAGGTAATTCTTGATTTCTTAATCATAAGTGATACTTGATTTGAAAAGAATTGAAGTTATATATTGCTAGTTGTTCTTCAATGTTGTTTCTAAAATGGAGTTGGAATATGGGGAATTTGATATTGTGATGGAATTGATATTTATGAACGAATTGGTGATGATAGTTGTCGTTATGCAGGGTTATTATCTGTTATTATTTTTGGGATTTGGATTTAACCATCAAAATTCTTGTTCTTCATTTTAACTTGTGCACACAAAGTGTTTGATAAATTGCAGCAATGAAAAATTGGTAAGCCAGGCATTTTCAAATTATATGCAATGAATCATGTTATCGAATTACATTATCCCCAACACTTACATCATGTTAAACTTGATAGCTCGTACTTAACTTCGTTTTTGATGATGCAAGCTCATTTATTCACACTCCGCATGATGTAGTCAAGAAGCGTGCAAACTCACCGGATGATGCCGGCACCAGCTCGTGAGAGGACCTGAGGGTAGTACTTGACCTGTTACTTTTATTGCATACTATATTTTGTCCATTGAGGTCAATGTACGTCCTAAGTTTGGGGGGGGGGGGGGTTTACTTTCAGTTGCTACATTCATTGCTGTACTGTTTTTGTTGCACTTTTCATTACTTTGCGTTAATTTTCCTCGATAGCCTTGCTTGTCTTAATTTTACTTCTATTCGTGAATTTTTCGTGCTTCTATTTGTGTAATACTGATGTTACGACACTGTTTTTCTCTCTGAAGAAACGGTTGAGTTCTAGTCGCGTTGTAGTCAGAGATTTCTGTTTCTGCTTAGTATTCATTTAGGTCCAAATTTTTTTCGTGATTGTAGAGGTCTTGGCGGATAAGAGAGGATACATACTTGTTTTAAAATCACCGTCGATACGTTTGGTTACATTTTTCGGTTAGTTGGTCGTCCAGTTACATTAGTCGTGTTGGCACTTAGAGTGAGTTTAGAGTCGGTCAGTTTTTCCCAAAAGTCGAGATAATTTTGTTCTATGAGGGGAAGTCTAGTAACCGGGGGTATTCACGTGACCCGTTGTTTACTCTCGCGTAAAACGACGACCCTGATTAGTGATTTAGAGATTTCACATGTGCCAATAATAGGGAGCCTAGTAACCGGGGGTATTCGCGTGACCCGTTGTTTACTCTCGCGTAAAACGACGACCTTGATTCGGACATGCAGGAATTATATATTCGAGTTGTCTCTCCGCTGTAGAAGGGAACTTAGTAACTAGACGCATCCATGTGCCCCATGAGTGTCTTTTACATCAAACGGTTTCCCAATACAAGAGAATGGTAGTTCCACCCTAGGATTAAACCGATGAAACATCCCGAGATCCTAACCTAGTGGTCAACTCGAATCAATTTCTTGAGCATATATATAAGGGAATACTGTCCGAGGATTATTTTTATGAAACTCGTGAAAAATTTGCCATTAGACTGTGGAACGGGGCGAACTAGCTTGTTTATTTTAACCTTTCATATTGACGGTCGATTTGATTCACGTTTTGTTAATCTTGGAGCTGGATTTTCTTCATGAACGAGTAATTAGGACTGAATTTGATTACTTTGTGGGATCAGTGTTCTGAGTGTAGCTCGCTATTACGACACTCGTATTATTCAGAGAAAATTTCAGGATAGTATTGATTAGGTAGAGCACGATGAGTTGCACGATGATTCACGACATTCATTTATTGAAATTAATTCTTTTTTCTTGAGGACAAGCAAAGGCTTAAGTTTGGGGGTATTTGTTAGGCGTATTTTTATACGTTTATTTATCATTATTTTGTATCATTTTGGAGTGGGAAATTGTTTAAATGAGCCTTTAATGCCTTAATTTTGTATGTTTGATAGGAGATTGGAGTCCGGAAGCTAAAACGAGGCAAAACGGGCGAAAATGGCAAATTTTGGCCGTGAGCCGCGGCACGAGGAAGCAGGGCCGCGGCACAGGAAGACAACAAGCGAGCACAGAGTAAACTGTACTCTGTGCCGCGGCACAGTCCAGGTGAGCCGCGGCACAGACGAAATTAATGACGCCCAGGCATCCAGCTAAAAGCAATGTGCCGCGACACAGATTTAGTGCGCCGCGGCACACTAGGCGGTTTCTGTGCCCTCCGCGCGGATTTGGGCCGTTTCGAAGCCAGTTCTCGACCTACTCACACGGACGCGATTTGGAGGATATTCAAAGCTATAAATAAGGGTTTAAGACCCTAATTAATTATCTTGGAATCTTTGATCTGGGAATCTTTGGATCTTGAGCTTGGAGACGACAGAAGAGGAGGGAAGCAGAAGTCTTCAAGGGCAGAGGGCGGAAGCCGAAGAACGGAGGAATCCGAGCTTCATCTGCGTTTGATTTTAATGCTTTCATTCATTTATTCTGTATTTTCAATTATTAGTATGTCAGGCTAAAACCCTAATCTAGGATTTTGATGAAACTTACGTTTTGACGGATGTTGCTTGAGATTATCTAATTAATTACCTTTTTGTTGAGTTTTCCCAATCGTGTTTAATGCTTGCAATTATCTGGCCAATAGTTGTATTGATTTAATCATTCAATTCGAATCGGGAGAGGAGAATTGGTGAGGAACTATTGGTGAGGACCGTTTTATTCTGTGAGATAGGAATATACTCATAGGAACTACGTGGCCTTTTGGAGATTTTATGCTTTTTGCCTATTGACGAATTAATTCACCTAGGGATAGAGTGCGTTATTCTCCTTTAGAAAATCTATTGACCTCGGGAGAGGCGGTAGAATATATTAGCAATCTCCGCCTTCAATAAATTGGGAAAATTATTTATTACGGATAATCGAGAGTAAATTCGGATAAACCGAGGTGGATTCAGAATCCTAGACTTATTCATCATTTGATTCCCTTTTCTTCAAAACTATCATTTTCTACTGTTTAGTCTTTTAATAATTCTTTTAGTAGTTAATTGCAAAACCCAATTTCGATTGTTCGAATAAAACTAGAATACATAAAAATCGGTAGTTAGTGATTCAGTCCTCGTGGGAACGATACTCACTCATCACTTTATTACTTGTAAATGATAACGTGCACTTGCGTGTAAGAAATATCGCAACAAAATCCAATGTTTAATGAATGTAAAAAGGGATTGGTATGTTATTGATAAATGTTGTCTTTCAACGATAATTCGTATACTTTGTGAATATGTATTCTCAGAATATGTGTGTTGGTTCGGTATGTTGAAAGATAACATGATCTCTTCGAGTGAGTTAATAGACCGTAATCCTTTGCCGGGGATTACGTATTGTTATTGTGTACTTGTTCGGTAAGAACGAAATGTGTGTGATATTAGTTGCTACTCCTTGAAAGGAGGTTGTGATGCTTAATGTTGTTTGGCTTCATAAGTTATTATTGTTGTGTGCTTGATGCATGTGATGTGCCTCCGGGTATGATTGTTGAATCTCCGGGATCCATACTTGCTAGTATGGGTCGGGCGTGACCGTAGGGTTATCCAAATCGGGTATGTCTTGCGGGGACTCCGAGGTTCGTGGCTTGTTAGTCCGATGCCGAGATAACTTGTGGGGTTATCATCGGGTATGTCTTGCGGGGACTCTGAGGTTCGTGGCTTGTTAGCACGATGCCGGGATAACTTATGGTTGTGGTTTGATTATGTAAGTATATGTGCTTTTAGTCACGTGACTGCGGTTACGGTGCCATGTGATTTGATATAGTTTCCTTGTGGGTTATTCACTCGGGTTTTTTCTACGGGAGCATCTGAGGTCCGTGGCTTGCTAGCACGGGATGCGAATAATCTGTGGAAACATGTTGTTATGGTATGATCGGGTCGTGGACCCCACTTGTTATCAAATTTATGTTTTGGGAAAATGACTTTTGGGCTGTGTCCCTAAATGTTTTCGAAAGGCCTGAGAATTCTTAAATCCCAATGTATTCAAAACTCCCGAGGTCGTAAAATATTTTTCACAAGATGTATATCAGGTTTACCCTATCTTTCGATTTAATCTTTTGATTAAGTGAATCACCTCGGGAAGTATGTTTATGATTAACATGTTTCGTGGAGTATGATATGTATGGCTCGTTTTCATATTTTATACTTGCACTAGCAAAACAGTGGAGTTTTGCTAACCCCCGAGTATTCGGGGGGTGTATGTCTATTTTTGCATTCAGGTTTTGGAGCATAACACAGGGTCGGCACGAACGATGATGAAAGATGAACGATACTAATCACACGAGGATCCGTTGATGTCGTATTGGTCTAGTTGTATTTTCTTTTCCGCTGCAGTATCTTTTCCCCGTTGTACGGGAGTTTATTGTATTTTGACCCCTGCGTGGGTATGTGTTTGTAATTGAGTTGTATATTTTTATTGAAAGACCAAATCGGTCTACTGAGTCATTTTAGCCTTGAAGGCATTGTCGAGATGTTAAATGTTGTTACCAGCCTGGTAGATCCTCGAGGAGAGGGTCTACGTCGTGTAATATCCCTGAGTGGATTGGGGGTGTTACAACGACGATAGCTCAGGTGGTTCAGAACCCCGATCAGGCCCACGCTAATCGGGGCGAAACGGACCGTTGGCTCCAAGATGTCATCAAGATGCATCCTCCTCAGTTTTCGGGAGCATCAGACCCGATCGGCTGGGAGGGGTGGATCAAGGAGATATCTAAGGTCTTCGTTGCCACTAACTGTCCCGAGGACCGTAAAGTCCCTATTGCTCAATACTTTCTCACAGGGGATGCTACGGATTGGTGGGAGGCCGTTGGGCCCAAAGACCATGTGGCTTCGTGGGCCGAATTTCAGGAATTGATGGAGACCGAATATTGCCCTTGGCCGGTCAGACAGGCTCGAGTGCATGCTTTCTATGATGCTCAACCACGGGATATTCCCGTGTCTCAAGCTATTGCTGATTTTAACAAGGAGTTGAGCTATGTGAAGACCCAAGTTGTCGAAGAGAGCGACAAAATTTTCCATTTTTCCAGGAGGATGAAACTGTCCATTCGGGACTATATGTCTGGACTCGTCTGCACTACTTTGAAGGATTATCAGGGTAGGGCCCTCGCTTATGATATGTCGGTGACAGCTAGTGATATGGCTCGTGAGAGTAAGAAGCAGAAGTCGTTCGGAAATTTTTCTGGTCCCAAGAGTGGAGGCCAGCAAAAATCTCAGGCTGCAAATATTTCTATGGGCGGTTCGGCTCGTTTCTCTGGGAGCTTTCGGGGTGCCGCCGGAACCTCCGCTCGTGAACCCACATGCTTTAACTGTAGTGTGCAGGGCCATAGGAATCGGCAGTGTCCTCGTCCACAATTTACTTGTCATACTTGTGGACAGTTGGGCCACAAGGCCCTCTTTTGTGAACAGATCAGACAGCTTCGCGGCGCCCGTTCTTCTCACCCAGCACCTATGGAACCGAGTGTGAACCAGGGCTTATTTGCTCCGCCGCCTCCACCGAGTGTCGGCCGAGGTAGGGGTCGTGGTCAGCCCGCTAGGGGAGGAGCTTCCAGTGTCGGCTCTGCCCAGCCGCGTATCTATGAGATGAGGAAGGCCGATGATCCAGCAGCTACTGTGGCGACAGGTACCGTTCATATCCATTCCCATCCTGTCAGTGTGCTTTTTGATTCGGGTGCTACGCATTCATTCATTTATCTAGAGTGTGTACGCCGCTTGAGTCTCGACTGCTTGTCACCTTGCGAACCTTTCATCATTAAACTTCCTAGCGGTGATAGAATTGTCGGTGATCGAGAAGTCCGAGACTGTTCTGTGTTTATTTGTGAGAGGGCTTGGCTCTCTAATCTTATTGTCGTGAGTATCGAGAGTGAGGATTTAATTATTGGGGATGATTGACTCGAGCGGCATGGTGCAATCATGAACTACCGCATGAGGATCATTACCATGCTAGCCGAGGATGGCACCGAACATTCTTTCGCGGGGCGAAAGAGAAACCAGAACTTCGTTATTAACGCCTTGAAGGCGATGAGACTCCTGCGAAAAGGGTGTACTGGTTATTGGTGTTACGTCTTGAAGGCGGAGGATGGTGGAGTCGAGCTTTCATCGATTCCAGTCGTTAGTGAGTTTCCTGATGTATTTCCTGACGAGTTACCGGGATTGCCACCGGATCGTGAGGTCGAGTTTGCTATAGAGCTAGAGCCGGGCGCGGCTCCTATTTCTAAGGTGCCGTATCGCATGGCACCTTTAGAGATATCAGAGTTGAAGAAGCAGTTGAGTGAGCTTCTTGAGTCGGGATATGTTCGACCGAGCGCCTCACGTTGGGGCGCACCGGTCTTATTTGTGCGGAAGAAGGATGGTTCACTGCGTTTGTGTATCGACTATCGCGAACTAAACAAGGTGACCATCAAGAACAAGTATCCTTTGCTGAGAATTGATGACTTGTTCGATCAATTACAGGGAGCGGCGGTATTCTCGAAGATTGATTTGAGATCGGGGTACTATCAGCTCCGGGTGAGGGAGTCCGATGTGCCGAGAACAGCTTTTCGGACGAGATACGGACATTATGAGTTTGTAGTTATGCCTTTCGGGTTAACTAATGCGCCGGCGGTGTTCATGCAATTAATGAACAAAGTCTTTATCGAGTATTTGGATAAGTTTGTCGTCGTCTTCATTGACGATATTCTTATCTATTCGAGGAATGAGGAAGAGCATGCCCATCATTTGCGGATAGTGTTAGACATTTTGAGGACCGAACAACTCTATGTGAAGTTCTCGAAATGTGAGTTCTGGCTGAAGGAAGTGATGTTTTTGGGTCACGTGATTTCAGCCGAGGGAGTTCGTGTGGATCCGCAGAAAATTGAGGCAGTGTTAGATTGGGCACCGCCCACGAATGTGAAGGAGGTACGTAGTTTCTTGGGATTGGCTGGCTACTACCGTAAGTTCGTCGAGGGTTTCTCGAAACTAGCTCGGCCACTTACACAGTTGCTCCAGAAATCCGAGAAATTCGTCTGGAATGACGAGAGGCAGTCCAGTTTTGAGAAGCTGAAGAGGCGTTTGACTTCAGCCCCGATTTTAGCGTTGCCGTGTGGCAACGAAGGTTTTGCTGTTTATAGCAATGCTTCGGGTCACGGTCTTGGTTGCGTATTGATGCAGCACGGCAAGACCATCGCTTATGCGTCGAGACAGTTGAGGCCATATGAACTTAACTACCCTACTCACGATTTGGAGTTAGCGGCGGTTGTCTTTGCGCTCAAGATTTGGCGTCACTATCTTTTCGGCCCTTCATGTCAGATTTTTACCGATCATAAAGTCTGAAATACATATTTACTCAGCGGGAGTTGAATATGAGGCAGATGAGGTGGTTAGAGCTGATTAAGGATTATGACCTCGAAATCCTTTATCATCCGGGCAAGGCGAACGTCGTGGCCGACGCCTTGAGTCGGAAACCAGTCGCGTTGCGAACGCTTGAGGTCCTTACGTCTCGGTATGAGCTTCGGCGGTCTTTGATCGAGTTAAATGTTGAAGTTTTGTTGCCTGGAGCTGTCGGGCAACTTTGTGCCTTAGAGATTTCGTCGTCCTTGATCGATGAAATTAAGCTGAAGCAGTTAGAGGATCCGATGATTACTCAAATCCGAGAGAATGTTCTTAAAGGAAAGTCTCCTGGGTTTGTGATTCATGAGGATGGTGTTTTGAGATTCCAGAGTCGGCTTTGTGTGCCGAACGACTTAGAGTTGAGACAGAGTATTCTGCGCGAGGCCCATGCTACGCCTTACTCCGTTCATCCTGGTTCGAGTAAGATGTACAAGGACCTGAGGAGGAATTTCTGGTGGAACGATATGAAGGAATAGGTCGCGCAGTTTGTGGCGAGATGTTTGACTTGTCATCAGGTCAAAATCGAGCATCAGCGACCGGCTGGATTATTGCAGTCACTTCCCGTTCCGGAATGGAAATGGGAAGACATATCTATGGACTTCATTACGAGTTTGCCGAGGTCGAGATCGGGCATGAATATGGTTTGGGTGATTGTGGATCGCCTGACCAAGTCGGCACATTTTCTGGGCATCAAGGATACTTGGGGCCCAGAGAAGTTAGCTCGTGTGTTTATCGCGCATATTGTGAGGCTTCACGGTATTCCGAAGTCTATTGTTTCGGATCGTGATGGCCGTTTTGTATCGCACTTCTGGCAGGCGGTGCATAAGGCGTTGGGTACTCGTTTGCGTTTGAGTACCTCTTTTCATCCTCAGTCGGATGGACAGTTGGAACGCACTATCCAGACGTTCGAGGATATGTTGCGTGCGTGCGCGCCTCGATCGAGCAATGATCGGGAGGAGCATTTGCCAGTAATCGAATTCATGTACAACAATAGTTGGCACGCGTCGATTCGGATGGCACCGTATGAGGCACTTTATGGGCGGCGATGCCGATCACCGATTTGTTGGAATGAGGCGTCCGATTTGGTCGGGACCGAGCCGAATGTCGTTTTAGAGACGAGACGGAAGATAGAATTGATTCGGGAACGGATGTTAACTGCCCAGAGTCGACAGAAGTCATATGCTGAGGAAATATATCCCAGATCCTAGTCACATCATCGATTATGGTGAGATTGACGTTGCCGAGGATATTACCTTTGAAGATCGTCCCTTGAAGATTTTGGAGCATCGTGAGAAACGAGTCTAGAGCTGTTATGCGAAACGAGCTGCTCGAAAGCTCGGCTCGGCTCGGCTCGTTAAGGCTCGTTAAAGCTCGACTCGAATATTAAATGAGCCGAGCTCGAGCTCGACTTGTTGCTCGATTTATTAACGTGCCGGCTCGAACTCGACTTGTTAGGCTCGATAACTAAGATTTTTCTTATAATTACATTAGGCTCGTTGTGCTCGGCTCGGCTCGATAGGTTCGTTAGGCTCGTTAGACTCGTTTACGAGTCGAGTCAAGCTCATCTCTTTACTCGTTAGTGTTATCGAGCCGAGCTCGAGCCGAGCTCGAGCATCAAGTACTCGAGCTCGGCTCGGCTCGAATAACAGCTCTAGAAACGACTGAGGCATAAGACCATCCCTTTGGTCAAAGTACAGTGGTCGAGACACGGTGTCGAGGAGGCAACTTGGGAAACCGAGGATAGCATGCGTGCTAGGTACCCTGAGTTGTTTGTTTCTTATGTTTCGGGACGAAACTTATTTTTAGAGGGGTAGAATGTAATATCCGCATTTTTCTTTCCCTTGTATTTTTATTTCCGGTGTATTTTTTTCGATTGTAGTAACCCTCGTGTATCTTTCAGTGTATCTTTCCTGTCATCTATTGATTTGATTCTCGTTATTGTCGTGCGGAACCGCCGTTTCGGGGTTGCCGTGGATCCATTTCGTGTTATTGTTTCCCAAATATTGATTCCTATTGCTTTTATTCTCTTCCCGGATCATTTTTCACCATTTTAGGACCCAAAGGGGGTGTGGGCCACGGCACAAGGAGTGTGCGCCGCGGCACACACATTTTTCCAGTTTTTGGCCGAGCGGACTGTACTGTGTGCCGCGGCACACCCGTCCGGGGCCGCGGCGCACTACCGAAGCCGATCCGCGCACATCCGTCGGGCCGCGGCACACTGCCGAGTCAGTGCCGCGGCACACCCGTCCGGGCCATGGCACACTCGTGTGGCATTTTCGGCCAAAACCCGACTGTACCGGGTGCCGCGGCACATGTCGGCTGGGCCGCGGCACACTGCCGAGCCCTGGGAGCAATTTTTTGGCCTGTGCCGCGGCACACTTCAGCTGGGCCGCGACACACAATGCGGTCAAACCTATAATTGCATTGTTTTGAGCGAGAGCAACTCATTTCTTCCTTCTTCTTCCATTTACGCGAGAGAGAGAGAGAGAGGGGGAGAACTTCTCATCATTCATCAATTGGGGGTTGATTTTCATCATTCTCCTTCGGTTGTGAAGCCCGGATAATCAATCCAACGCGTGTTCTACGGATCATAATACTTGGATCTTCAAAGGTAATACCCTACTTTCGGATAATTTGGGGGTTTTGGGTTTTTCTTCCGATTCGTTCCGTTTTGTTGGTAGATTCATGATGAATACGATTAATATTTTTAGTATCATTAACTTTCCTACGGATTCATGGTATATTTTGTGGTTTTCACGGAATCGAGAGGGTTTGGTTGTGGTCCGCCCTCGTTGTTATTTTTGTACGAATATACATGAATCGTAGGCAGGTTTTCGGGTGTATTCCATTTCCGTATTCGTCTAGAGTTGGTTGTGATTATGTTCTTCAAATCGTTAGGTTCGGTTCCGTTGGTTCTTAGCATTCGTCGGTGATTATCCTTTCCGTTCGTTGCGTCATCAATTACTCAAGGCAAGTATTTTTGGAAACCTTTATGCTTAACGTGGAATGGTAATATATTTTGTGTGTGAATTGCTCACCTCGGGTTGGTCCGACGGGATCACGGAGGGAATCCAAAGGGTTGAGTCCTGGATTCATGAGTTTGTTTAGCTATCCAGCTCGGGAGGGTCCTTAGAGGCCTCAAGGGATCTATGATATTACTCGTTCCCAAGGCGATGCACGTGCGTGTTTTGTTTTATAATATGGCCACGGGAGGGTCCTTAGAGGCCTCAAGGGATCTATGATATTACTGCTCCCAAGGCAAATTGTTTGACTGCTTGTTTCTAAAAGACATGTCCGGTTTCGCTTTTGAAATTGATATTGGTGCATGTACTATGAAATGTGTAAGCGATTGGTTTGCCTTGATTACTTGTACTAGCGTAATTGCTAACCCCTTTGGGGACCCGTTTTGGGGAAATTCTTGTTATGGATTTCAGGTTATGATTATCCGGACGAGCGAGCACCAGGACAGTACGAGGATGTTGTCCAGGGTCGTTGACATGTGCATTTGGGTCTTTTTATTTTCTTTCGTTTACTTCGATTTGGTTGTTTTCCATTTTTATAAACTTATAGATTGTGCTCGCGAGTACTTAGGCTTTTCATTTTAAACTCCGTTTGGTATCATTTTAAATTGTTACATTATTGGATGATGCTTATTTCACCGGTTGCTCTGAGCGTATCTTTATATGTCGTATTATTAAAATGTGTGTCCTCGCTAACCGAGATGGTTAGTCGAGTGGGGTTTTTCTTGTTGTAGCCTGGTGGGTCCCATGTAGGGTTCCACGGCGCTGTAACATACTCCAAATATCTCGGGGTGTTACAGACGATACTTCCAGATTTCACATGGGAGTGTGTTATTCCGATAAAATAGTGGGAGCTGGGTAACAAGAATAGAAAAGACCTTAATTCTATATTCAGATCATAATATAACAAGTCACTAATTAATCTGTTATACTTAATGCAGACAAATCTCAATATGACAATGAATCCACTCGCAATTCTACTCGAAAAGAATACCTTAATGGGACCTAACTTTGTGGATTGGCTCCGCAATCTGATGATTGTCCTCAGTATAGAGGCACTGGGATACGTCTTGGAGACGGACATTCCGGCGCCTCCTGTGCGGACCCGAGCTAATCAGGAAGAGATTGAAAACCACGAAAAGTGGGTTAAGGATGACGTGAAAGTCCGTGCTTATATGATGGCTTCCATGTCTAATGAGCTTCAGAGAGCTCATGAGAAAATGACTTCTGCTAGGCAGATTCTATCTCACTTAACCGAACTTTATGGTGAGCACAGCAGAACTGCTAGATATGAGATATCCAAGCAACTGTTCGGTGCAAGGATGAAGGAAGGTGAGAAGGTTGGGGAACATGTCCTCAAAATGATATCCATGATCGAGAGATTGGAGGCTCTTGATTTTAAAATGGATACTTCTCTCCAAACCAACCTTATCCTACAGCCTCTCCCGATTCCTTCTCACGCTTTGTTATGAACTTCAACCGCAATGAGATTGCATGTAATTTAGTCGGGCTAATGAACAAACTTGTGACCGCTCGCCTCGATGAAGACTCATGGATGAAGGAGTATGCTCTTGTGATTTCTTCCGGACCTCGGAGGTCTAAGAACAAGAAGAAAAAGACCAAGAAGCAAACCGACCACAAGTTAAGGACCTTAAGGGTAAGGGCAAGGCCCCAATGGTTCCAAGAACAAGAAGAAGAAGGATGCTTGTCTCAAGTGCGGTGAGTGGGCCACCGGGCTAGAGACTGTCCGATTCTTCATGGCACTTCGTAAAGAACTTTTAGTTTTGGAAACAAATTGTTCTCGCATCGTATTTTCTACTTCGGATACCGGATTCTCGTGCAAGTTCTCATATTTGTACCGAGAAACAGGATCAGCAACAAAGTAGTAAGATAGCACCAGCAGAAGTTATGATCACAGTCGGAAGCGCGCATAGTCTCGAGGCGACCACATAGGATCACTTCTTTTGGGTGTAGAATCCGGCTTTGATTAGACTTTAGAAGATGTACTTGTTTTGCCCAAGGGGCACAAAAACATTGTATCCATTCTGGTCATGGACCGAAAAGGCTTTTCATTTTTCATTGGTGATGGTTCCTGCAAAATTTATTTTAGAAATAAACTAGTGGGTACTGCTATATTGTTGAATGGATTGTATCATCTAAATCTCAGCAACAAAGTAGTTGTGAATACTATGACTAGAAAACGTGGTAGGGATGAAACCAATCAAGTTTTGAAATGGCATCTTAGACTTGGTCATGTTGGTCAGACCAAGGTTTAAAAGATGGAAAAAGATGGACTTATGGGTCCATTGGGATCGGATCCCTTTCCTACTTGTGAATCTTGCCTTAAAGGCAAAATGACTAAGTCCCCCTTCACAGGGACTTTTGAAAGAGCCGCTGATAAACTGGGATTAATCCATACTGATGTTTGTGGTGCTTTAGAAGCAGCACGTGACGGATATCAATATTTCATTACGTTTACATATGATCATACTAGGTATGGTTATGTATACTTAATGAAACATAAATCCGAGGCCTTTGAGAAATTCCAGGAATTCAAGGCCCTAGTCGAGAAACAAACTGGTAATCATATCAAAGCTCTTCGGTCGGACCGAGGAGTCGAGTATATGAGTACGGAGTTTGATGAGTTCCTTAAGGAACATGGAATAGTTTCACAACTAACACCTCCAGGTACTCCTCAGTTAAAAAGTGTTTCAGAAAGAAGGAACCGGACCCTGTTGAACATGGTCCGTTCCATGCTGGGCTATACTGACTTGCTGATTTTCCTGTGGGGATATGCACTCCTGACTGCCGCCTATATCTTAAACAGATGTCCTTCCAAATCCGTTCCTAAAACTCCACATGAGATGTGGGAGGGAAGGAAACCAAGTCTTAATCATATTAGGATTTGGGGATGTCCCGCCTATGTCAAGAAGACTAAGGTGGAAAAGTTGGAAGCTAGGTCTGCAAAGGGACGTTTCATTGGATTCCCATCTGGGATGATGGGATATCTATTCTACATGCCCGAAGATCGAAAGATCGTTGTTGCTTTACAAGCACACTTCCTGGAAGATGAGTTCATTTAGGAAGGCGGAGCAGGTAGAAGTATTTCTTTAGAAGAATACAATGAAACTCCTCGGGAGACACCTGTGCAAGAAACTGGAACCGAACTTTCTGAAACACATGTACAACCACCTCGTAGGTCTAGTAGGGTGTCTCATTTACCTGAGAGGTATGGGCTTGCGCACTTGGAGGAGATGGGTCTCCATGAGGTTCCAAGTGATAGCCAAGAGACCGATCCGACGACCTATGACCAAGCAATGGTGGATGTAGACTCCGCGAAATGGCGTGAAGCTATGGAAGCCGAGATAGAGTCGATGCATGTCAATCAGGTCTGGACTCTAGTAGACCGCCCCAAGGGCATAGTGCCTATTGGGAACAAGTGGATCTACAAGAGAAAGACTGATAGTGATGGCAAGGTTGACGCCTATAAGGCCAGGCTTGTGGCAAAGGGTTATACCCAAAAGGAAGGGATCGATTACCATGATACCTTCTCGCCCGTAGCCATGATCAAGTCTATTCTCATGATGCTTGCTATAGCTACCTACCATGATTATGAGATATGGCAAATGGACGTAAAGACGGCTTTCCTTAATGGATTCCTCGAGGACGAAATCTATATGGAGCAGCCTAAAGGCTTTGTGTCCGAAGTCGATATTCAGAAAGTGTGCAAGCTTCAGCGTTCCATTTATGGACTGAAGCAAGCGTCGCGTAGTTGGAATCTTCGTTTTGACGAGGCGGTCAAAGAGTTTGACTTCGTGTAAAATGAAGAGGAACCTTGTGTATACAAGAGGGTTAGTGGGAGCAAGATCGCATTCTTAGTACTATATGTAGATGACATTCTACTAATAGGAAATGATGTGGGAATTCTCAGTTCTGTGAAAGCTTGGCTTTCGAGTAATTTCTCCATGAAAGACTTGGGAGAAGCTACCTATATTCTTGGTATTCGACTCTACCGGGATAGAGCGAAGAGAACAATAGGTCTTTCCCAAGCCCTCTATATAGATAAAATCTTAAAGCGATTTAAGATGGATGATTCTAAAAGAGGGTTCCTACCGATGCAAAATGGAATAAAACTCACCTTGAAGATGTGTCCTCAAAGTGAGGAACAACGCAAGGAAATGAGTAATATACCATATGCTTCGGCCGTGGGTAGCCTTATGTATGCTATGTTGTGTACAAGACCTGACATCGCACATGCTGTAAGCGTGGTGAGTAGGTTTCAGGCAAACCTGTAGGGAACATCGATCGCCAGAAAGAACGTTCTCAAGTACTTAAGAAGGACTAGAGATATGGTTCTGATGTATGGCGGTGGAGAATTGGATGTGGTGGGATTCACTGATTCGGACTTCCAAGGACTGAAGGATGACTCGATGTCCACTTGTGGCTACATATTTACTCTTAATGGAGGAGCAGTATCTTGGCGTAGTGCCAAGCAAAGCGCGACTACTGATTCCACCTGTCAGACTGAGTATCAAGCAGCCTCGGAGGCTTCCAAGGAAGGGTTCTGGATTAAGAAGTTTCTGGGAGAACTTCAAGTGATACCATGTGCCGAGTCACTGTTCACTGCATCGCGACAACGACGGAGCTGTAGCGCAGGCCAAGGAGATGAGGTTTCACAACAGCACCAAACATATTGAGAGGAAGTATCATCTCGTAAGAGAATTTGTTCGCAAGGGATACATTGTGCTGCACAGAGTAGACTCGGCCGACAACATCGTCGATCCACTGACCAATCCACTTTCTCAGACTAGCTTGGAGCGTTATCTGGAGAACATGGGTATTAGATACCATAGTGTGTGGCATTGAGTGCAAGTGGGAGATTGTTAGGAGTATGCCCTCGAATGCCACTCAGAGGATGTTGAGTGAGGGCATTGCACTTGTAATTATGTAAATCAATTATATAAGGCAATGAATGTTTCTTTATTTACTGGTAGTTACTGGCATTCCTAACTCGTAAATATACATATAGAAACTAGTTCGTGTATTTGAGAGCAAAACGTTCCACTCCTTATTGGATAAGGGGGTCGGCACTGGAAAGGTTTATAGCTCAAATACTTAATCGTTCGCAAGTCAATGAAACTTGACTGGGCGTTAAGTTTATGTGAAGACTTGTATGACGTGTTCTTTGACATGGAGAGTGCCTGTCGAACGCTAATGGTTAGTGGAAGCACACGTTATAGGTATGCTAATTGGATTAGTATACTCGAACCGACTCACCCTCGATTCGTCACACGGATTTCACTCCGGGACAGTCAATGATGGAATCGAAAGGTTGTGATAGGTATTCGTGAACCTTCGACTTGAGGATTTAGTAGGGATGTGCTTGTGACGTCAAGATTTTCATTAGAGTAGTTCGACCCTGTAAACCGGAAGGCGGGGGTCAACCTCGACGTGCATCTTGACGGGCGAGTAGCAGGTCCTACTGAATACCAAGATAGAATTTTTTCTCCCGTTAGTGAGCGGGTTATATGTCCTATGTGGTTATTGGCAGATGAGATCATAAGTCTTTGGCCAAAGTATTGGAGCTAGTTGTATTAGATACATGACAGCTCGATGATCTCGATTTGCATTAACGCATGCATAGCATCAAGTACAGATAGGGTTTGACTGACCGTGACCCTATAACTTGATCGGGACATTTGAAAGAAGGGTTTATATGTTTACTGGTATTCACGACAGAATGGTTCTTGAATGATCCCAATCATTCGTTCTCAGTTGGGGTACAGTGTAGGCCGCCAGGCTGGCTAGGTGGTGCTACTACTCTTTGGTTCCTCCCATTGCTGACTGAGACGGACCTACCGAATCGCGCAATAGGATTGACGACGGAATGAATCAAGCTTATTATCTCATCATGAATATTAGATATTAGATATCTAATTAATTGGGACATTGGATGTCTAAATCGATTTATTAGATAAATTGATTTACGGCCTAATGATTAATTGATTGGATTAATTAATCGACACAAATACATCGGAACGGAATAGGAGTTTATCTGTTTGGACTCACGGGAGTCCGAAACGAATCGAGCTCATCCGATTCCTTCTAGATGGCCACCCCATCACCTACTCCCTTACTTGGTCTTGGTCTACACTTTCAAGGGTGGTGGACTTTTGACCAATCAAGGGGACAAATATCACCTCTTGGTGATATTGTCAAAAGTAGGAGATTTTGGGGAGTTGAATAAGAATATAATGGAGACTCATTTCACTTGCTACCAATCCAATTCCAATCGTGAGTAGTGAGAAAGAGAGAGAGAAAATCATTTTATCAAGTCTTCATCATCTTCTTCATTTTTGTTCTTGAGTTTTCTTGGAGAAAATTCAAGATATATTGAGAGAGAGATATTATACACTTAGAGTGTAATAATAAAAGCTTCATCACTTGATTCTAGCCGTAACCTTAGAGGTTAATCGAGTGTTGTTGTTCCGATCGTTCTTTCGGCACATGGCAAGTAGAGACGCGGTGCTTTCAGCGTTGAATCGTTCAAGAGCTTGGAGCGGATTGGACTCGTAGAGATCAAACTAAAGCTTGGGGAATAGCTCAAGAGAAAGTTACCATTTAATCAACGGACTTCGAGGGTTAGTTTCTTACGACTCTTACTTTTCGTTTATATATTCGTATATACGTAGCTCGATCGATCCTCGTAGGGATTCGGATCGAATTAATTTTCGTTTTACCGCTTCCGCTGGGCCTTCGTTTTAGGCACCGAATCCCAACAATATAATCATAAATAT
This sequence comes from Orobanche coerulescens, assembly GCA_033398695.1. NCBI lineage: Eukaryota > Viridiplantae > Streptophyta > Magnoliopsida > Lamiales > Orobanchaceae > Orobanche > Orobanche coerulescens. Next base: position 127,110,996 of record CM065811.1, on the reverse strand, counting down.
TATATCATAAACCGTAACAAATATGATTATTACATCGATACAACATGATATATGAAATAAATCTTGCAATAAAATATATTTTTTATGATTCACAAAATCAAAGCATATTCACAAATTAAAATATGCTATGAATTGATTTCAATATATAAAATTAAATAATTTGGTATGCTTACTTACTCCATAAATAATTACAAATCTCTGATCCTTGAACGAAAAACTAAATATAACTTCTATTCATAGTATGTACATTATCATGGGTAACATATTTTTCCTATATGCATGTAAAACATAAACATGGTTAGATTCATAAGCGCACAAATCAATGGTGATGACTCGATTCTTGATCGACTCATTCTGTTCTATCTAGTCGTGTTTTTGTTTGCTTTTTAGTATTTTTGTTCTCTTTTATGCGTGGTATGTTGTGTTTTTAATTTATAGGTAACCAAGCGAAGATTGTGGTGAAATATGCGCTTTCATAGCTAATATTGGAGTTTATGACGATCAAAAGCTAAAAGGGGGCCTAAAACGACGAAAGATTTAAGCAGTATCGGTCAAATCTCCTAAATCCCAGAATACCCACTCCGAATTGAGATGTATTCTCCTTTGATATAAATTCCTCGTGAAATTAGCTTCGAAACGGTATATCATGTGCTAAAATCCGAGGTGTATTGATACAAGAACGAAGGATCAAGCCGAAGTAGACCAAAAACCGGACTTGGCTGCACCAGGCGACTCGACTCGGATGCAACGGGCGCTCGGCTACAACAGGCAACTCGGCCGTGCCATGGGACACGGCCGGGTCTCGCTCCAGGAAGAATCACTATTTCTGGAAGAGTACAACTCGGCCGTGTCTTTAATGACACGGCCGACCCCGATCCAATCGTTTTGTGTTTCCCACATAGTGCAACACGGCCGTGTCATGGGACACGGCCGAGCCTCTTGACAGACCCCTTTTCGTTTATCCTGCGTAGTTTGACACGGCCGTGTCCCAGGATACGGGCCGTGTCACTTTTCGGTTCATGTCACTTTCCTTGACATTTTTGCACACCTTTAAGCCTTTATCTTGATTTTTTGGCTATAAAACAAAGTGTAGTGACCCCTTGAGAGGTGTGCTTATCTTGTGGAAAAGATATTTTGTGGAAAAACACAAGATTAGGGAGGAAAAACACCAAAACAGTGGAAAGAGAGAGATTTTCATCATCTTCCTTGTATGTTCTTGGAGTGAAAAATACTTTTGTGAGATATAATAATTCCTTGTATAATTTTGTTGTGAGTTCTTGTAAGAAGATCATCAAACCTTCATCGGAAATTCGATTTCGGCATTTACAAGGGAAGTCTTTACCATGTTTTGTTCTTCAATTTCCATTATTGTTGTTGAATTAATCATGTGTGGCTAAACACTTCATATGGGATTTTAGACATAGCCACACACATGTTTTTGATTGTTAGTTCCTTTTGATTTTCAGGGTAAAAGTTTGAGATTGTTCCTCTTGTTCGTTTTTCGTTTTAGAACTTTTGAATTAGATCATCAAACCTTTTTCATTGTTGTTATTATTATTCGAATCAAGGGTTTTTGTCGGTGTTCGCCATCAAACGACCCGAAAGAAACGATTGTGAATATTCTCGAGATTTTTCGCGCAATCTTTTAACAATTTACCTCATCAAAAGTAGTCGGTTAATTGATTGTTAGTTAGGAATTCATCCCCATCAAAAGAGTATCTCTTAATTTTCGTTGAGAACAATCCTGATTTTTAGAATTACCGCCATCAAACGGATTTCTTTTAATCATGAACAATCGATAATTCCAAACCTTATTTATTTGAGTATCGGAACTAATAATTGATTATGTGTGTGTCGGTGAATCTAAATTCCCATATCAATCTCGTTATTGTTATCTCTCATTTATCAGACGATAGAATTGGTGTTGTTATCACTTAGTTTATTTTAATTTCATGCATTAGTATCATAATCCAATCGAACCATTGATGTATTTTAATTTATTTTACTTTTGTTCATTCGACTATTTGCCGAACATTATCAAATTTTAAACCGTTTCCAATTCCTCAAGAGATCGACCTCGGAGTTACTTACCGCTTCCTACAAAAGCGATTCGTACACTTGCGAGTATTTAATTTGAATCTATCAAGTTTTTGGCGCCGTTGCCGGGGAATTGGCGTTTAATTTTTTATCTTGTTTTAATAATAGTTGAATTGTTTTTCTTGATCATTTCTCCGTTTTCATTATTTTCGATAAAAGTTTAAAATTTGCTCTTACTTCCTTTGTTTATGCTTGGTAGGAGATCGTTGGGCAACCCGATTCTTCCGCCCATAGACGAAGTTCAAAGGATTAGAGCACCAAAAATAATGGCCACATCATCAATGGCAAATGACGAGGTGAATCCGGACCTTGAAGAGCGACTTTTGATCCAAGAAGAAAACACTCATCAACCGAGGGTTGAAAATGTTGCACAAAATATAGATGAGGAAGAAATTCGTCAACCAAGGTTTCCGAGATATGATAATATTGGGCGCAATCAAGGGATACCCGAAGTTCAACAAGGGAGATACTTCTACCCGAGACAACCACCCATCGGAATGCAATATGGAGCGAATTATTATCCCGGACCTCAATATGGGATGGAGGCAAACTATAACATGCCGCAACAACCTCCGGTCGAACATCTAATGCGGGACTATGCAAAACCCGTGGTGAACACCGCCATTTCATGCATCCAATTAGCACCAGCCGCAAGGAACTACCACATAAGCGGATTTCACATCGAACAATTGCCCTCATTTCACGGATTAGCACGAGAGGATCCGTTATCATTCATCCGAGACTTCTATATGGCGATTGATAACTTCCTATTGAACGGATTGAGCGAGGATCAACTACGGATGAAGTGCTTCCCTTATACACTCAAGGATGGGGCGAAACAATGGTTGATGACTTTGGCGCCCGGATCACTAAGAACATGGGATGAAGTTTACGATAAATTCATTACCAAGTACTTCTCCCATTCAAAGACTACGCAATTGAGAACTCAAATATCAACTTTCGGACAACAAGACGGAGAGGCATTTCACGAAGCATGGGATCGATTCAAAATGCTACTTATTCAATGCCCACACCATCACTATCCGCTTCAACTACTTAATCAATTTTTCTATGACGGATTGACTCAATATTGCCAAGGAGCGGTAGGTAATGCAACCAGTGGTTCATTTTGGGGTTCGATGGAGAGGCAAGCGTATGATGTGTATGAAACATTGGGAGCAAATTCTCAACAAAAAAGTGTACGTGTTCGTAGGGGAGCCGTGCACCAAGTGAGCGAGAAGGACGAGATGCAATCTAAAATCGATGAGTTGACAAATGAACTAAGACAACTCAAGACTCAAAATAAATCTTCTAGCTCACGAGTTTGCGAGATTTGCGGAGCACCCGGACATGATGCCAAATCATGCCCTCATACTTTTCCGGGAGAATAAACCGAACAAGTTAATTGGGCTATGGGACAAAGCACGGGAAGGCCCGAATTGGAAAAGAGGAGAAATAATTATGGCGGAAACACAAGAAATGTACCTCTCCCAAATACTTATCATCCTGGGCTAAGAAACCATCCGAATTTCTCATGGAGAAACAACAACCCGGTGCCATACGACACAAGTGCCCAAGCTCAATATAACGGAGGAAACCGAGCCCAACAACCAACGCGAAGTGAACCACCTCCACAACAAACGAACTCTCTTGAGTAGAGTATAGCGGCATTCATAAAGGAGAGCAAGGAAAACCGAGAGAAGAACAATAAAAGGTTCGAATCTTTAGAAGCTTCGATGAAGAAAATGGAGATCCAAATTGGGCAACTTGCTACCGAGGCACGTAGACAAGAAAGGGGTAAACTTCCGAGTCAACCCGAGCAAGCTCAAGCCATTACCACTCTCCGAAGTGGTAAAGTGATTAATAAAGAAGTTAATTCCGAAGTAAAAGAAAGAGGGGATGAGAAAGAAGATGAGTTGGGAAATCAAGAGGAGAAAATAGACGAAGCAACTTCAACTTCCAAGATTCACAAATCCGCTCAACCATATAAGCCACCAATTCCTTTTCCGAGCCGACTTAGAAAAGCGAAGCAAAATGAGAAATTTTCCGAAATCTACGACATGCTTTCAAAGGTTCATGTTAACTTACCTCTTTTGGATGTTGTGAAGAACATTCCCGCTTATACAAAATTTTTCAAAGAGTTGACCTCGAACAAAAGAAGATACAATGGGAACGAGAAAGTAGTGCTCTACGAGGTAGAAGCAAGGGGTCAAAAGAAAGGCGATCCCGGAAGTTTTATGATCGACATTACTATGGGAGACAAGAGAGTTGCTCGTGGGATGTTAGATTTGGGGGCAAGTGTGAATCTCATGCCATACTCGACCTATTTGAGGCTTGGACTCGGGGGAATCAAACCGACAAGAATAACTCTTCAAATGGCGGATAGGTCGGTGAAATACCCCAAGGGAGTCATTGAAGACCTATTGGTCAAGTGGACAAATTGGTGATTCCGGCCGATTTTGTTATCTTGGAGATGAGCGATTTCGGGACAAGCGAAAATGAAGGGACAATACTTCTAGGACGGCCGTTCATGCGTACAACAAAAACAATCATCGATGTTGATGAAGGAAAAGTCACCATGACCGTCTTGGGCGAAACCGTGGAAATCAACGTGTTCGGTTCATCTCCTATCCCTTCTCATATTTATGCTTCCCATGATGTGAATTTTGTTGATTGCATTGATTCTTTGGTTGATGATACATATTTTCATGATGATGTAGGGGACACGTTGCATGATGCTCTAACCGTTGAGCATGATATGGGGATTAATAATCTAGAAATTGAAGAATACGTTGCATTGTTAGATAATTCCGAAATAATAGATGAAGTTGACGGTTTTAAGATACCATTGGAATTAAAATTTGAGGAGCCCGTTGAAATCACCCCACCCCAACTTGAATTGAAAGAACTTCCGGCACATCTTAAATATGTTTTCTTAGGCAAAAGTGACACTTACCCTGTAATTGTCTCTTCCGAATTAACTCCCATGCAAGAAAACAAATTAGTAGAAGTTCTAACTAAGTTAAAGGAAGCGATTGGGTGGAGTATTTCCGATATCAAGGGAATAAGTCCGGTTAGGTGCATGCATAAGATAATTCTTGAAGAAAATGTTAAACCGGTTAGGCAACCTCAAAGGCGTTTGAATCCGAACATGCAGGAAGTTGTGAAAAAAGAAGTTTTAAAATTGCTAGATGTCGGAGTCATCTACCCGATATCCGACAGTAAGTGGGTGAGCCCTGTGCATGTAGTGCCTAATAAATCTGGAATAACGGTGGTTCGTAATGATAAAAATGAATTGGTGCCCACTAGAACGGTAACCGGTTGGAGGATGTGCATTGATTACCGGAAATTAAATGTCGTAACAAAAAAAGGATCATTTTCCTCTACCTTTCATTGATCAAATGTTGGAACGTTTAGCTGGGCATGATTATTACTGTTTTCTAGATGGTCTTTCAGGTTTCTATCAAATTCCCATTGCTCCAGAGGATCAAGAGAAGACCACTTTCACTTGCCCTTTTGGCACTTTTGCCTTTAAGAGGATGCCGTTTGGTCTTTGAAATGCTCCCGCTACTTTTCAAAGGTGCATGCTATCCATATTCTCCGACTTGTTAGAAAAATCCATCGAGGTATTCATGGATGACTTTTCTGTGTTTGGAACCACTTTCGATGATTGTTTAAATAATTTGACTATTGTGCTAGAATGATGTATTGAGTGTAATCTTACACTTAGTTGGGAAAAGAGTCATTTTATGGTAAAACAAGGTCTTGTTCTAGGTCATATGGTTTCCAATAAAGGAATGGAGGTTGATAAGGCTAAAGTCGATTTAATTGTTAAATTACCTCCACCTTCTTGTGTCAAAGAGGTTCGAAGCTTTTTAGGGCATGCCGGGTTTTATAGGCGTTTTATTAAAGATTTTTCGAAAATTGCCCGCCCTTTGAGTAACCTTTTGTGCAAAGATGCTAAATTTGATTTTACCGAGGAATGTTTAGTCGGTTTCAACGCTTTGAAAGAAAAGTTAACTTCAACACCTATTGTTGTCGCTCCTGATTGGTCTCTCCCTTTTGAAATTATGTGTGATGCGTCTGACTTTGCTATAGGTGCCGTTTTGGGGCAAAGAGTGAATAAATTCTTCCACGTGATTTACTATGCGAGCAAAACGCTCGATGAAGCTCAGGCTAATTACACCACCACTGAAAAAGAATTTTTAGCTATTGTGTTTTCTTTAGACAAATTTCGATCCTACTTGGTTGGCTCAAAGGTGATTGTGCATACGGATCACGCCGCATTGAAATATTTACTAAAAAAATCCGATGCAAAACCAAGATTAATTCGGTGGGTTCTTCTGCTGCAAGAATTTGATTTAGAATTTAAAGATAAGAAGGGGTCGGAAAACGTAGTGGCCGACCATCTATCTAGGCTAACCGAGGGAGATAATTTTAAGCTTGATAATCATTTGCCAATTGTTGAAACTTTCCCCGATGAGCAATTATTCGATGTAACAAGGACACCTTGGTATGCTGATATTGTCAATTACATTGTTAGTGGTGTTTTGCAGCCCGACTTAACCTATCAAGGGAAGAAGAGGTTTGTTTCTATGTGCAGGCATTACTTTTGGGACGAGCCCTACTTATTCAGGTTGGGGCCTGATCAGATATTCCGGCGTTGTGTCCCGGAGGAAGAGCACGGAAGCATATTGTTATTTTGCCATGAGTTGCACTGTGGGGGACATTTTAGTGCAAAGAAAACGGCTCACAAGGTCCTTCAATTGGGATTATACTGGCCAACACTATTTAAGGATGCCTATTTCCATTGCAAGAGTTGCGATCGTTGTCAACGAACGGGGAATATAAGCAAAAGGAATGAGATGCCATTGACAAACAATCTTGTTGTGGAACTTTTCGATGTTTGGGGAGTGGATTTTATGGGTCCTTTTCCAATTTCCCATGGCTTTGAGTATATTCTAGTTGCTGTAGACTACGTCTCTAAGTGGGTGGAAGCAATTCCAACCCGAACTAACGATGCTAATGTGGTTTGCAATTTTTTTAGGGATGTGATTTTCTGCAGGTTCGGGACGCCTAGGGCCATAATCAGCGACAGAGGCACGCATTTTTGCAATAAATAACTTGCAGGCTTGCTTAAGAAGTACAATGTGATGCATAAGATCGCAACGGCATATCATCCACAAACTTCCGGGCAAGTAGAAGTAAGCAATCAGCAAATAAAGGCAGTGCTCGAAAAGACGGTGAAACCGACAAGAAAAGACTAGGCATTGAAGTTGAATGACGCTTTATGGGCATACCGCACGGCCTACAAAACTCCAATCGGAATGAGCCCGTATCGCCTAGTATTTGGGAAAGCATGTCACCTACCCGTTGAGTTGGAACACAAGGCGTATTGGGCAATCAAAGCGCTCAATTTAGATCAAGAAAAGGCGGGCAAGGAACGACTTTTGCATTTAAATGAGCTTGATGAGATGCGATATGAGGCGTACGAAAACGCTAAACTCTACAAAGAACGGACGAAACGGTATCATGATAAGCGTATCGTTCGTAAATCTCTCGAACCCAGGATGGATGTTTTGCTACATAACTCCCGTCTTAAACTCATGCCTGGAAAATTGGTATCGCGATGGGGCGGACCGTTCAAAGTCGTTAGAGTATGGCCGCACGGAGCAGTAGAACTTCTTGATCCGCGGAAGAACGAGCACTTTAAGGTAAACGGGCATAGAGTAAAGCCGTATTTCGGACGAATCGAAGAAATCAATGCGTTTGAGTGCATAGAGGTGCACGACGTTGAAGCTTGAGCAAAACAGGAAAAAGTCGAGCTAATGACTATAAAAAAGTGCTACTTGGGAGGCAACCCAACGTTTTAGTTAGATTTTTTGTCTTCTATTTTTCGCATTTATTTTCCTTATTTGTTTTTATTTGATTCGAAACTGACCGGTTTAACTGTGGGTGTTAAAATTGCAGGAAACGAGTGCGTTTTCAAAAAACTAATAATCTGGCCAGGTAGGACACGGCCGAGTTCTCTAGGAAACGGCCGAGTCCCTAAAACAGTGAGAATTTGATTATTTCGAACAGGACGACACGGCCGTGTCATGGGACACGGCCGGGACTCAGTACAGTGAAACTTGATTTTCCGTGATAGTATGACTCGACCGTGTCATAGGACACGGCCGAGTCGGCCGACAGTAAATATTATGCTATTACGAACAACTCGACACGACCGTGCTATATGCAACACGGTCGTGTCTGTCGGTCAGGTATAAATAGGAGCACGGCCATTTCCCCATTTTTATCTTCTCCAAATTTCATTTTTCTTCCTCCCTGCGAAATCGGCGAACCCTAGCATCTGTATTCCGATTTTTCTCTTCGTTTTTAAAGAAATTTTGTGAAAAATCGAGGGGAGATACAAGAATCTACTACGTATTCATCATTTCTCAACTAATTTCACTCTTCAAAGGAGCAAATCGGACGAATTGGGACCGGCCTTTAATTTTTTTTTTCTCTCTTCAAAATCTCCGAAATCAAGGTATGTTTCTCATGTTTTTGATGATTATCTTTGGTTATGGACATGCTATGATGATTTGAATCGATAGTCATTAATTATCTAGGGTTCTTGAGTAAATTGAAGGTGATGAAATTTGGGTATTTTGGATAATTCTTCATGCATTGATGATTAAATTTCTCGATTGAAAATTCTTGTAATTGTGAGATGTTTTCCATGATAAAGGTGATGAATTTAAACGATAGATTTTGCTTGGAAGTTGTTTTGATCGACAATGTTGATATTGGGGGAATTTTATTGCTTGCTATAAGTTTGGGGGAGGAATACGTTCTGAAATCCTTGGATAATGATAGATTAAATTTTTGCAGAAAATGGCACGAGGAAGAGGACGTGGAAATGCTCAACGCGGAAGGGGTAGGAATGGCGGGGAACAAGTGCAGCCGGCAAGAATGGCTATTCAAAGGGCTGTGGAAACCCCGGAATCTTATGGAATCAATCTACCGGAAACGCAATATGAAAGGTGGGAAATGCTGGGGCAGAGAAAAATGCTACCTACAAGGTGGCCCGATGACGAATGCATGAATGCAATGGGGATAAGGGAAGATGTGATGAAATTCCTTGGAAGAGTGCATTGGGCGTGGATGATGACTCAACGATGGCCGACTTATAGGTGTTTGACGATGGAGTTTCTCAGCACTCTAACTGTGAGAAGAGATCCGGTGACTAGAGAACCGACCGAAATGACATTCCGGATCAACAACAACGAAGAGATACTGACTATCGTCCAGTTGGAGGAAATTTATCATGCAAGACACGAGGGCCATTACCCGATAAATCGGTTCGCTTGTGAAACTTACTGGAGATCCATGGTAGAATACCCGGGGAGTGAGGCACGATATTACATGGCAATATCGGCAAAAGGATCGAACATTCGCAATCCCGTGCTCAGATACTTACACAAGGTGATTGCGAGTACAATATATGGCCGAAAGAAAACCGGGCCCATTTCACTGCGGGAGTCGTATATCCTGACTCATATGCTCGACGACTCGATTCCGGCAACTCGATTCCGGCAACTGGGGCTATGGTAGCGGAACATTTTGAGGATGTCACGACAAAGCCTAAGGGGGAGATATGGATAGGGGGTTTGATTACCCCTATCGCACTACACTTCGGTGTTTCGTTAGATCGGAGGACCCCCTTTCCTGGAAATATGCTTCTCTCAATTTCCGTGATGAAGGTGATGAACATCCTGGACTATGAACATCGCATGGTCTTTATGCAGACCGACAACGACCATTTCCTCCTCCCGAATCCACCTTTGACAACCATAAATAATATTCGGGATATGGGAAATCTTCAAATGGCTACAGAGGCACACCATCGAGTACGGTGGGCAGCCGGCTTGGCTCCCCCGGGTCACAGCCCTGTCGACCGAAATGTTCGACCTAGGCGCGTTATGGATGAGGATAGATCCGAGAGGATGGAAGAGGAGGAGGCTTATGAAAGAGGCCCGGATGACGAGGAAGAAGAAGAGAGCGAAGAAGAAGAGGAAGAAATCACGAAAGATCGGCCCGAGACGTTAAGGCGGGCCGAAATTGGATGTGCCCCATCGCGCCCATCATTAAGGGAGGAGTTCGAAGCCTACCGAGAGGAGGCTAGACGGGACCGAGAAGAGGCTAGACGGGACCGAGAGGAGGCTAGACGGGACCTAGAGGAGGCTAGACGGGACCGAGAGGAGGCTAGACAGGAGCGACGCCAGACATTGTCTCTTGTGAGACGAATGGTCGAGTGGCATGTCCAGCAAGGCCACTTCCCTCCGCCCGAGCAGTAAACCGGTCGTAAGTATTTCTTGATCAATTAAATTCTTTTCTTTAAATACTATACCCCCTTCGTTCGTATATTCTTTAATTCAAGTTTGGGGGGGGATCGGTCAAGAAATACTTCATTACTCTTGTTTTTATTTGTTTTCGGATACTATTTTGCTTGTTGCTTATTTTTGGTGTGTTTTGAACATTTTGCACTTATTTGTGGTGTATTTTTACTTGGTGTATTTTTTACTTGGTGTGTTTATTTCGCAAACTTGAAGAAAACTTTGAAGTGTGAATTTTTTTTTTTTGGTTTTGGAATGCCTCGGGATTTATTTCGTTGTTCTGATATACAAATCGAGAATAATTTGTTGAGGAAAAATTTGTTGATAATCGAAACGGGTGTGAAATTGAATAAGTGGTTTTAATATCTTGGAGGTATGAGCAAACCTACTTGTGAGCTATTGAGCCTTCGTGCATTTTCTAAAATGCAAGTTTCATTGTCGAGTGTTTCATTCTTGATTTAAAACTCTAGAACTTGCCTTGGTATCTTGTTTAAAATCACTGGTGTGTGTGTGTGCGCAAATTGAGTGAAAATGATTTTTGGCGCCTTCGATCCTAACCCTTCGATTTTGGCCAACCTGACATTTGATCATTTCTTAAATAAACCCAATTGAGGTCATTGTCTATTTCATTGTTAAACCACATATCGAGCTTTCATTTACTATAATCCTCAGATCCCTACTTGAACAATTAGAAATATTTTTGACAAGGATGCAAAGATTGTGGTGACATTGGGTGCCATATATATTGTCGGGAGTGTTGAATTGGTGAAAATAATTACTCCGCTATTTTTGGGAACCTAGTAACCGGGTGTATTCATGTGACCCATCGTTTACATTCGCGTAAAACGGATCCCTTAGATATGAGTATGCTTGGAAGTAATTGTGATCCTAGTAACCGGGTGTATTCATGTGACCCATCGTTTACACTCGCATAAAACGGATCCGAAAACAACCCAAGCCAAAAAAAAAAATCGGAGAAATAAGGAGGGTGTGATGCTGCGTTTTTCACTTTCGATAGTGCTTGTTACAAGTGGTTCATAATTAAGGGGATGAAAGAAGCAAATCTCATAAATCTTGAGCTTCTAAAGCGACTATGGTGATTTAAATTCTAAAAATTGCTCGAGAAAAGTCACTTTAGCCATATATATCCCACCTCGACCAAAGCCTACATTTCAAGCAGAGTAGAGCCCTTTTTGATTCACGAAAATTTTGCATGCACAAAACAGTGGTAGAAATCAAGACGATTGGCAAGCCTATGGGGTTCCTTATTTCATTGAATGAGTTCCGAGCGTTTACTTATCCCTATCACTTTGAGAGTGAGTGAATACACTTGACCGGTGAGGTTTATATTGCCGAGTATTGACTATGATGTTGAGGAAGCACCCCGGAGGTTTGAAAACTTTGCAGAACTCGACTTATTTTACTTGTGAGTATTGATGAAATTTTCGAAGAGGATCTTTTGAGGTATTTTGACAGATGAGTTCCCCTTTTGTGAGTGATTATTTTAAAATGATTTGCTCGGGACGATCAAAGTTCAAGTTTGGGGGGTTTGATGAGTCGATTCTTGATCGACTCATTCTGTTCTATCTAGTCGTGCTTTTGTTTGCTTTTTAGTATTTTTGTTCTCTTTTATGCGTGGTATGTTGTGTTTTTAATTTATAGGTAACCAAGCGAAGATTGTGGTAAAATATGCGCTTTCATAGCTAATATTGGAGTTTATGACGATCAAAAGCTAAAACGGGGCCTAAAACGACGAAAGATTTAAGCAGTATTGGTCAAATCTCCTAAATCCCAAAATCTCCACTCCGAATTGAGATGTATTCTCCTTTGATATAAATTCCTCGTGAAATTATCTTCGAAACGGTATATCATATGCTAAAATCCGAGGTGTATTGATACAAGAACGAAGGATCAAGCCGAAGTAGACCAAAAACCGGACTTGGCTGCAGCAGGCGACTCGACTCGGCTGCAACGGGCGCTCGGCTGCAACAGGCAACTCGGCCGTGCCATGGGACACGGCCGGGTCTCGCTCCAGGAAGAATCACTATTTCCGGAAGAGTACAACTCGGCCGTGTCTTTAATGACACGGCCGAGCCCGATCCAATCGTTTTGTGTTTCCCGCATAGTGCAACACGGCCGTGTCATGGGACACGGCCGAGCCTCTTGACAGACCCCTTTTCGTTTATCCTGCGTAGTTTGACACGGCCGTGTCCCAGGATACGGGCCGTGTCACTTTTCGGTTCATGTCACTTTCCTTGACATTTTTGCACACCTTTAAGCCTTTGTCTTGATTTTTTGGCTATAAAACAAAGTGTAGTGACCCCTTGAGAGGTGTGCTTATCTTGTGGAAAAGATATTTTGTGGAAAAACACAAGATTAGGGAGGAAAAACACCAAAAGAGTGGAAAGAGAGAGATTTTCATCATCTTCCTTGTATGTTCTTGGAGTGAAAAATACTTTTGTGAGATATAATAATTCCTTGTATAATTTTGTTGTGAGTTCTTGTAAGAAGATCATCAAACCTTCATCGGAAATTCGATTTAGGCATTTACAAGGGAAGTTTTTACCATGTTTTGTTCTTCAATTTCCATTATTGTTGTTGAATTAATCATGTGTGGCTAAACACTTCATATGGGATTTTAGACATAGCCACACACATGTTTTTGATTGTTAGTTCCTTTTGATTTTCAGGGTAAAAGTTTGGGATTGTTCCTCTTGTTCGTTTTTCGTTTTAGAACTTTTGAATTAGATCATCAAACCTTTTTCATTGTTGTTATTATTATTCGAATCGAGGGTTTTTGTCGGTGTTCGCCATCAAACGACCCGAAAGAAACGATTGTGAATGTTCTCGAGCTTTTTCGCGCGATCTTTTAACGATTTACCTCATCAAAAGTAGTCGGTTAATTGATTGTTAGTTAGGGATTCATCCCCATCTAAAGAGTATCTCTTAATTTTCGTTGAGAACAATCGTGATTTTTAGAATTACCGCCATCAAACGGATTTCTTTTAATCGTGAGCAATCGATAATTCCAAACCTTATTTATTTGAGTATCGGAACTAATAATTGATTATGTGTGTGTCGGTGAATCTAAATTCCCATATCAATCTCGTTATTGTTATCTCTCATTTATCAGACGATAGAATTGGTGTTGTTATCACTTAGTTTATTTTAATTTCATGCGTTAGTATCATAATCCAATCGAACCATTGATGTATTTTAATTTATTTTACTTTTGTTCATTCGACTATTTGCCGAACATTATCAAATTTTAAACCGTTTCCAATTCCTCGAGAGATCGACCTCGGAGTTACTTACCGCTTCCTACAAAAGCGATTCGTACACTTGCGAGTATTTAATTTGAATCTATCAAATGGATAAATGAATCATTAATTAGAAAAAGATGGAGAGTTGAGAAATGCCCGGAAAAGGGGCTACTGGGCTCGATAATTGGCCGAAAAAGGATTCGGGCGCGGCGGTGCAGCAGCTCGGTGTTGGATGAGGCCGGATCTTCGAATTTCCTCGTAAAAATCTGCTTCTGTTCCGAGACAGATTCAGTAAGTAATATTACACAGAATCCGATCTCCACCGTTGAATATATAGATATTTATGTTAGAAAGTTGCAACTAAAATTTCAAGCTGATCTGACGGTTAACGAAGCAGAAAACACAATTTTCGCGCGCCTCACAGTGCAGAAAATCTGCTCGCGTTTTTTTTTTTGCGAATTTCGAAAATCAGAAAAAAAAATATTCTACTGTTAGAGCATCGTGCTGAAAATGTGTTATAAAATACAAAAATAAAAAGAACAAATTTGTTGACCCCATTCGTCAATAATGACTACATCTGGGGGCAGACCAAACTACGAGGGTATTCACTATAATTTGTGTGTTTCTGAGTACAAGAATACAATCAAAAGAGATATATTTATACTAATAAATAGGGATGTAACCCTAAAAGCTCACTAGGCATCTTAGCCCATTAAGTATCTTATCCTGCAAGTAATGTCCATAAAATAATATATTTACAACAAATAAATATTTATACATATAACATATTATACATGTCTTGTCATAATAAAAAAATCTACTATTCTCTCTCCGCGCTCTTCCTCGCCCCCTTTTTTTTCTTCTTTTCTCTTCTTCTCCAACTATGTTCCCCCAATCTTCGTTTCCTCTCTCCCTCTCTCCCCTTTTTCTTTTCTTTACCTAGACACTGTTTACTTCACCAGTTTTCTAGAAAAAATTTCTAAGAAAACAGAAAAAAATAAAAACACGTTCAAATTAGATATTTTTTAAAAAGAAAACTAGAAAACTGAAAACACGGTTTTCCAAATTATAACTGGACTTTAGAAAAATATAGAAAACAGTCCTGACTTGTTTTCTAGATTTAGAAAATTAGAAAACACGCTAGAGTTGTACTATAAACAAGCTAGACACTCTTCGAACAATCGAACTTCAACAAATACACATATTTTAATATTTGTTTTAAATCTATGAGCCATACTTGTAGTTATGAATCCGTTACATAATTAGTATTTTTAAATGATAAAAATCTAACAAACAAAATAAAACATTAAATAGTATAAATATTATTTATTTGTTAATTATCATTTGACTGTGTTCATGTGACAGTGGTCTCCATTATTTTATATTAAATAAAAAATAAATATCTTGTTCCTATATTTAATAATCAAACTTTATGAACTAGTGATCACTTAAAAATAATAAGAGGAATAATAGTGTATAAACATGATTATAAAATATTAAAATGTAATGTATAATAATCAGTTATATATTAATGTAAAAAGTATGTATATAATTTTTAAGAGGATACCACAAAACTATTTCTTGAGAGTCAAGAATAACAAAGAGAAGACGCTAATCATTGACGAACAACTATATCTACTGAATTGTGGAGGGATATGTGAATATATTGATTAGTGAGATTCATTTTTTAGATGAAAAAGACCATCTTTTGAATATATATATATATGGGTTAAAATAAAAAGTCTCTTATAATAAAAAATGTAGGAAGGATTGTGGGAGTGACATGTGTCATCCCCATTCCACATCATATGACACATCATATGACATGTGTCACCCCCAACCTCCCACCCCCTCCCCCCCCCCCCCCCGAAAAAAAATTTTCCCGCCAAAAAAAAAAATTTGGGGGTCAAAATTTTTTTTATTCCCGCCAAAAATTTTCCCGCAAAAAATTACTACTGCATCACAGTTATAAAGTTACTACATCACAATTATGATTTAGTGCATTAAGGTTATAAGTTACTGCATCATACTTGATGCACTTAACTGTTAACTATGATGCAGTAACTTATAACTGTGATGCAGTAAAACTTATTAGTGTGATGCACCAAAATTCATAACTTTGATGCACCAAAAAAATGGTGCATCATACTTATAAATTTTTGGCGGGATTTTTTTTGGCGGAAAAAAAAATTTTTTGGAGAGAATTTTTTTTTCGGGGGGTGGGGGGGTGGGGGGGTGGGGTGCAGTGGCGAAGCTAGAAAATTTTCAGTGGGGGATCGGGATCTAAAATTTTTTTTGCTTAATGTATAAAAAAAATTTCACAATTAAAATGGGGGGTCGAAACCGAATATACCGAAATTTTTCTACACGAAAACTATATACCCCCTACATCGCATTTAATCTAGGCCATCCATTTAATCAAGATCTATGGATCAAATTCATTCTTATTTCTTAACTTAAGTATCATTCTCACCACAACATATATATATATATTTGTAGTATTGAGTAGATTTATAGAGGTATATTAAAATGTAATGTATAACAATTATTTATATATTAATGTAAAAAGTATGTATATAATTTATGAAACTAAAAAGGTAGAAAACTGATAAATTCTATTTGCATATTTGGAACATATTTTTCTAGTTTTCAACAGTTTTCTTAGAAATTGAAAACTCACAAAATTTTAGAAAATTTTGGAGAAGAAAAGTGAAAATTTTTTCCCAAGTAAACAGCCACTTAGGCCCTGTTCTTTTTGCAACGCCCCCAAAACCATCGAGGATATTACAGCAACGTGGGCCCCCGGGCCGGAACCCACCAGGCTAAAAACTATTTTTCAAAACATTTAAAAACGCCAAAAGGCCGATGACAGTAATATTTTAAATACCCAAAATATTTATAAAAACATAGTTATCAAATACCAGCATCAAACACTATTTGAAAATACAGGGCGAAATGCCAAATCTCGACAGCTTCAAAATGTACGCTAAGCCACCACTTAAACGTACCGACAAAATAGTTTAGGAAAATGATTTAACGAAATGACACAAGTTTGCAAAATACCAAAAAGCCATTTTGAAAGTTATACACGAGTTGGTAAAAATACCGAAAATCCATTTTAAAATACACACGCAGCAGATATAAACACAGGTCAAAATATACATTTGCAGCGGAATAAAACAACTAGTCAAATACTGGGTTCCCAAAATAATGCCATAGCCAGTATCATCCGGGAAGTTCATCCCTTCACGACCGCTATGAGCTCGATCTCCGAGTACCTAAAACTAAAGGCCACGATGGGGTCAGCCACAATACTCAACAATGATATCGATCACATCATCATAAATTATTACATACCAATGTAATAACAAAGTAAGAATACTACCAATGTAATCTTACCGTCATAACCTTACCGATCCATAACTGTAACACCCAAAAATCCCATCGGGTCATTACAGTGTCGTGGACCCCACACCAAGAGATCCACCAGGCGAACACGACTAAAATACAACAAACTAACCAAAAGGGGAAACTCAGTCCCTACTATGACATCCAACATACTATTCTGATATGGAATTTCAACGACAAAAGTGGGCCTACATGGCCAAAATAAAAATACAACAACATCCACGAGCCTCACTCGGGATAATACAACAATGACCACAACTGATGAAACTGGAGTACTCCAAACTGTCTGACCGACATGAACACCAAAACATCTCGGACTAGTATCGCTCGAATGCCTCGTCGCCAACGTCATGCCCCTGTGTCTCAACTCTCTCCTCGCAAACACCTAAAACATGAAAACATATTCTGCCCCCAAGGGGTCAGTCATCCAGATAGTGAATATCAAATATATGCACAACATGATATGCATCCAAAGGCAGAATAAACGGTACAACAATGGCAATACTAGATGCTCACAAACCAAGGTAAGAACCGAGCATTCATCAACTACTATGCCCACAGCATACGATCAATATCTGCTCAACAGGTTAGAACACAAGTGCCCAACGGCGAATCATCAATATAGAATACAACAATGAAATTACCCGAAGGTAAACCAAACCAACGCTGACTAGATACAAATCACAGTGCCCGAAGGCTCCAACATAAATACCAAAATATCATAATAGCCTGAAAGCCCTCAGCCGAAACTGCCACAATATCACAATGGTCTGAAAACCACTCAGCCAAAGCTGCCACACTATCACGATGGCCTGAAAGTCGAACAACTCGAAGCTGTATATCATCACAATACGGATCTCAAAGACACAAAACCGACTGTCGAACATACCCCTCGGCGTATGAAAAACCAGTAGCAAACCGTCGGACATATCCAATACAACATGGACTATGAATGACCAAATCCATAGGGCTCAAGAGGGACATCACAGTACGCCCGATCCGGAAATGTGTCCGTGCACATGTCCACCCCGTATACGGAATCCAGAATATACATGGGATAATGTACCTAATTAGCCTCACGAACTACGTCTCGTGTGCATGGTCCAATGCGGAAACATCCACGCATGACCATCGTGTGCCTGGCTAAAAATCCTACCCATAACCCAATCGGCACGAAAATATGATTCCAGATATGTCACGATGCAACATGACAACAAAACTCAAAGGATAACACATCCAATACAGGTCAAAAGACTCACCAAAGTGAATGATGACACACAGATAATGAAAGATCGACACGACCAACAATATCCAAAACAACCATCCTGGGATCACAATCCCTAAGGACCGATTAAACGCGATCCACAATCACAACACAACAATCTTGGAATCCTCAACCATCAACGATCACAAAAATACTGAGTTCACAAGAATGATAGTGTGCTGCCTTGAGTCGGCCAACACGACAAAAATAACTAACAGATGGGCACCGTCCTCGGCAATCCCAATTCAAATACCTCGACTGCGTTAGAATGGCCAATCGATAACGACACGACGGATGGAAACTCTCTTCGATAATCCCAATTCAATACTTCGATTGCCTTAGAATGGCTCATCGATAACGACACAATGGATGGGAACTATCCTCGATAATCCCAATTCATTACCTCGATTACCTTAGAATGGCCAATCGATAACAACGATATAACGGATGGGAAATGTCTTCGATAGCCCCAATTCAATACATCGATTACCTTAGAATGGTCAATCGATAACAACGATACAACGGATGGGAAATGTCTTCGACAGTCCAAATTCAATACACCGATTACCTTAGAACGGTCAATCGATAACCACAATACCACGAATGTCTCGGCACCTTTAATTGGTTACCGATAACAAAGATGATAATCGAATACGTCAATGCCTTCAATCGGATAATACAACATCAATAATGAAGCACCAATATCAATAACAATGATCACAACTATGTCTTAAATCGACATCAATATCAACAACAACAATCGATACATCGATACCGCAAACCGGCTATCGATAACAATATTGCCAACAAGTATCGCAATGCCTTGAACCGGACATTTACGAACAACAATAACATTTGGCATAATTTGCCGAAGGGTGTCATATCAAACAATCCCCTGATATCGAAAAAATCATAAGGAGACCAAGTCTCGGAATGATACACACATTCATACACATACATGATAACATTAATCTCATTGACTAGTACAAGTATAAAACTTGCCTCAAACTGAAGGCGAGAAAGTCCTTCCACGATCAACGTTCTTCCACGAAACGACGAACGACGTCTTACAATGATCACAAGCACTCGAACAACCTTGAATGAAATACGATTCATTCAATAACACAAAATCAATAGAAAACAACACCAAGGAAAAATCCCGATTCAACCCCGAATCGGTTAAACTCCACAAACGAATATCATAGTTCCCAACTATGAATTCTAACATTCTCCAACACCTCAATGATCAATATGATAAGACGTTCTTAACACTTGTGAAAACAATTCAACAATAATCACTTAAGAACAACATCAAATTGATCCTCCTACGATGGTAATATCATCAATTTTATCACTACCACCTCAAGAACATCGCCAACACAACAAACACGATGTCTAAACAATAATCAATCACCAATTCATCATGAATTCAGATTAAAACACAAGAGTAAATTAACAATTGTAAAATTATGATAATCATTACATAATTTATCATAATTCCTTACTAAAATGGTTATAATCCCTCCAAAAACACAAACAACAACAATCATATCAACACTATGTTAATCATATAACAATCTTAACATAATCCTTCCTAGACATGATTATAACCTCCAAACCTTCGAAAGCATCAAGAACAACTCCTCAAGACAAAATCATCATGTTCTTCATTAGAAGTTATGAAAACTCATCAAGAATCATGATATACTCCAACAATCACCAACTATACGGTGAAAACAACAACAATAACATCATCATACTCGAAAATCACTTGTAGAACAAGAGATTAAGAGAACTTGCCAATGAAGAACAAGAAGAACTCTCCAAACACCAAAGGAGCACCAACAAGCTTCCAAATCCAAGCTCCAAATCAAGTTATGATGATCAAAAACTTGTTCGAAGAGGCTAAATATCAAGAACAAGTCCAGAGGGACGGTTATATGGAGAGAAAATCGATAATGGTTCGTGAAGAAATTAAAAACGAACCCAATATATATAACCTGACAAACTCATTACGTACGCTATACACCAAACATAACTTGCGTAAGGGCCATTACGTATGCTACACCAACAACTTAGTGTACGTAATGCTAGTCCAGAACTAACTGACCAAAAACATGAATACCTTAACGTACGTAAACAATAACCATTTACGTACGTTAACAAGCTACATGAATAATGTACGTAAACCTCACATCCTTACGTACATAAAGAGCCCATTGACTACAATAGTAGATCGGACCCAGAATACCCGGGACCCACCGTCCGAAAGCTAACCACGAGGAAGGTTCCATCCACCTACCTCTCATTACGTAGGTAACATAAACGTAATAACGTATGTAATGTCGAAAGCCTAACGTACGTTAAGCGCACAAGATAACGTACGTTAGCTCAACAAAGTGGACAACCAAGTTGTTCCATCAATTCTCAACCCGAATGAATGAACATAATCTAACGCACCTCAATAAACACGAATGAAACGATACAACAACAATTGTACAATTCCAAATGAATACGTACAACTCAACAGTGAAACGAAAAAAATTACCCCCGGATATTACATACTTCCATCCTTAAAAAGAGTTTCATCCCCGAAACTAAGGGTACACAACATGGGCTAAGGAACTATCCATCGAGATCTGAAAACAACATCTCCAGGAATACTTCTCAATGCGAACCACTTTGCTTGAGCAACTGGGCCAACCCCTCGGGTCCCCGCGTCTCCCCTGCCCGAAAACGGTGAAAATCAAGTAACGAAAACACTCAACCATGTGCGAGATCAGTCGAATCATGACTCTTCTGCCAGAGACTAGCCAGAAAGTCGTGCCAACCGCATAACTTGTAACACCGGCATACACACCCCATGGGAGCCGCTCATTGTACATGTCTACAATCATCGGTGTACATTTCTCCATTCTCATCGGCACAAAAGGAAAATAACAACGCACATATAGTCCTCGGGACCATATCAATCGCACGCCCAAGTCCTCACGACTTGGCGTCTTGAATCGCAATGAGCAATTACCCAAATAATCACAAAAATATCGGGTACAATACCAAAAGGAAAGAAAAACGCATCACGACCTCAAATCTCAAGATTCTCAGAAGCTATCATTACAAGATAGATCAATAATAAATGGTTCACAACCACAATACTACAATGCAGATTAAGTTCAACATCAATCCGAAAACAAGGAAAATACAAATCAAGGCTACATCTCAAACGTACCCGAAATCAACATCCTCCAGATCATCGAGCTCCTCGATCTCATCGACTCGAGGAAGACCCAAACCTGAACTCGTTGCTCCTCCTCGGCTGTCCTTACTTCTGGCTCCAGAAGCCTGATAGGATCCCTTGGATGAAGTACAGACTGGAGTAACAAAATCTCTCGAGGCCCGTAAGCTCTCTTGAGATCTACTGGCACTATAACTCCTGCAGTATTTCTGAAGGTGTCCCTGCCTCCCACACAGAAAACAACCAACGGCCTGCATCGAGCACCGGGTACTGCGATGTCCTATTGTATCACAGTTAAAGCAAACAACGGTCGAACTCATCATCTGAGAAGAAGAGGCTTTCCTAGCACGAAGACGACTAGAAGATGACCCCTTAGATGTCTGAGCCCGATGTCCCTCTGAATGAATCGGCATCCCAGTCCTCTCACCACAAGAAACTGAAGGGTTCTTCCGAGCAAGCTCCTTGATCAAAATCTCTGCTCCAAGAGCCTTCTCAATGAATTCACCAAGTTAATTACGATTGTGGTTGAACAACTGCATCCTCAACTGTGGGTTTAGACTCTTGATAAAATACTTGATTTTATCCACTTTAGTACGGATAACAGATGAAGCAAACTGAAGAAGTCCTTGAAACTTCTCAGCAATAACAATAACACCCTCTTCTGCGATGGATTTGGGGTTCAAAACCTCTGACAGATTGGCTTCACGAAGTGGAGCCGGATAATACCTCTCTAACATGAGAGTTTTGAACTCGCTCCAAACACAATCATGATCGGTGGGTTTCACAGAAAGCCACCAAGAATAAGCGCCCTTACTCAGATAATAAGCCGTGATTGCCATCTTACTCTCCTCCGGACACTGAACCTCGTCGAAGAGTTTATCGAAATGTTTAAGCCAATGAACAAAGTCAGCTGGTTCCGACGAACCCTCAATAATAGGCGGCCTCTGACGAGAGATATTGCCAACAATCTGACTCACTCCCCTAGTCTGCCCATGAAACGGCACTTGGAATCCCAGCTACGGTGCACCACGAACCATCGAGGCCTGCATGGTCTTCACTATCTGCGTCATCTGAGTCATCTGGGCCATCATGCCCCTCATAAGCAAGAAAGAGTCGACGTGTCCACTCTCAGTCTGATCGACCTCTCGAGTATGACGTCCTGAAGGAGAATCAGTCACGTAGGTAGCACTACCGGCCGAACTCTGATCCATCTCGGCATCCGCACGCGCATAAACATGAGGTTCTGGGTTCCGACCCGCTCTGAAGCCTTTACCCCCTCTGCCACGTCCTCGAATTCCTCTTTCCATACTGAAAGAATAACGTCCGATCATGAACAAGGCTCAAACACGCCTCGCAGGCCAATCCAGAATGCTAAGCCAATAGCCAAACACGAGTATACATACTCAAAAGATCAATAATCAAATAAATCATGCTAATCATAGCCAACACAGAGCCCACACGCTCCAAAAAAAATATTCATGCATCAATCGCAACACTAATGTTATATACAGGTTTCAACAAAATATGTATACTCAATGACATAATGAATGTATGAACATAAAGATAATCGAGTCCTTACACAAGTCATACGAATATTCGAGGTCTTGCGATACTAGTCTTCATTGATGATGACTCGATGAAAGAAAGACTCATACAGTCGCCCAACTATCATGACTCACAAAACCCGACTGTCCAGATTGTCATAACGTGACAGCCCCACTACTACCGCGTCGGTGGAGCCACATAACTCACATATCAGGGTATCTCTCAACCCAATTGCTCCGATACCATCTTCTGTAACACCCCCAAATACCATCGGGTCATTATAGTGTCGTGGACCCCACACCAGGAGATCCACCAAGCGAACACGACTAAAATACAACAAACTGACCAAAAGAGGAAACTCAGTCCCTACTATGACATCCGACATACTATTTTGATATGGAATTTCAATGACAAAACTGGGCCTACATGGCCAAAATAAAAATACAACAACATCCACGAGCCTCGCTCAGATAATACAACAATGACCACAACTGACGAAACTGGAGTACTCCAAACTGTCTGACCGACATGAACACCAAAACATCTCGGACTAGTACTGCTCGAATGCCTCGTCGCCAACGTCATGCCCCTGTGTCTCAACTCTCTCCTTGCAAACACCTAAAACATGAAAACATGTTCCGCCCCCACGGGGTCAGTCATCCAGATAATGAATATCAAATACATGCACAACATGATATACATACAAAGGCAGAATAAATGGTACAACAATGGCAATACGAGATGCTCACAAACCAAGCTAAGAACTGAGCATTCATGAAATACTATGCCCATAGCATACGATCAATATATGCTCAATAGGTTAGAACACAAGTCCCCAACGGCGAAACATCAATATAGAACACAACAATGAAATTACCCGAAGGTAAACCAAACCAACGCTGACTAGATACAAATCACAGTGCCCGAAGGCTCCAACAGAAATACCAAAACATCACAATGGCCTGAAAGCCCTCAGCCGAAGCTGTCACAATATCACAATGGTCTGAAAACCACTCAGCCGAAGCTGCCACAATATCACGATGGCCTGAAAGCCGAACAGCCCGAAGCTATATATCATCACAATACGGATCTCAAAGAAACAAACCCGACCGTCGAACATACCCCTCGACGTATGAACAACCAGTCGCAAACCGTCGGACATATCCAATACAACATGGACTATGAACGACCAAATCCATAAGGCTCAAGAGGGACATCACGGTACGCCCGATCAAGAAATATGTCCGTGCACATGTCCACCCCATATACGGAATCCAGAATATACATGGGACAATGTACCTAATTAGCCTCACGAATTACGTCTCGTGTGCACCATCCAATACGGAAACATCCACGCATGACCATCGTGTGCCTGGCTAAAAATCCTACACATAACCAATCGGCACGCAGATATGATTCAGATATGTCACGATGCAACATGTCAACGAAACTCAAAGGATAACACATCCAATACGGGTCAAAAGACTCACCAAAGTGAACGATGACACACAGATAATGAAAGATCGACACGACCAACAATATCCAAAACAACCATCGTGGGATCACAATCCCTAAGGACCGATTAAACGCAATCAACAATCACAACACAACAATCTTGGAATCCTCAACCATCAACGATCACAAAAATACTGAGTTCACAAGAATGATAGTGTGCTGCGATCCCAATTCAAATACCTCGACTGCCTTAGAATGGCCAATCGATAACGACACAATGGGTGGGAACTCTCTTCGATAATCCTAATTCAATACCTCGATTGCCTTAGAATGGCTCATCGATAACAATGACACAATGGATGGGAACTATCCTCGATAATCCGAATTCAATACCTCGTTTACCTTAGAACGACAATCGATAACAACGATACAACGGATGGGAGATGTCTTCGATAGTCCCAATTCAATACGTCGATTACTTTAGAATGGTCAATTGATAACAAAGATACAACGGATGGGAAATGTCTTCGACAGTCCCAATTCAATACATCGATTACCTTAGAACGGTCAATCGATAACAACAATACCACAGATGTCTCGGCACCTTTAATCCGTTACTGATAACGAAGATGATAATCGAATACGTCAATGCCTTCAATCGGCCAATACAACATCAATAACGAAGCACTAATATCAATAACAATGATCACAACTATGTCTTAAATCGACATTAATATCAACAACAACAATAGATACATCGATACCGCGAACCGGCTATCGACAACAATATTACCAACAAGTATCGCAATGCCTTGAACCGGCCATTTACGAACAACAATAACATTTGGCATAATTTGCCAAAGGGTGTCGTATCAAACAATCCCCTGACATAAACAAAATCATAAGGAGACCAAGTCTCGAAATGATACACACATTCATACACATACATGATAACATTAATCTCATTGACTAGTACAAGTATAAAACTTGCCTCAAACCGAAGGCGAGAAAGTCCTTCCACGATCAACGTCCTTCCACGAAACGACGAACGGCGTCTTCCAATGATCACAAGCACTCGAACAACCTTGAATGAAATACGATTCATTCAATAACACAAAATCAATAGAAAACAACACCAAGGAAAAATCCCGATTCAACCCCGAATTGGTTAAACTCCACAAACAAATATCATAGTTCCCAACTATGAATTCTAACATCCTCCAACACCTCAATGATCGATATGATCAAACGTTCTTAACACCTGTGAAAACAATTCAACAAGAATCACTTAAGAACAACATCAAATTGATCCTCCTACGATGATAATATCATCAATATTATCACTATCACCTCAAGAACATCGCCAACACAACAAGCACGATGTTTAAACAATAATCAATCACCATTTCATCATGAATTCGGATTAAACCACAAGATTAAATTAACCATTATAAAATTATGATAATCATTACATAATTCATCATAATTCCTTACTAAAATGGTTATAATCCCTCCAAAAACACGAACAACAACAACAATCATATCAAGACTATGTTAATCATATAGCAATCTTAACATAATCCTTCCTAGACATGATTATAACCTCCAAACCTTCTAAAACATCAAGAACAACTCCTCCTCAAGACAAAATCATCATGTTCTTCATTACAAGTTATGAAAACTCATCAAGAATCATGATATACTCCAACAATCACCAACTATACGGGGAAAACAACAACAGTAACATCATCATACTCGAAAATTACTTGTAGAACAAGAGATTAAGAGGACTTACCATTGAAGAACAAGAAGAAATCTCCAAACACCAAAGGAGCACCAACAAGCTTCCAACTCCAAGCTCCAAATCAAGTTATGATGATCAAAAACATGTTGGAAGAGGCTAAATATCAAGAACAAGTCCAGAGGGACGGTTCTAGGGAGAGAAAATCGATAATGGTTCGTGAAGAAATGAAAAACGAACCCAAGATATATAACCTGACAAACTCATTACGTACGCTATACACCAAACATAACGTACGTAAGGGCCATTACGTACGCTACATCAACAACTTAGCGTACGTAATGCTAGTCCAGAACTAACTGACCAAAAACATGAAGACCTTAACGTACGTAAACAACAACCATTTACGTACGTTAACAAGCTACATGAATAACGTACGTAAAGCTCACATCCTTACGTACTTAAAGAGCCCGTTGACTACAATAGTAGATCGGATGAAAGATACCCGGGACCCACCGTCCGAAAGCTAACCACGAGGAAGGTTCTCT
The DNA here is from genome assembly GCA_033398695.1 of Orobanche coerulescens. Lineage (NCBI taxonomy): Eukaryota > Viridiplantae > Streptophyta > Magnoliopsida > Lamiales > Orobanchaceae > Orobanche > Orobanche coerulescens. The sequence goes on along the minus strand of CM065811.1, from coordinate 127,084,059 downwards.
CCACCTACCTCTCATTATGTACGTAACATAAACGTAATAACGTACGTAATGCCGAAAGCCTAACGTACGTTATGCGTACAAGCTAACGTACGTTAGCTCAACAAAGTGGACAAACAAGTTGTCCCATCAATTCTCAACCCGAATGAATGAACACAATCCAACGCACCTCAACAAACACGAATGAAATGATACAACAACAATTGTACAATTCCCAATGAATACGTACAACTCAACAGTGAAACAAAAAAATTACCCCCGGATATTACAATAACAATCTATAACAAATCAATCCTTACCATAATCCACATTTTACATTCTCAAATGATGAAATGAACCCAACTACATCCATCTGTATTGTATCACAACAATACTCAAATTCTCAAAAACATCATCATAACTGAGATGCGTGAAATAATCCATCTGTGCCAAATCTTGTCAGTGGGATCGCACCGTCAAATCTCAATATGGAATAGAAACGAATAGCACACAATATATCTGTAGATCAACTACCACAAAACAATGAATACAAGTCCTGAAACACCAACGTGCAGTCCGAATGCTCATAAGATCAATAAAAATGATCAACCAATACATCAACCGAGAATATCATCGACATGATAAGCTCCAATACAACAAACAAAGGATCGACGATAACCAAGAAACCATCAACATGATAAACTCTGACACAATCAACGAAGGATCAACGATAACCGAGAATACCATCAACATGATAAACTCCGACACGATCAACGAAGGATTGACGATAACCGAGAATACCCTCAACATGGCAAACTCCAAACACGATCAACAAAGGATCAACAATAACCGAGAATACTCTCACCAAGGTAAACTCCAAACGATCAACAATAATGGATCTAAAGAAATAACCCCGACTGTCGAGCATACCCCTCGGGTGTATGATCAACCAGTCACAAACCGTCGAACATACCCTAACATAAATGGAGGACGAACAACCAAATAGTATGGCTCAAAGATGGACATTATAGTACGCCCGATCCGGAAATGTGTATGTACACATGTACACCCCGTATACGGAATCCAGGATATACGTGGGACATATACCTAATTAGCCTCACGAACTACGTCTCGTGTGCACGGTTCAATGCGGAAACATACACGCATAATCATCATGTGCCCGACTAAAAATCCTACACAATAACCAATCGGCACACAGATATGACTCATATGTCACGATGCAACATGACAACGAAGCTCATAGAATCACATATCCAATAAGGATGAATAGACTCACCGAAGTGAACAATGACACACGGATAATGAAAGATCGACACGACCGACAATATCCAGAATAGTAATCCTGGGATCACCATCCCCAAAGAATGATCAACACGATCAACAATCTCAATACAACAGTCCTTGGATCAACATCTCCCAATGAACAACCAATACAACCATTACTACCAAACAATGGTCCTGGGATCAGCATCCCTCAATCAACAGCCAATACGAATCTCATTATACGAAACCTCAACACATACAACAACTCAACATACTAATTATCCTCATAACTGAATAATTCTTAAATAACCTCAAAGCCGAATACAATATCCTTTCCACGAACAAATCATCATCCCGACAATTTACACTTATAATATCATTGCTATATGAACTATAAATGAAATGAAAGCGAAATCATTCATTAAATATTATAACTGGACAAGTATAAACTTGCCTCGATACCGATACGACAAAGCTGTTACCAATTCTATTGCCTTCGACTACGAGCTCCTCAGCCCCGACCAAAAGCAATCTGCAAACTCTTCAACCTCAACCGCAACACAACGATCGTAATCCACGGTCAAAACATCACAACCTATTGCAATAATTGATTAACACACATTGGATAATACTTAACCACCGATATAACCAATCCACAAACCCAACGATTCTACAATATCTCGATCATATTGTGTTGGAATTCGGTGCCTTAAAACGAAGGCCCATGGGAAGCGGTAAAACAAAAATTAATTCGATCCGAATCCCTACGAGGATCGATCGAGCTACGTATATACGAATATCAAAAACGAATTCACAAGAGATATAGAAACTCACCCTTGTAGTCCGTTGATTAGATGGATAACCTTCTCTTGAGCTATTCCCCAAGCTCTTGAACGATCCAACGCCGAAAGCACCGCGTCTCTACTTGCCACGCGCCGAAAAAACGAACGGAATGACAACACCTTGCTATCCTCCGAGGATACGGCTAGAGCTAGGTGATGAAGCTTGTTATAGATATTAATATCACTCTAAGTGTATGAATATCTATCTCTCTCAATATTTCCTCACAAAATTTCTCTAAGAAGTTGTGAAGAAGATGAATGAAGAAGATGAATAAAGAAGATGATGAAGAAGACTTCTATCTCTCTCTCCTCTTCAACCTCACGTTGGAAATGGAATCAAGTGTGGGAGAGTTTGTCAAAGACATCATCTTATATTATTTCCACCCTCATGTATACAACCCATGTAACATGAAGTCTTGTCCCACCAAGTCATTATCATCATTTAATAAATGGAAGAAAGGACAATGGGAAAGTGGGTGGAAGCATAATGGGGCGGCTATCATGAAAAATGAATGAGTTCGGTTCGTTTCGGACTCCCGTGAGTCCAAACAGATAAATTCTGATTCTGTTCCGATGTATTTGTGTCGATTAATTAATCCAATTAATTAAACATATCAAACACAAAATAACATAATTAATTTCTCCAAGAAATAATTATATTCATGAATTAAATTAATCACCCAGTGATATATTTAATCCATTAAGCCGTAAATCAATTTATCCGATAAATCGATTTAAACATCCAATGTCCCAAATTTAGATATCCAATATCCAATATTCATAATGAGAGAATTAGCTTGATTCATTCCGTCGTCAATCCTATTGCGCGACTCGGTAGGTCCGTCTCAGTCAGCAATAGGAGGAACCAAAGAGTAGTAGCACCACCTAGCCAGCCTGGCGGCCTACACTGTACCCCAACTGAGAACGAATGATTGGGATCATTCAAGAACCATTCTGTCGTGAATACCAGTATACGTATAAACCCTTCTTTCAAATGTCCCGATCAAGTTATAGGGTCACGGTCAGTCAAACCCTATCTGTACTTGACGCTATGCATGCGTTAATGTAAATCGAGATCATCGAGCTGTCGTGTATCTAATACAACTAGCTCCAATGCTTTGGCCAAAGACTTATCATCTCATCTGCCAATAACTGCATAGGACATATAACCCGCTCACTAACGGGAGAATGAATTCTATCTTGGTATTCAGTAGGACCTGCTACTTGCCCGTAAAGATGCACGTCGAGGTTGACCCCCGCCTTCCGGTTTATAGAGTCGAACTACTCTAATGAAAATCTTGACGTCACAAGAACATCCTTACTAAATCCTCAAGTCGAAGGTTCACGAATACATATCACAACCTTTCGATTCCGTCATTGACTGTCCCGGAGTGAAATCCATGTGACGAATCGAGGGTGAGTCGGTTCGAGTATACTAATCCAATTAGCATACCTATAACGTGTGCTCCCACTAACCATTAGTGTTCGACAGGCACTCTCCATGTCAAAGAACACGTCATACAAGTCTTCACATAAACTTAATGCCCAGTCAAGTTTCATCGACTTGCGAACGATTAAGTATTTGAGCTATAACCTTTCCAGTGCCGACCCCCTTATCCAATAAGGAGTGGAAAGTTTTGCTCTCAAATACACGGACTAGTTTCTATATGTTTATTTACGAGTTAGGAATGCCAGTAACTACCAGTAAATAAAGAAACATTCATTTGCCTTATATAAATGGTTTACATAATTACAAGTACAATGCCCTCACTCAACAACCTCTGAGTGGCATTCGAGGGCATACTCCTAACAATCTCCCACTTGCACTCAATGCCACACACTATGGTATCTAATACCCATGTTCTCCAGATGACGCTCCAAGCTAGTATGAGAAAGTGGCTTGGTCAGTGGATCGGCGACGTTGTCGGCCGAGTCTACTCTTTGCAACACAATGTATCCCTTGCGAACAAATTCTCTTACGAGATGATACTTCCTCTCAATATGTTTGGTGCTGTTATGAAACCTCGGCTCCTTGGCCTGCGCTACAGCTCCGTCGTTGTCGCGATGCAATGAACAGCACTCAACACATGGTATCATTTGAAGTTCTCCCAGAAACTTCTTAATCCAGAACCCTTCATTGAAAGCCTCCGAGGCTGCTTGATACTCAGCCTGACAGGTGGAATCAGCAGTCGCGCTTTGCTTGGCACTACGCCAAGATACTGCTCCTCCATTAAGAGTAAATATGTAGCCAGAAGTGGACATCGAGTCGTCCTTCAGTCCTTGGAAGTCCGAATCAGTGAATCCCACCACATCCAATTCTCCACCGCCATACATAAGAACCATATCTCTAGTTCTTCTCAAGTACTTGAGAACGTTCTTTACAGCAGTCCAATGTTCCCTACCTGGGTTTGCCTGAAACCTACTCACCACGCTTACAGCATGCGCGATGTCAGGTCTTGTACTCAACATAGCATACATAAGGCTACCCACGGCCGAAGCATATGGTATATTACTCATTTCCTTGCGTTGTTCCTCACTTTGAGGACACATCTTCAAGGTGAGTTTTATTCCATGTTGCATCGGTAGGAACCCTCTTTTAGAATCATCCATCTTAAATCGCTTTAAGATCTTATCTATATAGAGGGCTTGGGAAAGGCCTATTGTTCTCTTCGCTCTATCCCGGTAGAGCCGAATACCAAGAACATAGGTTGCTTCTCCCAAGTCTTTCATGGAGAAATTACTCGAAAGCCAAGATTTCACAGAACTAAGCATTCCCACATCATTTCCTATTAGTAGAATGTCATCTACATATAGTACTAAGAATGCGATCTTGCTCCCACTAACCCTCTTGTATACACAAGGTTCCTCTTCATTTTGCACGAAATCAAACTCTTTGATTGCCTCGTCAAAACGAAGGTTCCAACTCTGTGACGCTTGCTTGATCCATAAATGGAACGCTGAAGCTTGCACACTTTCTGAATATCGACTTCAGACACAAAGCCTTTAGGCTGCTCCATATAGATTTCCTCCTCGAGGAATCCATTAAGGAAAGCCGTCTTTACGTCCATTTGCCATATCTCATAATTGTGGTAGGCAGCTATAGCAAGCATCATGCGAATAGACTTGATCATGGCTACGGGCGAGAAGGTATCGTGGTAATCGATCCCTTCCTTCTGGGTATAACCCTTTGCCACAAGCCTGGCCTTATAGGCGTCAACCTTGCCATATCCATCAGTCTTTCTCTTGTAGATCCACTTGTTCCCAATAGGCACTATGCCCTTGGGGCGGTCTACTAGAGTCCAGACCTGATTGACATGCATCGAGTCTATCTCAGCTTCCATAGCTTCACGCCATTTCGCGGAGTCTACATCCACCATCGCTTGGTCATAGGTTGTTGGGTCGGTCTCTTGGCTATCACTTGGAACCTCATGGAGACCCAGCTCCTCCAAGTGCACAAGCCCATACCTCTCAGGTAAATGAGACACCCTACTAGACCTACGAGGTGGTTGTACTTGTGTTTCGAAAGTTCGGTTCAGTTTCTTGCACAGGTGTCTCTCGAGGAGTTTCATTGTATTCTTCTAAAGAAATACTTCTACTCGCTCCGCCTTCTGAATGAACTCATCTTCCAGGAAGTGTGCTTGTAAAGAAACAATGATCCTTCGATCTTCGGGCATGTAGAATAGATATCCCATCGTCCCAGACGGGAATCCAATGAAACGTCCCTTCGCAGACCTAGCTTCCAACTTTTCCACCTTAGTCTTCTTGACATAAGCGGGACATCCCCAAATCCTAATATGATTAAGACTTGGTTTCCTTCCTTCCCACATCTCATGTGGAGTTTTAGGAACGGATTTGGAAGGACATCTGTTCAAGATATACGCGGCAGTCAGGAGTGCATACCCCCATAGGTAAATCGGCAAGTCAGTATAGCCCAGCATGGAACGGACCATGTTCAACAGGGTCTGGTTCCTTCTTTCTGACACACCATTTAACTGAGGAGTACCTGGAGGTGTTAGTTGTGAAACTATTCCATGTTCCTTAAGGAACTCATCAAACTCCGTGCTCATATACTCGCCACCTCGGTCCGACCGAAGTGCTTTGATATGATTACCAGTTTGTTTCTCGACTAGGGCCTTGAATTCCTGGAATTTCTCAAAGGCCTCAGATTTATGTTTCATTAAGTATACATAACCATACCTAGTATGATCATCTGTAAACGTAATGAAATATTGATATCCGTCACGTGCTGCTTCCAAAGCACCACATACATCGGTATGGATTAATCCCAGTTTATCAGCGGCTCTTTGAAATGTACCTGTGAAGGGGGACTTAGTCATTTTGCCTTTAAGGCAAGATTCACAAGTAGGAAAAGGATCCGATCCCAATGGACCCATAAGTCCATCTTTTTCCATCTTGTAAACCTTGGTCTGACCAACATGACCAAGTCTAAGATGCCATTTTAAAACTTGATTGGTTTCATCCCTACCGCGTTTTCTAGTTATAGTATTCACAACTACTTTGTTGCTGAGATTTAGATGATACAATCCATTCAACAATGTAGCAGTACCCACTAGTTTATTTCTAAAATAAATTTTGCAGGAACCATCACCAATGAAAAATGAAAAGCCTTTTCGGTCCATGACCGGAATGGATACAATGTTTTTGTGCCCCTTGGGCAAAACAAGTACATCTTCTAAAGTCAAAACAAAGCCGGATTCTAAACCCAAAAAAAGTGATCCTATGTCGGTCGCCTCGACACTATGCCCGCTCCGACCGTGATCATAACTTCTCCAGCTCAAGCTTCCTACTTTGTTCCAGATCCCGATTCACGGTACAAATATGAGAACTAGCACCAGAATTCAAGATTCAGAAGTAGAAAATACGAGCGAGAACAATTTGTTTCCAAAACTAAAAGTTCTATACGAAGTGCCATGAAGAATCGGACAGTCTCTAGCCCAAAGGCCCGGCTCACCACCGCACTTGAGACAAGCATCCTTCTTCTTCTTGTTCTTTGGAACCATCGGGGCCTTGCCCTTTCCCTTAAGGTCCTTAGCTTGTGGTCCAGTCCGCTTCTTGGTCTTTTTCTTCTTATTCTTAGACTTCCGAAGTCCAGAAGAAATCACAAGTGCAGACTCCTTCATCCGCGGGGTCTTCATCTGAGACTGAGCGGTCACCAGTTTGTTCATTAGCCCAGCTAAGTTACATGCAATCTCATTGCAGTTGAAGTTCATAACAAACTGTGAGAAGGAATCAGGGAGAGACTGTAGGATAAGGTCGGTTTGGAGAGAAGTATCCATTTTAAAATCAAGAGCCTCCAATATCTCGATCATGGATATCATTTTGAGTATGTGTTCCCCAACCTTCTCACCTTCCTTCATCCTTGCACCGAACAGTTGCTTGGATATCTCATATCTAGCAGTTCTGCTGTGCTCACCATAAAGCTCGGTTAAGTGAGATAGAATCTGCCTAGCAGAAGTCATTTTCTCATGAGCTCTCTGAAGCTCATTAGACATGGAAGACATCATATAAGCACGGACTTTCACGTCATCCTTAACCCACTTTTCGAGGTTTTCAATCTCTTCCTGATTGGCTCGAGTCCGCATAGGAGGAGCCGGAATGTCCGTCTCCAAGATGTATCCCAGTGCCTCTATACTGAGGACAATCATCAGATTGCGGAGCCAATCCACAAAGTTAGGTCCCATTAAGGTGTTCTTTTCGAGTAGAATTGCGAGTGGATTTATTGTCATATTGAGATTTGTCTGCATTAAGTATAACAGATTAATTAGTGACTCATTCAATTATGTTCTGAGTATAGAATTTAAGGTCTTTTCTATTCTTGTTACCCAGCTCCCACTATTTTTATCGGAATAACACACTCCCATGTGATATCCGGAAGTATCGTCGCTCTACTTCATAGTGGTGATCGAGTTCTTTATAAATCTTAATAGAGGGCAACCGAACAGGTTTCTAGTCTATTAATTTTCATAAAGTGGTGTCCAACACCAACCCATCTAATGGATGATTCGATCTTATTTTTCCCCTTGTTCACTCCCCTCAACCTATACGATTTCTATGGTTCGTGAACAAGTTAAGTTTATACCATCGACGCAAATCAGTTTCACAATTGAATCTTATCCGGCAACCTATCAGGTTTCTAGGGATAAAATTTGCTCCAACCGAAGGCATCCAATGCGCTCCCGGTAATTTATCCGTCCTCCACGAACGACTACCCCGATAACTCGGAAGCATAGCACATCCGGTTTGGATTTCAATTTCCCGAAAACTCGATGGAGGGAAGGAAAAACTTTGAAACCTTATAAACTTAATTATTTATTGTGGGAGAATTTTCTCGATTAACGTTACACTTTGCACATTAATCATATTAGCGCGTTTGTGGTATTCATACAATATGAAAAAACCATTCAAAACCTAGTTGCTACCAACATGTGGTTCATGGACCGTTCCTAGAAAACAAAAACTCCGTAATCTAATTACAAGTCTTCGTCTTGAATCTTCGTCTTCTCGAAATGGATCTTCCTCCGGTCTTCGTCATTACATATAAATTTTACATCGAAAATTGCATCCTAGATACAAACATTTCTAGTAAAATAAATAGGCTCAAAACGGCCTTTACAACCCAATCGAATAAAACGAACGATTCAAATCTAAGTCCACGAACCACATCCCCATTCAAAAAGCATTCATCCAATAAATACTATATAAATGGAAAGCGTAGAGATACATTGATCCAATCAACAATACGAACCGATCCAATCGATTCACACAATCGGTAATTTGATAACGTTCAAAATAATTCGGTCGACTATAAATATTCCAATTAATCAAAATTTCCCTTATAAAATGAAATACCATAAATCATTTTAATCATATTAAATCCAATTTAATGTGCGGGAGATTAATTTTTAAGAATACACGGAAAAATCGAGCCGGGGTGAAAACTGGCCTGCATGACCGAGTCACCCTCGGCAGCCTACCGGCAGACAGGCCTGGCACGGCCGAGTCACGCTCGGAAGATGCCGGCCAGGACACGACCGAGTCACCTAGGACATGGTCGGGTCGCCTGGCAGTGACTTGGCCAGACTGCCGGACACGACCGTGTCACCCAGGACACGGTCGAGTCACTCTCGGCCAGATTACCCTTTTTGTCCAAAAAGTCGTCCGATGACGATTCGGGGCTAGATTTTCGACCGGATATCCAATATCAATATTTTACGACTTTCATATCTTCAATATAAATCATATTTCTCAGAAATTTAAGATTTATATTTAGACATAAACTTACGAAAAATACAATTATTACGAACGAAAAACATATACCACGATTATGACTAAAATGATTCCAAATCATTCACCATCTAATCGAGCATTCCAAATGCCAATATCGTATATACGATCACAAGACCTACGCTCTGATACCACTGTTGGAATTCGGTGCCTTAAAACGAAGGCCCAGCGGAAGCGGTAAAACGAAAATTAATTCGATCCGAATCCCTACGAGGATCGATCGAGCTACGTATATACGAATATCAAAAACGAATTCACAAGAAATATAGAAACTCACCCTTGTAGTCCGTTGATTAGATGGATAACCTTCTCTTGAGCTATTCCCCAAGCTCTTAAACGATCCAACGCCGAAAGCACCGCGTCTCTACTTGCCACGCGCCGGAAAAACGAACGGAATGACAACACCTTGCTATCCTCCGAGGATATGGCTAGAGCTAGGTGATGAAGCTTGTTATAGATATTAATATCACTCTAAGTGTATGAATATCTATCTCTCTTAATATTTCCTCACAAAATTTCTCTAAGAAGTTGTGAAGAAGATGAATGAAGAAGATGAATAAAGAAGATGATGAAGAAGACTTCTATCTCTCTCTCCTCTTCAACCTCACGTTGGAAATGGAATCAAGTGTGGGAGAGTTTGTCAAAGACATCATCTTATATTATTTCCACCCTCATGTGTACAACCCATGTAACATGAAGTCTTGTCCCACCAAGTCATTATCATCATTTAATAAATGGAAGAAAAGACAATGGGAAAGTGGGTGGAAGCATAATGGGGCGGCTATCATGAAAAACGAATGAGTTCGGTTCGTTTCGGACTCCCGTGAGTCCAAACAGATAAACTCTGATTCTGTTCCAATGTATTTGTGTCGATTAATTAATCTAATTAATTAAACATATCAAACACAAAATAACATAATTAATTTCTCCAAGAAATAATTATATTCATGAATTAAATTAATCACCCAGTGATATATTTAATCCATTAAGCCGTAAATCAATTTATCCGATAAATCGATTTAAACATCCAATGTCCCAAATTTAGATATCCAATATCCAATATTCATAATGAGAGAATTCGCTTGATTCATTCCGTCGTCAATCCTATTGCGCGACTCGGTAGGTCTGTCTCAGTCAGCAATGGGAGGAACCAAAGAGTAGTAGCACCACCTAGCCAGCCTGGCGGCCTACACTGTACCCCAACTGAGAACGAATGATTGGGATCATTCAAGAACCATTCTGTCGTGAATACCAGTATACGTATAAACCCTTCTTTCAAATGTCCCGATCAAGTTATAGGGTCACGGTCGATCAAACCTATGTACTTGACGCTATGCATGCGTTAATGCAAATCGAGATCATCGAGCTGTCGTGTATCTAATACAACTAGTTCCAATGCTTTGGCCAAATACTTATGATCTCATCTGCCAATAACCGCATAGGACATATAACCCGCTCACTAACGGGAGAAAGAATTCTATCTTGGTATTCAGTAGGACTTGCTACTTGCCCGTAAAGATGCACGTCGAGGTTGACCCCGCCTTAGGTTTACAGGGTCGAACTACTCTAATGAAAATCTTGACGTCACAAGCACATCCCTACTAAATCCTCAAGTCGAAGGTTCACGAATACCTATCACAACCTTTCGATTCCGTCATTGATCGTCCGGAGTGAAAACCATGTGACGAATCGAGGGTGAGTCGGTTCGAGTATACTAATCCAATTAGCATACCTATAACGTGTGCTCCCACTAACCATTAGTGTTCGACAGGCACTCTCCATGTCAAAGAACACGTCATACAAGTCTTCACATAAACTTAATGCCCAGTCAAGTTTCATCGACTTGCGAACGATTAAGTATTTGAGCTATAACCTTTCCAGTGCCGACCCCCTTATCCAATAAGGAGTGGAAAGTTTTGCTCTCAAATACACGGACTAGTTTCTATATGTTTATTTACGAGTTAGGAATGCCAGTAACTACCAGTAAATAAAGAAACATTCATTTGCCTTATATAAATGGTTTACATAATTACAAGTACAATGCCCTCACTCAACAACCTCTGAGTGGCATTCGAGGGCATACTCCTAACATATTGTTGTGTCGAGATTTATACGTCTCAACAGTTGATCGCCTCAGAGGCCAGACGACCTAGCCATAGCCGAATAGACCAAGGCAGATTGGTCGATCTCGGGTCCCAGGTCAAGACCCAGCGCCGAGCGATCGACATCCAAGGCGATCGTCTCTTGGCACTTGGCGATCGACTCTGGTGCCCGGCCAATGGCGACCGCTTCATACCACGCAAAGCCATCATCCATCTGGTCGGCGAAGTCCGAAGCTCGGACAGAGGCCCATGTGCAGATCCGGAAAAGGTGCCGCAGAACATGGATCATTGACCACAGCCTGTCAGCATCTTTTCACCTACCGACAGACCCGCAGAAAGATGCACAGTGGGACCTCTCGGACAGCGACTCAGGACGCGTGCAGGCTCCTCATTGGACCGCACAGTTGGCTTCCAGCAGCAGCCACGGACTTCAAGGCAGAGAGCCCATGTGCTTAAAGACGATCGCCCTTTATTTTATTACAAGGAAGGCGATCGCCCGTCAGAACAGGGAATCTCAGCTCTTATAAATAGAAGGCCTCTTGCACTTGGAGAAAGGGTTCACGTCCAGTTCAGAAGCTCAACTCTTAACTTGGCTTTTTCACTCTTGGCAACAGCTATCTCTCGGCTTTTCTCTCTCTCTCAGCACCTCTCAATCCTGAGACGGTCGGCAGAAACGAGAGCAAGAACACGCAGAGCTTTGCTCAAGAGCTAGATAACTAGGATCTTTTACACTCATTGTAATCGCATTCTTACATTAATATTTGTACCCAAAGTATCTATATTAATAATATCTCGCGAGAGCATTCAAGCCCGGGATTAACAACCCCGACAAATCTTGTGTTATTTATTTTCCCACGGAAGTGTTCTTGCATTTGTTTGTTACTCGATCATTCCAGAAATATTATCTCCGGGTAATATTTTGGGTACCAACAATTGGCGCTAGAGGAAGGGCGCGCTACCGATACACTTTAGCACACGCTACGTTTGGTTGATAGCGCGCGCTAATTGGATCAGGTGTGTACTGACAGTTGCTTCTGGACTCGGCTGATGTCCAGGTAGCGCACGCTATTGGTCGATAGCACGCGCTACCGAGAGGTTATTAGCGCACGCTACGTTTCGAGTAGCGCACGCTAACGGCCAGAAAGCTGGCCACTGGACTGGAGTTTTGTCCCGTTAGCGCACGCTAACTTTGAGGATTAGCGCGCGCTAACACTCCCTGGCTATATAAACCAGGGAGTTGACCGAGATGAACGTAGTCTCTCATTTCTTCCTCCTCTCCGCGGCTGAGGCGATTCCGGGCGATTCTTGGCGATTTCTTCCTCCAATCATCTCAACCATCAATTTCCTTGAGTTCTTGGTGTATTATAACAACATCAACATGAATCATTCATCCTAATCTAAGGTAAAATCTCTTAGAACCCTACTTTTGGATAAATTGGGGGTTTTGGGATTTTCATCCGATTCGTTCCATTTTGTTGGTTAATTCATGATGAATATGATTAATCTTGTTGATATCATTAGTTTTCCTATGGATTCATGGTATATTTTCATGGTTTTGCGGAATCGGGAGGGTTTGGTTGTGGTCCGCCCTCGTTGTTATTTTTTTATACGAATATACATGAATCGTAGGCGGGTTTTCGGGTGTATTCCATTTCCGTAATCGTTTAGAAGTGGTTGTGATTGTGTTATTCGAATCTTTAGGTTCATTTCCACCGGTTCCTCGCGGTCGTGTTTAATCCTTCATTTCCGTTCGTGTCACCGTCCATTTGATCGAGGCAAGTACCCTTATGAACTTACAATCTTGACATAGTAGTATTGTATGAGAAATGGTGTGTGTGTATGCTCACTACGGGTTAGATCCGACGGTGTCTCGGTAGGGGTCCACAGAGATGTGGATCGACGAGCTTGCTTTTAACCAATATGGGTTAGATCCGACGGGGTCTCGGTAGGGGTCCACAGAGACGTGGATCGACGGTTAATTGTGGTGCATTTTACAAATATGACTTGATTATGGCTTTTCCGGAAATGAGTGATTTGGAAATATGTTTTCACGATTGCATACTTTGACTATATGTGTAAGATGTGAGTTATTCATTTGGTTACTTGCACTAGCGTAATTGCTAACCCCTCTGGGGACCCGTTTTGGGGAAATTCGTTTTATGAATTTCAGGTCAGGTTCATCGAGACGAGCGAGCGCTGGACCAGTACCCGGATGATGGTTGTGCGTGACTTCTTGTTCGTCCGGATTGTATGGGTGTCTATTATGTGTGTGTCGGATGATGGTGTTATGTTTGACCGATTGAACCGGGTGGATTATTTTGTTTTGCGTCTTTATGATGAGGTGTTATTTTGTTGTTTCCGCGAGTCGATGAGTATGATATTTATCCAGCCTGGTGGATCCCATATAGGGATTCACGGCGCTGTAATATATCTCGAATATCTTGGGGGTGTTACATACCATGGGTGAGAGTCAAAATGATCGACTCAATTAGCCTCGTATCTTGGGCAATAATATTATTTATACAACAATTATTATTATTACTAGAAATCGTGTCCCGACTCGTGCGGGTTGATGATGTCCCCTTGAGGAGCTCGATAATGATTATTATATTAAACCCTACAGGTGGATTTGTTTCCGATAAAATAAATAAGGTTCGAGTGGTACTACTCTTGGATAAGATATTAATTAATTAAAGCTATCAGTAGCTTATAATTAATTAATGGACATTCGATATCTTAAACACGAGAAATAATATATTTAATAAGGAGCCCAATTTCGTAATTTAGGATTTTGGTAGGAAGTACAATATCAACCTTTTAGTGGACTAAGTTGATATTAATAGATTTATTATATTAGAAAGAGTCCTAATAAGGTAAGATGGATTTATTGGGAGTCCTTCCATAATCCTCCTTAAGATTCCTAGTAGTAGTCCAAGAGCCTATATATAGGACTTGGGGGGGGGGGGGGGCGATTTTGTACATGTATTGTGAGGTTGTGTGATCAAATTTTTCCTCCTATGTTTAATTGTAGATCTAGACTTGTGTCTTTGATCCTACAATTTAGATAACACATTAATTTGCTAAGAGTGTTCATAAAATACTAGAAAGCAAAGAAAAATTGTGTGACCACATACAAGAGAATTTTGGCCGATCTCATTAGTGTCCAATCAATATCCGATAGCTCATTGCCCACATAACGTCCGGGTGAAGGCGGATCATACTCTAGAAGGTTTAAAGGTAGAAATACAAGGTGATCAACACAAAAGTAACCACTACTCTTCAAAGGTAATATCCTATGATCTTTAGATCTAGATTAGGATATTTTAATAACCAACATATTTATTTAATAAATAATAAATAATATTTAAATTGCTTATTAGTCTTAGTAATTAATTAATTAATTAGCATGCCTAAATAGATCTTATGCTCGTGGATGCGTAAAACGCGATAATCAAACTTTCCCAAACTTCGCTTCCGTTGTGTTTTCACTTCCAACAATTGGTATCGAAGCCGGATTTTTAGGCTTTTTGCTATTTTAATTAATTTTGGTGATTAATTGATAGAAATTTAAATATTCATGTATTTTGATGTTGGAATATTTTGCTAGATGTGTTCTTGCAGGTGATATGATCCAATTATCATGGTTTATGTGAATGGTTTATTTATTTATTTTTATTATTTATGCAATTGTTGGTTTGATCCGTTTTTTGAGGCATGTAATGGTTTTTCCGTGAGAAAATCCGCGGGCAGCCTGGTCCGGTCCGGGTCGTCCAGTTTTTGGTCTAGTCCGTTTCGCCGCCGTTCGTTGTGTCCGCTGAAGAGTCGGGATTTAAAATTAAATTTTTTATATAATTAATTTTGCATAAAAGTGAAATTTTAATTTTGGAAATCCACGGCCCGGCTGGGGAGGAGCGACGAGATGCTTGATTCAGTGGGAGAGATCGAGTCGAAGATTTCCTTGGGTTCAACTCAAGGAAGAAGACCATGATAATTGGATAATTTAATTATCCATGCTTTTTTTTATTATTGTTTTGATGTATGACATGTATGAATGTATGCGTGATATGTTTTCTGCATGTTAGGACGTGAAAATTAAAAACCTTAAGGCTAAAATAACTAAGTGATTAAATTGATTGATTTTTTAAATAAAATCAAATTGGCCTCCATAATTAATTTAAATTGTGAAGTAATTAGCATGCGTGTTGACATTAGGGTCTTCCTCCATATCGGATGTGCTAATTTTATGTTCATTAGTTTTAAATTTCAAAATAATAACATAAGGTAAATATTATTTTTTATGATAGGACCTCTCCATATGTAGGACTATTATTTAAAAGATAATATTTTAAGGATGTTAAATTATGGTGTTCACTTAGGTGTATTAATTTATAAGCTCCCCATCGAAATCTATGTTGATTAATACATGGCCAAGAGGAACCAACTATTAATTTTACTTTTCATAACGTAAGTTGACTAGATAGTAAAATTAAAGACGTAAAACTCTACTTGAAAAATATGTGTGTAAACGTCCACACGATCGTGGCTTGCATATGCAGATTTTTCGAGGTGTTGGTTGCTAGCATATATATTGTATTTTTGAGGTTTTTCGATATATTTTGCTATGTATTATGTGATAGATATTTTAATTTTTATCTCAGATGTCTTTCAATCCATTAGCTGTTATTCTCAAAGAACATAAACTTGATGGCACTAACTTTGCCGATTGGAAAAGAAATCTTGACGTTGTCCTGGCTGCTGAGGAGCATAAATTTGTCTTAACTGAGGAGAGCCCTCTGGAACCAAAACCAGATGCCACTCCTGAAGAGTTAACTGAATTCCGAATATGGAAAAATCCTGATGAGATGGCTCGCTGTTACATTTTGGCTACACTGACAAATGTATTGCAGCATCAGCATCAGACGATGGGCTCGGCCGCGGAAATGATGAAAAGTCTCATCGAGATGTTTGGTCATCAGAATCGGGCAACTAGACAAAATGCAATGAGGGTGTTGATGACAACCCAAATGTCTGAAGGGACCCCAGTAAGGGATCATGTTCTGAAAATAATGTCTCATTTAAACGAACTAAGCATACTGGGGGCTACTATCAATGCGGAAACGTAGGTCGATATTATCTTGGGCAGCTTACCAAGAAGCTTTAAGCAGTTCCGTCTTAACTACAATATGAACTGTAGGACATATACTTTGGCAGAACTTCTGACAGAGCTTCAATCTGCTGAAGGTCTCTTCAAACAAAGTTATCATCAGATTCTTGCGGCAACCGGTGCTACTTCTTCCAAACCCAAATGGGGAAAGAAGAAAAAGCAGGTTGGCCAGAATCAAGTGGCAACCCTCAAGGTGAAAATCAAGGCTCATCACCCCGAAGAGAACAAAAAGCCAAAGGGAAAGTGCTACAAGTGCGGTCAGAAAGGACATTTTAAAGCGGACTGCCCTGCTCTTAAGAAAGGTATGTCTCATACACTAGTAGTCAAAACATGTTTGACAGCTTGTTCTTCCACTTCGTGGATAGTTGATTCAGGCTCCACTGATCATGTTTGCTTTGACTCACATGGTTTTAAGGTAAACAAGCAGCTTAGTGTGGGCGAGATTACCATCAACTGGGGCGATTATTCCAGGCTTATGGCTGTTGCAGTGGGAGTCGTGTGGTTGAAGATTAATGATAAATTATTAGTCCTCAATAATGTATTATTAGAACTGGATTTTAGAATAAATTTAATTTCGGTTTATAAATTAAAATTCGATGGTTATTCAGTTTATTTTGATGATGATGCCATTATTAGGAAAAGGAACGGTGAATATATTTGCAAATGTATTTTTAATGATGGACTATATGTCGTTAATGTAATACCCACATTTTTCTTTCTTTCTCTTCTGTTTCGTCCAACCGTATAGACTCGACTGTGTTCGTTGATGCTTCTGACCTGGTGTTGTTTCCCACCTTTGTCATTCGAACGAGTTCTGATATTGTCCCAAATTGATCTATATATCGTTGTGACCTTTCCAAGTTCGGAAAATTAGTCTCGTTTTCGATCTTCCAACCCTTGGGCGGTGGAATTCCGCATTTGTTCAGCGATTGGCTCGCGTTTTGATTGATGTACCGTTGGGTTGGTCAATCGTATTGATTTTCGTTGGTTGTGTTTTGTGATTGTTCGGATAATTGACTTGATTGTATTATCCATTTGATGACGCTTGTCACTTGTTGGTTTTATTATATCCCTAACGGCGGAGTTGTGTTGGTCGTCGTGGAGCGTGTTTTCACGCCTTATTCCTTTGCGTTGCTTGTAACGTTTCGCCGATGGGATTCAACCATAATACAAGATTTTAATTTGGTATTTTTTATATTATATTTATAAGAAAAAAAATATTTATAGGCTCTAGAAAATTGAAGATCCTAGATGGGCACAAGTCACACCTGACATATACTGTACCCGTCGCGTTCGTCGGGTGCACCAGTAGAAATTTGGTGCTGGATCCGCCTATACTGTCGCACCACACAATTGGTGGGTTCGTGTCTCAGTGCGGGTGGAATTCGACGTTGGAGAGTATAGGGTGTGGGGTGCTGATGTGTCACGGGGTGCGGCTCACTGAGGTTCAGGCCGTCGAATTCGTGCAGCGGATCATGAATCACCCATGCGCCTAGGAGACTTTCGAGTCTCCGTCCGGCTACCATCAACGAGATTTCATAGAATACCAACATTTGAGATATCATGCACTGGTCCATTGTGCTGCATAAAACGCTAGGCACCCGCCTGTCCTTTGCCTCCGACCAACTAAGGGCCGGTATCTCATACCCTTCAAGCTTAACCTGCAATGGCACTTGACACTAACTCGCATGCCCGAAGTGCAATTCCTCGTGCTCGACACTCGCTCGGGACTTCCTAGGTGCAGTACCTTGGCGCCCTTGAGAGTACCTCACTCGAGACGGACAACGTTTTAGATCTTGGCTTAGATTCATGCCATAGATATTTTCCCCTCACAATGTTTGGGACTACTTCGCATACCGACATATTACCTTCAATCCGCAATGTGGTGTTGTCTCGCACCCACATGTACAAGCCAACGATCCCCCGCAGCATAGCCAGAACCGATAACTAATGCTCACGAGTAAGCTCACGAGGCGTATGATTTAGATGAGTGCCTCGATTGCCCAATCGACATAGAGGAAATGTTATATGGCCGACGGCATCCCTCCGGTCACACTAGAGCCTCCATGCCAACCTTAAGCCCAACGCAGACCACATAGGTCCTACACCGCCCTAACGATTTCCAACTCGCTCGGGAACTCCTCGCACACTTCGAATGCTTAGAGTTAGCTCCCTAGAGGCCCCCCTTTCCTCTAGGAAGATTGCACGCTTGGTGCTCGACAAAGACGAGAAAAAGGCGGCCGCTTGCCCACCATTGCCCATCTAAGGACTGTCCCCCCTATAATAGGCTTAGAAAAATAATGCCTTGTAATTGCACTAGACATTGATTGGCCGAGGAAGCACATCGGGTGTAACTCCCTCATACGAACTCCAAATCCTTATCCACTTGAACCGTAGAGTAGATTACGACATTATCTATAAGTCCTCAAAGTTTAAGCCCCATCCGATACTCGAGGAGTGAGGAATTGCCTCTGCAATATTCTGAAACCACTACAATGCCACTACACTGCAGCATCTTGATCCTTTGCATCGTTCGCTACTCAAACGGAACCGTCTAGCTGTGAAAATTGGTGGAGATTTTCCCAACACTCCAAGGAACTCCCCAATACAATAATTTCACTAAACTCTTCTCCTAAAGCCCTCTGCTCCCCGACTCAAGGTCCTGCTCGCTCACGGACCCACTCCGGACGCCGACCACTGTCACACGTCCCCAACCTTATTCGTGTCGCAGGCCAACTATCCAACATAATCCTTCACCTTCTCTTCCGCGGCTGAGGGTATGCTCATCATGGAGCCATGTTGTTTGACAACAAATCCTTGAAGTTCTTGAGGTCACAACATCAATCAATCATCCGTTATCATCCTTTGATCCAGCGAATCAAGGTAATCTTCCTTAGAACCCTAATTTCGTGATTTTCGGGGTTTTTGCATTTTTATCCGATTCGTTCCGTGTTGTTGATTAATCCATGATGAGTATAATTAATCTTGGTAGTATTCTTGTGTTTAACATCATTTAATCCATTCTTCTTCGTCGAATCGAAGTATATTCTTGATTTTCCTTCGAATCGACTTTTTGGGGGATTTATTCTCGATCTCGTTTTCCATCCGTTTTGTTGGATAAATTGTGTTTAAATGATGTTGTTAGACATATTCTATGGATTGTATATCCATATTTCGACTTAGAATTCCGCTTTCGTGTTTTGTCGGGACGAATCGTGTTCTTGGCCGTTTTGGGGAAAACACTTGAACTCTCGTCATTCGTTCTTTGAATTCAGCGGCTTTGGGTCGTACTTTGGAATTTATTTTAGTTGTTATTGTTTTCGTTCGTAGTTCATTGTTGCGGATTGTCGTTCGGTGGAGTCGGTGAGTTCGTAGTCGGTTCGTGCCAACCTACTTCGGCCGATTCTCTGCGTTGTGGTTATTCGAGGCAAGTATCTTGCCCATACATTACGTGTTTTGTGGATATATTAGTTGGTAATTTACGATACGTGATTTATGAATGCCTATAATTAACTTTCAAAGGAATTGATATGCTTTTCAATACTTCCTTAAAAGATGACTCGTATGATTTCGTTGTTAAATATTCTTGTCTAAGTATGTGTGGGGTATCGTTTTGTGTGATCATGACGTTGTGGATTTATAGCTTAACCTTTCCTTGAGATATGTATGGAACGTATGCCTATTGATGATCCTGTCTCATTGTGTCGTTCGGCGTGGTTGGATAGGTATTTTCCCTCGTTGCTATGTTATTTGTACTAGCTGCATCGTTGAAATTCTAGCATGAATCGTATCATTACTTGGTCGTGAGTATATGTTGGATGAACTGGCCATTCTAGTAAGGTACCTCGACTACATATACTGTGATTGACCTTCGAGGCTTGTGGTTTGCAACTGTGATTTTGGAACGTGTGTGTGTGTTGTTCCTTCCACCCGGAGTGTCCGACGGGATGTCTGGGGGTCGATACTAAGGGGTACGGCCACGGAAGTGGACTTGGGTGCGTGTGTGGATGAACTTCCACCCGGAGTGTCCGACGGGATGTTTGGGGGTCGATACTAAGGGGTACGGCCGCGGAAGTGGTTTCCCACCCGGAGTGTCCGACGGGATATTTGGGGGTCGATACTAAGGGGTACGGCCGCGGGTTACCAGTTGTGGTTTTCATCTTGAGGATGATGTTGATGTTTTTGTTAATTGTGATATTGTCCGGAGTATCACAATGCTTTGCGCTCGGGGTCGAGAGACATTATATATCGAGTCTTGGTGCTTGGCTAGAATGGCATAAGAATGATGTGTTATGTGTAATGTGTCCTTGTAAGTGAATTGCAGTGGATGATCGAGTCGTAGGCCCTGTGTTTTGTGACTGGAATGGTTGGGTCGTGGACCCCGTGTCTTGTTAACGGATTTGCATTTTGGAAAATGAACTTTGGGACTGTGACCCTAAATGACTTTCGAGGAATTAAGAACTTTTCAATTTCTAATGTTTTCAAAACTCCCGAGATTTGGAAATGTTTTCAAAATGCTTACTTGCTTTGTTTCTACTTTCAAGACTTGAACTATTTTTAACTAAATATATCTCGGGAAGTCTTTCGTTGTATTCTCGGAATGTGTTGTGTATGGCTCGTATTTGCACTTTATACTTGCACTAGCGAAACAGTGGAGTTTTGCTAACCCCCGAGTAATCGGGGGGTGGATATCTGTATTGTGTCTAGGTACATGCAGGTTTTCGGGAGCAAGATACTGGATCGGTGCAAGGGATTATGAAAGACGAATGATACTAATCACACGAAGGCCAGTTTTGACTTCAGTTAGTCGGAGTCCATTGTATTGTCTTTTCCGCTGTCTTATTGTTCGTCGTTGCAAGTATTTTACCCTTGCATGTGTATGAGTCTGGACGAGTTTATGTATTTTGATTTGTAAGTCAGTGACGGAAGACCAAATCGGTCTATTGATTCGTTATTTTGATTCGTCAGTATGTAACGTAATGTGTTGTGTTGATGTCTAGCCTGGTGGATCCTCACGGAGAGGGTCTGCGGCGTGTAATATTCCCGGTTTGATCTGGGGGTGTATGCAAGACTAATACCCGTGCTACCATTTAGATTCTTTTAATGGTTGCCTCTGTGAGACCATTTTGTGTATGCACATGGGGAACAAGATACTCTACATCTATTCTGATTGACATGTAGTAGTCATCAAATACTTTAGATGTAAATTCTCCTTATCGAGTCGAATAAACTTGATAGGATGATCAGTATGGTGAGTCCCATGACGAATGATATGAGCTAGGAGTTTTGCAAATGCAGCATTTCGAGTGAAAAGGAGTGCGACATGTGATCAGCGTGTCGAAGCATCCACCAACACCATAAAGTACCTAAATGGTCTGCATTCTGTGTGGATGGGTCCACAAATATCTCATTTTATACGTTGTAAGAATGGAATGTTTGCTTTAGTGTCTTTAGCGTAGGAAGGTATCGCTCCTACTTTAGCTAAAGAGCAGGCTTTGCAAAATGAGTGATGTGCTTTTGACATAGTAAATTGATTAGAAGGGGCATATGTCTCTGGTTCGTTAGACGACATAGCATAATTAACATCAATACTGTTTTTTTGTGTTGAGTTGTTTCCCTTTTTTCACTCGAAAGAAAGGATATTCATGCGAGTTCTTTAGGATACAGATCATCATATCTCGATGGGGATGACCTAGTCTATCATGCCAAAGCCTATATGAGTCATTGTCCTAAAGTTCATTTATGGTGACAGCATAGGATTCGAATACCTTAATGGTTATGGTGTACAGTCCACTATTTTGACTCTTGAGTTATTCTAATCTGCGTTCACGTCCACATTCATTAAATGTGATGTTAAGGAATTCAATTCCATTCTCACAGTGGGTTTCGATATGGAAACCATTACTACGTATATCTTTAAAGTTGAGTAAGGTTCGAGGGGCTCTAGGTGCATATAGAGCATCAGTAACTTGGAGAAGAGTGCCACTAGGCAACAAAAATCGGGCATTGCCTCACCCTTGGATGAGTTGGGAGGACCCAGTCATCATAGTTACCGAGGATTGACAGATGACTAGTTCAATGAATAGAATCCTATTCCTAAGAATGGTGTGGGTGGTCCCACTATCTACCAAACATTCAAGTTTTCCCCGATTCATTCTACGAAAAAGAGGAAAAAAAATCGAACCATAAATACGCAAGCAATATTCATTTCTTTGAAATAAATCTAAGAATATAACATAAGCAATAATATCTTATTCTAGAAAAATGAAGTTGCATCACACCATTACTGAAAATAAAACATCGATAAAATCGTTCTGAGGTAACAATGCCAAATGTAAACGAGAAAGTAAACATAATGCTAACATTCAGTCATAGAGGGGTGCCTCTAATGACTATGACACGTATGGCTCAGCGCAATTATTGGTGACTGTAAAATTGACATCGGGGAACTCGTCGAGATCATCTTCCTCCATATAGTGAGATTCCCATTCTTTGGACTCTCTATATTTCTTGTAATGTGTTACGACTTGATTGCTTGCTTGATATTTCTTGTACCAATTGTAATATCCGGCCTCACGAGGGAGGCATTGCTAGAGGCGCTTGCTCAGCCGGATTCCATTTAGGAAATGCGCGTCCCGGGGTCCACAGCCTTTTTCTTCAAGAGTTCCCGTCTTAGTCAGCTCGGGTGAGCTTGGCTTTATTTTCTTTGCTCGTGAGTCGACCCGACGTCGCAGATCCGCTCGGTCCTGCTTCCTCGTGCCCGACTTTTATATACCATTATGGCCAGACTACGATTTGATGTGGCCCTACGTCTGGCCCGGTCTATTCTCCAGTGCATCCAAGGAGGGGCCAAGATGGGGCTAAAACATCCCTCTCTCATTTGTGCCTTATGCCGCCAGTCGGGCGTGACTTGGTCGGACGACGAGCCGACTATAGCACCTCAGGGTCCGATCGATCATCGTATCATCTCTCACTTCGACCAGTGGGGTGGCGCACAGGCACATCCACGGGGACAAGGATTTCTTCTGGACGAGCTATATGAGCACTCCCCCGAGCCACTTCTTTTGACGCATGATCCGGAGGCTGATACTGAGGATCAGACTGAGTCCACTCCACCGCCAGCGAGAGATCCCCTTCTTCAGGCGATGTTTGATGGCTTGGGGGAGGATATGCGAGCTGAGAGAGACAGCATCCTCGCAGCCGTTCGAGAGGAGATGTACGAGTAGGTCCACCGGGCCAACCAGCGTGCGGAGAGATGCTTAGCTGCGAGAGATGCCTACCACCGAGACTATTTAGCTGTTTGGGCGGACCACATCCTTCGCCCGGATGGACCTTTCATTCCTCCGGTCAGGCCACCTACACCACCCTCTTCGCCGGATGAGGCCGATGCTAGTGCCTGAGCTTACCTTAGGGGAGTACTTGACCTTTCTCTTACTGCATATTATTATTATTTGTTGTCCATTGAGGTCAATTTACATCTCAAGTTGGGGGGGGGTACTTTTTAGTTGTTATTTATTTTTCGTTGTTATTGATTCTAGCCTTGATTGTCTTCTATGATATTCTGGATTTTGTTTGCATTCGTGAATATTTCGTGCAGCCTTGTGTAAGACTGATTATATGATACTGATTTCTTTTTGAAGAAACGGATGAGTATTGGTCGAGTTCGCATTACGCGATTTTTGTTTCCCTCGAGTATTCATTTCGGTCTGATTTTTGCGTCATTGTGGTAGTCTTAGCATATAAGAAATGAGACATACGTGTTTGTAGTGTCCGCATTACACGAGCCATCGTCTATACGTTTGGTTACACTTTTCACTTAGTTAGTCGTCCAGTAACATTAATCTTGTTGGCATTAAATTAAGTACCTAAGTTTAGGCATTGAGTCAGACAGTTTTTCCCAAAAATTTGAGAAATTTTGCATGTTCTATGATGGGAAGTTTAGTAACCGGGGGTATTCACATGACCCGTTGTTTACTCTCGCGTAAAACGACAACCCTGAATAGACTAATGGTTCAGAAAAATCGCATATCCGATGATAGGAAGCCAAGTAACCGGGGGTATTCACATGACCCGTTGTTTACTCTCGCGTAAAACAGCAACCTTGAATCAGACTGCGGGAGTAGCTATTCGAGTCTTTTCTCCGCTGTAGAGGGAGACTTAGTAACTAGAAGCATTCATGAGCCCCATGAGTGTCTTTTACGTCAAATGGTTCCCCAATACATGAGAATGGGAATCCACCCTAGGGTTATTCCAAGAAACATACCGGGAGTCGAAACCTAGTGGTTAACTCGAATCATTATAATGATAAGGTAGTAGTATCCGAGGAATATTATGAGATTCTTGTGTTTTTGCCACGAGACTATGGGACTGGGCGAATTGGCTTGTTTAATCTAAACATTCATATTGGCGGTCGGCTCAATTCACGTTTTTTAATCTTTGAGCCTTGATTTTCTTCATGAACGATTGATTAGCGCTAAAATGGTTACCTTGTGCAATCATTGTCCGTGCTATGACTCACTAATACGATATTCATATTATCCTTTGAGATTTTCAGGGTAGTATTAATTAGTTGAGCACTATGGATTTGCACGATTGCCCACGATACTTGTCGTCTTATTTGAAATTGATTTTTGCTTGAGGACAAGCAAAGGCTTAAGTTTGGGGGTATTTGTTACATGTATTTTTGTGCGCTTAATTATCATTATTTTATCTCCATTTTGTATTTAAATCTGCATACATGAGCTTTTAATACATTATGTTTATATGTTTTGAAGGAAATTAGAGTCCGGGAGCTTAAACGAAGAAAAAAGGGCCAAAACGACATTTTTTAGTCAAGGGCGTCGCATCGAGCTAGAGCCGCGACACAGACACAACTCCAAGCTAACCGGTACAAACTGTACCGGGGGCCGCGGCACGCTCATTCTGAGCCGCGGCCCGTAAGAAAAAAAACGCCCAAGCCTGGCAGCACACGGACAAGGGCCACGGCACACTAAAGCCGAGCCGCGGCCCGCGGTGCGGGTTCTTTGAGTTCAGCCCGCGTTTTTGGCTGTTCTGAAGGCCGTTTTCGACCTAATTCTCGGACGCATTTTGGAGGCAGAAGGAAAGTTATAAAAAGGCATTGAAGGTCAGAAAAGATGATCATCGAAGAGGAGGAGAAGATACCTAGCAGCAAGGTTCTAAAAAACGCTAGGCGCTAGGCGTTCGGATTGCTAACGCCTAGCGCCCAGAGGATTAATCGGGGATTAGTCGGGGATTAATCGGATTAGGCGGATTTATTTATTATTATTATTATAATAATTATTTTTATATATAAAAATTATATATATGTAAAGAATAAAAAACATCTAATATTTAAATATTTGAACAAACATATAATCGATCATATATTAAATTGTTAAACATTGACATAAGCATAACATAGTCCATAGTATCTCAATTGAGGAATTTATAGTACCGCTAATATAAAAAAATAAAAAAAAATGTTTACCCGCCTAGGCGCCCGCCGCCAGGCGCCCTGGCGCCGCCAGGCGCCCGGCCGCCTAGGCGCCCGCGGCTGCCATCCTAGGCGCCCGCCGGCCACCTGGCGCCGCCCGGCCCGCCGCCTACGCGGCCGATTAATCACCCGAACGCCTGGACAAATGCCTGTGGCATAATCGGAGCGCCGGGGGCCGCCTGGCGCGCCTGTGCCGATTTTAGAACACCGCTAGCAGAAAGCAAAAGCCAGACAACAGAAGAAGCCAATTGTTCTTAATATTTTTAATTGTGTGGCCTATAATTAAATTGTTATAATTACGTAACTTGAATCAGGAGAGGAGAGTTAGTAGTGAAAATTGGGTGAAACCATTTTGTCTTGTGAGATAGGAATATACTCATAGGAATTGCGTAGCTCGTTTGAAGATTTTAGAACTGTTTGACTATTGTTGAATCAACTCACCTAGGAATAGAGTGAATTATTCACCTTAGAAAATTCTACTGTCCTCGGAGAGGCATTAGATTGTTTTAGAATCTTCGCTATCAATAAATTTGGAAATGACATAATTTATATTAATCAAGATTAATCCGGATTAATCAAGGCGGATTCTCAATCCTAGATTCTTCTCTTATTTGATCTCCTTTCATCAGACTATTGATTTTATTAGTTGTTTTTAGTTTATTGCTTTATTTGGTTTCTAATAATTCTTCAACCACAAAATTCGATCGTTCAAATAAAACTAGAATACAAATAAATTGGTAATTAGTACGTCAGTCCTCGAGGGAACGATATCTTTCTCATCACTTTATTACTTGATTACGACAACGTGCACTTGCGTTCACTAAAATACGTAACACAGTTGCAGACCAAGAAGGCCAGAACCTAGCTGATGTAGAGAGAGACGAAGTCCACCAAAGCAACTCAACATGGGGACAAACCCTGAAGAAGATATCCCCAAATGGCTCAGAGATCATCCCGTCCAACAGATAATTGGAAACCTAACTGATGGAGTCAGAACCACACAATCCACAAAACCGACAGGAATGTCAATGTTCTCATGTTTCATGTCTCAAATGGAACCCAAGACAACAGAGCAAGCTCTGGAGGACTACTCATGGATAAATGCAATGCAAGAGGGGCTGAACCAGATGGAAAGAAACAATGTCTGGGAATTAACAGACAGAGCGGATCACAAGAAGGTAATTGGTACCAAATGGGTGTACAAGAACAAGTGTGATAAAGATGGAGCTGTTGTTAGGAATAAAGCCAGACTAGTTGCTAAAGGATATGCACAATGTGAGGGAATAGATTTTTATGAAACTTATGCACCTGTTGCAAGACTTGAAGCCATCAGACTATTCCTTGCATATGCAGCCTTCAAAGATTTTGAAGTCTACCAAATGGATGTAAAAAGTGCCTTTCTCAATGGGATTCTAGAAGAAGAAGTCTATGTGGAGCAACCCCCCAAATTTGTCAAAGGAGACAAAGTCTACAAGTTTCTAAAAGCTCTATATGGACTCAAACAGGCACCAAGAGCATGGTATGAAACACTATATGTGTTTCTGGAGAAGAACAGTTTCAGCAAAGGAAAGGTAGACAAGACCCTATTCAGAATAGAACATGAAGACCACATATTATTAGTTCAAATATATGTGGATGACATCATATTTGGCTCAACCAACCTGGAGCTATGTGATAAGTTCTCAAATCTCATGCAAGGAGAATTTGAGATGAGTATGATGGGCAAACTAAACTTCTTTCTTGGTTTGCAAGTCAAGCAGATGAAAAATGGAATTTTCATAAATCAAGCCAAATACACAAAAGATCTAATCAAGAGATATAGATTGTACTCAGCCAAAACACTAAGAACTCCAATGAGCACAAGCCTACACCTAGATGCGGATGAAGGAGGCATATCAGCGGATCCAACCCACTACAGAGGACTTATTGGATCACTCCCTTACCTAACTGCAAGCAGACCAGATATATCATATGCAGTAGGAGTATGTGCAAGATTTCAATCCAAACCAAAGCAGTCTCACCAGGAAGCAGCTAAGAGGATTATCAGAAACCTTAAGTCTACAATCAATTTTGGACTATGGTATCCTCAGGACGACAACTTTGAGCTATCAGGATACTCGGATGTAGACTTTGTAGGATGTAAGATTAATAGGAAAAGCACCAGTGGAACGTGCCAATTCCTTGGAACAAGGCTTATTTCTTGGTTCAGTAAGAAGCAGGTATCCAACTCAATATCAACAACTGATTCAGAATACCTAGATGCAGGTAGATGTTGTGCACAGATTCTATGGATCAGACAATAGCTAAGGGATTACAACATCATTGCAAATGAAGTCCCAATACGGTGTGATAACAATAGTGCAATTGCAATAACCAACAATCCAGTATTGCACTCAAGGACAAAATACTTTAATGTTAAACATCATTTTATCAGAGATCATGTGCTTAACAAAAGAGTCAGAGTAGAAAAAGTCAGCACAGAACATCAAATTGCTGACATTTTCATAAAACCTTTACCAGAAGAAAGGTTTTTGGAGCTAAGCAGGGAGCTTGGACTACTAGATTGGGAATCTAGTACAGACGAAAAAGCTACCTAATGCGGAGATCAGATGAGGAAAAGAGCTACCTGATGATCAGACCAGATGACAGGAAAGCTACCTGATATGAAGACCAGGCGTGGAAGCTACCTGATGCAGAAAGCTGCCTGAAGCTACCTGATGAAGATCAGACAAGGAAAAGCTAGCTGACGACAACCACAGGTGACAAAACTTACCTGATGCAGATCAGACAAGAAGTCAAACGGTCAACCAGCTAAGTTTCTAAAATTGATACCGACTTAATTATTATATTATTTTCTTTTCACACGTGGACAAACACACGTTCACACTACCTCCACGATGACCAATCAACTTCAACCGTCATTCCTTAAACCATCAAAAATTGTACCGCCATTTGATTATTTTACTGTTAAAAATTCAAAGCGTCTTTTCAACTTGGTATTTAAGGCGACAGAAATCATTTCACAAACTTTACCGTCTTCAAGCTTAAGAATCCTAATTTTTTAGAAAGCAGAAAAACCCTTTGAATATACACTACACTCAGGGAAAAATTCCTTTTGCAGAAATGGAATCCTACTTTGAAGGTGTTAATCTCAAGCTCGTGAAGGACCAAATCATATTCAGCATTGTGGTCGACATTGAAGGTTTGTTGGCAACAAACGAAACAGGAGAAATGGCGTATGTTATCCGTATGATGAAGAAAAATGGCATCGACCGTTTGCTGGACATATCCCCAAAACAGCTGTTCAAGGAGGCTGTAATTTGTTTCTACAAGGAGGCTCAAGTCACAGAGCACTGCATTTCAAGCTCGATTCTTGGAGAGGAAGTCGACACCACTCCTCAGATCATCGCCGATGCCTTCCAGATAGAGAACCAAGGCATCTCCATCGAAGCCCTCAAGCAAAGCTCGATCGAGACTTGGTATGAAATCAAGCTGCCCAAGGAGTCTACTAAGGTCAAACTCACAGCAAAGAAGAATGACCTCAAGAAGGAATACAAGTATGTCCTTGACATAAACAATAAGATGGTCATGGGCATGGCAGGGAGCTACGATCAATTATCTTCTGCCAAATACATCGTGATGGGAGCCCTCATTCAGCCAAAGAGGATTAACTGGCTTGACTACATATACAGGCAGTTAGTCCGATAAGTGAACAAAGTCAGCTGGGATGAAGATGAGAAGAGATTCAGACAAAAGCTGGCATATGGAACTCAGATAAGTTGGATTCTGGAGTTCCTGGGAAAAGCTAAGGGAAAGGCAGACCCCTTTCACCTTAGCAAGAGGCTTGGTCATCTGGACCATGAGATCATGAAGCACATTGGGGACAAGAGGGAAGAAGCTGCTGCAAAGATCAAGGAGATGACCTCTGGAACGTCTGAGTAAAGAAGCCCCTCAGACACTGAATCAGAGAAGTCTGATGTAGCTGCAGTTGAGATCTCTCAAAAGTCACCTGCAGTTGAAAAGCTGTGTGCAGATGACTCCGATAATGACAACATTCCCCTATCCAGGCTGTTGAAGAGAAAGTCACCTGAAATAGAGGAAGTCGTCCATGTCACATCATCTCTAGATAGGTCCCCCAAGAGGCAGAGAGGCCTGGTGGACTACCCATCTGAAGACGAAGAAAAAGAGGTGCAGCCTGTCAGATCACCTACACCAGTCGAAGATTCATCAGCTCAGATGCAGATCACAATATCACCTGCACCTGCTCCTGCTGAAGAACAACCAGATCAGACAGAGCTAATGGATGAGAGAATTCCACTCCTCACTCTTCCTAGCATGACAGAGGAAAAAGAAGCAGAGGAAAAAATTGAAGTTCCTGCTGCAAACTACTCTTTCAACCTGAGGGCCAACAACCCCTTGGGACTTTCCTCAGCTCAACTTAAGCTGGTAAGGAAGGAAGTTTCAAATTTCTCCTTTATCAATATGTATGAGGAATGGAGAGAGTTCGGAATGTACTCCTTTTCCCAACTAAAAGCACTTACTGATAGAACTTCTTGGGAACATCCCATTGCTGTAGAACAACTTGTTATGTATTTCTGTCAGCAAACTAATGTGCAGATCCTACTTGAGGAGAATTGGTTCATTCTTCACTTCAAACAGAACATGGACCAATTCATCCTGCAAGTAATTAAGGATGTTTTGGAGAAGAGAATTTTTGAAGGACAGGATGAAGGAAGGAAGGAGGAAGCAGAGAATGTTGGAGTTGAATATGTTGTAGTAGAAACAGAAGAAGAGGCTGTAGTTGAAAAAACAGAAATTGAAGGAGTGGAAAAGAAGAAAATGAAGAAGTTGAAAAGGAGACTGAGGAAGTTGAAAATAAAGTTGAGGATGAGGAAGAAAAAGAAAAAGAAAAATCTAAGGAAGAGAAAGGATAAGAAAAGAAAGAAGAAGAAGAAAAAGAAAAAGAAGAGGAGGAAGAAAAATAAGAAGAAGATAAAAAATAAGAAGCTGTAAAAGAAGAAGAAGGAGGAGAGAGAAAAGAAGATGAGAGGAAAGATGATGAAGCTGAAGGTGCACCTGACCAAGCATCCAGCTCTAATCAGCCCCAAGATGACAAGTCAGGCACCCCAGATAAAACTCCCTCTGATCAGAAGGTAGCTGATAGGAGCTTAGCTTCAAAGAAGTCCACTGCAAGGAGATCAGCCGCCCAAGAAGACTCAGGTGAAAATGCTCATGAGATAGCACTTGCAGTTCCAATATCACCTGAGCTGACTGACCTGATCAGACGAATTGTAGAGGAGACAGTTGCCAAACTGTTAGCATCTGAAGTAAAACCTGATCTCCAGTCTCTCAATTCGAACATGGACGCTTTGTTCAATCGGAAGGACCCTTCCCCAACACCCACTAAGGCCCTGTTCTTTTGAACTTATTTTTGATTTTCGATTTTGATTCGATTAGTTCGATTGATTCGAGTCCATTCGATTGATTCGAGTCCATTCATTGATTATTTCGCTTCTTCTTCTTCTTCTTCTTCTTCTTCTTCTTCTTCTTATTAATCTTAATTATTATTATTGTTATTATTACTAATAATATTACTATTATCGTTGTTATTGTTAATTATAATAATTATTATTATTTACCATTATTATTATTATTTACCCTTAATATATATTTCAGTTCAGTTCAGATTCATTCAGTCCAAAAGAACAGATCCTAACTCCAGAATGCCTCTTGGAATGTCTGATTTCATGTCTCGGGTAGAGGAGCAGCTAGCAGCTATTGTTGATGTTGGAAAAAAGGGGGAAGATAAGGGGGAAGAGCAAGTTATAGCAGCTAAGATCAGGCAGGGGGAAGATAGGGAAGATAAGGAAGATGACAAAGGCAAAGGGAAAAGGCAGAGAAGATATACTAGAACAAGACCTCCCTTTCATTCTGGCTGGTACCTCTCACCTCAAGAGAAAGGACAAAGCTGCATCATCTGATGATCAACCTACAGCTAAGAGGAGGAGGACCAGACAAGGGCCAGAGGAGAGATTCCAATGGGAGGTAAAGGAGCTTTGGTTCGTCGAGGAATTCTTGCCTGCTGAGGCAGCACCAATGTGGGGAGGAGCAAGAAAGCAATTCATAGAAAAATATTATCGCTGGGAATTACTCCAGGATAAAGATTGCTCCCTACAGCAAACGTTCATAAACTTCATGTCCTCAACCTGGCCAAAAATCTGGGCAATTCTAAATAAACATACAAGGAAATTCAATGCATATCCCATGTTTCCAAATTTCAGACCTGAAGAAGCTCCCACTCTGATGAACAATGAACTGGATGAGCTGGCTCTTCAGAAAGAAATCAATAAACTATGTGTTGAGAACAATTTCTCATCTGCCGAGGAGCAAGAATTTGCCTCTTTGGTAGTCAGAAGGAAATATGTGCTAGCCCCAGTCTCCAGGAGGCCAATTGATGCAAAACCCCTAAGGTCTCTCCCTCCAGCCAAGCAGCAGATCAGAAGAGGAAGAGGAAGTGGAAGATTGAATAATTTTCTGTATTTTTTACTTGTAATTTTACTTTGTAAATTTTAATACTTATAAAATTTTCTTACTTGTATTTTGTTCATTCAAAAGCACTGTAAAACACCAAATAAAGAATTTATAACAGTCATTTGAATGACAACAACTAGTTGTCTCAAAAGAGGACTGAGTTTGATTTGTGTCTTGAACTTTACTTTGTACAGACTTGTTTACATTTGAATGTTTAGTTTTTCCATCATCAAAATAGGGGGAATTTATTAAGAATACTTGTTAAAATTTTGATGATGTCATCCCTATATTAATTAATTATTCAAATGTATGTTTTAAGTACTTGACAACTTGTACAGAAGAACCAAATGAGTATCTTCTATAGGCCTTAAAATTTAGGCTAAAGTATTGATCAGTTAGAAAATCGTCTAAGTATGGAACTGTCACTTATCAAGCAAGTTCATTTTTCAGAGGAGTTTTGGTCAATGCAGTATATCAAAGAGGTTTGACCAAAACTCATCTGCTGTCAAGATTATCAAACGAGATCAAATATCAGCTGAAGTTTAACCATCAGATCAAAGAAGATTTCATCAGGTCAGAGAACTTCAGAGCAGAGGACTTCATCTAAGAGAACTTCAGATCAGAGGACCTTATCTCAGAGAACATCCGATCAGAGAAGTCCAGGACAGAGAACTTTATCTCAGAGAAGTTTTCATCAGAGAAGACTGACTGCACATCAGGCAGGTTTGACCAAAGAGATATCAGATAAGTTCTCGGTTAAGTTATCAGCCAAGTAACTCAGTCCACGTCAGCAAGAGTTGAAAAGTCAACAATCATAGAAAGCCGCATGAAAAACGTAGGAGACAAACTGTAAAGATTCCCAGAAAACAAGGAATTAAATATTCATTAAGATCCGCATTCTGAAGACTGTATGATTATTCTAATCAAGAATAACGGCACTACTACAAGAAAGTCTTTCAAACGGTCGGAATTTAAAAGGTAATCCAGCCTTGCAACGGATTGATAAGATAAACAAAGAAGTCCACTGTAGAACCCCCTAAATTCGATAGCTCAGTATATGTACGGTTTATTATATCATAATATAATTTTAATAACATTTGTTATAACATAATATAACCTATATCTAGTTTCATTTTATTTTACTTGATTGTTTCATAAATAATAAATTAATTGAAAGTTAAAGTAGAACATTGATTCACCTAATGGGCTATGTGTACCAAAATTTACTAATATAAACTCACTAATGGACTCAAACCCAACTTAATAAAATTCCCAAGTCTTGAAATTATGATTTAAAACCCAACCCAACTACTTAATTCATTTACAAATAAATAAATACCCAACTAACTAAATTAATATTCTATACACATAAAATACAAAAAAAAAATTATATACACACACACACACATACCAAATGGGCAGCCAAGTGGAGAGGGGGAGGACACCTAGAGTCTTCATGTCCTCCCCATGAAAGACATAATCTTGTGTCTTGTGTTCCCTTGTCCCATGCTTTGACCATCTCTTTTTAAAACCCTTAAAATATACATACTCTTATACTTCACAAAAAAAAATCTGCATTGAGAGACTAGGGAGAGAGAGAGGGCTGAACCAAAGAAGAAGAGAGAAGAAAGAAGAGGGTTCAACAAGAAATAAGTAATCTCTTTTCCTACTTTCTTTTTTTTTCTTCTATA
Source organism: Orobanche coerulescens (assembly GCA_033398695.1). NCBI lineage: Eukaryota > Viridiplantae > Streptophyta > Magnoliopsida > Lamiales > Orobanchaceae > Orobanche > Orobanche coerulescens. The sequence continues at coordinate 127,049,671 of CM065811.1, read as the reverse complement.
AGTATAAAAAAAAACCTTCCTAATCTAACTCAAATATCTAGACATACAAACAAAATATGCATCATGGATGTATGAATACTTGAATCGGCCGAACCATATAGTTCAAGGAGGGAGATCGTTTTCTTCCACTTCCGAGACCTAGAACTATTTATTTCCGACAAGAAATCGAGGTGGGTAAAATTGTTTCTTTCTTTTCTCTTATTCAAAATTTATACAAGTTAAATATATGGTGCAAGAAAGTATTAAAACCTTGGTTATCTATAATTGATTCATTCATTACCATGCATGTAATGGTCTTGATATTTGTTGAATTTTTGTTTGTAATATTTTAATTATATGTGCAAATTAATTTATTGATGGAAATATTGGTTGAGTATGACAAATCTGATCTTTGGGGATTAAAATCCCAAAAAATATATGATTATATATTGGACTATGGTAAGAGGATAATTAGTCACCGGATGATTTGATAATTCGAACCTAAGTTCGAAGGATAAACTAAAATAGTTTAAATAAGATAAATTTGGGCTAAAATTGTTAAAATCCATAATTCTGGTCTTATGTCATGGAAGTAAGTCTTAAAATATCAAAAATAAGTTCTCCATAAAATTTCACCTAAATCGGAATTTACTAAAACAGAAAATCGGGGCAAAAATGTAAATCTCAAGAATTCGGGGCCAAAACTATAATTTACAGAAACTTACTGTTTCGAAAATAAAATTTCCAGAAAAGTTGAACTCTCTGTACTCATAATAACATAAAGAGCCTACCCCGAAAATTTGAGGTCAATCTGACAAGAAATGAAAAAGATATGACCCGAATACTAGAATATCGATTAAGACAAAACAAAGGGGTGAAATCATAAATTATAAAAGAATAAAATTAAAACTGAACGTAATCTAAAATTACTAGTCGTAAGGTTCAAATCGCAACTTCATTCATAATTTTTGGAATTTAAATGAACCCACACGAATTAATCAAAATTATAAGATAAAACTAAATAAAAATAATAATAATAGTACTTAAAAGACGAAAGGGCAGAACTGTAATTTCTGAAAGGTAAAACTTTCATGCAACTTCTGACCTTCAATCCTCACATCATAACGTACTTTTCGCAATAAAGTTCGTAATTTTCGGACTTATAATCAATCCGTACCGAATTATCCAAATTTATAAAATTTAGTAAAAATAATAATAGTACTTAAAAGACGAAAGGGCAGAACTATAATTTCCGAAAGGTAAAACTTTCATGCAACTTCTGACCTTCAATTCTCACATCATAACGGACTTTTCACAATAAAGTTCGTAATTTTCGGACTTATAATCAATCCGTACCGAATTATCCAAATTTATAAAATTTAGTAAAAATAATGATAGTACTTAAAAGACGAAAGGGCGAAGCGTAATTTCGAAGGTAAAACTTTCATGCAAGTTCTGACCTTCAATCCTCACATCATAACGGACTTTTCGCAATAAAGTTCGTAATTTTCGGACTTATAATCAATCCGTACCGATTATCCAAATTTTTAAAATTTAGTAAAAATAATGATAGTACTTAAAAAACGAAAGGTCAGAACTGTAATTTCCGAAAGGTAAAACTTTCATGCAACTTCTGACCTTCAATCCTCACATCATAACGGACTTTTCGCAATAAAGTTCGTAATTTTCGGACTTATAATCAATCCGTACCGAATTATCCAAATTTATAAAATTTAGTAAAATAATGATAGTACCTAATAGACGAAAGGACACAACTGTAATTTCCGAAAGGTAAAACTTTCATGCAACTTCTGACCTTCAATCCTCATATCATAACGGACTTTTTGCAATAAAGTTCGTAATTTTCGGACGTATAATCAATCCATACCGAACTATTCAAATTTATGAATTTATTATAAGATTATGCTAAGACTCGCACAATAGCAATTTAATCACCAACCGGTTGAACTAATTCCTCTAGCTTAACCAAGTCCATATACTATCAAATTATCATATTTATATCATACAATATGCATAGCCACTGTTAATCACGATAATAATTGTTATTCAATTGAAATCGGGAGTAAGTGTTGTACGGAGCTAAGTGCTAAGACCTTCGGGCGGAAGCCACCGCTAGAGTCCGTACGAGTATCTCTAGAGTCCCTTTTTCTATTTATAAGCATGGGGGTGGTTAGTCTAAGTCAGGAATCGAGCAGCGTGGCTGCGGTTTTAGGCAAAGCTATCGTCGTATCCTATTCCCTTGAAGCCGAAGGACGGAGTGATCCTAAGGTGACTGGGTCGTAGAATTCGGGTATAGTCGCGATTATGATATGATCCGGGCATAGACCCAAGCTAAGGACATATCGAGCCCAGATAAGAGATAAGGCAGCACGTCACCAAGCGTGAGAGCGATAAAGCTCAAAGGCCAATGTTAAAGTGACGGTCCGACAAACGCCCAAGGCTACGGTTATCAAACCAAAGGTCGTGGCGATAGTCAAAGGCCATACACTGATAACGGTCTAAGATGATATAAGGAGGCTAAGGGATTAGTCATGTAGACGACCTACCAAAGCTAAATACTCATTGGGCGCTCGACGCCGTGCATTCTTCATACTCAACCGCATTCTACGGAGATTGACTATATATTCATGTCATAACTCATAATATTCTTCTTTAAAACTTGCACCAATTTTTAAACAATATTATTTTTCAAAAGTGGGAGAAACATAATGTTTATTAAATAATAAACTCATTAAATACCCAAACCTAACTCACTGAGAATCCATTATTCTCACCCCATTTTGAATTGTTTTCTAAAACCCCACTAGATGAAGAGAACCAAGAAGAAGAAGGGACAGATGCTGACGACCACTGAAGACCGTCCTCAAAGTATTACCAAGACGTATGAATTAGGATGCTGCTTTAACTCTTCTTTTTATTCTTGTGTCATAATGTATTTTGGTTTCCGATATACTCTTTTGCACTTGATGTAATAATTCCGTTGTACTCTTGAATATTTCTTTTCTATGAAATAACCAGTCTTAGTTCACCGGGCTGAGATCTGGCATATGTATGCTTTACTATAATGTATTATCACAAACGTTGTTTATTACGTTAACTGTCGCGTTCTCGTCCAACCCCGGTGTGGGGGCGTGACAGGAGTGGTATCAGAGCTCGGTTTGTAAGAAGGACACTTACAACGAGCTTTTCCAGGATAAGATTCTTCGGACTTAGATGGGAATTCCACCTAGGACGAAGTGAACCATAGGATTGAGACCTAATGTAGATTTCTCGAGTCAATTCTCATTAAGATCTCTTTCGACTTGTCGCTATTCACTTGGGATATGCGTTGTCATATTAAAATTCCCTAAGCCATCAGCTAAGATACTTGATTAAGTATTCATGGCATTTCCCGATTGAATCAATTCCTCCATTGAACTCTTGAAACGGACATAGCTTATTTCACTTATCAGATCCTCTGAACTACACTAAATCTCATTACCTTTCAAAATGGGGTATTATTATTTCTCGGTCGCTGATGTCGTATAAGCATATTTGTTGAGTCATTAAGATCGCAACCTTAATGATTATTCATGCTTAATAGAGCCTTACATTGGATTTCAATCCATTGCTATTCATTCAGAGTAAGCGTCGCCAATTAGAACTGTCTAAATTAATTGAGTCGCTATACTATTCATTTGGAATAGTGATGACTAATTTCAACTCATTAAAGTTCCGTGTTGCCACGTACATCGTAGTCAACTTAGCAATGTTATTCGTTTGGAAGGCGTAACGCTAATATTGCAATGGATCATTCAAAATATTCGACCCATCCGAATGGGGCGAAACCCAAACCTTGCAAAAACTTATAGTTTGATTTGAATTATTAAGACATATTTCCTTAATAATTATTTGTGTATTTCCATCCTATGAGCTGTCTCTTTGAGATGTTACCTACTATCGATAGTTGGTAAGGAAAACCTACTTTTCCTTATCCAATGCTGTGTTTTTTCATGAAACGGCATTGCGAATGTAATAATAATGTTGAATAATGATAACATTTCCTGATACTCAACAACCAAATGCAAGCATCTTAATTAACACTCACTTCAATAATCACTAAAGCTTAGAAGTATCCACACCTATGGGTGCGAGCCGAGAAACGGATTTAGTATGTAGAGATTGTGAAGTGATCATTAAAGGTCACTGTTTTCCTGCCGACTTAATTCTTCTCCCTATACTTGAGTATGACCTCATACTTGGGATGGATTGGCTATCTAAACACTTTGCACAACTCGACTGCCATTCTAAAATAGTTCGATTCTGCAAACCCGATCACCCAGTAGTTGAACTACACGGGGATGCTAGAATTAACTCGGTCCCAATCATATCAGCCATGAAGGCGAGAAAGGCCATCTCGAAAGGAGCAACAGGATATTTGGCTTTTGTCATTAACAAACCCAAGAGGAAAATGGAGATTAAAGCTACACCAGTAGTATCAGAATACCATGATATTTTCCCCGCGGAACTTACTTCCCTACCTCCAGATAGGGAAGTTGAATTCAGCATTGATATCTTGCCAGGAAAGGCACTTGTGGCTAGAACGCCATATTGAATGGCCCCACTGGAACTGCAAGAACTGAAGGTTCAGTTGCAGAAACTGCTAGAGGTTGGATTTATCCGACCGAGTATATCTCCTTGGGTAGCACCAGTGCTATTCGTAAAGAAGAAAGATGGCATACTAAGATTGTGCATCGATTACCGAGAACTTAACAACATTACTATCAAGAACAAGTATCCACTTCCTAGGATCGATGAATTATTCGACCAACTACAAGGAGCAACGGTTTACTCAAAGTTCGATCTTCAACAGGGATATTACCAATTGAGGATCAAAGAGAATGACATACGGAAGACTGCCTTCAACCTAGGTATGGTCATTATGAATTCGTGGTAATGCCTTTTGGATTGACCAACGCACCGGCTGCATTTATGGATTTAATGCACCGCGTATTCGAACCGTATATAGATCAATTCATAGTGATATTTATCGACGACATACTCGTTTATTCCAAGTTGGATCAAGATCACGAAACTCACCTGAGATTGGTACTAGAGACACTAAGGAAGCACAAATTGTACGCCAAATTCAACAAGTGTGAATTCTGGTTAAGGGAGGTAGCGTTTTTAGGACACATAATATCTGGAGATGGAGTCGCAGTAGATCCATCAAAGGTGGAGACTATTCTGGACTGGAAGAGGCCAGAAACAGTCACAGAGATATGGAGCTTTCTTGGACTTGCGGGTTACTACCGCAAATTCATTAAAGATTTTTCCAAAATTGCAGGACCACTCACAAGACTGACGTAGAAGCACGTCAAATTTGAGTGGAATGATAAGTGTGAGTTGAGCTTCCAGGAACTCAAGAGAAAACTCACTACCGCACCTGTGCTAACACTTCCCGAAGGGAGTGAAGGATTTGTGGTTTACAGCGATACATCAAAGGAAGGATTAGGAGCTGTGCTGATGCAAAACGGCAAGGTTGTGGCTTATGCATCACGAAATCTGAAAATCCACGAGATGAATTACCCGACCCATGACCTTGAACTAGCAGCAATAGTGTTTGCTTCGAAGAAATGGAGACACTACCTGTATGGAGCTACATTCACCATCTTTACCGACCACAAGAGTCTCGAATATTTGTTCTCCCAGAAGGAGTTTAATCTAAGACAGAGACGGTGGATAGAACTTATTGAGAATTATAACCTCACCATTCAGCATCATCCGGGCAAGGCCAATGTCGTAGCAGACGCCTTAAGTAGGAAAGCAAGTGTGGCTAGACTCATGATAAGGGAATGGGAAGCCCTGAGAGAAATAACCCAATGGAACCCAAGACACTCTATGACACACATTGTGTGCGCTAATTTGTCAATGACCCCGGACTTACTAAAGGAAATACAAGAAGCACAGACACAAGACGGGAAATTGTGTAAACTTAAGAAAAGGGTCGCACAAGGTGATAAATCTGAGTTTAGCATGTCGGAAGATGGAACACTAAAATTCAAACACCGTATATGTGTTCCCGATAATGACGAACTCAAGAAGAAAATTTTGGCAGAATCTCACTGCTCTCGGTATACAATTCATCCAGGTGGTAATAAGATGTATAAGGATCTAAAGAAACACTACTGGTGGGTGAATATGAAGAACCAAGTTGCAGAATTCGTAGCAAGGTGTTTAATCTGTCAAAGAGTGAAGGTTGAACACCAGAGGCCATCAGGATTGCTACAACCACTCGAGATTCCTGAATGGAAATGGGAACTAATCACGATGGACTTTGTGACGGATCTACCAACAACCAATGGAGGATATAACACAATCTGGGTAATCGTGGATAGACTTGCTGTAACACCCCGAGATATTCGGAGTATATTACAGCGCCGTGGAACCCTACATGGGACCCACCAGGCTACAACAAGAAAAACCCCACTCGACTAACCATCTCGGTTAGCGAGGACACACATTTTAATAATATGACATATAAAGATACGCCCAGAGCAACCGGCGAAATAAGCATCATTCAACAATGTAACAATTTAAAATAATACAAAGCGGAGTTTAAAATGAAAAGCCTAAGTACTCGCGAGCACAATCTATAAATTTATAAAAATGGGAAACAACGAAATCGAAGTAAACGAAAGAAAATAAGAAGACCCAAATGCACATGTCAACGACCCTGGCCAACATCCTCGTACTGTCCCGGTGCTCGCTCGTTAGGATTATCATAACCTGAAATCCATAACAAGAATTTCCCCAAAATGGGTCCCCAAAGGGGTTAGCAATTACGCTAGTACAAGTAATCAAGGCAAACCAATCGCTTACACATTTCATAGTACATGCACCAATATCAATTTCAAAACCAAAACCAGACATGTCTTTTCCGGAAACAAACAGTCAAACAATTTGCCTTGGGAACAGAGTAATATCATAGATCCCGCCCGAGGCCTCTAAGGACCCTCCTGAGCTGGCCATATTATAAAACAAAACACGCACATGCATCGCCTTGGGAACAGAGTAATATCATTGATCCCGCCCGAGGCCTCTAAGGACCCTCCCGAGCTGGCTAGCTATACAAACTCATGAATGCAGGACTCAACCCTTTGGATTCCCTCCTTGATCCTGTCGGACCAACACGAGGTGAGCAAATCACACACAAAATACATTACCATTCCATGTTAAGCATAAAGGTTTCCAAAAATACTTGCCTTGAATAATTGATGACGTAAACGAACGGAAGGAAACACCGACGAACGCTAGGAACCGACAATCACGAACCTAACAATTTGAAGAACACAATCACAACCAATCCTAAACGAATACGGAAATTGGAAAACACCTGAAAACCCGCCTACGATTCATGTATATTCGTATAGAAACAACGACGAGGGCGGACCACCACCAAACCCTCTCGATTACAAAAATTACTACGAAATATACCATGAATCCGTAGGGAAACCAACAAAACCAACAAGATTAATCATGTACATCATGAATTAATCTAACATACGGAACGAATCAGACGAAACATGAAAACCCCCTTCAATTTACCCAAAACAAGGTTTTAGGAGTTTACCTTGAATATTGACGAAGAACACGATTAGAGGTTGATAATATACTCCAAAAACTCAAAGAAGATGATGGCTAGGAGTTACAAAGCTTCAAATCGCCGGAAATGCCAAGAAGATCGCCTAGGAATCGGATGGGAAGGAGAGGGATGAAAAATGACCGAAATCGGTCAACTCCTGGGTTTATAAATCCAGACTTCGTTACGTACGTTAGCCACCACATGCTTACGTACGTAAGTTGTGTTACATACGTAAGCCATTAGGGCCTTACGTACGTAACCAAAAATGCAGAAATGCCTGTACCGAAATACACTAGGGCGTTACATACGTAACCAAAAAGGGTGTTACGTACGTAAGTTGTATTACGTACGTAAACCATAAGGGTCTTACGTACGTAACCAAAAAGGCAGAAATGCGTGTACCGAATTACACTAGGGTGTTACGTACGTAACCAAAAGGGTGTTACGTACGTAACATTCCTTTCTGTGGAATACAGGCGAGAAATGAATGAGGGAGGTATCGAAAAAGAATCGAAATACAACGGTGAACAATCCACGATGGTACGGACGTAAGGGACCTGAAACGACGAACTTAAGTGCCGAAGTAAAGTATATTCCCGACTACTCAAAGGTTCAGGAAAACAACAACAAACGCAATTTTCCCAAAAGTTTGGGAAATTTACAAAACGGCCCAAACATCCGAAATGTACGATACATGGTCGAAACACCAAACAAAATTTCACAATGCCCATAATAACATGAGATGGATCTTCGGCAACCCCGAAACATCGGTTCCGGACGATGATTACGATAACACACCAAATAGCGACGAAAACAACATGAAACACCGAATCGAGTAAAACGAGTCCGAAATAAGCTCGAACGACAAAAAGTTCAATATTAAATATCCTCAAAATGTCAATACGGTTACTAGCGAGTTGCTAAAAACGAAAATGCACCAAAATGAGAATAATAAGAGAAGGGAAAAAATGCGGATATTACATTCTACCCCTCTAAAAACAAGTTTCGTCCCGAAACTTAAGAAATAAACAACTCGGGATACTTAGCACGCATGCTATCCTCAGTTTCCCAAGTCGCCTCCTTAACAGCATGTCTCGACCACTGCACTTTGACCAAAGGAATGGTCTTATGCCTCAGTCGCTTCTCGCGGTGCTCCAAAATCTTTAAGGGACGCTCCTCGAAGGTAATGTCCTAGGCAATATCGATCTCGCCAAAGTCGATGATATGACTAGGATCCGGAACAAATTTCCTCAGTTGCGAAACATGGAAAATGCTATGAACGTGACTCAAGGCCGGAGGTAGCGCCAAACAGTACGCCAACTCACCGACTCGCTCGAGAATCTCAAAGGGTCCAATAATTCTCGGACTCAACTTTCCCTTCTTCCCGAAGCGGAAAACTCCCTTTGTCGGCGAGACCTTTAGCAAAACGTGGTCCCCCACCTCGAATTCCAAGGGTCGACGACGAACATCGGCATACGACTTCTGTCGACTCTGAGCGGTCAACATCCGTTCTCGAATCAAATCCACCTTCCGCCTCGTCTCTAGGACAATATCCGGTTCGGTCCCGACCAAATCGGACGCTTCATTCCAACAAATCGGCGATCGACAACGCCGCCCATAGAGCGCCTCATACGGTGCCATCCGGATCGACGCTTGACAACTATTGTTGTACGTGAATTCGATCAATGGCAAATGCTCCTCCCAGTCGCTACTCCAGTCGAGAGCACAAGCACGCAACATATCCTCAAACGTCTGGATAGTGCGTTCCGACTGTCCATCTGACTGAGGATGAAAAGAGGTACTCAGACGCAACCGAGTACCCAATGCCTTATGCACCGCTTGCCAGAAATGCGATACAAAACAGCCATCACGATCCGAAACAATAGACTTTGGAGTACCATGAATCCTCACAATCTGCGCAATAAACACACGAGCCAACTTCTCCGGGCCCCAAGTATCCTTGATGCCCAGAAAATGTGCTGACTTGGTCAGGCGATCAACAATCACCCAAACCATATTCATGCCCGATCTCGATCTCGGAAAACTCATAATGAAGTCCATAGATATGTCTTCCCATTTTCATTCCGGGACGGGAAGTGATTGTAATAACCCGGCTGGTCGCTGATGCTCGATTTTGACCTGCTGGCAAGTCAAACATCTCGCTACAAAGTGTGCGACCTCCTCCTTCATATCATTCCACCAGAAATTCTTCCTCAGGTCCTTGTACATCTTACTCGAACCAGGATGAACGGAGTAAGGTGTAGCATGGGCCTCGCGCAGAATACTCTGTCTCAACTCTAAGTCGTTCGGTACACAAAGCCGACTCTGGAATCTCAAAACACCATCCTCATGAATCACAAATCCCGGAGACTTTCCCTTAAGAACGTTCTCTCGGATTTGAGTAATCATCGGATCCTCTAACTGCTTCAGCTTAATTTCATCAACCAAAGATGACGAAACCTCTAAAGCACAAAGTTGCCCGACAGCCCCAGGCAACAAACCCTCAACATCTAATTCGATCAAAGACCGCCGAAGCTCATACTGAGACGTAAGGACCTCAAGCGTTCACAAAGCAACTGGTTTCCGACTCAAGGCGTCGGCCATGACGTTCGCCTTGCCCGGATGATAAAGGATTTCGAGGTCATAATCCTTAATCAGCTCTAACCACCTCCACTGCCTCATATTCAACTCCCGCTGAGTAAATATGTATTTCAGACTTTTATGATCAGTAAAAATCTGACATGCAGAGCCGAAAAGATAGTGACGCCAAATCTTGAGCGCAAAGACAACTGCCGCTAACTCCAAATCATGAGTAGGGTAATTAAGCTCATATGGCCTCAACTGTCTCGACGCATAAGCGATGGTCTTGCCGTGTTGCTTCAGTACGCACCCAAGACCCTGACCCGAAGCATCGCTATAAACGGCAAAACCCTCATTGCCACATGGCAATGCTAAAACCGGGGCTGAAGTCAAGCGCTTCTTCAGCTCCTCAAAACTCGACTGTCTCTCGTTATTCCAGACGAACTTCTTGGATTTCTGGAGCAACTGTGTAAGTGGCCGAGCTAGTTTCGAGAAACCTTCGACGAACCTACGATAGTAGCCATCCAAACCCAAGAAACTACGGATCTCTTTCACATTCTTGGGCGGTGCCCAATCCAACACTGCTTCAATTTTCTGTGGATCCACTCGGACTCCCTCGGCTGAAATCATGTGACCCAAAAACATCACTTCCTTCAGCCAGAACTCACATTTCGAGAACTTCGCATAGAGTTGCTCAGCCCTCAAAATGTCTAACACTATCCGCAAATGATGGGCATGCTCTTCCTCATCCCTCGAATAGATAAGAATATCATCAATGAAGACGACTACACACTTATCCAAATACTCAATAAAGACTTTGTTCATCAACTGCATGAACACCGCCGGCGCATTAGTTAAGCCGAAAGGCATAACTACGAACTCATAATGTCCGTATCTCGTCCGAAAAGCTATTTTCGGCACATCGGACTCCCTCACCCGGAGCTGATATTACCCCGATCTCAAATCAATCTTCGAGAATACCGCGGCCCCCTGCAACTGATCGAACAAGTCGGCAATCCTCGGTAAAGGATACCTGTTCTTGATGGTCACCTTGTTTAGTTCGCGATAGTCGATACACAAACGCAGTGAACCATCCTTCTTCCGAACAAACAAAACCGGTGCGCCCCAAGGCGAAGCGCTCGGTCGAATATAACCCGACTCAAGAAGCTCACTCAACTGCTTCTTCAATTCGGACATCTCTGAAGGTGCCATATGATACGGCGCCTTTGAAATCGGAGCCGCGCCCGGCTCTAACTCTATAGCAAACTCAACCTCACGATCCGATGGCAATCCCGGTAACTCGTCAGGAAATACATCAGGAAACTCACTAACGACTGGAATCGACGAAAACTCGACTCCACCCTCCTCCGCCTTCAAGGCGTAGCACTAATAACCAGTACACCCCTTTTGTAGGAGTCTCATCGCCTTCAAGGCGTTAATAACAAACTTCTGGTTTCTTTTTCGCCCCGCGAAAGAATGTTCGGTGCCGTCCTCGGCTAGCATGGTAATGATCTTCGTGCGGTAGTTCATGATTGCACCATGCCGCTCGAGCCAATCATCCCCGAGAATTAAATCCGCACCCTCGATATTAACGACAATAAGATTAGAGAGCCAAACTCTCTCACAAATAAACACAGAGCAGTCTCGGACCTCTCGATCACCGACAATTCTATCACCGCTAGGAAGTTTAACGACGAAAGGCTCGCAAGGTGACAAGCAGTCGAGACTCAAACGGCGTACACACTCTAGAGAAATGAATGAATGCGAAGCACCCGAATCAAAAAGCACACTGACAGGATGAGAATGGATATGGACGGTACTGCCGCCACGGTAGCTGCTGGATCATCGGCCCTCCTCATCTCGTAGATACGCGGCTGGGAAGAGCCAACACTGGAAGCCCCTCCTCTAGCGGTTTGACCTCGACCCCTACCTCGGCCGGCACTCGGTGGAGGCGGCGGAGCAAATGAGCCTTGGTTCACACTCGGCTCCATAGGTACTGGTTGAGAAGAACGGGCGCCGCGAAGCTGTCTGATTTGTTCACAAAAGGGGGCCTTGTGGCCCAACTGTCCACAAGTATGACAAGTAAACTTCGGACGAGGACATTGCCGGCTCCTATGGCCGTGTACACCACAGTTAAATCATGTGGGTTCACGAGCGGAGGTTCCGGCGGCACCCCGAAAGCTCCCAGAGAAACGAGCCGAACCGCCCGTAGAATTATTTGCAGCCTGAGATTTCTGCTGGCCTCCACTCTTGGGACCAGAAAAATTTCCGACCGACTTCTGCTTCTTGCTCTCACGAGCCAAATCACTAGCCGTCACCGACATATCATAAGCGAGGGCCCTACTATGATAATCCTTCAAGGTAGTGCAGACGAGTGCAGACATATAGTCCCGAATGGACAGCTTCATCCTCCTGGAAAAATGGAAAATTTTGTCGCTCTCTTCGACAACTTGGGTCTTCATATAGCCCAACTCCTTGTTAAAATCGGCAATGGCTTGGGACACGGGAATATCCCGAGGTTGAGCATCATAGAAGGCATGCACTCTAGCTTGTCTGACCGTCCATGGGCAATATTCGGACTCCATCAATTCCTGAAATTCAGCCCACGAAGCAACATGGTCTTTGGGCCCAACGGCCTCCCACCAATCCGTAGCATCCCCATTGAGAAAGTACTGGGCAATAGGGACCTTACGGTCCTCGGGACAGTTGGTGGCAACAAAGACCTTGGATATCTCCTTGATCCATCGTTCCCAGCCAATCGGGTCAGAGGCTCCCGTGAACTGAGGAGGATGCATCTTGATGACATCCTGGAGCCAACGGTCAGCTCCGTCCCGAGCAGCATGGGCCGGATTCTGGACCGCCTGGACAATCGCCGCCATCTGGTTTACCATCTATTGCATAACAGCCGCAACACCAAGGTCAGCACCACCTTGAGAAGAAGCATGGCTATCTTGGTCACCGGTACTGCCGGCTCCCGAAGAATGCGACGTGGCCGCCCCACCGGCTGCCCCACGTCCTCTGCCGCGTCCACGACCATGACCACGTCCACGACCACGGTTTCCTCCAGCATCCATACTGGTGTTAAGAGATAACAGAAGTATATCAATGATGAGTAAGGGAGGAAAAGCAACTATGATTCAAAAAGTGGAAATACAATGCAAGAAACAAAAGGGCCGAATAAGAAAACTTACGAGTACTGGAAGTACCGAGATGCTGGCAGCGGTGTGACAATATGCAAAACAAAACACAACTAGACCCAAATAACCAACAAGCCTAGGTATCCATAAACCTAGAGCTCTGATACCATTTTCTGTAACACCCCGAGATATTCGGAGTATATTACAGCACCGTGGAACCCTACATGGGATCCACCAGGCTACAACAAGAAAAACCCCACTCGACTAACCATCTCGGTTAGCGAGGACACACATTTTAATAATATGACATATAAAGATACGCCCGGAGCAACCGGCGAAATAAGCATCATTCAACAATGTAACAATTTAAAATAATACAAAGCGGAGTTTAAAATGAAAAGCCTAAGTAATCGCGATCACAATCTATAAATTTATAAAAATGGGAAACAACCAAATCGAAGTAAACGAAAGAAAATAAGAAGACCCAAATGCACATGTCAACGACCCTGGACAACATCCTCGTACTGTCCCGGTGCTCGCTCGTTAGGATAATCATAACGTGAAATCCATAACAAGAATTTCCCCAAAACGGGTCCCCAAAGGGGTTAGCAATTACGCTAGTACAAGTAATCAAGGCAAACCAATCGCTTACACATTTCATAGTACATGCACCAATATCAATTTCAAAACCAAAACCAGACATGTCTTTTCCGGAAACAAACAATCAAACAATTTGCCTTGGGAACAGAGTAATATCATAGATCCCGCCCGAGGCCTCTAAGGACCCTCCTGAGCTGGCCATATTATAAAACAAAACACGCACATGCATCGCCTTGGGAACAGAGTAATATCATTGATCCCGCCCGAGGCCTCTAAGGACCCTCCCGAGCTGGCTAGCTATACAAACTCATGAATGCAGGACTCAACCCTTTGGATTCCCTCCTTGATCCTGTCGGACCAACACGAGGTGAGCAAATCACACACAAAATACATTACCATTCCATGTTAAGCATAAAGGTTTCCAAAAATACTTGCCTTGAATAATTGATGACGTAAACGAACGGAAGGAAACACCGACGAATGCTAGGAACCGACAATCACGAACCTAACAATTTGAAGAACACAATCACAACCAATCCTAAACGAATACGGAAATTGGAATACACCTGAAAACCCGCCTACGATTCATGTATATTCGTATAGAAACAACGACGAGGGCGGACCACCACCAAACCCTCTCGATTACAAAAATTACTACGAAATATACCATGAATCCGTAGGGAAACCAACAAAACCAATAAGATTAATCATGTACATCATGAATTAATCTAACATACGGAACGAATCAGACGAAACATGAAAACCCCCTTCAATTTACCCAAAACAAGGTTTTAGGAGTTTACCTTGAATATTGACGAAGAACACGATTAGAGGTTGATAATATACTCCAAAAACTCAAAGAAGATGATGGCTAGGAGTTACAAAGCTTCAAATCGCCGGAAATGCCAAGAAGATCGCCTAGGAATCGGATGGGAAGGAGAGGGATGAAAAAGAAGATGCTTGACTCGACAATCCTAGGCCCATAAATTCTTGTTATTATCTACAGATAATAATAATATTAGTTGATTATTATAATATGGCACAAAATTAAATTAGAAGTGAATAAAAATAGTAATTGAAAAGATCAATAGTAGTCAAGGGTCTGAATCTAAATCACTAGAAACATGATGGGGTTAATTTGAGAGAACTGAAGACTGAGTGGACTGAAATTGAAAGAGTTATAAAGCTGATTGGGGCTCAATGGAGCTTCTGAAAAGCTTGTTGGGGTCAATTAGGAAGGACGGAAAACTGAAGGGAATAATTACAATTTAACCAAAAGTCAGGAATATAAAAATCCTCCTTCTCACTAAAGTCGGCCGCTACTCTTATCTCATCTAATGTCTTCTCGTACTCTCTCTCTAACACCCAAAACTCTCGGCTCTCTCTCTCTCTCTCTCTCTCTCTCTCTCTAAGAACCCTCCCTGCTTTACCACCAATTTCTCTCATCTCTCTCTCGACCTCTCTCTACATCTCTGCTAAACACACACACACAAACACACACACTCGCACGCACACAAATACACACAGACGCATAACTGGAAGAAGAAGATTGATGACAGCCGGCCGAGCGACGACTGGATCAGACGGCAATGACGGCGGATGCAGCACCGGAGCACAGCGATTTGATAATTTCGGCTCGACAATTTGAACAGTTGAAGGGCTTGAGTTGGATAAATGTATAGGGTCGGACAGATGGGCCTGGGTTCTGGACTTACGGATCTGTCTCAATTGATAGTAACATGATGAGCTACCATGGATATTTCGGGTTTATGGTTCCTGGATTTGGTTTCAGGCGACTGAAACTGGGGTGAGGGTTATGGTTGTATCGGGTTGATTCAGGCTGAGATGTGTTTCTTTCGGGCTGAAGGGGATTCTTTTTTTTTTTTTTTTGGTTTGATCTGATAATATTGAAGTTGAAGAAAGTGAAAAATAAGGAAGAGGATATCTTGTTACCTTTGCTATGAAGTAAGAGAATTGCAGTGGTGATTTGTAGAACACAACCCGGAGAACAATGGACAGTTGTGGCTGGGACGATTTCCTTGCAGGAGCTGATATATTTTATTTGTGTATTTTAGGGTTTGTATGTGTATAGAATATAGTATTTATACTGTATTCGAAATTAGGTATTGGGTATTTTTATTTATGGGCTTAGGTTTAGGACTTGGGCCAACTTATTCAATTGGACTTAAAATAAAATATTTTAAATCATTATTAATTAGGCCACAATAAAAATAAATAATTATTGGGCTAAACTAAATAATAATAATAATAATATTAATATTAATAATAATAAATAATATTATTATTTAGCTTGTAAAATCTTTTGATAACATTTAATATCGCTTAAAATTTGATTCATGCCTAGAAATGACGAGATGAAACACAATGAATTAAAATGAGAAATGCCACGATATGAATCACATGATTTGACATGATTTATAATGACATAAATGAATTTGTACGAGTATGAAAATAAAATGAATTAAATGATAAATTACTCGGGCATTAATTTAATAAAATTGAATTTATTTTCAATAATTCACAATAAATGTATATTCGAAATTGGGGCGTTACAGGTTTTCTTTGGAATTTCTATTAAAATGCCACCATTTCATTTTAACAGCGGTTTTTTTAGAACCGCTGTTAAAGTGCTGCTGTTAAATGTTGTTTTTGTATTAGTAACTAAATGCTACTTTACTGTGAATACTTTGTGAATAAACAATATTTGCTTTCATAACAGTTTAAAGTTTTTTTAGTCTTGTTGGATTTGTGTTTGCCTTTCCTAAGTAAAACACTTGCAGCATGTTTGTTGTATCCAACATCTTCATCTCTTGTTGTATCTTGACGATTATGCTGTAGTAAAGGACTCTTGATTTTGCTGGAAGATCTTTCACTGTATGGACAGGTTGTTTGATATTATCCTAACATCTTCCATACTTGGATCGAAATAACTTTGAAGACCTTGCTATGTGAGGCAATTATCAAAACATAGGGCGGATTTTTCCCAACAATTTCCCCCTTTTGATAATGCCAAAACTTTCTTGATAAGGAGAGGCTGTCTTCAAGTCTTCTGTCGAAAGATCTAATCTTCAAGACATAGTCTAAAAATTTGGACTGCTCGCAGGCAAGTTCTAAAATGATAAATCCTACAGGACTAACTGTATTGCAACTTAACTATGATTGGCGAGCAGGCACAATCTTACAAGAAGTAATCTTAATTGAATACAACTTAATCTATAAACTGTTTGCAGAAAAGTTCTTACACCTTTGAGACTTTACTGATGTTTTGTACTTGGTAAAACATTTCAACAAAAAATATGTCAAAGTAAAAACATTCGATCACAAGTTGTAATCTTTGGGATAAAAATGGTATTTTATTGATAATAGATTACAATGCGGTAACATTTAAGGTTATATTGGAAGCGGACAGGAAACAATAATGTGCAGAAAAATAGAAGTACTATATCTTATATGACTGATGTCTCCAACTTCTTCGGGAGGGGTCATTTTCGATCCCCTTCCACCAGTTGACTAGTGCATCTCTTCCTAGATCCCTATATAAAATTTTACCTTCTTGGGATGTATCAAAGGAAAGAATCCAGTCTTCCGGATGAGTTAGCCGTCCGCCCTTCAGGATTTTGGACTTTAGTTTAATTTGAAGTGGGAGCTTTCCTTCTTCAAAAAGCCTCGAAAACTCTTTGGTTGTATCCTTCAGCGTCTTAAATTCATTGAACATGGGAGATTCCATGATGAGAACACCGAAGTATCTCATAAGTTTATTATTTTTCCATGCCTTCAACTTATCGGTTGTTGGCTGTCTGCCTGTTGGGAGTTTTGTCTCTACAAGCTTTTGCAAACTATTTTTCCACTGGAAGTTAGGATCTTGGAACTCTGGATGAGAACCAAATACCCTGTATCCTTTGTTTCCTTGACCTAGTCCTGGTCCGGCTAGTCTTCCAATGGCAGATGCTGTAACACCCCCAGAACCAACTGGGAATATCACACGCCGTGGAACCTACACTCAAGGATCCACCAGGATGAACACAACCAGACGACCAAATGTTTGACCGGCCAGGGTCAAACAGAATAACAAGACGGACCGGTGAAGTCCCACAACTAAATCAAACTGAAATACCTTCTCATAACTTGTGCACACGCAGGGGTCCAAAATACAAAACAATACATCACAGCAGAAGACTGAGAGTAATATAACGATGCAACAACAACGCAACTCCATAACTCTTGATTGGTATTTCGTCCCATCATCTTCCATGCCGTCCCTGTGACTGCTCCCATGAACCAAGCATACCTAAAATGCATGAAACACATTTCCCCCATTTAAGGTACGAATCAGATATGGCAATCAACTACCAAAACATTCCCGAGAGGTTTTAGCAAAAGAAAACAAGATATGAAGCATTTGAATATAAAATCATCATCTAGAGAATTGTTAGAAATATGAACCATTAGGACCTCGAGTCCTGGATTTCAAAACGTTTCGAAAGGTCTTAGCCCAAATCTCAAACTGTATTCCAACAATTTATAGTACGAAGATATTTCCATAAATCTCGTGGGGTCGGCCCAACATTCTTTTCTTAAAAACATTCTTTCAAAACTTTGATTTAAAAAACATGATTCATGATACCGTGATCCCCTGTCACGTGTCTCCGTAGGTTCAACTACCCGCACGAACTTAACCGATCACAACATTCACAACAATCAATCATGCTCATGACTCCATGATCGCTTGCCATAAGTCTCCATAGGTTCAACAACCCACACGGATCGAGCCAAAACAACGATCACAACAACCAGTCCCGGCCCCGTAAACCTGTGTCACTTGTCACCATAGGTCTCGTAGAACCCGCATGGTTGGACGTACTGTGTCCTGACCCTATAGACATGTGCCATGTGTCATCATAGGCCTCGTCAGACCCGTACGATTGGACTCAGCACCACATACTAAGTTCTGATCCCATGGACCTGTGCCATTAATCTTCGTAGGTCCCATCGAACCCGCACGAGTGAACTTAGAAACACAGTACACAACAATCACATTCAAATTGTACCAACACGTTCACGATCAATCAACCAACTTGTTCATCACGACTCCAATCAACCATCATGTAATATCCGTGATTTTCATTTTTAGTTGCCTCGAATTATTTGTCGTTTTGTGCCGGTAATTCATTTTGTTGTTAATTAATTGGATTTCGTTTTCTGTTATGCATGGTATGATATACCGTGATGTACAGTTCGTCAAATGAGACTTGTTTCCACATACGCCTCCTTGGTTAAACGTGTGCTTGTGGTGTGGTACGTTATTGTTTTGAATCGTAGACGGTGCGTTAGTGTAACCGAGATGTTGTCGAACGTCTAGCTGGACTGTCGGAAGGGCGGCATGAGAGATGCATCTGCAAGAATGTCGAGTTACTGCCGTAAGGTTACGAGTATTACGGCCGTAATGCATGGCCGAGTACGGCCATAAGGGAGAGTCCGAGTACGGCCGTAAGGGGATGGTCGAGTTACGGACATATGATGAGTGTTACGGTCGTAATGTTTGGCCGAGTTGCGGCCGTAATACGCCCAGGCATTTCGGGCATTAGACCAAGGGTGTTGGTTAAGGCCATAATGGGGAGTCCGAGTTACGGCCGCAAGGTGAGTTACGGCCGTAAGGCCATGCCGGTTACGGCAGTAACGTTTTCGGCGATATAAGGCCGGGCGACGGGTCATGTTGCCATTCTTTCCCTTTTTCCTTCCTCCTTCGCGATTCTTCGGCCAGATTTGAGGGTTTTGATCAGGAGCATCATTGTGCATCATCTTGGGAAGCTTGATTCGTGTCTATCATCAACCTCCAATTCGTTTATTCCGGATCGAAGGTAATTTCTTGTAATCTCCTATGGTTGACCTTCGAGATTTTCTTCTTAATATCTTTGTTCATCCAATTTTTTATGGTTTGGATGATGTTATTGGGTATTAGTAATCATGTTCTAGGGATTGTATATCCGTATTTCGAATTCATTGAGTCCAACCATGATTTTTGTGTTCTAAGGGGAACCTTGAGCATTTAATGTCAGATTAGATGACCCCACGAGTTTTCCTTTGATTCCTGGGCGTGTTTCGCATTATTTTAGGTTGTTATACTCGTAGTAATCGTGTTTTCATTGTTGTTAACGGATGGTTGTAGGTATTCGAGGTTTTCCCGATTGTGCCGTTTTGGTCGGGGTTTCGGTATCGATTATTGAGGCAAGTATCTTGCCCATACACTTAGAAATATATGTGCAATTTGAACAATTTAATGAACTTTCAAAAATAATTGATATATTATCGATAAAGATTTTCCTCCGAAGATAACTCGTATGCTCTGTGAATAAATGTGTTTTCTGAATATGTGCAGTAGTGTTGTATGTTGGTAGATTGTAATCATATTACGTTAATATAGTAGACCGTAATCACTTGTCTAGGATGGTGTATTCATATGTGTACTCGTTCGGTGAATATGTGATGTTGTGTGATATTAGTTGTTACTCCTTTGTAAGTAGGTTGTGATGCTCAGTGCTGTTTGGAAATGGTACTTCATTGTTGTTGTGTGATTATGGTGAAGTGATGTGCCACCGGGTAAGATTTGTTGAATCTCCGGGATCCGTCCTTGCTAGTACGGATCGGGCATGACCATGGGATTATCCAATCGGGTATGTCTCGCGGAGGTTCCGAGGTTCGTGTCTTGTTAGCCCGATGTCGGGATAACTTGTGGGGTTATCTAAACCAGGTAAGTCGATGCGGAGACTCTGAGGTTCGTATATTTCTGGCACGATGCTAGGATAACTTATGGTTGTGGTTTGGTTGTGTGACGTACGTGTCGTGGTTTGTCCAATCGGGTAGGTCTTGCGGAGGCTCCGAGGTTCATGGCTTGCTAGACCGATGCCGGAATAATTATGAACGTATGTCATGGTCGTGGTTATGTGATTGTTTTCATCGTAATGTGTGGTGTTGTGTGGTTTCTCATTGGGTTATTCACTCGGGTATGTCTCGAGGAGACTCTGAGGTTCGTGGCTTGCTAGCACGAGATGCGAATAATCCTTGGGAACATGTTGATATAGATGTTTGGGTCGTGGGCCCCGTGTTTTATTATCGGATGTAATACCCGGTTGTAATTCAGTCATTATGATTTAGTAATTATCATTCAGTAATTGTCAATCAGTAATTATTCACTCATTAATGATCATTCATCGTTCATATTCATTCATTGTATTCACCGATCAGAGTATTTTTATCGTACATCAGTTATTATTCATCTTCCAACCTGGTTGGAGGATCGAACCGTGGTTATTATCATTGTCATATTCATAGTGGGCTGCGTGTGAGGAGTAGCGCACGCTACGTACTCTCTTTAGCGTGCGCTAATTGAGTACGGGTAGCGCATGCTACCTCTCCATATTAGCGCACGCTAATGTGGTTCAGGCCTGCAGTCCAGAAGGCACTGGACTGCAGTCGAGTTGGAGTAGCGCACGCTACGAATGGTACGTAGCGCACGCTAGTAAGTTTGGATAGCGCCCGCTATGCAGTCAGTGTAGTGCGCGCTAAGGCCGATGAGGCAGGGTCCAGTGGGTACTGGACTGATTTTGGAATAACTCCTAGCGCACGCTATGAATGGATTTTAGCGTACGCTATTGGGGCAGTAGTGCACGCTGATTATTGAACGTAACGCGCACTATCGCGAGCAGGTCAGAGGACAGGAGGTTCTGGACTTAAGTCATTGGACATCAGGTATTTAGCTAGCGCACGCTAACATTTGGTGTTAACGCACGCTATCGGGAGGGTGTTAGCGCACGCTATCAAGTTCGTAGCATATGCTAATGAGGCAGTCAGAGTTCATTGGACTGTCCGGTTAACCCGTTAGCGCACGCTAAATAACAGGTCGTAGCGTGCGCTAATCTGGGAATAGTATAAATTGGACAGTCAGCCCAAGTTTCGTCATTTCTCGCATCTCATTCGTTTTTGGGCATTTCCGGGCGATTTTGGGAGATTCGGAGAGATCTCTTCGAGCTGCACTCACCTATCATCATCTTCAAGTTTTTGAGTTGGATTAATCATCATTTCATCCTCTCCAACACATAAAACCAAGGTAATTATTTCTTGGATCTAGAATTTTGGATTTTGGGTATCTTCCTTCCGATTTCTTCATGTAAGCTTGGATTGTTGTTGGAACATGTTAGATATGGATTATCTACCTTGGATAAATGTATTTCCTACGGATTTATTGATATGTTTTTCGGATTTGATGAACATTTGGAGAATTAATCAAGAACCCTTGATGTTGACTTTGGTTATTTTTGGGGGTTTCCGATTATAGTTGTCGTAACTTCGAGTTGTGGTTTCCTATTGGAATATTTATATCATTGAAGGTGTTTGTTGGGTAGAACTACTCACTTTGGAATTGGTTTCAATATATTTGGGTTTTGGTTGTAATCAAGGGTTGATGTTCGCTAAGTCTTTGTTTGAACGCCTCAATGAGTTTGGATATTGTTGTATCGACCTTTGAGTTAGTCGTAATTTATGCTTGATACGTATATTGAACGGATTATTGGTAATTGTGATATTCAAGGTTGTTCGAGCGATCGACATCTCATTTTAGGACGTTGTTCGAGGAAGGACATTCTTCACCGGTGTTGTGTAAGTTAATTCTTACTCGATTAAAAGGATACTCATTCCTTTCGTAGTTGTTCATTCATAAATCATAATCATAATTGATTCATAGTGTATTAATCGTATTGAGACTTGTATTTGTCAAATAATCATTTCATTCACGAGGAACGACGGTTCCAATCATTTCAATGAGCTATCTTTCATTTCACTATTATTTCATCTCGATGAGTCATTCTTGACCTTGTCGGATTATTATTCATTAATATTCATCATGGTCATTCCTGTTCATATGACCTTCTAGGTTCATATTGCTTGTCCGGGTGGGGATGTGTGGAATTTTTAGTCGGGCACGTGATAGTCATGTGATCGGTTCACCAGCACAATGGACTGTGCACACGGTAATCTACCTCCGTGAGACTAATTAGGTACAAGGACAGGTGTTTCCAGACACTTATCTTGTGCACATGCACATACCATTACGGGCGTACTACAATGCCCCTCTTGAGCTTAATTTCATAATTAAGATATATCATGATTGTGTTTATTCAACTCTTGAGGATTGTTGTTCTGTGTAACTGACCCCGTTGGGGGATGTTGTTTTCAGGCCATGGCAAGGCTAAAGCACGGGAAGAGAAAGTTGACGGCGAGGAGTCCCAGTGATACTAGTAGGGGGCCCTAGTCCTTTCAGTCATTCATGTTTTCTTCATTTTATTTCCGCTGCAGATTTCTGTCTGGATGTTCATTTTCATTCCGTGTTCTATATTTTATCTACATATAAAATATACTTGTATTCTGTATTTTTCCTGGGTGTGTTGTACTTGAAACTCCTCATCGGAGTAACTAATGATATACTGTGGTTCGGTACTACAATTATATCACTTAATTCATTAATTTTCATTCGCCTAGTGGGTCCCAGTCGGGGGTCCACGACATTGTAATACTCGCCTAGTTTGGGGTATTACAGAGTTGGTATCGGAGCGTGGTTTTGAATACTACCTTCTGAGTCATATGTCATTTGAAATCATCGTTCATCAGACTAGTATCATTGGACTTTCGCATCACGTGTGACTTGTGCAAGAGCCGAGCCCCTCAGACCAAAGAACAGTAAGATTTCTGATGCCATGGTATAATTTCTGGCAATAAGAATCACTCATACATCATTCAACAGTCAACAGTCCTCGCCATCGCCGAGAAATTTCAGGAGCTTCTTTCTTTCGCGTCATCTATTATTCACTCCGAGGCGGACAAGATCAAGTATTTCAGTAAGAGGTTGAAACCTCGTATATGGATGCAGTTGCTTAATCACAATTGCACCACTCTGGCCGAATTCATCGAGAAAGCTCTTACTTATGAGCTTACTGCTAAGGAGATTGCTAAGCAACAACCTTCATCTGCTAGCAAGAAGTCAAAGAATCGTAATCAGTCTGAAGGCAGTCAGGCAACCTTCAAGAAGCCTCGTGCGGGCCCTACTATTTCTGAGCGACCTCCTATGGCACTTAGACCCGCGGAATCTCAGTCCTGAGCGGCCAGTTCGGCCATCACCTGTTTCAACTGTGAAGAACAGGGTCATTTCAGCACCAAGTGTCCGAGGCAGACTGTCAGGTGCCATAACTGTGGGATTGCTGGGCATAAGGCCCGTTTTTCCCGAAGAGACTCTAAAACTACTCCAGCGTCATCTCAGTCCCCGAGACAGTCAACGGTTTAGAATTAGGCCACTCAGTCCACATCGTTCGAGATGACAGGAGCAAATAAAGGCGGAGCAAAGAGCTATCAGACGGGAGCATCCGATTCGGGGGCCGGCAAGCCCCAAATTTATGAGATGAAGAAGACCGACGATCCAGAGGCCCACATGATCTCAGGTACACTCGATATTCTATCTCAACCTATGTGTACCCTTTTTGATACTGGTTCATCGCATTCATTCATCTCCGAATCATGTTTGAGTAGACTACGTCTGGGTAGTGCTACTAGTTGTGAGCCTTATGTCATTGGTCTACCTGATGGTAGAAAAATTATTGGGAAACGTGAGATTAAGGATTGTCCGATTTAGCTTCATGGCCGTGATTGGTTAGCAGACCTAATCGTGCTAGATTTCACAAGAAACGATGTCATCTTGGGTATTGATTGGATGGATCGTCATGATGCCATCATTAGTGTCCGTAAGCGTATGGTCACTATCATTTCAGGTGATGGGGTCGAATGTGTATTTCAGGGAGGTAATCCTAGCTGTTCCGGGAGAGTCATCAACTTGATGAAAGTAGTGAAATTACTCAGTCAGGGGTGTGTTGGTTATTGGTGCTATATGACCAAGACCGAGAAATCATCAATAATGTTGACGGATATTCCGGTAGTGAGAGAATATGCCGATATATTTCCAGACGAGTTACCTGGTTTGCCTCTACAGAGAGATGTGGAATTCACGATTGAATTGGAGCCCGGTACGTCCCCAATATCGAAGGCACCGTACCGGATGGCCCCGACCAAAATGTAGGAGTTGAAGAATCAATTAGAGGATTTGACCGAGAAGGGTTATATTCGACCGAGTGCGTCCCTGTGGGGAGCACCAGTGTTATTTGTTAAGAAGAAGGATGGTCCATTTCGCTTGTGTATTGATTACTGGGAATTGAACCGGGTGACGATCAAGAATAAATATCCTCTACCCCGTATCGATGATCATTTAGATCAACTTCAGGGAGCTTCAGTATTTTCGAAGATCGACTTAAGATCTGGATATCATCAGTTACGAATTCGAGAGTCGGATATCGCAAGGATGACGTTCCGAACATGCTAGGGTCATTATGAGTTTGTGGTAATGCCGTTTGGGTTAACTAATGTACCTGCAGTATTCATGGAGTTAATGAATTGGGTTTTCATTGACTATTTGGATCAGTTCGTGGTTGTCTTTATTGATGGCATTCTAATTTATTCTCGTGACCGGGAGGAGCACGAATTTCATCTTCATCAGGTTCTCGACGTGTTGAGACGAGAGCAACTTTATGAAAAGTTTTCCAAATGTGAGTTCTGAATGTCCGAAGTGACATTTCTCGGACATGTAATTTCATCAGACGGATTTCGTGTCGACCCATAGAAGACGGAGGCGATCCGATATTGGCAACCTCCGAAGAATCTCAAGGAAATCTGAAGTTTCCTCGGATTAGCTGGTTATTATCGGCGATTTGTGGAAGGATTTTCTAAAATTGCTCAACCCATGACGAACCTTTTACGGAAGGATAAGAAATATACGTGGTCCGACGCATGTCAACAGAGTTTTGAGGAACTTAAGAGCCAGTTAATTTCAGCACCTGTCCTTTCTTTACCGCAAGGGACGGAAGGATTTTTGGTTTATAGTGATACGTCCGGAAAGGGTCTCGGATGTGTACTAATGCAGAATGGGAAAGTTATTTCTTATGCTTCACGGAAATTGAGACCTTACGAGGTTAATTATCTAACCCACGACCTGGAGCTAGCAGTCGTGGTGTTCGCATTGAAGATTTGGCGCCATTATCTTTATGGCGTTACCTGTCAGATATTCACCGATCATAAGAGTTTGATGTATATATTTACTCAAAAGGAGTTAAATATGCGACAGAGGAGGTGGTTGGAAATAATCAAAGATTATGATATTGAGATACTGTACCACCTGGGCAAGACGAACGTTGTCGCCGACGCCTTGAGTCGTAATTCCATTCAGGAGCAGATGCTTGCTCGATTAATAGTTCAGAAGGAACTTCAGCAGGAATTTCTGAGATGCGAGATCGAGGTCTGGTTACAGCGAGTACAAGGGCAACTTTGTACGTTAGAGATTTCATCGTCACTGAAGGAGGCGATCAGAGTAAATCAGGGTTCAGACACATTTTTGTTACGCATTCGAGATGATGTGACTCAAGGGAAAGCCCCTGGATTTGTGGTCCATGAGGATGGACTTTTGCGATTTAAGAATCGGTTATGCGTACCGGCGAATGACGAGTTGAAAAACTCGATTTTGAGAGAAGCTTATGCTAAGCTACCCCTTATTCCATTCATCCGGGGTCTAGCAAGATGTACAAAGACTTGAAACAAAATTACTGGTGGAGTAATATGAAGCAAGAAGTTGCGGAATTTGTTTCGAGATGTTTAACCTGTCAGCAAGTCAAGATAGAACATCAGCGATCGGCGGGTATGATGAAACTTCTCCCTATTCCAGAGTGGAAGTGGGAAAATATTTCAATGGACTTCATCACGAGTTTGTCGACGAGTCGTCGTGGCATGAATACAATGTGGGTAATTGTGGATTGTCTAACTAAATCAGCCCATTTCCTTGAGATTAAAGATACTTGGGGTCCCGAGAGACTTGCCCAATTGTTCATCAAAGAGATAGTGAGATTTCATGGTACTCCTAAGAGTATCGTTTCTGATCGTGACGGGCGATTCGTGTCATATTTTTGGAAATCAGTTCATCGTTCTATGGGAACTCAGCTTAATCTCAGCACAACTTTTCATCCTCGTTCGGACGGACAATCAAATAGGACTATTCATACATTGGAGGACATGTTGAGAGCATGTGTCCTCGATTGGAAATATGATTGAGAAGCCCAACTACCGTTGATTGAGTTCACATACAATAATAGTTGGCATGCTTCGATCAAGATGGCACCTTACGAGGCCTTGTACAGTCGTCGTTGTTGATCTCCTTTGTGTTGGGATGACTTATCAGAATCAATCGGCACCGAGCCCGATATGCTTAGAGCCGCCTGTGAGAAGGTAGCTTTGATTAGGAGTCGTTTGTTGACAGCTCAGAGTCGACAAAAATCATACGCAAATAATTGTCGTCGGCCATTAGAGTTCGATGCGGGTAACAATGTTTTAGTCAAGGTATCCCCGAGTCGAGGTATCTTCCATTTTGGGAAGAAGGGAAAGTTGAGTCCGAGATTCATTGGACCGTTTAAGATTTTGGATCGAGTAGGCGAGCTAGGTTATCGATTGGCCTTACCTTCGACGTTGAGCCGAATTCATAAGGTGTTTCACGTCTCTCAGTTGTGGAAGTATATTGCCGACCCGAGTCACATAATTCAGTTCGACGAGATCGAGATCGCGGATGATCATTCGTATGAGGAACGTCCCGTACGAGTCTTAGAGCGGTGAATCAAACAGTTGAGGAACAAGAAGATTCCTTTGGTTAAAACTCAGTGGTCTAAACTCAGAGTCGGAGAGGCTACATAGGAAACCTAGGATAGTATGCGGGAGAGTTATCCCGAGTTGTTTGACCCTTAGTTTCGGGGACAAAACTCTTTTAAGGGGGGGTGTATGTAATACCTGGTTGTAATTCAGTCATTATCATTTAGTAATTATCATTCAGTAATTGTCACTCAGTAATTATTCACTCATTAATGATCATTCATCGTTCATATTCATTCATTGTATTCACCGATCAGAGTATTTGTATCATACATCAGTTATTAATCGGCTTCATACCTAGTTGGAGGATCGAACCGTGGTTATCATCATTGTCATCTTCATAGTGGGCTGTGTGTGAGAAGTAGCGCACGCTACGTACTCTATTTAGCGCGCGCTAATTTAGTATAGGTAGCGCACGTTACCTATCCATATTAGCGCATGCTAATGTGGTTCAGGCCTGCAGTCCAGAAGGCACTGGACTGCAGTCGAGTTGGAGTAGCGCACGCTACGAATGGTAAGTAGCGCACGCTAATAAGTTTGGATAGCGCCCGCTATGCAGTCAGTGTAGCGTGCGCTAAGGCCGATCAGGCAGAGTCCAGTGGGTACTGGACTGATTTGGGAATAATTCCTAACGCACGCTATGAATGGATTTTAGCGTACGCTGATTATTGGACATAGCGCACGCTATCGCGAGCAGGTCAGAGGACAGGAGGTTATGGGCTTCAGTCACTGGACATCAGGTATTTAGCTAGCGCATGCTAACATTTGGAGTTAACGCATGCTATCGGGAGGGCGTTAGCGCACGCTATCAAGTTCGTAGCATACGCTAACGAGGCAGTCAAAGTTCACTGGACTGTCCGGTTAATCCGTTAGCGCACGCTAAATAATAGTCATAGCATGTGCTAATCTGGGAATAGTATAAATTGGACAGTCAGCCCAAGTTTCGTCATTTCTCACTTCTCATTTGTTTTTGGGCGTTTTCGGGCGATTCGGAGAGATCTCTTCGAGCTGTACTCACCTATCATCATCTTCAAGTTTCTGAGTTGGATTAATCATCATTTCATCCTCTCTAACACATGAAATCAAGGTAATTATTTCTTGGATCTAGAATTTCGGATTTTGGGTATCTTCCTTCTGATTTCTTCGTGTAAGCTTGGATTGTTGTTGGAACATGTTAGATATGGATTATCTCTCCGACCGGTGATCGCCTCGGAGATCGGGCGACCTAGCCACTGCCGAGCAGCCGAGGCAGGACTACCGACCAGCGACCAGACGGCCTAGCCTTAGCCCTGCAGGCAAGATGAATCGGCCAACCGAAGGTCCCAGTACAGGTCCCGGTGCCGAGCGATCGACATCAAATACGATCGTCTCTCGGTACTTGGCGACCGACTCCTGGCGACCGACTAGTGGACGATCATCTCTCGGCACCTGCCGACCGACCCTTGGTGACCGACCGATGCCGACCCTCAGCGACTGGCCGATGACGACCCTCAGTGACCGGCTAGAGACGACCGCTTCATGTCGATCAGAGCCGATGGCCATCCAGTCGGCAAAGGCCGAGCCTCAGGACAGACACCACGTGCAAGAGCCGAGACAAGATCCGCAATTCACGGATTGTTGACCACAGCCTGTCAGCATCCGTCCACCAGCCGACAGGCCCGCCGAAAGTTGTCAGTAGGGCCGCATGTGACAGTGACCCCGGACGCGTGCTGGCTCCTCATTGGACCGCCCAACTGGCTGCCAGCCACGGCCTTGGACTTTAGGCCGACAGCCCGTGTGACTTAAGGTCGGTCGCCCCATTATAATATTGGCCGGCAGACGATCGCCTCATTATTATAATGGCCGGAAGACGATCGCCCGCCAGCTCTCAGGGTACCTCAGCCCCTATATATAGCAGGCAGCCTGCACTTGTCGAAAGGATCCCGAAATTCTTGAGAACACACGGAAATACTTCAATTCCCACGAGATTTCACATAGCACTTGGCTATCTCCAACTCTTGGCAACAGCTATCATTCGGTACTTACTTCTCCAGGCCTCTCTCATCAAGCAGACGATCGGCAGGGACGAAGAACACCGAGCTTCGCTCAAGAGCCGGATTAACAGAGTCTTTTTACACTCATTGTATCTAGATTTCTCACATTAATACTTGTATCCACGAATATTTGTATTAATAACATCTCGCGAGAGCATTCAAGCCCGGGCCTAACAAACCCGGCAAATCTTGTGTTTATTCATTTTCTCTCAGAAGTGCTCCCGCAAATTGTTGTTTGTTGTCCGTCTTCCAGCAGTATTAATCTTCGGATAAATATTTTGGGCAACAACAATTGGCGCTAGAAGGAGGACATCGAACCCTCAAATTTTTATTCCTACCGTCCCGAAGAACACTCACTGTTCTCGGGGCAAATACTTGAAGTGACACTCACTGTGCTTCAAAGAAATCCTTCAGAAATCATGTCTTCCGCCTCCGCGTCGAAGAAAGCCGCCGGCCAGCCGGCCAGACGCCTGCCTGGCCCTGGGCCGAGCCACAGCCGATGGTGGAAGGTAGCCGCCGCGGTCAGAGATGCTCGATCCCGTCCCTGGACGGCGGCCCAAGCCTCTCGCTCGATCATTTCCGAACCAAGGAACAGATCAAAGAGGCCCTGGCCGTCCTACACGAGCGACGGAGTGCTCTCAACGCGCCTCCCCCTATCACCCCCTCGGCCGTACGCCGGAAGTCCAAGCGGAAGCTCAAGTCGTTACTGGCCGAGCGATCGCCAGGAGGCTCTCGTCCGCAAGAAGAGGCGCTCGCCAGCCGGGGCACCTCTGTCTTCGATCGCCTGGGCAGTGACCCGTCTTGGAGACCGGGGCAGTCGGGCCCCAGCTACGAGACGACGGAGTTTGAGTCCATCACCAGGAGCTCGGCCTACCCGACTCCCAAAAGGCAGCCCAGCCGTCTGGCTCCCCCTCGCCAAATAGCCGAGGTCGGCAGCAGCGGAGTCCGGAGATCGGTACACGATCACCTCGGCTCCCGCTCCCAAAGCTGATCAGCAATCGACCGAGCCACGGCGATAGCTGCGATGGAACGTCAACTCGACGACATGAAGGCGCTCCTCGAATCCAGGGCAGGCGCCAAGAAGACGATCGCCGAGCCAAGCGAGCCGCTCGCGATCGACGTCGAGCTCGCCCCCGTGAAGCACAAGATCGCTCCTCCTCAAACACCCTTGTATGAGGGGCGATCGGACCCCCAAATGCACCTGAGCAAGTTCAACATCTACATGACCGGGTGTGGGGCATCAGACGCGACCAGGTGCCGAATGTTCCCTATGATGCTGGACGACCTCGCCTAACGGTGGTACACCTTATTGCCACCTCGGTCCATTGGCTCCTTTAACCAGCTGGCACGTCTTCACGGAGTATTTCACCACCAGGGTCGTCCGGCCAGAAGGTCCCCTTCGCATGATGCAAATCAAGCAGGGAGAAGAAGAGTCCGACTCGGACTACATCGACCGGGTAGACGTGATCATCCTCAACGGCGATCCCGTAAGTGATGAGACCGCCCTCTACGCTGTCCTAGGGGGATGTCAGGGTTTTTCGCCTATGTTTAGGCATCTCACGAAGAACCAACCTACGACCTACGCAGCCTTCCGGGCTAGAGCAGCAGATTTTCTGGCCAGGCAAAGGTTTCTTCTTAGCCTGTGAGCAGCGCGATCGGCGCCCGAACGACGATCTCCCGCCCGATCGCCGATATCAACCTACGAATAAATCGATTGGCAGCCGAGAGACGATCGACAGTCTTCCAGCCCGATCGCCGATCATTACGCTACATCACCAAAACCGGGAGGACACGATCGCCTTCGACAGTCCACCATTTAACATGCTGGACTAAGGCATGAAGATCGCCTCCACCGCACATCATAAAGCCATGGTCCTGGTAGTCGATGGAACCGGCTGCTTCGGACATGCAAGGTCCCTTTCGGCCGAGATCGCCCGCCCTTCGTTTAAATACGAGGCCGGCGTAGTCTGAGGGCTCTCCAAAATTAATCAGTGGACACGATCGCCTGCCCTCAAGGATCATCATCTAACTTGGTGAACCCGGACAAAGCGACACGTGCTACTACCCCCGTCTCAACGTACACCGTCGAGGTTCGTCATCTCCATGGCGGGCCGAGGTGGAAGCAGAGCTAACAAGCCGCGGGCGTGGAGTTGATTCATCCGACGCTGCCCCGCGCAAGGACTCCTCTAGACCGAGACCGCATGCCCTTCGTTTAAATACGAGGCGAGGCGCAGCCTAACAGAGGACCCTCATAATAAAGTGAGTCACGAGACACTCAATGTATTCGCGCACCAAGACACGGTCATGGAGTCGGTCCATCGAACTTCGCGACTATGCACGATTCCTCAAGCAAACGAAACCATCAAGTTTCTGAGGGGGGTCGGCCAATGTTGTTTTTTGCAGGTACAAGACCGAAAGATAGCTAGCCAATCGACCATGATAGCCCAAATCCGAATCCTAAGTCAGCTCAGCAAGATCGCCCGTCTTCATCTTACACGATCGCCAGCAAGAACCACCTCGCCCCATGTCTTCAACATAGGAGCAAGCTGGGGGGCAATTGTTGTGTCGAGAATTATACTCTCCGACCGGCGATCGCCTCGGAGATCGGGCGACCTAGCCACTGCCGAGCATCCGAGGCAGGACTGCCAACCAGCGACCAGACGGCCTAGCCGTATCCCCGCAGGCAAGATGAATCGGCTAACCGAAGGACCCAGGACAGGTCCCGGTGCCGAGCGATCGACATCAAATACGATCGTCTCTTGGTACTTGGCGACTGACTCCTGGCGACCGACTAGCGGACGATCATCTCTCGGCACCTGCCGACCGACCCTTGGTGACCGACCGATGCCGACCCTCAGCGACTGGCCGATGACGACCCTTAGTGACCGGCTAGGGACGACCGCTTCATGTCGATCAGAGCCGATGGCCATCCAGTCGGCAAAGGCCGAGCCTCAGGACAGACACCACGTGCAAGAGCCGAGACAAGATCCGCAATTCACGGATCGTTGACCACAACCTGTCAGCATCCGTCCACCAGCCGACAGGCCCGTCGAAAGTTGTCAGTAGGGCCGCATGTGACAGTGACCCTGGACGCGTGCTGGCTCCTCATTGGACCGCCCAGCTGGCTGCCAGCCACGACCTTGGACTTTAGGCCGACAGCCCGTGCGACTTAAGGTCGGTCGCCCCATTATAATATTGACCGGCAGACGATCGCCCCATTATTATAATGGCCGGAAGACGATCGCCCGCCAGCTCTCAGGGCACCTCAGCCCCTATATATAGCAGGCATCCTGCACTTGTCGAAAGGATCCCGAAATTCTTGAGAACACACGGAAATACTTCAATTCCCACGAGATTTCACACAGCACTTGGCTATCTCCAACTCTTGGCAACAGCTATCATTCGGTACTTACTTCTCCAGGCCTCTCTCATCAAGGCATTTATCGATGTGGACGAAGAACACCGAGCTTCGCTCAAGAGCCGGATTAACAGAGTCTTTTTACACTCATTGTATCTAGATTTCTCACATTAATACTTGTATCTATGAATATTTGTATTAATAACATCTCGCGAGAGCATTCAAGCCCGGGCCTAACAAACCCAGTAAATCTTGTGTTTATTCATTTTCTCTCGGAAGTGCTCCCGCAAATTGTTGTTTGTTGTCCGTCTTCCACCAGTATTAATCTTCGGATAAATATTTTGGGCAACAACATCTACCTTAGATAAATGTATTTCCTACAGATTTATTGATATGTTTTTCGGATTTGATGAACATTTGGAGAATTAATCAAGAACCCTTGATGTTGACTTTGGTTATTTTTGGGGGTTTCCAATTATAGTTGCCGTAACTTCGAGTTGTGGTTTCCTATTAGAATATTGATATCATTGAAGGTGTTTGTTGGGTTGAACTACTCACTTTGGTGTTGGTTTCGATATATTTGGGTTTTGGTTGTAATCAAGGGTTGATGTTCGCTAAGTGGTTGTTTGAATGCCTCAATGAGTTTGGATATTGTTGTATCAACCTTTGAGTTAGTCGTAATTCATGCTTGATACGTATATTGAACGGATTATCGGTAATTGTGATTTTCAAGGTTGTTCGAGCGACCGACATATCATTTTAGGACGTTGTTTGAGGAAGGATATTCTTCATCAGTTTTGTGTAAGTTAATTCTTACTCGGTTAAAAGGATACTCATTCATTTCGTGGTTGTTCATTCATAAATCATAATCATAATTCATTCATAATGTATTAATCGTATTGAGACTTGTATTTTTCAAATAATCATTTCATTCACGAGGAACGACGATTCCAATAATTTCAATGAGTTATCTTTCATTTCACTATTATTTCATCTCGATGAGTCATTCTTGACCTTGTTGGGTTATTATTCATTAATATTCATCATGGTCATTATTGTTCATATGACCTTCTGGGTTCATATTGCGTGGCCGGGTGGGGATGTGTGGAATTTTTAGTCGAGCACGTGATAGTCATGTGATCGGGTTCACCGACACAATGGATTGTGCACACGGTAATGTACTTCCGTGAGACTAATTAGGTACAAGGACGGGTGTATCCGGACACTCGTCTTGTGCAAATGCACATACCATTACGGGCGTACTACGATGCCCCTCTTCAGCTTAATTTCATAATTAAGATATATCATGATTGTGTTTATTCAACTCTTGAGGATTGTTCTTCTGTGTAACTGACCCCGTTGGGGGATGTTGTTTTCAGGTCATGGCAAGGCTAAAGCACGAGAAGAGAAAGTTGACGGCGAGGAGTCCCAGTGATACTAGTAGGGGGCCCCAGTCCTTTCAGTCATTCATGTTTTCTTCATTTTATTTCCGCTGCAGATTTCCGTCTAGATGTTCATTTTCATTCCGTGTTGTATATTTTATCTTCATATAAAATATACTTGTATTCTGCATTTTTTCTGGGTGTGTTGTACTTGAAACTCCTCATCGGAGTAATTAATGATATACTGTGGTTCGGTACTACAATTATATCACTTAATTCATTAATTTTCATTCGCCTAGTGGGTCCCAGTCGGGGGTCCACGGCACTGTAATACTCGCCTAGTTTGGGGTGTTACATCAGATTTGCGTTTTGGAAAAATGATCTTCGGGCGGTGTCCGTAAGTGGTTTCGATAAGTGTGAATTCTTAAATCCCAAATTGTTTCTAAAACTCCCGAGATCTTAAAATGTTTTCTCAAAATGTATATTGAGTTTCACTTCTATCTTTCATGGTTTGGATGGTTTTAATCAAGTGAATTATCTCGGGAAGTCGTTTGTTAAGTTTTACTATTTGGCCGTTCTTGCTTGTTATGTTCTCGGAATATGTGACGTATGGCTCGTATTTGCACGTTATACTTGCACTAGCAAAATAGTGGAGTTTTGCTAACCCCCAAGTAATCGGGGGTGGATGTATGTTTTGCGTCCTGGTACATGCAGGTTCTAGAGGAGCAAGATACAGGATTGGTACGAAGGATGATGGAAGACAAATGATACTAATCACACGAGGGCCAGTATTGGGTTTTTGTCATGGTCGTATTGAATTATGCATTTCGCTGTATTTGTTCCCCCGTCATATAGGAGTGTATTTGTTTTCTGACCCCTGTGCGGGTATGAGTTTCTTGACAGATTTGTATTCGGTGTTTACGTTGTATGTATTGATAAAGGGCCAAATCGGTCTAATGATTCATAATTATCTATGTGGCATAAGGCTGCGATGTCTTGTTTTTAGTATCTGGCCTAGTAGATCTTCACGGAGAGGGCATGCGGCGCTGTAATATCCCTGAGTGAATTGGGGGTGTTATAGAATATGGTATCGGAGCTTAGGTTGAGAAAACCTAAGTTGTCGGGTTGAGTCGTGTATCGTTGGGTATTGTTTGTCCAATCTTGTCCGATTAAGTCGTGTCGCGACGTGTCGGCTGAGATGTCGGTCGTGATTAGTATCAAGGTGCAGCCATAATCTTCGTGCGACCTATGGATGTAAGTCTCCCTACTATATTGTGCCTTGTGTTATACTAGTTTGTGTGATTCTGTGTCGTGAAGTGGTGTTTAAATGCAAATGGTGAATACGTGACCTATGCTTGTTTGGTATTTGTGGTGTGCTGGAATTAAAAAAATGGTGTTGGTGTATATGTATATATATATATATATATCTTTGTATAAATTGTTTTTACAGGAGTAATGGCTCTGGTATGGTTACGCAAGAAAAGTTCATCAATGTGATATTTTTGAAGCTTTAAATGTTTTTGGGTAGTCACGTAAATTTTATTTTAAAACACCCTTCAAGGGAGGGAAAATTTTGATTTTCGTATGATGACATCAAGGCCAAATTTTTTTGGGAGAAATTCAAACTATTGATATTTTATTTCCATTTTTGTATCATAAGTTTTCAAAACGCGAACTTTTAAACTCGAATGAGGTCTACCAAAACCAAAAACTTATTCAAGACGTGTCTCTCGCTTGTAAATTTTCGATTTCATGATTGTCGGTCAGAAGATGTGCGATTACGATGTTGCGTAGTAACATGTGGTTACCTTATCTATTATTATTTGAGATGATGATAAGTGATGACATAGTCATCTTGATGATGTCGTTTTTGAGGGAACTTGCCATTCCGAGTTATGGTTTTGCAAAGGTTTTCAAATCAAATGGTTATAAATTGTGGTTCTGGTATTGATAAAACAGCCGAGGTATCAAAATTATTTTCAAACCTCATTCGAGAAAATTATACGAAATTCCACGATTTTCAAATGATATTAATTAAATGGAAACCTCGTCGAGTTTTAAGTAGAATATTAAAAATGTTGGCTACCATGTGTATATTATGGTGTGATTGTAATGATAATGGTCGTTAATTTTTTATTGATATGGTTATGTGAACCGGTAGTTACGACCATAAGTTTCATCTGTTGCAATTGTAAATTTTGTATTCGTGTAATGACCCAGAATGGATATTTTTACCGTGCTTCTATTTGATGCCTTGTGTTGATATGTTGTGCTGAGTTGGCACTTTGGTATACTATTTTTGCAATGTTGTGTTTCATCGTGCTGAGTGGGTATCTATTCAGTATGTTGAGGGGCAGGGGTCGTGGTCGTAATCTTGGTATAGATGGCCATGGGGATCAGATGCGGGACCAAGAGAATGTGGCCGAGAACGATATTAGTGCTGGTGTTGCTACTATATTGCAACAAGTAGCGACACAGATGACTCAGTTGACCCAAGCGGTTCAACGTAGCTTTGATGCGACTCAGAACGTCAGCGTAAATCAATGGATTCGAAAGGTAGTTCGTATGAATCCTCCTCTATTCGCTGGTGCTGTGGATGCGTTGGGCTGGGATGGTTGGCTTTTTCAGTTAAGAAAGATATTCGAGGCAGTTGGTTGTCCCGAAGACCGAAAGGTGCCAATCGCTCAGTACCTTCTTGACAAAGATGCCGCTGATTGGTGGGAAGATGTTAAACCTCGTGATCGTGTTGTCACGTGGACAGAGTTCCAGGAATTTATGGAAGCTAAGTTTTTTCTGAAACTGATTAGAGAGGATCTGTGATTTTTATTTGGCACAACCACAGGATGTATTGGTATCGCAAGCCATTATCGATTATAGCAAACAACTCAGTTATGTGCGTGTCACGCCCCCACACCAGGGTTGGACGACAACGAGATAGTTAACGTAATAAATAACGTTTGTGATAATATATTCCAGTAAAGCATACATATGCCAGATCACCGCCTGGTGAACTAAGACTGGTTATTCCATAGAAAAGAAATATTCAAGAGTACAGCGGAATTATTACATCAAGTGCAAAAGAGTACATCGGAAACCAAAATACATTTTGACACAGGAATAAAAAGAGGCATTAAAGCAGCATCCTAATTCCTATGCCTTGGCAATACTTTGAGGACGGTCTTCAGCGGTCGTCAACATCTGTCTCTTCTTCTTCTTGGTTCTCTTCATCTAGTGGGATTTTAGAAAAACAATTCAAAATGGGGTGAGAATAATGGATTCTCAGTGAGTTGGGGTTTGATATTTAATGAGTTTATTAGTTAATAAACACTATATTTCTCCCACTTTTGGAAAATAGTGTTTTTTTAAAATTGGTGCAAGTTTCCAAGAAAAATATTATGAATTATGACATGAATGTACAGTCAATCTCCGTAGATTGTGGTTGAGTATGAAGAATGTATGGCGTCGAGCGCCCAATGAGTATTTAGCTTTGGGAGGTCGTCTACATGACTAATCCCTTAGCCTCCTTATAACATCTTAGACCGTTATCAGTGTTTGACCTTTGACTATCACCACGACCTTTGGTTTGATAACCGTAGCCTTGGGCGTTTGTCGGACCGTCACTATAACATTGGCCTTTGAGCTTTATCGCTCTCACGCTTGGTGACATGTTGCCTTATCTCTTATCTGGGCTCGATATGTACTTAGCTTGGGTCTATGCCCGGATCATATCATAATCGCGA
Organism: Orobanche coerulescens; assembly: GCA_033398695.1. Taxonomy (NCBI): domain Eukaryota; kingdom Viridiplantae; phylum Streptophyta; class Magnoliopsida; order Lamiales; family Orobanchaceae; genus Orobanche; species Orobanche coerulescens. The sequence goes on along the minus strand of CM065811.1, from coordinate 127,011,417 downwards.
CTATACCCGAATTCTACGACCCAGTCACCTTAGGATCACTCCGTCCTTCAGCTTCAAAGGAATAGGATACGACGGTAGCTTTGCCTAGAACCGCATCCACGCTGCTCGATTCATGACTTAGACTAACCGCCCCTCATGCATATAAATAGAAAAATGGACTATAGAGGTACTCGTACGGACTCTAGCGGTGGCACCCTCCCGAAGGTCGTAGAACTTAGCTCCGCACTGCACTTACTCCCGATTTCTATTGAATAACAATTATTATCGTGATTAACAACGATTATGCATATTATAAGATGTCAATATGATTATTTTATAGTAAATGGACACCCGACCGAGAAGAATTATCTTATTATGATTATTTTATAAGATGTCAACTTTCTCTCTAGAAAATTTGTATAGGATGCAGTTTTTCAATGATGTAAGTATTATTTTGGGTATGACGAAGACCGAAGACAACCGACCGAGAAGACGAAGAATCGAAGACTGTATTTTTTTTATTTATTGGGTCATTCGCTTGGCCCAAGATACTTAGAATTAGGTCCATGATCTATATGGATGTAGAAACTAGGTTACTATATTCATTTTTACATTTTGAATGATTGACAAACATACAAACGCGCGTATAAATGAATTAATGTGCAAAGTGTAACATTAATCGCGAAATTCTCCCGACAACAAACAGACTAAGTTTGAAAAAGGTTACGAGGTTTCCTACCCTCCATCAAACTCGTAGAAAATTGATACCCGAGCTGATGTGCTATGCTTCCGAGTTATCGGGGTAGTACATTTGGTAGAGGTTGAAAAATTCTTGAGTGCATTAGATGCCTTCGGTTGGTGATAAATTTCGCCCCTAGAAACCTGATAGGTTGCCGGGTGAGATTCAATAGTCAAACCGATAGACGTTGATGGTCAACAACTTAGATAGTCTGGATTGCCAAGAAACCTGATAGGTTGAGGGCATGAAGACTAGGGGTAAAAGAAGATCAAATCATCCGTTAGACGGGTTGGTGTTAGACACCACTTTACATAAATTAATTGGCAAGAAACCTGATAGGTTGCGTGCGTTAAAATTTGTAAAGAACTTGATCACCACTAAGAAGTCGATCTAACCATGATTTCGGATTATAACATGGGAGTGTATAATTCCGATAAAATTAGTGGGAGCCGAGACAAGAATTATACAAAGCCCTTAAGTTCTATACTCGGTCATAATTAAACAAGTCACTAATTTAATTTTGTCTAAATCTTTGCGTAAAACGAAATTGAATCTCTCTAAAATGGCTAAAACCCACTTGCAATACTACTTGAAAAGAATCTCCTAATCGGCCCTAACTTTGTTGATCGGTTGCGAATCGATGATTGTACTCGGATGGAGTCTCGGGATTCGTCTTGGAGGCGGACATTCCACCGACTCCAATCCGGACTAGGGGTAATCAGAAGACATTGACGTCCATGAAAAATGGGTCAAGGATGATGTGCTAGTCCGTGGTTTTATGATGGGCTCAATGACTAATGAGTCAGAGAGCGCACGAGAAAATGACTTCGCTAGGCGATTCTCGCACACTTGACCGAACTTTATGGAGAGCAAAGAGATTTGCTAGATATGAGATATCAAAGCGGTTGTTCGGTCTTAGGATGAAAGAAGGGGAGAAAGTGGGAGACCACGTCCTCAAGATGATCTCTATGATTGAGAGGCTCGAGGTGCTCAACTTTAATATGGATTTATCCCTTCAAATTGATCTCATCCTTCAATCTCTACGACTCTTTCACGCAGCTTGTAATGAATTTCAACCGTAATGAAATTACATGCACATTAGTGGGCTAATGAATAAACCGGTGACGGCGCAGCTTTAACATGAAGACTAACGAGAGAGGTCGCTCTTGTGATTTCTTACGGGCCTAAGAGGTCCAAGAACAAGAAGAAAAAGACCTACGAGCAAGACAAACCCAAGAAAGGGGTGCAAAAGGAAAGGGCAAGGCCCGAAAGGTTCAAAAGGTAGGCGGTCCAAAACCTACGGACAAATGCCTTGAATGCGGTGAGTGGCCACTTTGGCGAAGGACTTGTCCCAAGATTAATGGCGCATCGCACGGAACTTTTTGTTTTTGAAACTAATTGTTCCGCCATCAGATATTCTCGCTTCATGGATTCTCGGATTCGTGCCACTTCTCACATTTGTACCATGAATCGGATCTGGAACGAAGTAGAAAACTTGAAGTCGGGAAATAATGATCACCGTTGAAGCGGACAAAGTGTCGAGGCAACCGATATTGGATCAATCCTTCCGGGTTTAGAATCGTTTTATTTTGACATTAGATGAAGTACTTGTTTTGCCCAAGGGGCATAAAAACATTATCCATTCCAGTCTTGGACCGGAAGGATTTTGTTTCTTCATTGGCAATGGCGGTTGTAAAATTTATTTTCAAATAAATTGGTTGGAGCAACTACATTGTTGAATGGATTATATCATCCGAACATGCAAAATAAAATAGCAGTGAACACTATAACTAGGAAACGTGGTAGGCAAGATACTAATCAAGCTCTTAAATGGCACCTTAGACTTGGTCATGTTGGTCGACCAAGGTTCGTAAAATGGAGAAAGATGGACTTTTAAGTCCATTGGGTGTAGAACCCTATCCAACTTGTGAATCTTGCCTTAGAGGCAAAATGACTAAGTTCCCCTTCACAGGACTTTTGAAAGGGCCGGATAAACTTGGATTGGTGCATACCGATGTTTGTGGTGCTTTAGAAGTAGCCCGAGACGGATATCAATATTTCATAACGTTCACATGATCATACTAGGTATGGGATTGTGTACTTAATGAAACATAAATCAAGCCTTTGCTAAATTCAAAGAATTTAAGGCCCTAGTTGAAAAACAAACTGGATGTCATATCAAAGCACTTCGGACCGAGGTGGCGAATATATGAGCACCGAGTTTGATGAGTTCCTTAAGGAACATGGAATAGTTTCACAATTCACGCCTCAGAACCCCACAGTTAAATGGTGTTTCAGAAAGGAGAAATCGGACTTTGTTGGACATGGTTCGCTCCATGTTAAATTACACTGATTTACCTATTTACCTGTGGGGGTATGCCTTACTAACCGATGCCTATATCCTAAATAGATGTCCTTCCAAATCTGTTCCTATCACTCCGCATGAGATGTGGAAGGGTAAGAAACCAAGCCTTAATCACATAAGGATTTGGGGATGTCCAGCCTATGTCAAAAAGGCTAAGGTGGACAAACTGGAAGCGAGGTCCATAAAAGGACGTTTCATAGGATACCCAGAAGACTCAATGGGTTATCTATTCTACATGCCAGAAGACCATAGGGTCGTTGTGGCATTACAAGCGCACTTTCTTGAGGATGAATTCATTCAGGAAGGTGGCTCGGGTAGAAATATCTCTTTGGAAGAGCAAAATGAAAGTCCTAAGGAGACATATGATCAGGGATCAAGAACCGAACCTATTGTAACACAGCCTCCACTTCGAAGGTCTGATAGGGTATCTCACTTACCTGAGAGGTATGGCTATACACATGTCGAGGAACTGGGTCTCCACGACACACCTGATAGCAGTGAAAACGACCCTGTCACCTATGACCAAGCGATAGTGGATGTAGACTCCGATAAATGGCAAGAAGCAATGAAAGCTGAGATAGACTCGATGCATACCAATCAGGTCTGGACTCTAGTAGATCTTCCAACTGGCATGAGGACTATTGGAAATAAATGGATCTATAAGAGAAAGACTGATGGGGATGGCAAGGTTGATGCCTATAAGGCCAGGCTTGTGGCAAAGGGTTATACCCTAAGGGAAGGAATCGATTATCATGATACCTTCTCGCCCGTAGCTATGATAAAGTCGATTCGCATGATGCTTGCCATTCTCGCCTATTATGATTATGAAATATGGCAAATGGATGTCAAAACGGCTTTTCTAAATGGATACCTCGAGGAGGAAATCTATATGGAACGGCTAAAGGTTTTGTGTCCAAAGCTAATATTCATAAAGTGTGTAAGCGCAACGAGCCATTTATGGTCCAAGCAAGCTTCTCGGAGTTGGAACCTTCGATTTGACGAAGCAGTTAAGGACTTTGACTTGAGCGAAATGAGGAGGAACCGTGTGTTTACAAAAGGTCAGTGGGAGCAACATTGCGTTCTTAGTACTATATGTAGATGATATTCGCTTATAGGAAATAACGTAGCAATGCTCAAGACCGTGAAAGCTTGGCTTTCTAAAACGTTCTCCATGAAAGACTTGGGAGAAGCTTCCTATATTCTAGGGATCCGTCTTTACAGAGATAGACCACGAAGAATGATAGGCCTTTCCCAAGCCCTTTATATCGATAAAATCTGAGAAGATTCAAGATGGATGAATCTAAAGAGGGTTCCTTCCCATGCGACATGGAATTCATCTCACCACGAAAATGTGTCCTCAAAGTGAGGAAGACAAGAGAGAGATGAGTAAGGTACCCTATGCCTCGGCAGTGGGTAGCCTCATGTACGCTATGTTGTGTACGAGACCAGACTTAGCCTACGCTGTGAGTATGGTAAGTCGATTTCAAGCAAACCCGGGAAGGGAACATTGTAATGCCGTAAAGAACATTCTTAAGTACTTAAGAAAAACTAGAGATTTAGTTCTTACTTATGGTGGTGGAGAATCAAGGTGATTGGATTCACCGATTCGATTTTCAAGGAGACAATGACGACTCTAAGTCGACATCTGGGTATTTATTTACTCTCAATGGAGGAGCAGTATCTTGGAGAAGCTCCAAGCAAACCGCTACTGCAGATTCCACCTGCCAAGCAGAGTATCAAGCTGCCTCAGAGGCTAGCAAAGAAGCATTTTGGATGCAGAAGTTTATACAAGAACTTCAAGTGGTGCCTAACGCGGAGTTGCCTATATCACTATTCTGTGATAATGATGGAGCTGTCGCCCAAGCCAAGGAGCCGAGGGCTCACCACAACACCAAGCATATAGAGAGAAAGTACCACATCGTTTGAGAGATGGTGGAAAAAGGATATGTTTCATTGGAAAGAGTAGACTCAGAAGATAATGTCTCTGACCCGCTGACTAAGCCATTATCTCAGGCCGTCTTGGAAAGACATCTGAAGAACATGGGTATTGGATACCATGATGTGTGGCATTGAGTGCAAGTGGGAGATTGTTAGGAATATGCCCTCGAATGCCACTCAGGGGATGAGAGAGTAAGGGCATTGTACTTGTAATTATGGAATAATTAATAAAAAGGCAATACGATTCATTCACTGTTTATTGTATTTCAATTGCATTCTTGACTTGGTAAACATTGAAGTGAAGTCCATGTAAATAAATCGAACATTCCATTCTCGTTATGGGATAAGAGAAAATGTACTGGAAGTGTTTAAAGTTTATTTACGTAAATTGTTCGCAAGTCAATAAACTTAAAATGGGCATTAAGTTTTAATATGACTTGTATAACTGATGCTAGGACGTGTGCACGTCTTGATAGCATAGTTATAAGTATATTGGTGGGGCCAGTATACTCGAACACGACTCATACTCGATTCACCACACGGTATTCACTCTCGGAGAGTCGATGACGAATCGAAAGGTTGTGATAGTATACGTGGACCTTTGACTTGAGGGTTCAGAGAAGATGTGCTGTGACGTTTAGTTTGTCATTAGAGTAGTTAGACTCATTTGCTTAATTGCCGAGTCGACCTCGAAGTGCGGACTATACGGCAGTAGCGATCTTTACCGTACGCCAAGAAAGGATTCTATCTCTGTTAGTGAGCAGGCGAATGTCCTATACGGTTAATGGCAAATAAGATCATAAGTCTTTGCCAAAGCATTCGATATAGTCGTATTAGATACACTATTAATCACTGGTCTTGATTTGTATTAACACATGTATAGAGTTTAGTCAATGAGGGTTTGACTTTACCGTGACCCGAAGACTTGACCGGGACATCGATGAAGGGTCTATACGTATATAGTATTCACGACATAATGGTTACGGGAATGATCTCTTCATTCGTTCTCGCCGGGGTTTACAGTGCGGCCCGCTAGTGGCTAAGTGCCGCCCGCACTCATTGGTTCCTCCCAATGCCGGTGAGACGGACCTACTGAGTCGCGCATTAGGAGCGTTGACGGATAAATGTGAATTTATTATCTCTCTAATTAATTAGATATTGATATCTAATTATGATTTATTGGATAAATCAAAGGCGGTCTCATGAATTAAAATTAAGTTACCGGGTAATTAATTTAATTCATAAATTATATTTCTTAGAGAAATATATTTTGTATTTGATATAATTAATTAATTAGATTAATTAATTAATATAAATACATTGATGATTAAAAGGAGTGTATTTAACGGAGTCGTTTGTTAACGTCCGCATACGAGCCGAGTGACTCGGCTCGTTTCTAGGAAGCTTCCTTATAGGCCAACCCCACCTCACATGGCCATTACATTTTGCATGTTGTGTTTGTTGTAAAGTCATCTTAATAATGTTTGAGATTCCTCTCACATTATTTTTATTCATTATGATGAGTTGTTATATATTATATATATAACCAACTCTTGATGAAGTAAAAGATATACATACACACTTGCAAAAATTGGAGCTGCTGGCCGTGAGTTCTTCAAGTGAGGAGAGAGAAAAATTTTTCTTCTTCATATTGTTCATCTTTGAGGTGAAAAGAAGTAAGAAAAATTAAGAGAGAAAAAATTCCTACAATACTTCCTAGCCGTGTTCTTCATAGAACGGAGTGTTGTAGATTTTTCCAGGCAACTTCCGACACGTGTGAAGTAGAGGCTTCGAATTTTCGGTGCTTGGAACGAAGGGATTTCGTGTTCGGAACGGGATCGTGATCATCGTCTACACTTTACGAAGATTTATTTCAAAGGCTTCAAGGGTATGAATCTTTACCTTTGTATCTTCGTATTTATTTTTTCGTATATACGTTACTTGATCGATCCTGTTTGGGATTCGTTTTTATTTCCGCTACATATTTCGTTTTATTTTCGAAATCCCAACAGATTTTAGAAAAACAATTCAAAATGGGGTGAGAATAATGGATTCTCAGTGAGTTGGGGTTTGATATTTAATGAGTTTATTAGTTAATAAACATTATATTTCTCCCACTTTTGGAAAATAGTGTTTTTTTAAAATTGGTGCAAGTTTCCAAGAAAAATATTATGAATTATGACATGAATGTACAGTCAATCTCCGTAGATTGTGGTTGAGTATGAAGAATGTATGGCGTCGAGCGCCCAATGAGTATTTAGCTTTGGGAGGTCGTCTACATGACTAATCCCTTAGCCTCCTTATAACATCTTAGACCGTTATCAGTGTTTGACCTTTGACTATCACCACGACCTTTGGTTTGATAACCGTAGCCTTGGGCGTTTGTCGGACCGTCACTATAACATTGGCCTTTGAGCTTTATCGCTCTCACGCTTGGTGACATGTTGCCTTATCTCTTATCTGGGCTCGATATGTACTTAGCTTGGGTCTATGCCCGGATCATATCATAATCGCGACTATACCCGAATTCTACGACCCAGTCACCTTAGGATCACTCCGTCCTTCAGCTTCAAAGGAATAGGATACGACGGTAGCTTTGCCTAGAACCGCATCCACGCTGCTCGATTCATGACTTAGACTAACCGCCCCTCATGCATATAAATAGAAAAATGGACTATAGAGGTACTCGTACGGACTCTAGCGGTGGCACCCTCCCGAAGGTCGTAGAACTTAGCTCCGCACTGCACTTACTCCCGATTTCTATTGAATAACAATTATTATCGTGATTAACAACGATTATGCATATTATAAGATGTCAATATGATTATTTTATAGTAAATGGACTTGGATAAACTAGAGGAATTAGTTCAACTGGTTGATGATTAGATTGCTATTGTGCGAGTCTTAGCATAAACTCATAGACTTGAATAGTTCGGTATGGAATATTTATACGTCCGAAAATTATGTACTTTATTATGAGAAGTCTGTTATGATGTGACGATTGAAGGTCAGAAGTTGCATGAAAGTTTTAACTTTCGAAAATTACAATTCTGCCCTTCCGTCTTTTAAGTACTATCATTGTTATTTGTACTATAACTGTATGAATTTTGATAATTCGGTACTGATTGATTATACGCCCGAAAATTTCGAATTTTATTGAAAAAGTCCGATATGATATGAGGATTGAAGGTCAGAAGTCGCATGAAAGTTTTACCTTTCAGAAATTACAATTTTGCGCTTCCGTTTTTTAAGTACTATCATTATTTTTACTAAAATATTATAAATTTGATTAAGTCGGAATGATTTGATTGTACGTCCGAAAATTATGAACTTTGTAGCGGAAAGTCCGTTATAATATAAGGTTATGAGATCAGAAGTCGCATGGAGGTTTTTTCTTTCATAAATTATAATTCTGCCCTTTCGAAATTAAAGTACTATTATTATTATTATTATTATTATTTTTATTTAGTTTTGTCTTATAATTTTGATTAATTCGTTTGGATTCATTTAAACTCCGAAAATTATGAATCTAGTTGAGATTTGTATCTTATGACTTGTACTTTTAGATTATGTTCAGTTTTAAGTTTTATTCTCTTAGAAATTATAATTTCACCCCTTCATTTTGCCTTAATCGGTATTTTAGTATTCTTGCCATATCTTTTTCATTTCTTATCGGATTGACCTCAAATTTTTGGGGTAATATCTATATGTTGCTAAAAGTCCAGATAGTTTAACTTTTCTGGAAATTTTATTTTGGAGACAGAAATTTTTTGTAAATTACAGTTTTGGCCCCGAATTCTTGAAATTTATATTTTTGCCCCAATTTTCTATTTTAATAAATTTCTATTTAGGTGAAATTTTATAGAGAACTTATTTTTGATATATTAAGACTTACTTTCAGGATATAAGGCTAGGATTATGGATTTTAACAATTTTACTCCAAAATTCATCTTAATTAAATTATTTTAGTTATCCTTCGAATTTAGGTTCGAATTATCAAATCTTCCGGTGACTAATTATCCTCTAACCATAGTCCAATATATACTCATATATATTTGGAATTTTAATCCCCAAAGGTCAGATTAGCCATATTCAACCAAAATTTTCACCAATGAATTAATTTGCACATATAATCAAAATATGACAAACTAAAATTCAACAATTACAAAGATCATTATATGCATGGTAATGAATGTCATTTTAACAAGTGTAGCTAACTAAATTCATAATACTTTCATGTACCATATATGTTTAACTTGTAATAATTTTGAATAAGAGAAAAGAAAGAAACAATTTTACCCACCTCGATTTCTTGCCGGAAGTAAACGGTTCTAGGTCTCGGAAGTTGAAGACGATCCTCCCCTTCACCACTACTAGGTTTGGCCGAAACATGCATTACATGGTGTATATGTTGTTTGTATGTTTAGATATTTGAGTTAGATTAGAAGGATTTGCATGATAACTAATATATTAGAGTATAAGAAATGAGATTACCTATTCTCTTGTTGAATTTTTCCCTTCCTCCTTCTTCTCCCTTGGCTCGGCCCTCTCTCCCTCTCTCTCTAATTTTCAGATTTTGCTTTGCATGTGAAATAAGGTGATAGTGGTGTATATTTTATGTGTTTTAAAAGAGGTTGTCAAGGCATGGGGAAAGGGAGCACAAGACACAAGGTTATGTCTTGCATGAGGAGGACATGAAGACTCTAGATGTCCTCCACCTATCCACTTGGCCACCCATTTTGTGTGTGTGTGTGTGTTGTATATATATATTTTTTTGTATTTTGAGTGTGTAGGATGTTAATATAATTAGTTGGGTATTTGTTTAATTGTAAGTGGGTTAAATAGTTGGGTTGGGCCTTCAACTATAAATTCAAGACATAGGAATTTTATTAAGTTGGGTTTGAGTCCATTAGTGAGTTTATATTAGTAAATGTTGGTACATATAGCCCATTAGGTGAATCAATATTCTACTTTAACGTTCAATTAATTTATTATTTACGAAACAATCAAGTAAAATAAAATGAAACTAGATGTAGATTATGGTATATTATAACAAATGTTATTAAAATACATCATGATATAATAAAGCGTATATGTAGTGAGCTATAGAATTTTAGGGGGTTCTACATCATCCCCTCCTTAGAAGAATTTGGTCCCCAAATTCCTTCTCGGACAACTCGGGATATGATTTCTTCATTTCTTCCTCAGCTTCCCATGTAGCGTCTTCCTCTCTATTGTGATTTGTACAGACGACCTTGACCAATGGTATCTTCTTGTCTCTTAGTTCGCATACTTGTTGATCCACGATCCTAATCGGCTTCTCGATATAAGTTAAATCTTCTTTGATTGGTGGTATGTCATGCGTGATGACATGTTCCGGATATGGATGATATTTCTTCAATCTTGAGACATGAAATACATTGTGCATTCTGGAAAGATCGGTTGGTAGCTCGAGACGATATGCTAATTTCCCAATTCGTTCTAGGATTGTGAAAGGTCTGACATATCTAGGGCTAAGCTTCCCTACGTTCTTCGGGTTGATCAATCCCTTACATGGTGATAAACGAAGGAATACTTTGTCTCTGATGTCGAATTCCAAATCCTTTCTTCTACGGTCTGCATAACTCTTCTGTCGGCTCTAAGCAGTGAAAATTCGGTCCCGAATGATTCGAATATTATCCATGGCATCTTCTATTAGATCAAATTTTGGTATCGGGTTTCGGTTCTGCTTAGTCCTTGGTGTCCATCGGTCATCAATCTCCCAATGTATTGGTGATCGGCACTTTCTTCCATATGATGCTTCATATGGAGCCATCCCGATAGTTGTCTGATAGCTGTTGTAATCAAACTCAGCTAAGGGCAGATGGTGACTCCAACTCCTTTGAAAATCGAGTGCATACGCCCGTAACATATCCTCAAGGACTTGTATCGTTCGCTCGGATTGTCTGTCCGTCTGAGGGTGTGCTGCAGTACTGAAACTTAATGTCGTCCCAAGTTCTTGATGAAGGCTCTTCCAGAATCTGGAGACAAATATAGGGTCACGGTCTGACACAATGTCTACATGTACTCCATGTAATCGAACGATTTCTCGGATATATGTCCTTGCTAGTTTCTGCAGACTATCATTCTTTCTTACGGGTAGGAAGTGAGCTGACTTTGTAAGTCTATCCATGACTACCTAGATTGTCTTATATCCTACACTGGTTGTTGTTAGATCCGTCACGAAGTCCATTGTAATTAGTTCCCATTTCCATTCGGGAATCTTGAGTGGTTGTAGCAATCCTGATGGTCTCTGGTGTTCAGCCTTCACTCTTTGACAGGTTAAACACCTTGCTACGAATTTTGCAACTTGGTTCTTCATATTAACCCACCAGTAGTGTTTCTTTAGATCCTTATACATCTTATTACCACCTAGATGAATTGTATACCGAGAGCAGTGAGCCTCTGCTAAAATTTTCTTCTTGAGTTCGTCATTATCGGGAACACATATACGATGTTTGAATTTTAGTGTTCCATCTTCCGACATGCTAAACTCAGATTTCTCACCTTGTGCGACCATTTCCTTAAGTTTACACAACTTCCCGTCTCGAGTCTGTGCTTTTTGGATTTCCTTATGTAAGTCCGGCTTCATTGACAAATTAGCGCACAAAACGTGTGTCTTATACTGTCTTGGGTTCCATTGGGTTATTTCTCTTAGGACATCCCATTCCCTTATCATGAGTCTAGACACACTTGCTTTCCTACTTAAGGCGTCTGCTACGATATTGGCCTTGCCCGGATGATGCCGAATGGTGAGGTTATAATCCTCAAGAAGTTCTATCGACCATCTCTGTCTTAGATTCAACTCCTTCTGAGAGAACAAATATTTGAGATTCTTGTGGTCGGTAAAGATGGTGAATGTATCACCATACAGGTAGTGTCTCCATTTCTTAAAAGCAAACACTATTGCTGCTAGTTCAAGGTCATGGGTCGGATAATTAATCTTGTGGATTTTCAGCTTTCGTGATGCATAAGCCACAAGCTTGCCGTTTTGCATAAGCACAGCTCCTAATCCTTCCTTTGATGCATCACTGTATACCACAAACCTTTCACTCCCTTCGGGAAGTGTTAGCACAGGTACGGTAGTAAGTTTTCTCTTGAGATCCTGGAAGCTCAACTCACACTTATCGTTCAACTCAAAATTTGACGTGCTTCTGCGTCAATCTTATGAGTGGTCCTGCGATTTTGGAAAAATCTTTAATGAATTTGCGGTAGTAACCCGCAAGTCCAAGAAAGCTCCGTATCTCCGTGACTGTTTCTGGCCTCTTCTAGTCCAGAATAGTCTCCACCTTTGATGGATCTACTGCGACTCCATCTCCAGATATTATGTGTCCTAAAAACGCTACCTCTCTTAACCAGAATTCACACTTGCTGAATTTGGCGTACAATTTATGCTTCCTTAGTGTCTCTATTACCAATCTCAGGTAAGTTTCGTGATCTTGATCCGACTTGGAATAAACGAGTATGTCATCGATAAATATCACTACGAATTGATCTAGATACGGTTGGAATACGTGGTGCATTAAATCCATAAATGCAGCCGGCGCGTTGGTCAATCCAAAAGGCATTACAATGAATTCATAATGACCATACCTAGTTTGAAAGGCAGTCTTCGGTATGTCATTCTCTTTGATCCTCAATTGGTAATATCCTTGTTGAAGATCGAACATTGAGTAAACCATTTCTCCTTGTAGTTGGTCGAATAGTTCGTCGATCCTAGGAAGTGGATACTTGTTCTTAACAGTAATATTGTTAAGTTCTCAGTAATTGATGCAGAATCTTAGTGTGCCATCTTTCTTCTTTACGAATAGCACTGGTGCTCCCCAAGGAGATATACTAGGTCGGATAGAGCCAACCTCTAGTAATTTCTGCAAATGAACCTTCAGTTCTTGTAGTTCCAATGGGGCCATTCGATATGGCGTTCTAGCCACAGGTGCCTTTCCCGACAAGATATCAATGCTAAATTCAACTTCCCTATCTGGAGGTAGAGAAGTAAGGCAGCAGACAGCAACGAGGACATCCTATTGCAAGACGAGTTGTCCTTGCTCATGGATAAATTTCGGAAGTTCATCAAGAAATCTGGAAAGGTCCCATACAGCCAAGCAGTCTAACAGGGTGAGTTCCATATCACCTTCGTCTGGAGATTCTAACATGTGTTACAACTACAGGAAACCAAGATATTATGCGAAAAAGTGTCCTCATCCCAAAGTAAAGAAGTTGCCCGAAGCCGAGCAACAAGACAAGGATGAGAAAATGCGCATTTGGCGAAACAAACTCAAGTCCCTGATTGGAGAATCAGAAGCCTCGCCCGCATCAACCAAGACTAGTGCCTACAGGCAATCACCGATGACGAAATAGAAGATAAGGCATATATGTGCTTTATGGCCGAAAAAGAAGAGGATGATGATGGCAGCGATGATGAGGTAAGCTCAACCTCAACTATTCCTATCAATGCATCACATACTTTTGAAAATATGATGAATGAGTTTAGAACCATTTAGAAAGCCCATGAGATTCTTAAACAGGAAAACATACAACTCTCCATTTCATACTTAGAGCTGAAAGTTGAAAATGATTTGCTAAAAAATAATTATGAAAACATGTCTTTATACTAGAAAACAGCAAAATTATTCAAGAAAAACTCATGGAAAGCAATCATCAATGTGCAACAAAACTAGATGAGGTAAAAACTCATAATAATTTCAAGACAAATGATTATTCTTTGTTAGAAGTTAAGATACAAATTCTCAAAAACGAGAAGGAGAACTCGAGACATCCTTAAATCATTTCAAAAATCATCAAGAAGGATGGAAGACATCTAAGCACTGGGTAGCAAGCCCACGATAAACATGGCTTCGAATATGACTCCTTCTCCTACAACGGAAAATATAGTACGGTTTTTCTCAAGGAGTGGAACCCATTCCTGAACCCGAAGAGGCCCCAAGTCTCATAAAGGTCACAGCTGCCCCAGCTCGGACAGCAAAGGCTGCTATTCCGCCACCAAGTTTGAGTCATAAGCAGTGGAAACCTCATCCTCATAGACCTATACGATGCAATGCTAACCACAAATAGTATGCTCCCCGAGCAAATCAACAACGTCAGCAGCCATCTAGAAAGAAGGCTGTATTTAAGTATCAAAGGTATGCACCGCAGTACTACCAACAGTACAGTACACCTAGATACTGGATACAAGAACCCCGATATCCAGGAAGTAGGAGGCCGTGCAGTTCCATCATCAACAGATCTAGCAATCCAACTGGAAACCAAGGCAAGCATTAAGGCCAAAGAAAATAGTTCCCCCTACGAGACGACAATCGTACTGGAGCTAAAACCTTAGATTTTACATGCATAATAATCAGGACAGTGACTACATGCCTTCCCCATATAATTACCTCAAAATAGGACCAAAAGTAACCTACAACAAACCAATTTTTGTCAAGCAAATTTGGGTACCAAAAGGCACCAACAGTTATGGACCCAAAAATCAAAGTAGACCTAAATATACCTAATTTCTTTTATTACAGGACATCAAGGAGTAAAACATCTAGTACTTTGATAGCAGATGTTCTCGCCACATGACAGGAGATATCAGCGAGCTGTCGGATTATGTAGAAGGTTGCAGTCCAAAGGTGCAATTCGCTGATAAATCCAAAGGAAGAATAAGAGGGAAAGGAACCCTGCTTGTAGGGAAGTTCAAAGTCACCGACGTAGCCTATGTTGAAGGAGTATAGTATAATTTACTTAGTTTTAGCAAATTCTGTGACAAACAATTCTCAGTCAAATTCTAGGGTGATCAGTGTAGGGTGAAGGACATCAAGACCAAGCAAGTTGTCCTTATAGTAAGTCGGTCAGGTAACATGTATATTGCTGACTGGAAGCCTACAAGCTCTATTATTCCGTGTTTTGTTGCCAAATGCACTGCAGATCAAAGGTTGCTATAGCACAAAAGGATGTCTCACATCAACTTCAAGACCATCAACAAGATAACTCGATAGGGAATGGTCAGAGGCTTGCCCGACATCTCGTTTATAAAAACAGTGTCTGTGGAACCTGTCAAAAAGGCAAGCAAATTAAAGCCACCCTGAAGAGCAAGTCATACCTTTCCACCCATAGGGTCCTGGATTTGCTACACATAGACCTCTACGGCCTTGTATACCCTTTTAGTTTCGGAGGTAAGAAATATTGGATTGATACCGCCACTAGAATGGGGGTTTAGGCTGTGCAGCTAAGAATATAGAATGCTTTTGCAATTGCGGAAGCGATAAAGTGTGGAATGTAAATGACATAGTGATTTATAGAGGTTCGGCCAATATGCCTACATTCTCTCTGCTTATCTTTTCGACAGGTTCAAGATAAACCTTTTTGCCTTGTCTTCGATCGGTCCGAGGTAAACCATTACAATCTCGTCTCTATCGGTCTAAGATAAACCGTTACAATGTTGTCTTTATGTCGGTCTAAGATAAACCATCTTCCTTTTCCATTTGAAAAGGAATAAACCTTCCTAGCTTTCTAAGGTACTAGAAAAACCTCTCTTGGATTTTGATTATGATTCTCACAATGCCAGATTCATAATCCTAATAACATCGAATCAAATCTACAATCGTTTCTTTTCTCTCATGTATGGTTGAGTGAATTATACACTCTAACTCTTATCAACTAAGCTTGATTACAACAACAATAATGAATATAACAATATCTGATGTATGTATACCTTGCTTGAAGTTGTTGTAGGTGAATACCATATGAACTGTTATTTATAGGCTCCAAAGCCGAAACTAGATGTTGGTCACTGCCCTCTTCATAGCGTACGTTAAGCTTCCTACATAACGTATGTAATGTTCTTTAGCGTACGTTAAACGTACATGTTATGAACGTTATCTACTGTTCGTTCTAGTCTAGTAGCTTCTGTCTCTTCCTTAGCATATGTTAAGTTGTCCACGTAGCGTACATTATAATTAACCTCGCATAGCTGTTAAATGACATACTATATGACGTCATTTTGTCCATCAACGGTCCAATATTTGAATTCTGATTCAAATCTCATAGCATACGTTAAGTACTATGTCTTATGTACGTTAGGCTTTTGTTCATAGCGCACATTGATCTCCATACATTGCGTGCGTTAGCCATGCCGTACTCAGCTGTCTTCAGTTGGGACTTCGTTACGTACGTTATATATCACGCATAGCATATGTTAGTTGTGTTTATGATTCATTTCCTTATTTTTCTGTCCAACTCTTGTTTCTTCAAATTCTTCTTGATTCATTGTTTTTTTTTGTTTATCAACTTATCATAAAACCTCAATTTGAATACGTAGAATACAGTGTTCCAACAATCTCCGCCTTTTTGATGTTGACAAAACAACAATAATTCGATGGAATTTATACCTGCCAAAAGTAAAAAAATATATACATATCAAAGTTTTCGAATTTGTCCGTTTTGTTAGTTTTCTTCTCTGATTATTCCTTCTCTTTTTCTCCTTTCCTCCCCCATTATATTTTTCTCCTCATTCTTTTCCTCCTTTTTGTCATTAGTAAAAAGTGCATGAAAATCATAAAAGCAATAAAAAATTAAATATGAAAAGGAATGGGTAAAACCCCCCTGAAAAATATCTCCCCTTTAAAAAATAACTCCCCCTGAGTTAAATACCAATTATTTTGAAATAAATAATTTTAAATTTTGGGGATCTAACTGATTCCCGATTGTTTTTCATTTGGTAAATAGACGATGTTTGGTATTATGGTTCCTTTTGGGATCCACATTTCTTTATTTTGACTGTTCGTCTTGGGCTTTTACAGTTTCAAATGTGATGCCTGGTTTTTAAACATTTACCACATTGGGGTATTTTGAAATTTAAGGATTCGTTTTATCATTATGTTTGAATCCTAAACCTTGTTTATTTAACACTAAAATTTTTGAACACCAAGTTCGATATTATAGGCTCGACTGAATATTGACATCTTCTTCTTCCATGTCATGAAATTTAATCCATCAAGGAATGGAGGTCGGTTTAAGGCGAGGCTTTCGGCCGGGGAAAAATGAAGCTCCATTGGATCTTTTTCTCTTTGGATGTAAAGCTGACTATAAGAGATACCCGCTTTGATACCAATTGTTAGGTTGGTACCGCCACTAGAAGAGGATTTAGATAGTGTGATTAAGAATATAAAATTCTTTTGCGATTGCGGAAGCGATAAAGTGCAGAATGTAAATGACACAACAATTTATAGAGGTTCGGCTAATATGCCTACGTCGTCTCTACTTATATTTTTCTATAGGTTCAAGATAAACCTTTCCGCCTTGTCTTCGATCGGTCTGAGGTAAACCATTACAATCTCGTCTTCTATCGGTCCAAGATAAACCGTTAAAATCTTGTCTTTATGTCGGTCTAGGATAAACCGTTTTCCTTTTATATTGGATAAGGAATCAGCCTTTCTAGTTTTCTATCGGCACTACCTCTCTTGAATGTTGATTCCAACAATTCCGGATCCACGATCCTAATAACACCGAATTAAATCTACAATCATTTCTTTTCTCTCGTGTATGGTTGAGGGAATTAGACACTCGGATTCTTATCAATTAAGCTTGATTACAACAACAAATATGAATATAACAATATCTGATGTATGTATACTTTGCTTGAAGTTGTTGTAGGTGAATACCATATGAAGTGGTATTTACAGGCTTCAAAGCCTAAACTAGCCGCTGGTCACTACCCTCTTCATATCGTACGTCAAGCTTCTTGCATAGCGTACGTAATGTTGTTTAACATACGTTAAACATACATGTTACTTATGTTATCTGCTGTTTATTCTAGTCCAATAGCTTTCATCTCTTCCTTAGCGTACGTTAAGTTGTCCACGTATCTGTAACACCCCCAATCCACTCAGGGATATTACACGCCGTAGACCCTCTCCTCAAGGATCTACCAGGCTGATAACTAAAATCAAACATCTAAACATCGCCTTTAAGGCTAAAATAGCTCAGTAGACCGACTTGGTCTTTCAATAATAACATACAACTCAATTCCAAACACATACCCACGCGGGGGTCAAAATACAATAAACTCCCGTACAACGGGGAACAGATACTGCAGCGGAAAAGAAAATACAACTAGACCAATACGACATCAATGGATCCTCGTGTGATTAGTATCGTTCATCTTTCATCATCCTTCATTCCGACCCTGTGCTATGCTCCAAAACCTGAATGCAAAAATAGAGATCCACCCCCCGAATACTCGGGGGTTAGCAAAACTCCACTGTTTTGCTAGTGCAAGAACAAAGTGCAAATACGAGCCATACAATTCACATTCCACGAATAACAATAACCAAGAATCCTCAAAATCCAAACTGTTGGCCACTTAAGTATACTGGATACAGTTTGGAAAAGTAGTTTAAACTACAAACTGTATGGAATCTAAATCTGAGTGCGTAGCGGAAGTCTTGGATACAGTTAGTTGCCGTGGATACAGCAACAAAGTGTTTGGTGTATACTTAATATATCACAGTAATTTCAAACAGTAAAAGCAGAAGGTAAATAACACAGTAATTTAAGTGGTTCGAGGTAAACCCCTCTACGTCCACTGGTCCTCCACACAGGAGTAAAAAGTTTATTATATAATTACTGCGTACACAACTACGTAATTATAAACAAACCTATCCTTGTATCGTTCACACAGATTGATACAAAGAATATCACTTTCAACCGTTCACACAGATTGGTTAAAGCTTCCTTCTTGACTAGCTTCTTCACACACAGCCCAAAGCTTCGTCCTTATTCGTCCCACACAGTCGAATAACTTGTTGAGTTCACACAGAGCTCGGTTTTTACACAGAGGTAAAAGGTTAGGTAACTGTAAGAACGTGACTTTGAATATCAAGATCTGATGATAGCTGTTCTTGATGTTTGAGCACTGTATATCTCTTTCGTTTTAACTTGCAGTTTGCTCTGGAGATATGTTTGCTCAGATGATAACTTTGATAGCTTTGAGAGTTATATTACTTGGGGTATCTGATCTTCAATGTCTTCAAGGATATATATAGCCTCTGAAGAAAGTATCCGTTGAGATGTCCTGTTTGAATAAGATTTCCTTCAACGGGAATATGACATGATCCGGATTTCGCGGGATTCTGAAGATCTGAAGACTGACAGTATTTAAATACTTTATCCTTGAGTATTTAAATACTTCTTTGTTCAACGGGACTTGACTTGTGTTCTTTCTTGTCCTTTTGTGAACTGTATGGAAGGTGACTGTATTTAGGGCATCGAGACAGTTTTCCATACTTGATCTTTTACAAGTCTTCTTGCTGTACTGACGAGCTTCACTTATGCTGATTCGAGGCTGGTCTTCGATACATGATAAATCCTTGAATCCTCGATACAGTTTTCCATACTGTATTTGGCATATATGTCAAAACCTTTTCAATAACAAATAACAATCGATACAGGGATCGGGTATCCCGGCTGAATCGATACAGGGTGTTTGTTTTTCCTAACAATTTCCCCCTTTTTGACAATTTGCCAAGTCTTAACTTAAACTCTTCGAGTCTTCTTGATGATGCCAAAACCTTCTTCATGAAGCATTCTTCTTCGATGACTTCTGGCAGATTTCTTGGTCTCTTGTCAATAGGTCTGACTTAGTGACTTAGTCTACAATAATGAACTGCTCGCAGGCAAGTTCGATACAGTTTGAGATTTATTACAACTTAAGCCTATGATTGGCGCGCAGGCACAATCTTACAATGTATTCTAAATTTTACAACTGAAACTATGAACTGTTCGTAGACTAGTTCGTACAGCTTAATTTTTCAATCAAGTTTATCTAACTTGAGATTTCTATCAAACAATTTTAAGTAATCATACATTAACACAGTAGATTACGAGTTGTAATCTTTCAAGACAAACAAACTATTTTATTGATATTCAAAAAGATTGAGTACAAGGTTTGCTGTGTTGAATAGAAATTACAAAAATAAAAATAATATACATAAATTTCAGCTCTTCATCTTTGATCCGCATGCCTCCAAGGTCTCCTTCCTGGCTCATTCTCGGTGCCGCGCCACCAGTTTTGAAGTGAATCATTGCCTCGTTCTTGGTAAATTGCTCTTCCTTCATAAGAACGATCAAAGGCAAGTATCCAATCCTCTGGATGGGTGACCCGATCTCCTCTTCTATGTTTTGATTTCATCTCGATTTGGAGAGGGAGCTTACCTTCTTCTAGCATCTTTGAAAATTTGTCTGCTGCTTCCGCTAATGTCTTATAATTTTTGAAGATGGCGGATTCCCTGATGAGTCTGACAAAATATCTCATCAGTTCATTCTTCCTCCAGTGCTTCACTTCTTCGGCAGTTGGGTTGCGGTTGGTTGGCAGACGTATTTCCGAAGGTCTTTGAACAAGATTTTGCCAAGGGACATTTGGGTCATGGAATTCTGGTCTGGAGCCTGAAATTCTAAAACTTTGGGGTTGAGGTGCTAGCTTGTTCAATTCAGCAGCTATCTGCTCTGAGCAACCTCAAATTCCCTTTCTGTTGAAGTCTTATTCTCCTTGCAGCTTCTCGAGCTTCTTCCCCCTTTTTGGCCTCATCAAGACTTTGCAGGATTTCAAGAGCGGCGTCTGTTTGGTCTCGATCTGTTTATTCTTTCAACGAGGGAGGAAAGAGTCTGCGACATCTCTTGAATGGATTTGTCATGCGCACGCGGTGAGAGCCGTTCTCTATCATAGCACAGTGTCTTGGCTTCAGCAATTCTTGTCTTCGAAGCTTCTTCCTTCAGCAGTTGCGCTTGTTTGTCCTCCATAATCTTCAAGGCTTGCTTGAACACTTCTGGCAGAAGAATGAATGCATCAACAACTCGAGATACTTCGTGTTGAAGAGTTGTCATTTCTTCAACTGCAGAGGTGTGCATCCAGTTCAGTGCCTTTTCTAAGGAAGAGAGAGCGTTAACTGCATCTTGGATAAATACAGTCTGAAGGCCAAGAGCTTGCAGGCGCTCTTTGCGTGCAGCAGAGATAGGAGAGTCAGGCTGGGCGAAGTCTTCAGCACCGTTCAACCTTCTTACGTTCACGGATGGACGTGAAGTAGGTTGGATATCCTCAGGTTCGTTACCGTCCTCGGATTCCAAGGTTGCAGGGGCGGGAGTAGCTTCTTGTGGAATGGCGACAGCTGGTTCAGAAGCGTCCTATGGTGAAGGTTCTTCGGCAGATGAGGATGCAGGAGGGAGTGAGTCCTCCTGTTGCCTTGCAGGAATGGCTTCTTCGGTCGCTACAGGCTCGGGTGCCTGTTCCAAAATTTCTTGATGTTCCTCGACGGGAGGGACTGATTCCTCCTGGTCGGGAATATTCTCCGGCTGTGGCGAAGGTGGACTGGCCTGATTAGATGGCCCTTCGTCGGTTCTGGGTGGAGAGGAGGCTTGGGCTTCAGCCTCTTCGCGGCTCATTCTCAGACCTGCTTGAAGAGCATCGTCTTCGTCGTCTGAGTCGTGGTCGTCGTCGTCTTTTGGATTAACGAGAGAGTCCTCCGACTTCTTCTTTCCTTTTCTTCTGGCGTCGGATTTGTGCAACAGGTGGCTTTCAATGAGATCTTTGCAAGAAGCGTTGTCCCATCGAAGCAGTGCCTCAATTTGATTGAGTCGATTACTTGAGACAAATCGCTCTTCGTGGCTTCATTCGCTCGGTTATGCAGGTGTCGCATTTGAGCTAGCCTAAAGCTTTTCCATTGCGTAAATCGTTCGTACGCTGTTCAATTTGAACCAAAGAAGTGTTTGATTTATAATTGAGTCTGGGAGGGACTTGAATCACGTG
This sequence comes from Orobanche coerulescens, assembly GCA_033398695.1. Classification (NCBI taxonomy): domain Eukaryota; kingdom Viridiplantae; phylum Streptophyta; class Magnoliopsida; order Lamiales; family Orobanchaceae; genus Orobanche; species Orobanche coerulescens. The sequence continues at coordinate 126,989,559 of CM065811.1, read as the reverse complement.
AGACGCTGCTTTGAGGATTAGACAGGTATGGGATCCTGCACGGAAGATGGACTCCTTGCAGGGGATGGTGCCCCGAAGGAAATTGGATCCTGCACGGGTGTGGGATCCCGTTGAGGAGAAGTAGCTTTTGGCTCCGAATGGGCAGCCGACGTGCTAACGTCTTGAATGTTGGCAGATGTCTCTAAATCCGTCGTAGCCGCCAAGGGCTCGGGATCTACTGTCGAAGCAGTAGGAGACACCTCTTCCGCAGGGGTTGGGCCCTGGGGTGCTATATCAGTGGGTTGCGCCACGGGCGAGACATCCTCGGAGTGTTTGGCTTTGATTTTTGATAGCCTCCGAAGTCTCTTCTTCGACTTCTCATCAGCAGAGTGCTTCTTGCTGTGAGAACGCTTGCGCTTCTTCTTCGAAGATTCCAATTCAGGGACCTTCACGGTTTCGTCTCTGGGATTGTCAGAAATAGGCATGTGACGTGTTCTCGGATGGTTGGCATGCATTGTGCTCTGGTTATAGGCAGAGGGTTTGACGCCTCCTAAATATATTCGAGAGCTGTTTTTCTTGGCATCGGCGGATTGCTGGACTCCGCACCTCGTCAGAATGTAGTTTAGCATTAAACCAAATGATTTCTTTTGGGTGGCCGGCTTGCACACCTCTTCCTGAAGTCGTTTCAAAATGATTTGGCACCAGTTTACCTTTTCACAGGTCAAGATGGCGACCATCATTCTGAACCTAAGATTCGTGCACATCTCGAACGCACCGGTTCGATTTTCAATGATCCTGGAACAGAAATTGTGGAGATAAACGAAATGAAGAAGAAAATTTTTCTTGTGGCAGGTGGTTGTCACCATGTCAACCACTTTGGACCCGGTAAATAGTCCATAAAACTTGGTAATCAGCCCTTGAGACCCAAACGTCTCAAGCTGGTCCATGGTCGTGCCGTCGGCGGGCAGCCTGTAGATTTTCTGAAGTAAGTCGCTATTGATGCAGACTTGCACTCCTTGGACTGTTGCGGTGATGTCAGCAACATGTCCTCCCTGGGCTAGTGAGAGAAAACGAACGGCAGCGTTGAGGTAGAATTCCTCAACCAGATGAGCGTCATATTTGTCGGCGGTTTTGCTTCCAAAGCGATAAAGACCTTGTTGTTCAAGACGAGTAATGATATACTCCATCGGTTCAGTGTCGTTGGTTTCAGAGATGATACGCTCGATGATGACGGTTTTCGAGAAGATCCGTCCATCAATGATGTTGGAAGTTTTCTTCAGAACGGGGGATGAAGATTGACTAGCCATGGGTGTTTTCTTAAAGCGAAGGTGTTAGAAAACAGTAGAAATTCGCAGTGAATATGTAGAGAATATGTAGGCTGTTTGATTGAGATCTCTTGTAATTGCAGTGAGCGTAAAGAGTCTCCAATGGCAGATACAGTCCTTTTATACTCGGGCGGCGAAATAGGGTTTACAGAGTATGAATGGTCAGATTTTAAGGGATGGGAACCGTTTTTGAAATCGACGGTCAGGATGGATTTAGTATAACTAGTACGCTAATCCATTAAAAGGTTTTAAAATACAGCGGGTCCCACTTCTGACATAGGTTGAATACCCTAAATGCCTAAAACGGCGGTTTAAAAATAATAATCAATTTGAAAACATCGCGGCTTTTGAGATTCAGTTGTCCAGATGTCGTGTAAGGCATTTAATGAACATGACGTTTGACATAAAACAGGGCACGTGGACAAAAATTATTTTAAAAAGGAAATAATATTATATTATATACTGAATCGAAATCCTATAGTATGTGCTGTTCTCCGCGTCGATACAGCGTTCCCCCTTAAAAAGGTACTAATAGGTTTTAAATTCCATACAGCAATATTTGGATTTATGCTGTATTCATGGGTCCTACAGTATTCCCCCTTAATTATTGCACACATCAGCTGTAGGATTTATATGCCTTCGTTCGCTACAGTACTGTATTGATGAGTCTGAGTGTACAGATAATTAATGTTGGATACTGTATTCACGGGTCTTACTGATTCCCCTCAATTGTTGAGTAAAAGCGGTAAATTTACTTACAGGGAGTCCGGCTGCAGTATTCCCAGTCGTTCTTAGCATGTTGAATCTTGCCGTGTCGAGAGGCTTGGTGAAAATGTTGGCCACTGGATGTCTCAGATGGACTTTTTCCGCATTTAACATCCTTGTTCTCGACATGATTCCTGATGAAATGATGCTTCATGTTGATATGTTTAGTGCGCGAGTGCAAAACAGGATTGTGCGTGATAGCAATTGCACTCGTGCTATCACACATGATGGGAGTCTCTCTAGCATCGATTCCATAGTCTGACAGTTGTTGCTGCATCCAAAGAATCTGCATACAGCAGCTACCAGCAGCATAGTATTCTGATTCAGCCGTGGAAAGGGAGTTAGCCAATTGCTTCTTACTGAACCAAGATACGAGTCTAGGTCCGAGAAAGTGACAAGTTCCACTTGTACTCTTCCTATCTAGCTTGCAGCCTCCGAGATCCGAGTCATTTGTATCCAACTACATCGAATCCGCCTTCCTTAGGATACCATAGTCCTGCATCGACTGTTCCTTTAACGTATTTCAGGATTCGTTTAGCTGTATTGAAGTGTGATTCCTTAGGTGCAACTTGGTATCTCGCACACACTCCAACAAAGATATCTTGGATATCGGGTCGCTAGCCGTTAGGTACAGGAGCGAACCAATGAGCTTCTGTAGAGTGATTGGTCAAACGGCTTTCCGGCTTCATCAGCACTAATTTGCACGGAAGTGCTCATGGGGTTGGCGAGGATTTGGAAGTGTTCATTCCAAATTTGTTGAGAAGCTCCTTCTTTGTATTTCTCTGGTTGATGAATATACTGTAGGCATCCGCTTTATCTCGCAAACCTAGGAAATAACCGAGTTCCCCATCATACTCATTTCAAATTTGCTTTGCATGAGATGTGAGAACCTTTGACATAGAGCAAGGTTAGTTGAACCAAAAATAATATCATCAACATAGATTTGTACCATCAAAAGGTCATCACCTTCTGTATTTTGAACAAGGTTTTGTCGAAAGACCTTTCTCAAATCCGTTGTTGGTTAGATCTTGGGACAGGTTTCGTACTGTGCTCTAGGGGCTTGTTTAAGTCCGTACAGGCTTTTCTTAGCTGTAAACTAGATCGATACCGTCTGTGTTGGCAAACCCCGGTGGTTGTTCAACATAAACTTCTTCAAAGCTCTCCATTCAGAAAGCACTCTTGACGTCCATTTGGTATACGATAAAATTCTTATGGGCGGCAAAGGCTAAAAATATCTGATGGCTTCTAGTCTCGCTACAGGCGAAGGTTTCATCATAGTCGATTCCTTCTTCCTGACAATAGCCTTGTGCTACTAGTCTGGATTTGTTTCTTATGATAAGTCCATTTCCATCCTTTTTGTTTGAAATACCCATTTGGTTCCTATAACCGATTGGTGTGTCGGTCTGGGTACAAGATACCATACATTATTTCTTTCGAAACCGTTAAGCTCTTCTTCCATAGATGTAATCCAATGAGAGTTGTTAAGAGCGTCTATGGTCGAAACAGTTGGATCGGGCTAAGAATACGGCGATAGTGCACATATTGAGTCTCCTAAGTTCGGATTGAGATTTCCATTCAGAAACCGTGAGACTTGACATTAGATTCTTCTTGTGCACAAAGTACATTTCCTTGTGTACTCTGTATTCTCCTACGAGTAGAAACACTGCATTAATGTTTCCAATGATCAGCTCTTGCGGGTGATCTCTCAACCATCTTCGGTCGGGTTCTAGTTCAGGGTCCCGTCTTGTATCGAAAGTTTCGTGGGTACGGCTTGACTTGCAGCGTCGGCTTCATCCACATCGATTCTTACGGTGCGGGGTTGATTTCTAAATCAACTACGGGTTCAATGGGTGTAGGTGGATCCAAGATAGATAGATGGTGAATGTCTGAGTGATATTATCTACTCCTGTAGGGTCATGGTGTGGTTCGTCGAACACTACATGAACCGATTCCTCGATCGTCACCTCCTTTTATTAAAGATTAAAGCTTCTTGCCGAGAGGAGTATCCTACGAATATTCCTTCATCGATTTTTCATCAAATGTTCTAAGTTGGTCCTTCCCATTGTTCAATACGTAACACCCGCATCCAAAATGTGAAAATACGAAACTAATGGAGTTTTGTTGTTCCATACCTCGTAAGTCGCTTTGTTGTGATGCTTGTTGACGATACGGTTTTGAGTGTAGCACTTTGTATTGGTTGCTTCACCCTTAAACGCCGCGGCAATTTGCTTTCGGCAATCATTGTCCTAGTTGCATCTTTCAACGTCCTATTCTTTCGCTCGGCAACACCATTTTGTTGAGGTGTACGGCAATTGAGTACTCGTCTTTGTATTCCATTCTCCGAACAGTATTGCTCTATAAAGCGGTTAGTAAATTCGGTACCTCTGTCGAACGAATGCACACGATACTCGATGCTTTTTCATTCTCGCAACTTTCTCAGAGCTCGGGCAGCCTTGATGTTGTTTCCTTCTTCTTGCTAAGAAAGATCGTCCAAGCATACGGAATAATCATCAACAACAACCATACAATATTTCTTACCTCCCAAACTTACTGGGTCTACGGGACCGTAGAGATCCATGTGTAGCATTTCCAATACTCTTTGGGTTGAAAGGTAGGATTTGCTCTTGAGTTGACTTGGTTTGCTTGCCTTTACGGCATGGTCCGCAGACGCCGTCCTTTTGAATGACACATCCGCAAACCTCTTACCATACCTGTCTTGAAAGCTTGTTGATCGTCTTGAAGTTGACGTGAGACATCCTCTTGTGCCATAGCCACTAAGATCTGCAGGTGCCTTTGGCAACAAAACATGGAATTGAGGAGCTCATAGGCTTCCAAGAATGTACATATTACGATCCGCTTCCCGTAAGCACAACTTCCTTGGTTTGGGTGTTCTTGACTCTACCGATCTATATAGAACTTCACCGAGAATCGTTTATCACAGAATCGGCTAATACTAAGTAGATTATACTGTAAGCCTTCAACATATGCGACATCGGTGACTTTGAATTTCCCGACAAGTAGGTTTCCTTTCCCTCTTGTTCTTCCTTTAGATTTATCACCGGGCGAACTTTCGGACCGCGACCTTCTACAAAATCGATAGCTTGCTCCTATCTCCGGTCATGTGACGAGCATCCACTATCGAAGTACCGTATCCTCCTCTAGAATGTCCCGTAACAAAGAAATTAGGTAGATTTAGGTCCCCTTTGATTTTGGGTCCATGTATGTTAGTTCCTTTAGGTACCCAGTTTTCTGATAAAGAATTGGTTTCTTGTAGGATGTACTCTGCAAGATTGCGGTATCTACGGGGCATATCCGTAGTTGTTATAATCATGATAATTATTATGCATGTAAAATTCAGATTATTATTATTATTCCGATTTAATGCCGTCTAGGAGGTGGAGCCATTTTCCTAGGCCTAACAGCCTTGTCTTACGGGTCTCCACTGGATTCCCAATCCGTTGTTGATACTGAACTGGCATCTGTTGTCTTGAGGGATAACGGGGCTCCTGTATCCAATACCTAGGTGCACTGTACTGAGGGTACTGCTATGCGGGCCTTTGGTGGTTGGATACCGTCTTCTTTCTGAATGACTTTCGGCTTTGATGATATGCTTGGGGAGCATCTGTAGATTACGCCTTCGAGTGGTTCTTGGTTCCACTGTCCCGAATTGTAGAGTTGTGGAGGCGGAATGGCGGCTTTTGGTTTTCTTGGTACAGAGGTTCCTTTATGGGACTAGGAACATCTTCCGTCGGAATGTGTTCCACACTCTTGACGAACACGGTACTAGTTTTACCTTTATTCGAACATGAGTTGTATCCTAAGCCACTTTTATCATGAGCATGTTGCCCGGTGCTCGAAATTTCTTCCATTCTTTTGGACGATTTTTCAAAAGACTTCAGAATGGTCTCAAGTTCAGTTTCTCGCTTCTCGAGAGTTGTAATTTTGGTTTGTAGTAGAACCAAATCATTTGTCTTGCTCTCATTATGGGTTTTAACCTCATTTAGTTCATGAGCAAGTTGATGATTGCTCTCCATGAGTTTTGCAAACTCGACCTTCTGGTTTCACAATCAAGAGACATATTATCATAGTTTATCTTCAGCAAGTCATTCTCATCTTTCAGCTCTAGATTTGTTAATTGAAGCTGTATATTCTCAGTTTTTAGACTCTCATGGGCTTTTTGAATGTTTTTGAATTCATTCATCATATTTTCGAAAGTATGAGATGCATTAGGTGGAATAACTGAGGTTGAACTTACCTCATCGTCGCTGTCTTCACCTTCTGGAACATCTTTGGCCATAAAGCACATGTATGCTTTATCATCGAACTCATCGTCAGATGAATCACTTTCAGTGACCACCTGAAGACATTCTGCAGATTTGGATGGTGTGGGCGAGGCTTCTGATTCTCCAATCAGGGCCTTGAGCTTGTCTTTCCAAGCACGTCTTCTTTCATCTCGCTCTTGTTGCTCGGCCTCCGGCAACCTTTGGACTTTGGGATGAGGACATTTGTTTGCATAATGACCTGGTTTCCTCGCAGATTATAACACAAAGTTAGCATCGGATGATGTTTGGTGCTTACCTTGTTGACAGTTTGGGCACAGGGAGTCTTTCAGTGTTTGATGAACTTTTTGATCTTATGCATTAGAATAGCCATTTCATCTTGTGACAGGATGTCGTCGGGCCACAAGACTCTTGTGATAGGGCTTGACGAGCTAGGCATCCGTGTCGATTGTTCGATACGGCCGAGAGCCGTGACCTTTGAGGGAGATTCTTGACTTTCTCTCTTGTCTATGTCATACTCAAAGGCTTTAAGGTCAGAGAAGAGATCAAAAGTGGATATTTCATTAAGATTACATGATACACGCATAGCTGTGGTCTTAATGTCCCATCGGGCTGGGAGAGATCTGAAAATTTTTAAGTTCTTCTCCTTTTGGGTGTAAATCTTGCCCAACGCTTCAAGTTCACCAACAATACCGGTAAATGCGAGGTCAAGTTCCTCAAGTGTTTCCGTTGGTTTCATTTCAAAAGATTCGAATTCTTGAGTGAGTTTTGAAATTTTGTTTTCTTTTGAGAGCTCGGTTCCCTCACAAATTAACTTGAGTTTATCCCGATTTCTTTGGCTGTTTTGCAGCTTTTTACCTTTGAGAACGTGCCTTTGTCAAGAGTGACAAATAACGCGTTAGCCACGTTGTCTAGATTGGCTCGCTTCCTTTCATCGGTTGTCCATTGCTCGCGTTCCTTCTCGAGCATTTCAAAGATGGGCTTGGCCCTCAATCCTTGCGGCCGGATTGACCTTCATGATCTTGATCGGACCATCTGTATGACAAAGATCATCTCTTCGTGCATTCTTTGCAAGATGAGCTTCCATTCTAATTCTCCAGTCCAAATTCGTTAATAGAGAACATAGGGACTTTGTTAATCATAGAGGTATCCATACCGATAATATAGGAATGAAAGAAACTGTTTTGAAAATAAGTGATTTGAATCGATTCGGTTAAAAGAAATACGATGATTCTTTTTAGAATCAACCGCTCCGATACCACTTGTTGGCCACTTAAGTATCTGGATACGGTTTGGAAAAGTAGTTTAAACTACAAACCGTATGGAATCTAAATACGAGTGCGTAGCGGAAGTCTTGGATACGATTAGTTGCCGTGGAATCTGACAACAAAGTGTTTGGTGTATACTTAATATATCACGGTAATTTCAAACAGTAAAAGCGAAGGTAAATAACACGGTAATTTAAGTGGTTCGAGGTAAACCCCTCTACGTCCATTTGGTCCTCCACACGGGAGTAAAAGTTTATTATATAATTCTGCGTACACAACTACGTAATTATAAACAAACCTATCCTTGTATCGTTCACCTGATTGATACAAAGAATATCACTTTCAACCGTTCACCTGATTGGTTAAAGCTTCCTTCTTGACTAGCTTCTTCACACGGTTCCAAAGCTTCGTCCTTATTCGTCCCACACAGTCGAGAATAACTTGTTGAGTTCACACGAGCTCGGTTTTTACACGAGGTAAAAGGTTAGGTAACCAGGTAAGAACAGTGACTTTGAATATCAAGATCGATGATAAATTTGTTCTTGATGTTTGAGCCTTTGTATATCTCTTTCGTTTTAACTTGCAGTTTGCTCTGGAGATATGTTTGCTCAGATGATAACTTTGATAGCTTTGAGAGTTATATTACTTGGGGTATCTGATCTTCAATGTCTTCAAGGATATATATAGCCTCTGAAGAAAGTATCCGTTGAGATGTCTGTTTGAATAAGATTTCCTTCAACGGGAATATGACATGATCCGGATTTCGCGGGATTCTGAAGATCTGAAGACTGACAGTATTTAAATACTTTATCCTTGAGTATTTAAATACTTCTTTGTTCAACGGGACTTGACTTGTGTTCTTTCTTGTCCTTTTGTGAACTGTATGGAAGGTGACTGTATTTAGGGCATCGAGACAGTTTTCCATACTTGATCTTTTACAAGTCTTCTTCTTTGTCTTGTGAGCTTCACTTATCTTGATTAAGGTGGTCTTCGATACATGATAAATCCTTGAATCCTCGATACAGTTTTCCATACTGTATTTGGCATATATGTCAAAACCTTTTCAATAACAAATAACAATCGATACAGGGATCTGGTATCCCGGCTGAATCGATACAGGGTGTTTGTTTTTCCTAACACAAACGTAATGAAAAGCACTTCCCGAGGCAAGAGTTTGGTAAAGTATTCTAAAACCGAAAGGTCACAAATCAAGGGAAAGCAATTTATAAAACCGTTTAAATGCCATCGAGAGTTTTGATAGAAAACAACTTAGGATTATCAAATCCTTATCTTTCCAAAAATCAACAGGGTCACAGCCCAAAGGTTTTGTTTTCACAAATAGAAAACCGACAATAATTCACAGGGCCAGAGCCCAACATCACGTGTCCTCGACGGACATAAAAATCAACAAAACATAGTCGCGCACGCGCATCGCCTTGGGAACAGGGTAATACCATTGATCACGCCCGAGGCCTCGAAGGACCCTCCGGAGCTGGCTAGCGAAACAAATCACACACATCTCACGGTTGGATCAATCGCTTGTTGCATCCTGGCCACATGATCGCATGCCATGTGCCACCGTAGATTATCTCAGGCTCTCACGGTTGGATCAATCACTTGTTGCATCCTGACCACATGATCACGTTCCATGTGTCACCGTAGACCTTTAACCATATCCACACATTCACACAAATAACACAATGCAACAAAGATATCCAAACAATTAATTCAGAGGCATCAAACATTTAGCAAAACACCACGTCAAACCACAACGCACCGAAATGAAATAATATACGTCCACACGCAAATACCAAGTGCATCATCAATACCAAATATATCCATAGGATTCACATAGTCATTTACAAGACACACCATTCACAAAACACACGCGTTTTGAAAACAAGCCTCTAACAAGGCTAAACCGAATCTTTTGAAAGTTCAATTCAAATGACCAAACAACCACATTTAGACGATCACTAATTATCATATCCATAAAACAAGAATAGTATGGGCAAGGTACTTGCCTCGAGTAATCACAAACGCGAAGAATCGACCGAAGTAGGTTGGCACGAACCGACCACGAACCCGCCGACTCCACCGAACGCTAACCCACGGCAATAAACTACGAAGGACAATAACAACAATGAAAATGAATTCCAAAGTACGACCCAAAGTCACTGAATTCAAAGAACAACCGACGAAAGTTCAAGGGTTTCCCCCAAAACAGCCAAGAACGCAAATGGACCGACCAAAATATGAAAATGGATTTCCAAACCGAAATATGGATATACAATCCATAGGATATGTTTAACAACATCATTTGACAACAATCGGTTCATCAAAAATGGATGGAAAACGAAATCAAGAACAAATCCCCCAAAAAGTCAACTCGAAGGAAATCAAGAAATATACCTTGATTCGACGAAGAACAATGGATTAGATGATGTTATAATCACCTAGGATGCTCTAAAACACCTTGGAATGGACGAATATTAGCCCAGGTCGCGAACCCTTGTCGCCACATCTCAAACCCGCGGAGGAAGAAGAAGAAATGAAGAAAATGAAGATTAAAGACTACTGTCCAGTTTTTATACTGGACAGCTTAGCGTGCGCTAATCTTACCTGATTAGCGTGCGCTATCGAGACGTCAGAACAATCGTTCTGACAAAAATGCACAGTTAGCGTGCGCTAACCATCGAGAGTTAGCATGCGCTAACGAATCCTCCAGACCCAGTCCAGTAGCCACTGGACTCCCTCAAACTACTAGTTAGCGTGCGCTACCAAACCCTTAGCGTGCGCTAACTACAGCACTGTAACGCGCGCTAATGGCCTGCCCTTAGAGTGCGCTAACGGCCTGATTCTAGCTACTGACTTCAGACCCTGCTGTTCGATAGCGTGCGCTAAGGATATCCCTTAGCGTGCGCTAATGCACTCAGAACTACAGCAGTAGTACTCTCAAAACTGGTTACAACAACGGACTCCTCCGATCGAAATACCAAGATCAAGATACGTACGGAAAACTCCAGAATAAGATCATACCAAGAGTTTGAGTTACAATCAAATTCACACGCGACCATAAAAAGGGTCTAGATAACAAATGCGTATACGGATACCCACAATTTCGGGTAAATTACAAAATGGCCCAAAACGCCCGAAAATCACGATACGTGATCGAATAACCAAACCGAAGTTCACAACACCTCTAACAAAGTAAAACGGACTTACAGGAAACTCGAAACAGCAGTTTCGAACGAGATTCGCAAGAATCGAGCTCAAGTGCGGAAAAGTCGCCAAAAGACACGGAACTCAACAAAACAACACCGAAACGAACTCGGATGACAAAAAGTGCAGAATTAATCATTCTCGAAATGACGAAACGGTCATGAGCGAGTCGTCAAAACGGACTTCCGCCAAAAAAAGAAAATTACCGAAATTCGAAATTTGCGGATATTACATTCTACCCTCCTTAAAAGAACTTTCGTCCCGAAACTTAAAATAAGTAGGGAGGAGCAACATCTCGCCAAGAAAACTCAACGAGATACACAAGAAATGCGTAACTTTAATCCATCGGCGAAACATTACAAGCAACGCAAAGGAATATACGGCGTGAAAACGCGCTCCACGACGACCAACACAACGCCACCGGTAAAAACATAATAAAACCAACAAGTGACAAGCGTCATCAAACAGTTAATATTATCAAGTCAATTATCCGAACATTCACAACACACAAAGTACCTATTACAAGGAAACACGCACAGTCGAGAAAACGGAAAGTAAACACAAACGATCCACAAGAGCAATCATAAACAATTCAGACTACGCCGAAATCTTCAAAACCACACTAGGCATCTCCGTGTCCTTTCGGAGCAGAGACGCAACCTCGATCCCCAAATCTCTCAGCTACTGTCTCGCAATGTACGGCTCGGTGACACACCTGGCCACACTCGAAACAGCTGACTAATGGTGAACGACAATTCTTCGCAGTATGGCCTGCTCGACTACAGTTATAACATATCTTCGAAGTGCTCACATTACTTACTGCAGGGGTACTACTCCTCTGATCACGCGATCTAGGAACCATTTTGGGATGACGAAACGAAGTCCCAACCTCAAAGGGCCCACTCCCCTGATTTCCTGAAAAGTTCCCAACGGTTTTCTGTTTCTTCGAGTCAGACATACTCTCGGTCGATAATCTGGATAGCTCATAGGCTAACGCCCTATTCTGATAATCTCTCAAGGAAGTACAAGCGAGACCTGCCATGTACTGATGAATCTCCGGCTTCATCCGCCTACTAAAATGACAAATCTTGTCCTCCTCTATCCTTACTTGATTCTGCACATAGCCGAGCTGTTTGCTAAAATCAATAATAGCTTGAGACAGCGGTACATCCTGCGGTTTCGCCGAAAAGAATTCATTAATCCTCTGATTTCTGATCGGTTCCGGACAAAACTCATCTCTCATGAATTTCTGGAACTCTGCGCACGTGACAACGCGATCTCGAGGCTTAATAGCCTCCCACCAGCTAGCGGCATCTTTGTCGAAAAGATACTGAGCTACCGGGACCTTACGTTCTTCTGGACAATTAACTATCTCGAAAATCTTTTCCAACTGGAAAAGCCAACCATCCCAGCCTAAAGCATCTGCAGCACCAGCGAAATGAGGGGGATTCATACGAACCACTTCTCGAAGCCACTGATTTGCACCAGTGTGTTGTGTCACATCGGTAACATCCGAATCGCTGAGTCAACTGAGTCATCTGTGTGGCTACCTGCTGTAAAATAGTAGCGACACCGATACCGATATCATCACCGGTAGCATGATCTCGACCACGCGTCCGATCGCCACGACCACGACCTCGGCCCCTCGGCATACTGAATAAGTAACCACTCAGCACAACAAAAAATCATAGCACATAACACATACAACGATTACCATCGTAAGGCAACACACACATGAATATCACAGCAACGATGGCATCATTCGGCGATATCAACAACTCGAACGATGACCAGTGCACAATTACAAAACATCACGAAACAATCACGTATGCACACAATCATACAAACTCCAGTTCCAAAATCTCGCACAAGTGCGATAACACACAAATCATCACAAAGCGACAATATTCAATACCAACACCTCACCTCTCATAGAGGGCTAATCACAACAAATGCGTGGCAAACGACTCAACATTCATGCCACCAATTCCATCATACTCGGGAGCTAACATTCTAACGATAATGTGAATATCATACATACATTCCTGGACTGCAAACAGGAATGATATGTTTTAAAAACAAAAACCACCTTTGAAAAAGAAAGATTCTGGAAACACTAGTTGATCTTGAGTATCACCTTTCAAAAAGTAGTACAAACACCATTATCGAGACTTTGAAAATCATCTTGCGTTTGAACAAAAATGGGGACACTTTCCTTTTAGTGAAAAACTTTCAGAATATTCGACCTTTGGGTCTAAGTAAAAATGTTTCTAAAACATTGAAAATATCTCAAAACATTTTGGTCCTCGAGGTAGAAGAATTTGAAATATATTGTGGCACCTTGGATGTACCACGAGAAAATAATTCATTTTAAAAGTACGTCTCGAAATTTAATTTTCTAAGATACTCAAGGTTTTCAAGGATAATTCAATGGGCTAAAATGCCCAAAAATTTCAGGTGATTACACGGAATATTCTAGCGCCGTGGGTCCCGTGCCGGAACCCACCAGGATAAAACCATTTACAAAAATGCCAAAAAGGCCGATGACGGTAATATTTCAAAAACTCACAAAAGCCATTTACAAAATACTAAGTACCGTCACAAGAATTTTGCCAAAACGATCAAGGCCATAACGCCAAAAACTCGGTTAAAGGAATCGGTTTTCGAAATCAAACTCAGCTGGCAAAAGGCCGAAAGCCATTTGAAAGAACTCACGCAGCGGAAAAAAATTACAGTCCAAGATACACAATCCAGCAACACTACTCCTCATATGAACGAAATATGAGAGTCAAATAACCACATATCAAGAAATCAAAATCCATAAGAGGATTCCGTCATTAATCAAATAATCATAAAAAATAGCTCGTGTCACATGAGGCACAACACAAAGAAGGGAGACTTACATCCACAGGTCGCACGAAGATGATGATCGCCCACAATACTAATCACGACCAACAAACTCAGATGACACGTCGCGACACGACTCAGTCAGATAAAATCCGACGAGACAAAACTCAACAGACACCACTGACCCGACAGCCTAGGTTTCCACAACCTAAGCTCCGATACCATTTATGTAACACCCCCAATCCACTCAGGGATATTACACGCCGTAGACCCTCTCCTCGAGGATCTACCAGGCTGATAACTAAAATCAAACATCTAAACATCGCCTTTAAGGCTAAAATGGCTCAGTATACCGACTTGGTCTTTCAATAATAACATACAACTCAATTCCAAACACATACCCACGCGGGGGTCAAAATACAATAAACTCCCGTACAACGGGGAAAAGATACTGCAGCGGAAAAGAAAATACAACTAGACCAATACGACATCAACGGATCCTCGTGTGATTAGTATCGTTCATCTTTCATCATCCTTCGTGCCGACCCTGTGCTATGCTCCAAAACTTGAATGCAAAAATAGACATCCACCCCCCGAATACTCGGGGGTTAGCAAAACTCCACTGTTTTGCTAGTGCAAGAACAAAGTGCAAATACGAGCCATACAATTCACATTCCACGAATAACAATAACCAGGAATCCTAAAAATCCAAACGTAACGAAAAGCACTTCCCGAGGCAAGAGTTTGGTAAAGTATTCTAAAACCGAAAGGTCACAAATCAAGGGAAAGCAATTTATAAAACCATTTAAATGCCATCGAGAGTTTTGATAGAAAACAACTTAGAATTATCAAATCCTTATCTTTCCAAAAATCAACAGGGTCACAGCCCAAAGGTTTTGTTTTCACAAATAGAAAACCGACAATAATTCACAGGGCCAGAGCCCAACATCACGTGTCCTCGACGGACATAAAAATCAACAAAACATAGTCGCGCACGCGCATCGCCTTGGGAACAGGGTAATACCATTGATCCCGCCCGAGGCCTCGAAGGACCCTCCCGAGCTGGCTAGCGAAACAAATCACACACATCTCACGGTTGGATCAATCGCTCGTTGCATCCTGGCCACATGATCGCATGCCATGTGCCACCGTAGATTATCTCAGGCTCTCACGGTTGGATCAATCACTTGTTGCATCCTGACCACATGATCACGTGCCATGTGTCACCATAGACCTTTAACCATATCCACACATTAACACAAATAACACAATGCAACAAAGATATCCAAACAATTCATTCAGAGGCATCAAACATTTAGCAAAACACCACGTCAAACCACAACGCACCGAAATGAAATAATATACGTCCACACGCAAATACCAAGTGCATCATCAACACCAAATATATCCATAGGATTCACATAGTCATTTACAAGACACACCATTCACAAAACACACGCGTTTTGAAAGCAAGCCTTTAACAAGGCTAAACCGAATCTTTTGAAAGTTCAATTTAAACGACCAAACAACCACATTTAGACGATCACTAATTATCATATCCATAAAACAAGAATAGTATGGGCAAGGTACTTGCCTCGAGTAATCACAAACGCGAAGAATCGACCGAAGTAGGTTGGCACGAACCGACCACGAACCCACCGACTCCACCGAACGCTAACCCACGACAATAAACTAGGAAGGACAATAACAAAAATGAAAATGAATTTCAAAGTATGACCCAAAGTCGCTGAATTCAAAGAACAAACGATGAAAGTTCAAGGGTTTCCCCCAAAACAGCCAAGAACGCAAATCGACCGACCAAAACATGAAAATGGATTTCCAAACCGAAATATGGATATACAATCCATAGGATATGTTTAACAACATCATTTGAAAACAATCGGTTCATCAAAAACGGATGGAAAACGAAATCAAGAACAAATCCTCCAAAAAGTCAACTCGAAGGAAATCAAGAAATATACCTTGATTCGACGAAGAACAATGGATTAGATGATGTTATAATGACCTAGGATGCTCTAAAACACCTTGGAATGGACGAAGATTAGCCCAGGTCGCGAACCCTTGTCGCCACGTCTCAAACCCGCGGAGGAAGAAGAAGAAATGAAGAAAATGAAGATTAAAGACTGATGTCCAGTTTTTATACTGGACAGCTTAGCATGCGCTAATCTTACCTGATTAGCGTGTGCTATCGAGACGTCAGAACAATCGTTCTGACAAAAATGCACAGTTAGCGTGCGCTAACGATCGAGAGTTAGCGTGCGCTAACGAATCCTCCAGACCCAATCCAGTAGCCACTGGACTCCCTCAAACTACTAGTTAGCGTGCGCTACCAAACCCTTAGCGTGCGCTAACTACAGCACTGTAACGCGCGCTAATGGCCTGCCCTTAGCGTGCGCTAACGGCCTGATTCCAGCTACTGACTTCAGACCCTGCTGTTCGATAGCGTGCGCTAAGGATATCCCTTAGCGTGCGCTAATGCACTCAGAACTACAGCAGTAGTACTCTCAAAACTGGTTACAACAACGGACTCCTCCGATCGAAATACCAAGATCAAGATACGTACGGAAAACTCCAGAATAAGATCATACCAAGAGTTTGAGTTCAATCAAATTCACACGCGACCATAAAAAGGGTCGAGATAACAAATACGTATACGGATACCCACAACTTTGGGTAAATTACAAAATGGCCCAAAACGCCCGAAAATAACGATACGTGATCGAATAACCAAACCGAAGTTCACAACACGTCTAACAAAGTAAAACGGACTTACAGGAAACTCGAAACAGCAGTTTCGAACGAGATTCGCAAGAATCGAGCTCAAGTGCGGAAAAGTCGCCAAAAGACACGGAACTCAACAAAACAACACTGAAACGAACTCGGATGACAAAAAGTGCAGAACTAATCATTCTCGAAATGACGAAACGGTCATGAGCGAGTCATCAAAACGGACTTTCGCCGAAAAAAGAAAATTACCGAAATTCAAAATTTGCGGATATTACAGTATCCTACGTTATATATAACCTCACATTGCGATTAGATGACATACTCCATGACGTCACTTTTTCCATCAAGGGTCCAATATTTGAATTGTGATTCAAATCTCATTATGTACGTTCAGTGCTATGTCTTAGGTACGTTAGACTTTTGTTCATAGCGCACGTTAATCTCCATGCATTGCGTGCGTTAGCCATGCCATACTCGGTTGTCTTCAACTGGGACTTTGTTACGTACATCATATATCATGCATAACATACGTTAGCTGTGTTTATGCTTCATTTCATTATTTTCTATCCATCTCTCATTTCTTCAATTCTTATTGATTCATTGTGGTTTTTCTTTGTTTATCAACTTATCATCAAAACCTCAATTTGAATATGTGGAATATAATGTTCCAATAAGAAATACTGTCTTGTCATTGTCGATGATTTCTCCAGGTATGCTTGGACATCTTCCTGAACAATAAGAAAGAAACGATCACAAAGCTGCCAGAGCACCTCAAAAAGCTGCAGAATGAGAAAAGGTTGAGTATTGTATCCATTCGTTGCGACAGAGGCACATAATTCACTAATCGCTTTATAGAACAATACTGTGTGGACAATAGCATACAACACGAATACTCAGCAAAATGATGTTGCCTAGTGTAAGAACAGGACGCTGAAAGAAGCAACAAGGACCATGTTAGCCGCAAGCAAGTTTCCGCCGCATTTTTGGGAAGAAGCAACAAATATAGTATGCTACACACAAAACCGCTACATAATCAACAAGCATCACAATAAAACAGCATATGAGTTATTGAGGCTACAGTTCAACAGGTTACAGCACGGGATGTCGAAATAGAACCTGATAGGAGGTGGTTAAGAGATCACCCTAAGGAATTACTAATTGGAGATATCGATGCTGGTGTAACGACATGTAGGAAAATACAGAGTATAGAAGGCTATGTACTTTGTGCACAGGAAAAGACCGATTCTCTGAAGTCTCAATTCCCTGTATGGAAATCACAAGCTAAACTTAAGGGACTCTATATATGCACCTTAGTTGTTTTCTTTGCCCAGTCTGAACCTGTTTCAACTAATGAGGCTCTCAATAATTCTCACTAGATCACTTCGATGGAAGAGGAGCTCAATGGTTCCTAACGGAACAATTTTTGTACCTAGTTCCTACACCATCACATCAGTCAGTTATATGAACCAAATGGGTATTCATAAATAAAAAGGATGAAAGTAGACTTGTGATCAGGATAAAATCCAGACTAGTAGCCCAAGGATACGAGCAAGAAGAAGGAATCTACCATGAAGAAACCTTTGCACCCGTAGCTCGACTAGAATCCATCAGGATTGTAACACCCCAATAAGGAGGCCATTACAGTGCCGTGGACCCCACACTGGGACCCACCAGGCGATACCCAAAATACATATTAAATACACAATACATGTGATACCGAACCACAAAACATAGTACTTACTCCGATTAGGAGTTTACAGTAGTATGGCCAACGGCCTTATTATACACAGGATCCAAAATATAAGTATAATCCATATGGAGATGGAATATACATTAAATAACAATACATTTGTTCTTAAATTAAATAAAGCGAAAATATAACATTACACGGTACGAACACGACCGGATAATAAAAGACTTGGGGCCCCCGAACTAGTATCCTTTGAACCCTTCGTCCTCACCCTGATCTTCGCATGCCTTGCCTTTTCCTCTACCTAAAATACAACACAAGTATTTCGCCCAACACAGGGTCAGATAAACATGATAAATGATTCTCAAGATATTATACAATTCACAAAAATAAGATTTCAAGGAAAATAACCCGACTAACGAACATACCCCTCGGGCATATGAACGCTTAGTCACAAAACTTCGAACACGTCCAAATATATAAATGGACTATGAACGACTTAAGATAGTACGGTTCAAGATGGACATCACAGTACGCCCGATCCGAATATGTGTCAGTGCACGTGTCCACCCCGTATACGGAATCCAGGATATACGTGGGACAATGTACCTAATTAGCCTCAACGAACTACGTCTCGTGTGCACAGCCCAACACGGAAAATATTCACGCATGACTATATATGTGCCTGGCTAAAAATCCTACACAATATCTAATCGGAACGTAGATATGACTCCGGATATGTCATGATGCAACATGACAACGAATTCAATAATTCACAAATCCGATTAAGGATCGAGGACTCACCGAAATGACAATGAGGTCAACAATATCAAGGGTTCGAAAGTGATGAACTTGGGAATACAATCCCACGATGAAAATGGAACATCATTAAGGACAACCTCACATCACAAGTCACAAGTTTATAAGTGTTTCATTTACACGAAATGCATAATCATCATAAGAATCCACACATCATTATAACCAAGCAAGATAACTTGCCTCAATACGGAGGCGAGAATAGTCCTTCCTTGTCAAATGAACGAACGGACGGCCCTCGATTCAAAATCGGTTACTCGAACAATCAACCTTGAATGAAGTATATTTTACTCAATAATACATTCATATGATAATCTATACCAAATTTTAACGAGACAACATCCTAATTCCCATTTGAGTAGTTCAACTTTTTTAAGATATTGAAGTGTTACTCCAAGAACCTTATTCTATACCATTCTATTCTTACAATTGATTACAAGATGTTACCAAATGTTTGCTGGATTAAGAATTGATCCATAATGTGTTAAACAATAATCTCCTACCCTTTAAACTTATCAAGAACATCTCAATTGATTACAAGTAAAAATCTGCATTACACACAATCACTTATGTTGAGTCAACTAGTGATAAATCTATATCATGATCATGAAGACTATCTCAAGTTTAACACCATCCTTATAATCTTCTAACTAACCTGGAGATTTAAATATCATTCCTCTGAATTCACCTAGCTTAGGTTCAAGAAGATTATTTCATTCTTCTAATGATCAACAAGGGTTTCTTAAAACATTCTATGGTAATTATTCCAACAAGTTATTTTCATTATAAGGAAACAAGGACCATTATTATTCCAATGGTGTTATTAGTCCAGCAAGAAGAGTGTCGTTTACTAAACATGATCATCACCATTTAAAACACCAAGAACACATCATCACGAATCCCCTAATCATCATATTTATCATTAAGTTCGATGAAAGCTTAACTACAAACATGTTTAGCTTGATTAATTCATCACTAGGTGGAGTATACTTAATCACTATCATTATAATTACGAGATTATAGGGTTAAATCGTATAACATACCTTCAGAAATGAAGAACAATACACCAAAACCACAAAAACACAATCTAAGCTTCAAGAATGACTCCAACTTCCAATCAACAAGCTCCAAAATCAAAATGTAAAGCTCAAACACAAGTTGGAAGAAAGTAAATTTGATCTAGGGATGAAGGGGGATGATTTTATGGGTGAAAAATCGGAGTTTGGACGTGCAAAATGAAAGACACAAGTTGTATTTTTATAACAGCACAGTTTGTTACGTACGTTATCACAAGAGGATAACGTACCTTAACAGTTTTACGTACGCTACACAAAAAGTATTACGTACGTAAGCTAAGTCCAGAGGCTACTGGACTGAAATACGAACATCATTACGTACGTTACCGCTTGAAGCATTACGTACGTAATGTAGGTCAACTAGGTTGCCTCCAAAAGATCAGATATTCGAATCCCGTCCGACCCCACACGCCGAAAGTTGAGATCAGATACGATTACACTGGTTACGTACATAACATGTACCTCTTTACGTACGTAAAGGCCTCAAAATAGCGTACGCTATGCTAAAGGAGTAGCGTACGTTAGGCTCAGGTTTAATAGCTCAAAAATGTACTTATCTATACAACGTTTCGAACTTAAAACATAATGCGAGTGGTAGTTATTATTAAGTCTATTTATGATATCTTCCAACATCAATAAACATTACACAAATGCAACAAGACTACAACAGTATTGAATTATCCGAATAATACAACAGTAAGCAAGAATTTCTGTCGGATATTACATACTCCCCCCTTAAAAGGGGTTTCGTCCTCGAAACTAAGGGGTAAACAATTCGGGATACCTCTCTTGAATGCTGCTCTCCGTCTCCCACGTGGCCTCCTCGACCCCGTGTCCTGACCACTAAACCATCAGTAGGGGAATCATCTTGTTTCGCAATTGTTTGATTCTCCTCTCAAGTATCCGTACGGGGCGCTCCTCATACGAATGATCCTCCGCTAAATTGATCTCATCGAACTGAAGTACATGACTCGGATCAGCAACGTATTTCCTTAACTGGGAGACATGGAATACGTTATGAATCCGGCTCAGGACTGGTGGTAAAGCCAAGCGATAGGCTCAATCACCTACTCGTTCCAAAACCTCAAATGGCCCGATATACCTCGGACTCAGCTTGCCTCTCTTCCCAAAACGAAAAACTCCTCGAGTGGGGGATACCTTCATTAGTAAATGGTCTCCGACCTCGAACTCAAGCGGTCATCGGCGGTTGTCTGCGTAGGACTTCTGTCGGCTTTGAGCCATCGACAAATGACTCCTAATCAGAGCGATCTTCTCACGGGCTGCTAACAACATATCGGGTTACGTACCCAATGTTTCAGATGGATTGTCCCTACACAGAGGGGATCTACAACGACGGCCATACAACGCTTCATAAGGTGCCATCTGAATCGAAGTGTGCCAGCTATTATTATAAGTGAATTCCACCAAAGGTAGTTGGGCCTCCCAATCATCCTTCCAATCGAGAACGCACGCCCTCAGCATATCTTCTAAAGTTTGGATTGTCCACTCAGTCTGACCATCCGTCTGTGGGTGAAATGCTGTGCTGAAGTTCAATTACGTACCCATCGCACGATGAACTGCTTTCCAAAAATGTGACATGAATCGCCCGTCACGATCTGATACAATACTCTTAGGGGTGCCATGTAACCTTACAATCTCTTTGATAAATAGATGAGCCAATCTCTCAAGTCCCCAAGTGTATTTAATCTCCAGAAAGTGGGCTGATTTGGTCAGACGATCCACAATCACCCAAATCGTATTCATCCCTCGACGACTCGTCGGCAAGCTGGTGATAAAATCCATCGATATGTCCTCCCATTTCCACTCGGGGATCGGAAGCGGTTTCAGCATTCCTACGGGTTGCTGGTGCTCAATCCTCACTTGTTGACAGGTTAGACACCTCGAAACGAAGGTGCTCAATCTTAACTTGTTGACAGGTTAGACACCTCGAAACGAACTCCGCAACTTCACGTTTCATACTTCCCCACCAATAATATTGTTTCAAATCCTTATACATTTTGCTAGACCCCGGGTGGATAGAGTACGGGGTAGCATGAGCTTCTCTCAGGATAGAATTCCTTAATTCGTCGTCTGCGGGTACACAAACTCGGTTCCTGAAGCGTATGAATCCATCCTCGTGTATCACAAAGCTAGGAGATTTCCCTTGAGTTATTTCATCGCGAACTCGAGATAAGAATGGGTCCATAACTTGCTTCGATCTAATTATATCCTCAAGGGACGATGAAATCTCAAGTGTACAGAGTTGTCCTTGAATACGCTGTAACCAGACTTCAATTTTCGGCCTCACCAATTCTAACTGCAATTCCCTCTGAGTTGTTAGGCGGGCAAGCATCTGCTCCTGTATTGTTTTACGACTCAAAGCATCGGCAACTACATTTGCTTTGCCCGGATGATAAAGGATCTCTATATCATAATCTTTGATGAGTTCTAGCCACCTTCTCTGCCTCATGTTTAACTCCTTCTAAGTAAAAATATACTTCAGGCTTTTGTGATCAGTAAAAATCTGACAGGTAACTCCATACAGATAATGACGCCAGATTTTTAAAGCAAACACCACGGCTGCGAGTTCTAAATCATGGGTGGGGTAGTTGACCTCGTAAGGTCGTAGCTGTCTCTCGATGCATAGGAGATCACCTTCCCGTTATGCATTAGTACACACCCAAGGCCCTGTTTAGATGCGTCACTATACACTACAAACCATTCCGTTCCTTTTGGTAGGTCTAAAATAGGTGCCGAAATCAACCGACCATTAAGTTCATAAAAACTCCACTGACATGCCTCTGACCATAAATACTTCTTATCCTTCCTCAGCAAATTAGTCATTGGTTGGGCAATTTTGGAAAAACCTTCCACGAACCGTCGGTAATAACCTGCTAGTCCCAAGAAACTGCGTACTTCCTTAACGTTCTTTGGTGGTAGCCATTCTCGGATAGCTTCTGTCTTCAGTGGGTCTACTCGCACCCCATCAGCTGATATCACATGTCCGAGAAAGATAACTTCACTCATCCAGAACTCACATTTAGAAAATTTTCCATAAAGCTGCTCCCGCCTTAACGCCTCGAGAACTAGATGGAGATGACGCTCGTGTTCTTCATGGTCACGAGAGTAGATCAGAATGTCGTCAATAAAAATGACTACAAAGCGATCCAGATAATTAATAAAGACTCGATTCATCAGTTCCATGAATACTGCCGGTGCATTCGTCAGTCCAAAAGGCATCACTACGAACTCATAATGCCCATAGCGAGTATGAAAAGTGGTCTTCGAAATATCAGACTCACGAATCCTCAACTGATGGTAACCAAACCTCAAGTCGATCTTAGAAAACACAGCAGCCCCTTGAAGTTGATCCAATAAATCATCAATACGCGGCAATGGATAATTGTTCTTAATGGTTACCCTGTTCAGCTCACGATAATCAATACACAAACGTAGGGATCCGTCCTTCTTCTGTACAAATAGTACTGGTGCTCCCCAAGGGGACGCGCTAGGTCTAATGTAGCCCTTCTCAGTCAAATCCTCAAGTTGGTTCTTCAGCTCCTATATCTCAGTCGGGGCCATACGATACGGTGCTTTTGAAAGCGGGGACGTACCAGGCTCTAACTCAATATTGAACTCTACATCACGATGTGGAGGTAAGCCTGGCAACTCATCTGGAAATATGTCTGGGTAGTCTCGGACTACCGGAATATCGATCAATTCAACTAGTCAATCCGTTGCCTTAGTCATGTAACACCAATAGCCAATACACCCTTGATTAAGCAGTTTCACTATTTTCATAGCGCTGATGACTCTCCCAGAACGGCTGGGGTTGTCACCCTGGAAGGTACACTCAATACCATCGTCAGATGTGACGGTCACTGTTCGCTTGCGGACATTAATTATGGCATCATGACGGTCCATCTAATCAATACCCAAGATCACATCATCTTTAGGTAAATCGACCACAATTAAATTAGACAACCACTCACGGTTGTTCATACGAATCGAGCAGTCCTGAACTTCATGATTCCCAACAATTCTTCTACCATCGGGTAGACCAATTATATAAGGTTCACAATTGATAATACGATCTAATTGCAAATGATTCAAACAAGAAGCAGATAAAAAGGAGTGTGAAGCACCGGTATCAAAAAGAACACAGACAGGCTGAGATTGGATCTCGAGAGTACCTGAAATCATGCTGGCTTCGGGATCTTCAGCCTTCTTCATCTCGTAGACTCTGGGTTTTGCAGCCCCGACACCAGATGTACCAGCTTGATTTCCACGCCCCATCCCTTTGTTTGCCCCGGTAGTCTGATAAGAAGCGGACGGAGGTACACGGTCCTGAACTGAAGACTGTACTGGAGCATGAGGTGCTGCGGGAGTACGTCCTGGTCCACTCCTGTAATAACGAGCACGATGTCCATTCTTCCCACAAGTATGGCATGACACGGCTAGCCTTGGGCATTTTGAATTGATGTGCCCCTGGTCTCCACAGTTATAGCACACAACAGATAGGCTGACCGCTCGAGGTTGTGATCCAGTTGGCTTCGACGCCGTAGGTTGCCGTTCAGAAGGATTTGACCCTGGTTGGTGTCTCTTGAATGTTCCCCGGTTGCTGTCTGTCTGGTTCTCGTTCCTGAATTTTTTGTTGTTAGACTGCGGTTGCTTCTTGGAAATTTCTTTCGCGGTCAATTCATACTCCAGAGCTTTCTCAATGAACTCCGGTAGGATCACACAATGATGGTTCAACAGCTGCATTCTCTTTCGGGGTTTAAGCCTTTTGAGAAAACATTTGATCTTATCAGCCTCCGTTTGGACAATCGTTGCAGCAAAAGGAAGAAGTGCCTGGAATTTCTCGGCGATGGATAGTACGTCATCATCTTCGGATGGGTCCGGATTCAGCAATTCTGATAATTTGGCCTCGCGGAGAGGTCCCGGATAGTAACGGTCTAGCATGAGATTTTTAAATTCTTCCCAAGTACATATGCCATCAGCTGGCCTCACCGAAAGCCACCAAGTATGGGCGCCCTTGCCCAGGTAGTAAGCTGCTATGGAGACGCGATTCTCTGCTGGACAGTCTACCATATCGAACAATTTCTCGAAGTGTTTGATCCAATGCACGATATCAGCCGGCTCAGAGGAACCTTCAAAAATCGGGGGTCGCTGGCGAGAGATGTCGCTGATGATCCGACTCACTGGTCCGCCATGTACAGGAGGTGGCCCCTGATGCTGGTCGGTAGCAGCTCTCTACATAGTTTCCATTAACTGACCCATTTGGGTCATCTGAGCCATCATGCCCTGCATCACAGTGTAAGGATCGACACGAGCATCCTCGCGTCCAGTGTGGTGCGATTGATCCCTAGAAGGCGAATCACTTCCTGCGGAACTATGCTCTGCATTCGCACGCCTGTTGGCTCGTGGTATCGGGATTCGGCCCCTTCCGCGGCCTCGTCCCCCTCTGCCACGGCCTCTCAAATTTCTTTCCATACTGAAAGAATTAATTTGTAAAGATAACCATGAGTACAGTTCATGATACCAATCAGAATTCATGCTAAGTTAATGGCAGTAAGAAATTACATATTCAAGAAAACAGTTCGTAATGAGTTATCGTCACTACGAGGGTCACACAAAATATCATATCGACATTTGAGTCGAACAATTTGAATCATATAATCAATCCAGAATTTTATTCGTATCATCAATCAGATAATTCCTACCACAAACCCTTAAAATGCCAAGATCAACAAAGAGATCCATTCAGATATCAATATCATGTCAGTAATTTAATCATGGTTCATAAAGTACGCACCGCATTTGGCTCGTAGGATCAGGCGCTCGCACGGGTCACACGTGACACAAAGGTCTCTTGATACTAGTTCAATACACAAACTTAAAAGAGAAAAGAAAAAAAAATGACATCTCTGATA
Organism: Orobanche coerulescens; assembly: GCA_033398695.1. NCBI lineage: Eukaryota > Viridiplantae > Streptophyta > Magnoliopsida > Lamiales > Orobanchaceae > Orobanche > Orobanche coerulescens. The sequence continues at coordinate 126,963,610 of CM065811.1, read as the reverse complement.
CCATCTTCTGTAACACCCCAATAAGGCGGCCATTACAGTGTCGTGGACCCCACACTGGGACCCACCAGGCGATACCCAAAATACAGATTAAATACACAATACATGTGATACCGAACCACAAAACATAGTACTTACTCCGATTAGGAGTTTACAGTAGTATGGCCAACGACCTTATTATACACAGGATCCAAAATATAAGTATAATCTATATGGAGATGGAATATACTTTAAATAACAATACATTTGTTCTTAAATTAAATAAAGCGAAAATATAACATTACACGATACGAACACGACCGGATAATAAAAGACTTGGGGCCCCCGAACTAGTATCCTTCGAACCCTTCGTCATCACCCTGATCTTCTCGTGCCTTGCCTTTTCCTCGACCTAAAATACAACACAAGTATTCCGCCCAACACATGGTCAGATATACATGATAAATGATTCTCAAGATATTATACAATTCACATAAATAACATTTCAAGGAAAACAACCCGACTAATGAACATACCCCTCGGGCGTATGAACGCTTAGTCACAAAACGTCGAACACGTCCAAATATATAAATGGACTATGAACGGCTTAAGATAGTACGGCTCAAGATAGACATCACAGTACGCCCGATCCGAATATGTGTCAGTGCACATGTCCACCCCGTATACGGAATCCAGGATATACATGGGACAATGTACCTAATTTGCCTCAACGAACTACGTCTCGTGTGCACAGCCCAACACGGAAAATATTCACGCATGACTATATATGTGCCCGGCTAAAAATCCTACACAATATCCAATCGGAACGTAGATATGACTCCGGATATGTCACGATGCAACATGACAACAAATTCAATAATTCACAAATCCGATTAAGGATCGAGGACTCACCGAAATGACAATGAGGTCAACAATATCAAGGGTTCGAAAGTGACGAACTTGGGAATACAATCCCACGATGAAAACGGAACATCATTAAGGACAACCTCACATCACAAGTCACAAGTTTATAAGTGTTTCATTTACACGAAATGCATAATCATCATAAGAATCCACACATCATTATAACCAAGCAAGATAACTTGCCTCAATACGGAGGCGAGAATAGTCCTTCCTTGTCAAACGAACGAACGGACGGCCCTCGATTCAAAATCGGTTACTCAAACAATCAACCTTGAATGAAGTATATTTTACTCAATAATACATTCATATGATAATCTATACCAAATTTTAACGAGACAACATCCTAATTCCCATTTGAGTAGTTCAACTTTTTTAAGATATTGAAGTGTTACTCCAAGAACCTTATTCAATACCGTTCTATTCTTACAATTGATTACAAGATGTTACCAAATGTTTGCTGGATTAAAAATTGATCCATAATGTGTTAAACAATAATCTCCTACCCTTTAAACTTATCAAGAACATCTCAATTGATTACAAGTAAAAATCTGCATTACACACAATCACTTATGTTGAGTTAACTAGTGATAAATCTATATCATGATCATGAAGACTATCTCAATTTTAACAACATACTTATAATCTTCTAACTAACCTGGAGATTTAAATATCATTCCTCTGAATTCACCTAGCTTAGGTTCAAGAAGATCATTTCATTCTTCTAATGATCATCAAGGGTTTCTTAAAACATTCTATGGTAATTATTCCAACAAGTTATTTTCATTATAAGGAAACAAGGACTATTATTATTCCAATGGTGTTATTAGTCCAGCGATAAGAGTGTGGTTTACGAAACATGATCATCACCATTTAAACACCAAGAACACATCATTACGAATCCCCTAATCATCAAATTTATCATTAAGTTTGATGAATGCTTAACTACAAACATGTTTAGCATGATTAATTCATCACTTGGTGGAGTATACTTAATCACTATCATTACAATTACGAGATTATAGGGTTAAATCGTATAACATACCTTCAGAAATGAAGAACAATACACCAAAACCACAAGAACACAATCTAAGTTTCAAGAATGACTCCAACTTCCAATAAACAAGCTCCAAAATCAAAATGTAAAGCTCAAACACAAGTTGGAAGAAGGTAAATTTGATCTAGGGATGAAGGGGGGTGATTATATGGGTGAAAAATCGGAGTTTGGACGTGCAAAATGAAAGACACAAGTTGTATTTTTATAACAGCACAGTTTGTTACGTACGTTATCACAAGAGGATAACGTACCTTAACAGTTTTACGTACGCTACACAAAAAGTATTACGTACGTAAGCTAAGTCCAGAGGCTACTGGACTGAAATACGAACATCATTACGTACGTTACCGCTTGAAGAATTACGTACATAATGTAGGTCAACTAGGCTGCCTCCAAAAGATCAGATATTCGAATCCCGTCCGACCCCACACGCCGAAAGTTGAGATCGGATATGATTACACTGGTTACGTACGTAACAGGTACCTCTTTACGTACGTAAAGGCCTCAAAATAGCATACGCTATGCTAAAGGAGTAGCATACGTTAGGCTCAGGTTTAATAGCTCAAAAATGTACTTATCTATACAACGTTGAGAATTTAAAACATAATGCGAGTGGTAGTTATTATTAGGTCTATTTATGATATATTGCAACATCAATAAACATTACACAAATGCAACAAGACTACAACAGTATTGAATTATCCCAATAATACAACAGTAAGCAAGAATTTCAGTGGGATATTACAAGGATATTCCTAGCATTCATCGCTCACAAGAAATTTTTTGTATATCAAATGGTTGTTAAGAGCGCATTCCTAATTAGAGATCTCGCCGAAGAAGTCTATGTTGAACAACCTCCAGGGTTTGTCGACAATGAAGGCGTAGACCTTGTATACAGGATAAGGAAATCACTATATAGACTCAAGCAAGCACCTAGAGCCTGGTATGAAACCCTTTCACTGTATCTGATCAATAATAGATTTGAGAAAGGTGAAGCCTACAAAACCCTTTTTAGAATACAGGAAGGTGACGATCTCCTTATGGTTCAAAATATATGTCGATGATATCATATTTGGCTCAACTAACCTTGCTTTATGCCAAAGGTTCTCCATATCATGCAAAGTAAATTTGAAATGAGTATGATGGGAGAACTTAGTTATTTCCTATGATTGCAGGTAAAACAACTTCCTACAGGTATATTCATCAACCAAGAGAAGTACAGTAAGGATTTGCTCAACAAATTCGGGATGAACAAATCTAAATCCTCGTCAACCCCCATGAGCACTTCCACAAAGATAAGTGTTGACGAAGCTAGAAAGTCGTTTGATTAATCACTATACAGGAAGCTTATAGGCTCACTCCTGTACCTAATAGCCAGCCATCCCGACATCCAGTTTGCTATAGGAGTGTGTGCTCGGTACTAGGTAGCACCTAAGGAGTCACACTTCACCACATCCAAACGACTCCTTAAGTACGTAAATGGAAGAATCCTAAGGAATGAGGATTCGATTTACTAGGCTACAACGACTCGGATCTTAGAGGCTGTAAGTTGGATAGGAAGAGTACAAGTGGCACTTGTCACTTCCTTGGACCAAGACTCGTGTCATGGTTCAGTAAGAAGAAATTGGCCAACTCGCTTTCTACAGCGGAGTCGGAATACTATGCTGCTATAAGTTGCTGTATGCATATTCTCTGGATGCAACAGCAATTACAACATTATGGCATCAACGCAAGAGAGACTCGAATCATGTGTGATAGCATAAATGCAATTGCAATCACGCACAATCCTGTATTGCACTCGCGAATTAAGCATATTAATATGAAGCATCATTTCATCAGGAATCAAGTTGAGAATAAAGATGTTCAGATCGAGAATATTCATACAGACATCCAGTTAGCCGACATCTTTACAAAACATCTCAGCACCACCAAATTCTGCATGCTTCGATAAGAATTAGGAATGTTACAGCTGACTCCCTATAAGTTTTCAAATTTTACTCATCAATTTAGGGGGAATGTTGTAAAACCCATGAATAGAGTAACCACTTTAACTAATCGTACACTCAGAACTTCAAGTTATATCCTTACTGTAGGAAGAAGAAGGGATTATTACCTTCCTACAGATGACGTGTGCATTAATTAAGGGGGAATGCAGTATGATCCAAGAATACAATATTAATCCAAAACTGCTATAAGAATTGAATCATGTATGTATCTTTTAAGGGGGAATGATGTATTTTTGTGGATATAGCACATGCACTGTAAGATATCAATTAATACATTAATCGCATCTAAATTCATACTCTTGAATATAACAAATTGTTTTCAGTCCACGCGCACTGTCTGAATTCAAAATGATTTATATTTCAATACTGAAAAGACACCTGGACTTTAATGCCTTAAAAACCGTGATTTCAAAATTCAAACCACCGTTTCGTGCAATAGTGGAAGATGAACTGTGTCAGAAGTGGGACCGATCATTAATTTTTAAAACTAACGGATTAGACATACAAGTTACACCTGAATCCATCTTGTGCGTTCATTCAAAGACGTTTCTCATCCCTTAGGTATGACCGTTCACTATAACATACCTTCCCTACACCCTATAAAAGGGCTAGTATGCTGATCTACAGACTCGTTACGCTTTTTGCATATTATCGAGCCTACAACATACAACCTACATACTTTCTATCTTTCTACTTACTTCTTTTTCAATTCACCTCTACCATAATGTCGTCTTCCCTGACTTCATCTTTCTTAGTTAATAAGAAGGACATGATAATAGATGGAAGGATCTTTGCTCCCTCAGTTATGCAGGAGCGTATCATTTTCAGGGATGACGATATGGTTGGGATGAACTTAGTTGTAACCCGTCAAACAATAAGTGTAATGCCCCAGTATTTTATATGCATTATTTATTATAACCTCAAGTGCGACGTTAGGGTTTTTGCATTCCTAAGTAATAAATTTCTGACTATTGGAATAAGTTTAGATCTACTTACACGTTTTTAATTCAGAGTTTAGATGTTGGGTTATATGGTAGGGATTATCTTCCGATATTGATTTTATGTTTCGACAGACATAATTGTGATTCCGTCGCCTTCTATATACACTATTTTTACGTTACGAGTATGATTTTTGAGAGTTTACTTTTTGAGTTTTCGGGTAATTATATGTCGGGTCGTTTTCTCGGATAATTCGCGTTCCGAAAATTGGATAACTTTTCTCCAACAATAAGTTGTAAGTTCAACACGATAATTTAAGTATATGGCATACACACAATACCCGAGTAATTTTATCTGCGGAGGAGCGAACCGTAAAATATTTTTCGACCGATTTATGATGACGTCTAGGTTTAACCTAGTATATAAAGGGACATAATGCTTTTTCCTCCCCACTTCATCTTCTTCCCCTTCATTTCACCTCTTGCCCCCCCCCCCCTTCAAGTGAACAAACTCTATTGTTCTTCTTTAAGAACTCAAGTACAAGCTCCATTTGTGTTCCAAACTTGAAACCAAGTTCATATACAAGTAAGTTAGCTTCTCCTTTTCATTTTCATCCAAGTAGAAATAGGTTTTAGCTAAATTTAAAATTTGAAAATTTATGAAGAAACTTAGGTTTGATGTTATAATACTTTGTATGTTATTTCTAAGTTGATTCTAAGGTACTTGAGAGTGTTTAGAACAAGTTTTGATCATGTTTTGATTTTCATGTCTTGGCCGAAAATATTAGGGGTTATAACCCAATCATGTGTTGTCTTTCTTATGGTTTTGTTACACAATATGTTGCTACATATGATATGATGCTATGGTGAATTTATGGGATTTTTATAAAATGTTTGGTATTTTGAAAGTAAGGAAGAATTATGCTTAGTTCTAGATATGTTGATATATGTTCAAAAGTAACTTGATAATAATGATGATGTATGAAATGAGTACATAATATGTTTTTAACAGATTTTTATAAAATGTTTTAGAAATTTATTTGAAAACAAAGGCATGAAGTTAGATTTATGAAGTTGAAATATGTTAAATATTAAAGTTGATGTAGTAAAGAGCATGTTATGAATGGAGGATTTTAAAATCATGTTTAGGTCATTTTCATATGAGAACCAAAAACTTTGATTATCAACATGAGTATGGATTAAATGTGTTGTTTGATGTTGGTGATATTTGATGTTGATGATACTTGATGTTAATGATGTTTGAATGTTTAATGTTTGAAAATAAAAATGAGTTAGTAGTCATTTTTCAAAACAAAAGATTATGAAATGGAGTTTGTAGTGTCGATAAGCATGGTAGGATGTCGACTCCTATATATGTTATAAGGATGATAAGCTTGATAAGAGTTTACATGTTTAAGGTTTTCATTGTTAGAAACGAGCTCTAGATTAATATGACGTTTTTCCTATTTTCGCCGGAAATTGGCAGTTTGAATACACTTCCCAGAAAAAGGCCATAACTTTCTCTGTGATTTATATTTTTGATAACCGTAAAATTCAGATGAATCTAGACTTCAGTGCCTTTCCAATGGTATAGGATACACTATCTAGTTCTTAATGTGGAATTACATAATTCTAATTCTTTATATATTTTGTGCACATTATGTTTTTGACTATGTTAAGTGTTTAATGATGGTTTTCGAACTAATGAATATGTAACGGAATCGAGTGTCGGTTACCGTTGTTAGAATCTTTATATGTTATATGGTCAGTTAGGTTCTCTTAGAGAATCATGGCTTTTATTATTAAACTTAAGTCGAATACAAAACCCTAAAATCCAAATATGTAGATCGAGTCCGTTGTCAGATAGACTTCGTTAAGCTCGATCGATTGCTAAACTTAGTTGTTTCCAATGAAAGGTGGAGCAGCAGGTTGAAGCGTAAGGAAGAGCCGAGAATCGTTTTTGCTTGCATTATTACTTGTCCAGGTGGTCTTTCTATACGAAAATGATTTGAGCTTTGCTCTATTTTGATGAAATGTTTTACAAGCGAATTATGATTTCAAATGATTATGATGCATAAAAACTTTTATGTGGATTCTTATGAACCTATCACTGTTGGCTTGCCAACCTATGAAATGATCGGATCCTGAGATAGACAAAGGTCGCTGGTCAGGGTTAGTGTACACAGTACTCGGGATTGTGAGCTCTCTTCGGAGTGGCCGATCTTGGGGAGTAACGTTCGCGGGAGGTGGCCATCTTCCCCGGCGTAAATTATGGAATGGTGAATCTGATGATATATGTAATGAAACAAAATGATTTAGTAAACATGGGATTTTTCTTAAAACCCCCGTGTATTACTGCTTATATGTACGATGACAAAGACGAAAGCATGTTTTATGTTTTGGCAATATGTTCACGGAGTACGTTGTAATTAGCCCTGTATATGTTTTAAAATATGCAGGTTGAACAAGGGATGTGACGGAAGGCGTTGAGTGGAAGTCTTTTGTTTACAAATGATGTTAAGCCCTAGTTACCTATCTTCATATATGTAACCAACCATGTTTTCCCACTGCAAACACTTTTTATAATTTTTGCTTTCTAAGTGACGTCATTTGTAATGTACTATGAAGCCTTTCCTAAACTTCATGGCTATTATTATTAGTATGTAGTTTCACCTTGAATTCTAAGTCATTCCCACGGGATTGATTCCCCTTCATGATGTCTTGATAGGTTATTAGTGGAAATTCACTCCTAATCCTTATGAAACATATGTTTCCCCCTTTCTTCCCCATTTCTTAATTCCTACCCCAGGTCACGCCCTGGCTGTGCTGTCCTTAGGGATAAGAGGCCATGACAGAATGGTATCAGAGAGTTTCGTTCGTACTGAGTCTATATTCTTTCAAGCGAAGTTTAGTTTTATACTCTAAACTGATATAAGAATCAATTGTCAACTCGACACCCCGTCACGTCATGCTCAACTGAAGAGTAAGGTAAATGATTTACTAGTCTTTATGATTCAAACTTATTCTGCCATGAAAAATGTATCGCTTTACGTGCTTTTATGAGATGTTAATTATGAACATGTATGGAACGATATATGTATGATGAGGCATGTAATATATAAATTTTTTTTTTATGATTACGCATGAATTGTTGCTGATGAAAAAACATGAAAGATGAGAACCAAGAAACTTCCTTAGGGTCTTCTATTACGCGAACGAGAACTTATGCGCCTTAAGTATTTCAGCATACACACAAATGTGAAGGGCAAACAATGATGATGTAACGACAAGGATCCATGATGCAGTGACATCTCCAACGAATGTCACTTAAGTTCGAGTAATGCGAGTATGGTTATTTCTATAGGGATGTCCATTTATGGCAGAACCCGAATAACTTTCATAACGTACCCCGTTAGAGAGTATATTATTAATTTTATGTTAGGTGTTTCTCAGAGTCCAGAGTTCGAGTCGAGAACTTAGGATAATATTTATATTCTTCTTCCGAGAACCCTTTTGTAGAGTTGTTCTATTATGTTGAGACGTTGATGTATTATACATATACCTTCTTCATAATATGGCGACCACGAAGATAACGTTGCGGAAGTTAATGAGGAGAAAGGAGACACCGTGCGACCTTGTGGAGGCTTTCCACACCACGTATCGAGGCAGGAGTGCCACCATAGCCCAGTACGTAGCGGACCTCGAGGCGACCTGGCGCCTAGCTGCTCCTCATGGTGTCTCAGACTACGAGGGCATTCAGCGCCTTATCGACCTCCTTTCGATCGAGTGGAGGCAGTGGGTTGCTGCAGTCTCATGGTACTATATCCTTTTGCCTGAGCTCACTTTAGTACTGCGTGGAGATTTCGTGGAATTTGCTACTCGGATCACCACTCAATACCTCCAACACCGTACACCTACTCTTGGAGCTTGCGTGTATCGACCATATGATAGGGGTGCTTTGCCGGAGAGGACAGCTACCCCTCTACCCAGCCAGGTGGTTCTTGTTGCACCACCTCATACTCAGGATGGGTTAGACATGGAGGCAGGGACCTCAGCACCTTGCCGCAGGGACATGAGGACCGAGCCTTTTATTCTTAGGAGGATGTCTCCACCACTTTGACCTATGCCAGTCGTCGATCCAGTCCACCCACGACCGATCACAGATGATGCTCATCTACTTCTTCCAAAAAGGCACGGATGCTTCTAAGAATGGGCTAGGTTGTGTATTGATGCAAGATGGGAAAGTGATAGCATATGCGTGAAGACAACTTAGGCCGCATGAGGTGAATTATCCCATGCATGATTTGGAACTAGCCACAGTTGTGCACTCACTAAAGATATAGAGACATCACCTTTATGGAGTAAGGTGTGAAATTTTTACTGATCACGAGAGTTTAAAGTACTTTTTTGAGCAGAAGGACTTAAACATGAGACAGAGGAGTTGTCTCGAATTGGTAAAGGATTATGATTGTGGTATTAACTATCACCCTGGAAAGGCTAATGTGGTAGAAAATGCCTTGAGTGGTAAGACTCAATCACAGTTAGGATACCTACATACTGCAGAAGGGGATCTAATCCAAGATTTTGAAGGAATGAGTTTAGAGGTGGTTCATCCACCAAAAACGATAATAGATCGTGTTGCAATGTTAGTGATGACACCAGATCTGAGAGGACGGGTAGTTAATGTCCAGAGGAGAGATGAAGCATTTGAGAAACTACGTATAAGAACTAGATCCGATAACCCAAGAAGTTACCGCGAAGCGGCTGATAACGGAATTATGTTCGAAGAGAAAATATGTGTTCCACATGATGAGGAATTAAAGAATGAAATTATGAGTGAAGCTCCTGATACTCTCTACACCGCTCACCCAGGAAGTAACAAGATGTACCAAGATCTGAAGAGAAATTTTTGGTGGGACAGTATGAAACGGGATGTAGCTTCATTTGTCGAGCGGTGTTTGGCTTCTCAGTAAGTGAAAGCACTACACCAGCGACCTTATGGGAAATTACAGCCACAGACCATTCCAGAATGGAAGTGGGAAGAAATAGCGATGGATTTTGTGACTAGTTTGCCGAGGACCAAACGAGGGAACACTGCTATATGGGTTATAGTAGACAGACTCACACAATCAGCTCACTTTTTGCCTATCCCAATCACTTATGGATCTGAGAAGTTAGCACAGTTATTTGTCCGTGAAATTGTGCATTTACACAAAGTGCTGATATCAATCACATCAGATCGAGATACAAAATTTACCTCTAGATTTTGGACGAGCCTACAGAAGGAATTGGGGACGCACCTGAATTTTAGTATCGCTTTCCACCCGCAGACTGATGGACAATCGGAAAGGACGATTCAGACACTAGAAGACATGTTGAGAACTGTAGTGTTGGATCAAGGTGGAAATTGGGAGCATGTTTTGCCCTTAATCCAATTTTCTTACAACAACATTCATCAGGCAACGATAGGTATGGCGTCATATGAAGCCTTATACGGCAGAAAAGGCAGATCACCACTTTACTGGGTTAAAGTGGGTGAGAGAAATAATTTAGGGACAGACACAATCAGTGAGATGATCAAGATTATCCGCAAGATACGACAGAGAATACAAGAGGCCCAGACTCGACAGAAGTCATACGCTGATACACGCTGAATTGAATTGCATTTCAAAAGTGGGGATAAAGTTTTCCTCAAGGTTTACACTTCTAAGGGAATAATCAGGTTTGGCGTTAAAGGCAAGCTTAGGCCACGTTTTATAGGGCCATATGAGATTCTCGAGAGGATAGGACCAGTTGCTTATAGGTTGGCTATGCCACCTTGTCTTGGGAATGTTCACAACGTTTTCCATGTTTGTCAACTGAGGAAGTATGTATTTGATCCCAAGCATGTGATTCATCAGAGTGACATAGTTTTTGGTCACATATGAGTTATGAAGAGAGGATTGAAGCTATGTTAGACCAGAAAGTTCAAGAACTCAGGAATAAGTCGATTCCTTTGGTTATAGTATTATGGAGTCACCACGGTCAGGAAGAAGCTATGTAGGAACTCGAAAGCAAGATGAAGGAGAGATACCCTAAACTCTTTGATAAGGTATGTAAATTTCGGGACCAAAATTCTTGTTAGAGGGGTAGAATGTAATGCCCCGGTTCTCTTATATGCATGATTTATTATAACCTCAAGTGCGACATTAGGGTTTTGCATTCCTAAGTAATAAAATTCTGACTAATGGAATAAGTTTAGATCTATTTACACGTTTTAATTCAGAGTTTGGATGTTCGGTTATCTGGTTGGGATTATCTTCCGATATTGATTTTATGTTTCGATAGACAGAATCGTGATTCCGTCGTCTTTTATATACACTTTTTTTACGTTACGGGTACGATTTTCGAGCGTTTACTTTTTGAGTTTTCGGGTAATTATATGTCGGGTCGTTTTCTCGGATAATTCGCATTCCGTAAATTGCGTAACTTTTCTCCGGATTTAAGCTGTAAGTTCGAAACGATAATCTAAGTATATAACATACACACAATACCCGAGTAATTTTATCTGCGGAGGAGCGAAACGTAAAATATTATTCGATTCATTTATGATGACGTCTAGGGTTAACCTAGTATATAAAGGGACATAACCCTTTTTCCTCCTCACTTCATCATCACCTCTCCCCCTCAAGTGAAGAAATTCCATGGTTCTTCCTTAAGAACTCAAGTACAAGCTCCATTTGTGTTCTAAACTTGAAACAAAGTTCATATTCAAGTAAGTTAGCTTCTCCTTTTCATTTTCATCCAAGTAGAAATAGGATTTAGCTAACTTTAAAATTTGAATTTATGAAGAAACTTAGGTTTGATGTTATAATACTTTTTATGTTGTTTCTAAGTTGATTCTAAGGTACTTGAGAGTGTTTAGAACAAGTTTTGATCATGTTTTAATTTTTGAAAATATTAGGGTTTTATAACCCAATTATGTGTTGTTTTTCTTATGATTTTTGTACACAATATATTGCTACATGATGATATGATGCAATGATGAATTTATGAGATTTTTATAAAATATATGGTATTTAGAAAGTAAGGACGAATCATGCTTAGTTCTTGATTTGTTGATATATATTCAAAAATAACTTGATAATCATGATGATGTATGAAAGGAGTACATACTATGTTTTTAATATATTTTTATAAAATGTTTTAGAAATTTATTTGAAAACAAATGCATGAAGTTATATTTATGAAGTTGAAATATGTTAAATATTAAAGTTGATGTAGTAAAGAACATGTTATGTTTGGAGGATTTCAAAATCATGTTTCGGTCATTTTCATGTTAGATCCAAAATTTTGATTATCAACATGGGTATAGATTAAATGTGTTGTTTGATGTTGGTGATATTTGATGTTGATGATACTTGATGTTAATAATGTTTGAATGTTTAATGTTGGAAAATAAAAATGAGTTAGTAGTCATTTTTCAAAAGAAAGATTATGAAATGGAGTTCGTAGTATCGAGAAGCATGCTTGTATGTCGACTCCTATATGTGTTATAAGTATGATATGATTAGAGTTTACATGTTTAGGGTTTTCGTTGTTAGAAACGAGCTCTAGATTAATGTGACGTTTTCCCATTTTCGCCGGAAATTGGCAGTTTAGATACACTTCTCGGAAACAGCTATAACATTCACCATTTTGAATATTTTTGAGATCCGTAAAATGGTTATGAAACTAGACTTCAGTGGCTTTCCAGTAATATAAGATACACTGTATAGTTCTTAATGTGCGATTACAGAATTCTAATTATTTCCAGCCTTTGTGCACATTATGTTTTTTACTATGTTAAGTGTTTGATGATGGTTTTCGAACCAAGGAATGTGTAATGGAATCGAGTGTCGATTAACGTTGTTAGTATCTTTATATGTTATATGGTCTGTTAGGTTCTCTAAGAGAATCATGTCTTTTATTATTAAACTTAAGTCGAATGCAAAACCCTAAAGCCCAAACATGTAGATCGAGTCCATTGTCCGTTACACTTCGTTAAGCTCGATCGATCACTAAACTTAGTTGTTTCTGATGAAAGGTGGAGCAGCAGATTGAAGCGTACGGAAGAGCCGAGAATCATTTTTGCTTGCATTATTACTTGTCCAGGTGGTCTTTCTATACGAAAATGATTTGAACTTTGCTCTATTTTGATGAAATGTTTTACAAGCAAATTATGATTTCAAATGATTATGATGCATAAAAACTTTTATGTGGATTCTTATGAACCTAACACTATTTCGCTTGCCAACCTATGAAATGATCGGATCCTGAGCTAGACAAAGATTGCTATCCAGGGTTAGTGTACATAGTACTCGAGATTGTGAGCTCTCTTTGGAGTGGCCGATCTTGGGGAGTAACGTTCGCGGGAGGTGGCCACATTCCCCGGTGTATATTATGGTTATGGTGAATCTGATGATATATGCAATGAAATGAAATGATTTAGTAAACATGGGCTTTTTCTTAAAACCCCCGTGTATTACTGCTTATATGCATGATGAAAAACATGAAAGCATCTTTTATGTTTTGGCAATATGTTCACGGAGTACGTTGTACTCAGCCCTGTATATGTTTAAAAATGTGCAGGTTGAGCAGGGGATGTGTTGGAGGGTGTTGAGTGGAAGTATTTTGTCTACAAATGATGTTAAGCTCTGGTTACATATCTTCATATATGTAACCAATCATGTTTTCTCGCTGCAAACACTTTTTATGATTTTGCTTGCTAAGTCACGTCGTTTGTAATGAACTATGAAGCCTTTCCTAAACTTCATGGCTATTATTATTATTACTATGTATTGTCACCTTGAATTCTAAGTCATTGCCAAGGGATTGATTCCCCTTCATGATGCCTTGATAGGTTATTGGTGGAAATTCATCCCTAATCCTTATGAAACGTATGTTTCTTAATTCCTACCCCGGGTCACGCCATGGATGTGCCGTCCTTAGGGATAAGGGGTCGTCACAATAAGGGTTCTGATGTCACTGCTATCGTCAACACCATCCAAGAAAAGGAGATTACCATTAATCGGGAACTTCTTGAATGTTTCTATAGACTTCCCTCCTATGGGTTGACATTGGAGGAGCTGGAATCTTTCGGGTCTGAAGAGATTCTAAAGGCCTATTGGGATCGGTTCACAGGGAACTCCTAACCTTCTTAAGTTCATATTTCCTTCCATAAGAAGAACTTCACTCTGCCTACCTTTATTTACATGATTTTTGCTGCAGGGTAGTTGAGAACCGAACTCGCGCATTCGAGATGTGCACAAGTCTGTGTTTCTGGATGATGGTGGCCATTATGACCAGAGAGAAAGTGAATTGGTGCCAGATTATCTTAAAAGGCTTCAGGAGGAAGCATCGAAACCAGAATCTGCCTGGAAATCTTTTGGCCTCATACTCAACTATATCCTGACTAGCTGTGGCATACGAAAGTCAGAAAATGTCAAGAAGATCCTCGCCGACCAATTCCTTGGTGGCTCGAAGCTATCCGTTTTCAATAAAGAGTTCCTTCTTGCAAAAAGTCCGGGTCCATTCTCCCTCCCGAGATCTAATGACCCCAAATATGTTGCCGATCTCCCTTTCAAATCTAAATTCGTTGACATCAAGAAGAAGGTTGTCAGCAAGAAAAGAAATGTTCCCCACAACAGCTCACCTACAACTGTCGATAAGAATAAGAAGAAGCAGAAGAACAAGAAGTCCTCGTAGCCGGAAGCCATGCTATACCTGCCGCAGTAGAAATCCCACAGGGCGCAACCCATCTGGAAGAGACTCTAGCTGCTCCCATAGCAAATCCTGAGCCTATAATGTCCATGACGCATGACCAAACGTTTATAAAGCTTGAAGGAACCGATAAATCGACTGGCCCTTTGGAGCCGGTGATCTCCACTCCAAATAGGGCATCCACACCTCTACGGAGTCCCTCTCTTGACAGGGTATTCCACACTGTAAGGGTTCCCACTTCTCCACAGGTTCCCTTACCTGTCGAGAATCCAAACCGGACAGCAGAACCCTTTACTATTCGGAGTCCCTGACCCGTCTTTTGTGTATCTATCGCAAGTGCACGATAACGTATCAAGTAGTAAGTGGACTTTTTGAGTCCGATTTATCGATCCCATGAGAAAGTTAGGTTATATATTGAATTATACACTATTTAACTATTTGTTATAAAGATTTATATGATTGAAACACACAATTTAAGAGTTTGGTTTGACAATTACAAAGAAAATGCAATAATAGTTCTAATATTCACGGAAATGAAAGATTGCACTAATAATATATTAATAAAAGATGAAATGAAATAGTTGGGATTACAAACTTAGTTTATCATTAGTTATAGAAGAAGTATAGGAGATTATAAGATGAATTTACTTATTATCTTGCGTAGATTCGAGTTTCCTTAAAAAGACGGTTCCTCTTTCGAATGTCAAAATGCCCCTTATATATTGAATCAATCCACTATATTTCTATGTTGATTGGCTTCAATACATAGCATTTGGTTTTATGAAAATAACTCAAAGAATCATCTAAGGTCTAGAGGTATATTTCTATCCCCTAAAACAACTTAGAGTGAAGATCATTTGATCTAATCAAACATATTTTCTTTTGAAACATATAAAGACCATAAATATCGTCATTTATTGGCCAAATAAATAAAGATTGTAAAACAATGAAAATCACACACAATAATAAGTAATTCATAAGAGATCTTTATACAAACATAAATAATATGACTAACCTTGTTTATAATCCCAACTTAAGTAACTTGGCCCATTAAGGGTTTATTAAACATATTACAAGCTTGAGTGGTCATTATTAGTTGAAAAGGGAAAGAATTGATCCTAACTCCCTTAGTAGATAAAGGAGAAAGAAGCAATAAACTCCCTCAACAACATAAGCTAAACCACACTTACACAAATCACTCAAGAACACAAGTGTGTTCTTCACACAAAAAGAAAAAGTATTACAAAGTGAGAAAATATAAGATGAATCATGAATAATGATGGATCTAAGGGGTCTATTTATACACCTAAAGTCATCTAATAGTTCCAAAACTCCAGCATTATTATAATAGGTCGGATCAATGCCAGCCATCCCCTCAATAATAGACCAAAAGTATAAAAAATTAGACAATAATCACAATCTGAAAAGAGTTACGGCCGTAACATTGAGGAGTTACGGCTGTAACTATGATGACTTACGGCCGTAACATTGAGGAGTTATGGCCGTAACATGGCTTCGTAAATTTGCATTTTTGTGAGTTACGCCTGTACACGCCCGTATGGAGTTTCAGACTTCATTTTCAGCCCATAATTTCTTAGACTTTGCGTTTTTGCCCCAAATCTCCTTCGGATGATGACTTTATATATATAACTCTGATTTTGAATCCGGAAAGACTGCCGAACTCGTCTCGGAAAGCCCTACAACATAAATACATAAAAATTCAACAAAGAGAATATTTTATACACATGTTATTTCTTGAGTAAATCAGTAATTCAATCCGATTAAGACTAAATTTACATCTTCATCTGATAAATAATAAAATTATTAAAAGCTAATTAATTCAAAGCAAAAACGAGTAGACTAGCTCAATTATGGGTGAAATATATCGATACAAACCATGGATAAGTGTATAAAACTGACACTTACCACACCCCCAAACTTGAATTCTTGTTAGTCCCGAGCAAGACTCTTTATTAATCACACTCCAAAAAAAATGAAATTAGAAAAATAATACACACACAAATTAAGAAAAAAATAATTATATATAAAGAGAAAAGGAGATAAAAATGCTATTAATATACAACAACCAGCTTTATACAGTAGACAGAAATGAATCAAGATTCAAAATAAATCTACTAATGATTTTGAAGTTAAAACACGGTTTTATTGTAATTCCAAAATGCAAGGTTTCCCCCCAAAAAGGTTGGTTATTTCTTTCCCACTCATGACACATACGACTCCCTTTAATGGTTGCTCTCGATCACTTGTTTATTTTTTGACTCAATATGAAAAAGAATTTCATCGGCGTCATCAAATATTGTGATTGTTCACGAAATTGAGTGTATTGAAATTCAGCCACTAATTAATTCAAACCTGCTCATAAACTACATCCCTTTTAGTGATAGCTTTCACATCGTTATTTGCTAACGTGTAGCTCTTTTCAGCAACACAATTTCCATTTTTTTAGGTGATAGCTTTCACACCGTTATTTGCTAACTTGTAGCTCTTTTCACCAACACATCTTCCATTTTTTTAAGTGATAGCTTTCACACCGTTATTTGCTAACGTGCAGGTCTTTTCACCAACACAATTTCTATTTTTTTTAGGTGATAGCATTCACACCGTTATTTGCTAACGTGTAGCTCTTTTCACCAATGACTCCTTTTTTTCTTTTTTTTAGGGAATAGAATTTTTTTTGCAGAAAATCATTTATTAGTTAAGCATGAAAAATCAAAAACTCCACAAATGAAGTAAATTTCAGTTCTATTCTTCATCAACCGACTAATTATTCTTTTCTCAAGGTAATGATTGACTCAATTTTAAATGATAACTACAAGGCTTGGAAAGAGAGATTAAGGCTCAAAAAATTTTGTAATATACAATTTTTTTACCGGTTAAAATGATTTTAGAAGCTTGTATAAAGCTAACTTATTGGTGTTATGGCCAGATCTAGAAATCTCATTTATATATATAAATATACACTAAAAAAATCAATGCCAAATAATAAAAACACACCACACACTACATATCATTAGCACAATCATACGATTCAAAACCAAATAAACACCACAGTTCAAAAACAAACAAAATAAACACAAAAGTTCCAAAACACCCCCAAACTTAAAGATAAAATTGTCCCGAGTTTTTTAGAATTGAAAAGCAAGTGAGAAAATAGAAAACTCCATGAAATTTTAGGTTTTTGATCCTCCAGGTGTGTCGACAGGGATGTTTAGAAAACGGAAAAGCTTTTCAAAGCACTTCTCCGTTTCTATTTGTCTGTCGATTATTTCATTCTGGTTTCTCAATATTTCTGCGTGGGATGTCTCTAATCCCCGAACTCTTTCAAGCAAATCTGTCTCAAAAGGCATCAAGTCTTCTCCGGCATCGTCCTCGGGCTCAAATTCCTCCTCGTGGCTACTTTCCTCTACCGGTTCCACACGTGCCCGTTTGCTCCTTAACTGAGTACTTCGAAAAATACTACTCCGGTCGTTTAGTCGATCCCCATGCGTCAATATATCACCTCCTTCCGAAATTTTCACCCTCTGGCTTCTGCAAATACCAATGATAAGGCAGGGGTACGACATCTTTTGCCTAGTAGGGACCGTGCTGGCATAGTGACATATAGTATTATAGATGTGAGTAACCAAATCCATTTTGACCCCTCGGAGGATTGCAAATAAACCTCTCAGGTGGCCGATGGAAACTGTAGTCAGCGTCGAAGTCGGGTAAATACTCCCGGCTGCCCACATCCATAAGTACCAAGCATCATCAATGAGGTCCGCCTGGTTGTATCGGGGTTTGATGATCCCAATACTGTCATGGAGCTCGCTCACTAATGCCCATCGTAAAACCCTATCATCCGGCACATCCTCATTAGGTAAGATGGAAATGTCTACCGCATTAGTGGAATCAACCCCCAAATACTTGTTAATCACATACGGTGAAAAATTAATCACTCTCCCATTCACAGTCGTTTGATGATATGTAGGCGACCCTACCTACCCAATGGATTTTTTGAAAGTATTGTAAAAGTTTAGGGTTAAGGTGGGGTTACCATTTGGGAGTTCGGACACGAATTTTTCCCACCCGTTGTCTATGAACTTTTGGATGAACGGGTTAGTGATAGTGTCGGTATCCAAATTGCCAATGAAATCATCAGGTTTGAACAACCGCTCCTTAATGCACCGTGTGTTTTAAATTCTTTGCGGTGGTGTCGGTTCTTGAGACGACGAACCAACCTTCTCTTTTCCTTTCGAGGATTTCTTAGGTGCCATCCATTAAATTAAACAAAAACAACTTCTTTTTCATCACACGACTATAATCAACAAGTAAAACTATCAAAAACATCAAAAAAATTCAAAGATTTTTGTTGTAGCATTTTGTCGGACACCTTGAGTTCATATTTTTTTTAACAAGTTTTACAATCAAACTCAAATCCACAAAGTCATCACATATCAATGAAACAAATAACCACACAAGTATCAACAATACTAACAAATAAACATGCTCCAAACAAAGAATCTTACGAAAATAGGAATCAAAAAAAAAATATAAATTGAGAAACTAAACCATAAAAAAATCAAAATTAAAATAAGGATTGAACAAAAAACATGATGATTTAGGTGTTAATGTTGAAAGGAGAATGAATTGTGATGAGGAATTTGACTTCTTGAAAGTACGGATCGAAAAGGGGAAAATATTCGCCTCTGTGCCTGTGTTTCCCGACGGGTTTGTGAATATAATTCTCAAACCCGTGTTGTTTTTTTATATAGTAGGCGAGTTACGGCCGTAACTTTGAAGAGTTACGGCCGTAACTTTGAAGAGTTACGGCCGTATGATGCTTTCGTTTTTTGACATTATTTTAAGATACGGCCATAACATACAAGAGTTACAGCCGTATGATGCTTTCGTAAAAATTCACATGGAACTACTTACGGCCGTATGTAATAGAACTTACGGCCGTATGTAATAGAACTTATGGCTGTATCAAACGTTCGTTAAAATTATATTTTTAAAATAGAAGGGATACGGCCGTAACATACATGTGTACGGCCGTATAGAAGGCGATATGAACGGCCGTAAGATTGTGGATACGGCCGTGTATATATATATAGGTTTTTTTTAGAAATTTATATTTATTATGTGTGAAAATAATGCAAGAAAGACTCCCTGGATTTTTTTGAATGATATGTTCCTTGCTCCGGTTGTTGAGTCTTTCTGTGTTACCCCCAAACTTATTTTGCGAAAATAAAAGAAATTGGGTTGCCTCCCAATAAGCGCTTTGTTTGACGTCCTTAGCTTGACTTCTCGTCTGATCATGTTCGTATTTCCAGTGTTATGATTGACTTAGCTGTCGAGAATTCTCCTCCCAAATATGGCTTTAACCATTGGCCATTTACTTTGAAACTCCTGTCGGTTATATTATAAATCTCCACAGCTCCATGAGAAAACACCTCTTTGATTGTGTATGGGCCCGTCCACCGTGATCGCAGCTTACCCGGAAACAGATGCAGTCGTGCATTAAAAAGGAGAACTTGGTCTCCTGCTTTAAAATCTCTTCTCAGAATTCTGTTTTCATGCCATCTTTTTGTTTTTTCTTTGTAGATTTTGGCATTTTCATATGAGTCGAGTCGGATTTCATCCAACTCATTTAACTGCAGCAACCTTTTCTTCCTAGCCAACTGTTCGTCAAAGTTTAATTTTTTTAAAGCCCAAAAGGCTCGATGTTCAAGTTCTACTAGCAGGTGACAGGCTTTTCCAAAAATCAAACGAAATGGAGACATGCCTATCGGTGTCTTATAAGTTGTTCTGTAAGCCCAGACCGCATCATCCAGCTTTTTCGACCAATCTTTCCGAGATGAGTCGACTGTCATCTCAAGTATACGTTTCAGTTCACGATTGGAGACCTCTACTTGTCCACTGGTTTGTGGGTGATAAGAGGTAGCGATACGGTGTTTTACTCCAAATTTGGTCAGTAGAGCCTTAACCTGGTGATTGCAGAAATGAGATCCGCCATCACTGATAATAAGTCGTGGTGTTCCGAAGCGAGTGAATATATTTTTCTTTAGAAAATTTACCACGAGTCTAGATTTCTTTGTTGGTAATGCAATAGCCTCCACCCATTTAGATACGTAGTCTACAGCTACAAGAATGTACTCATTAGAGAACGATGATGGGAAGGGTCCCATGAAATCAATTCCCCAAACGTCAAAGATTTCAACGTCAGAGATGAAATTCATTGGCATTTCATTTCTTTTTGACATGTTTCCATGTCTTTGGCACCGGTCACACTTAGAGACAAGTGTATGTGCATCTTTGAACAAAGTGGGCCAATAGAATCCAACTTCAAGAATTTTTGCTGCTGTTTTTGAAGCCCCAAAATGTCCTCCATAGTGAGAGGAATGACATCTTTCCAATACCTTCTCCATTTCTTCTTCCGGTATGCATCTCCGGATGATTTGATCAGTTCCTTGTCTGAACAATAGAGGATCTTCCCAGTAATAGTATTTCAACTCGGAGAAGAATTTTTTCTTTTGATGATGGGAAAAATTTGGGTGAATTATTCCACTTACAAGGAAATTGACGATGTCTGCATACCATGGTGCATTTTGTTTTTCCTGCACATTAGAGATTTGGAACAGTTGTTCATTCGCAAATACTTCATTTATTTCTTTCTCTTGAGCATTGTTTTGGTCTAGTCGTGAGAGATGATCCGCCACTTGGTTCTTTGTTCCCTTTCTGTCTCGGATTTATATGTTGAAGTCTTGCATAAGTAGGACCCATCGGATTAGCCTTGACTTAGCATCTTGCTTTGTCATTAAATATTTCAAAGCTCAATGATCCGTGTAGACAATGACTTTCGATCCCAATAAGTAGGATCGAAATTTACCAAAGGCATAAACCTCTACAAGCATCTCCTTTTCAGTTGTTGTGTAGTTCAGCTGTGCATTCATAGTCCTGCTATCATAATGGATCACTTGCATCATTTTGTCCTTCTTCTGGCCCAGCACGCCCCCCACAGCATAATCACTTGCATCGCACATCAGAATGAATGGCATAGTCCAATCTGGAGAAATGATGATTGGAGCTGATATAAGCTTATCCTTCAAAGTTGCAAAGGCCACGTGGCATTCATTTGTGAGAAGGAATGGTGTATCTTTCTCAAGCAAAGAACAGAGAGGTTTTGCTATTCTTGAGAAATCTTTTATGAACCTCCGATAGAATCCTGCATGCCCGAGAAAACTCCTTACTCCTTTCACCTAAATTGGTGGAGGAAGTTTTGCAATCACTTGGATCTTTGCCTTATCGACTTCAATTCCATGTTGTGAGATTCTATGGCCAAGTACGATTCCTTCCTGGACCATGAAGTGACATTTCTCCCAATTGAGAACTAGATTTGTGTCTTCACATATTTCCAAGACCATGCCTAAGTGATTTAGGCATTTATCAAATGTATCTCCGAAAACCGATAAATCGTCCATGAAAACTTCAATGAAATTTTCAACCATGTCTGAGAATATTGACATCATGCATCTCTAAAATGTGGCTGGAGCATTGCACAATCCGAATGGGATTCTTCTATAGGCAAATGTTCCATAAGGGCATGTGAATGTTGTTTTCTCTTGGTCTTCTGGGGCTATGACGATTTTGTTGTACCCTGAATAGCTGTCGAGAAAACAGTAGTAAGAATGTCCCGCCAATCTATCGAGCATTTGATCAATAAATGGGAGTGGAAAATGATCTTTTCTGGTCGTCTTGTTAAGCTTCCTGTAATCAATGCACATTCTCCATCCTGTGATGGGTCGTGTTGGTATAAGTTCATTGTGCTCGTTCTCTATAATTGTGATTCCACTCTTTTTGGATACCATATGTGCAGGGCTCACCCATGGACTATCTGAGATTGGATAAATGATTCCTGCGTCAAGTAATTTAGGAATCTCTGCTTTCACAATTTCCTTCATGTTTGGATTGAAACGTCGTTGATGCTCAATTGAAGGTTTGCAGTCATCTTCCATCAAAATTTTCTGTGTGCATATAGAGGGGCTTATTCCTCTAATGTCCGCAATAGTCCATCCAATTGCTCTTTTGTGATTCCTCAATACCCTTAGTAATTTCCCTTCTTCAAGTTCAGTTAATATGTTAGATATGATGACCAGAAGTGTAGAGGAAATACCCAAGTAAGCGTATCTCAAATGTGTGGGTAGAGGTTTGAGATAAAGTATTGGAGCTTCTTGTAAAGAAGGGAGGGGTTTAGCGGAGGTTGTCCCCAACTCTTCAAAATGTGAATGCCTTCTTAAAGGTGGTAGTGCTTCTAGATAGTTAACTGTTTCGGACAAGTGATATTCTTCTTCCATGCTGGTTAGAGAATTTGCTATACATGTATCAAGAGGATCTTTAGATAGAATCTTCTCCAAAGACTTGTTTACCATGGCTTCAATTGCGTCTATTCTTAGACAATAATCATCTGTGGATGGATGATTCAAAGTTTTTAGGACATCGAAGATGACATGTTCGTATTCCACTTTGAGCATTAGCTTTCCTTCATAGACGTCAATAAGAGCACGTCCGGTTGCGAGAAATGGTCGTCCCAAAATAATGGGAATATCCTGATCTTCTTCCATGTTAAGGATGATAAAATCCACTGGAAATATGAATTTATCAACCTTGACGAGCACATCTTCTATTATCCCACGTGGATATTTGATTGACCGATCAGCTAATTGTAGTGAAACTGTTGTTGCTTTTGCTTCTCCGAAGTTCAGTTTGTTGAAAATTGACAGGGGCATCAAGTTGATACTTGCCCCTAAATCACAAAGAGCTTTGCCAAAATTCACTTCACCAATTGTACATGGGATTATGAAAGTTCCCGGATCTTTTAGCTTGGGTGGCAACTTCTTTTGTAGTATTGCGCTACATTCCTCTGTTAGCATGACAGATTCATATTCTTCAAGCCTTCGTTTGTTGGAAAGAATATCTTTTATAAATTTGGCATAGCTTGGCATTTGTGCTAGAGCATCGACAAAAGGTATGTTGATGTGTAGCTTTTTGAAAATTTCCAAGAATTTCCCGAATTGAGCATCGATCTTGTGATTCTTCAACCGTTGAGGAAATGGGATAGGTAGAACATAAGATTTTGCAGCAATTGGACCTTTTTGAGATGAAGGTCCTGATTCAGATTCATTTTCTGATTCTTGATTTTGTTTATTTTTTTTGTTTTTCCAGATGATTTTCCACAGAAATTTCGGGCAACTGCACTCCACTTCTTGTTGTGATATCTTGGACATTTTCCCTTGGATTTACCTCGGTATTGCTAGGTAACATGCCATGAGATCTTTCTGAAAGTATTTTGGCCATTTGGCCAACTTGTGTCTCCAGATTTTTAATTGAAGCATCATTGCGTTGTTGATACTTCAGTTGTTATTCGGCTAGCTTCGTTATTGCTTCTTCCCACCGGGGCTTCTTTTCTTGATGCGTTGGATTCAACACATTGTTGTTGTTTGTGTAATATCCGGAATTGCTACTGCCGTTGTTTAATATTATATTATCTGAGTTATATTGTACAGCGTGGAATCTGTACAGTATAGATAAAATAAATGAAGGACTGAGATGTCACTATCGGTATAATTGTCATACTTGGTCGACAATTGTATTAGAGGATATAGTGCGTCATGTATACGTATCTGATATGTCGAGATGTTGGACAAGAATAGCTGAAAATGGCAAAGTATAGCCTTATTAGCGCACGCTAATAGTTAAGCTTAGCGCACGCTACCATGCAGGGTTAGCGCACGCTAAAGGTAAAATCATAGCGCACGTTAATGCAGTCAGATCGGAAGGAATATGCGTGTGGACCAGGCCACTTTCGGCGCACGTTCTGATAAGTCAACGAATGATTGTAATGTAGTACTAGCGTACGCTAAACCCTAAAGGTTAGCGCACGCTAAGGGTATATTGGACAAAAAGGAATCTTATCCTCATCAGCACTTTCGGCATGTGTACCAGTCTTCGGAGCATACAGACAAACGAGTCAACTGATATTAGCGCACGCTAAACGCAAGGAGTTGCGTACGCTAGAGAGTGTAAGTTACGTACACTAATGCATGGGCATTACGTACGTAAGCACATATACGAAGCTAGACAGTAGCCTCTGGACTGCGATAGTGCACGCTAATAAAAGTCAGTTAGCGCACGCTAAGGCTGTTGTGCACGCTAAATATGTGATGTTAGCGCACGCTAGTAATGTATTCTATATAAGGGGTCAGACGGGTATTATGAAGCATTTCGTCCATTTCTTTCCTTTCACCCGATAGAGAGAACCTTGGGAGGACATTTGGAGTTCCTAAACACTGAGGGATGATCCTCTTTAACAAGATTAAAGATGGAAATCATGGATTAAAGCTTTGTTCTTGAAATCATTGGTGATTCTTGGAAATGGATTCAACCTTGGAAATCAATCCATTCCTTCATAAAGGTAATCACTCTTCATCTTTGGATTTCGTTTTGGATTGAATGTTGATGTTCTTGAGTTGATGATTATTACATAAACAAGTTGACAAGCATGATTATGAGATGGATTACCGGAGTATGATGATATTAATATGATTCGTGTGGTTTGAATTATGTAGTTCGTTTTCTTGAGATAAGTTGGTGAATCCTTCTTCTCCTTTGCGGATGTTGATATCATTATTGATGATTAATCTCTGTAATGTTAGATTAGGGGAGTGTTGTAAAGGTTCTTGGTGTTCATGATGTTGATAGTTGAGGAAGAAGATGATATTTGAATATAAGAATTGGATTAAGGGTTGGATGATTACTAATATGTTAAAGGATATCGAATTTCATTGTTTTGATATCTATGAGAATGATTTTGAATCACTTAGTGTTCTTGATAATCGCCATATGTTGATCAGTATCTAAAAAACATGCATCAGTACACCATTAGAGCTTACTGGCTAGCGCGCGCTAACGAGAGCAACTTAGCGCACACTACGTTAAGTGATTAACGTGCGCTAAGTAGGCAGACAGGGTAGTATATTCTGTTTTGGTTATGAATTCGTGATCGTTTAATTTGGTTTGATCAGACTTGTGGTTAACCGAGATATTGTTGAGCCGTTGGGTTTGTGAATTGATTTTATCGATTGTTGATTGTTATCGAACTTGTTGTTTATCAAATTACTAGGTTGAGAATATTAATCGGTGATTATAACCGTATGCTGCGGTCGTGTTCGAGTATGTTCGTGAATTACTTTGGTCGGGACCGAGGAACTTGTAGATGACGTCAATGGAATTGGTAACGGCTTCATCGGTATCGAGGTAAGTTATTACTTGCTCAGTTTATAATATTTAATGAATGGTTTCCATTTCATTCGTTTATAATTCGTATAGCAATGTTGATAATCAAAATCACAAGAGATATGGGATTATAAATCGTATTCGAGTTTTGAGAATCTAAATCATAATGTATATGATTTACTTTCGTTATTGGTATACTTGTATATTGAGGATATATTGTGATAAAGACGAAGATATGAATTATCAGCAATCCGTGATACTATGGACTGTCAAGTATTGAGGATAATGGTTCGTGATGGTTTAGACATTGAGATCGGTCTTGTAATACCCGTACTTTCTATTTTTGGTAATTTCTATTTTTGGTGTATGTTCGTTTCGGACGACTCGCTTGTTACTGTTTTGGGTTTCTGAACCTATTTTGTTCTTGGAGTTTTTCCGTTTGGACAAGTTTCGAGGATGTTTTTATGTAATTTTATCTTGAATTATATCTTGTCGCATGTGCGTTCGATTCTCGTAAAACTCGTTCGTTTTCGTTGTTTATCAGTTTGCATAAGTTTGTATAGTTGAGTTGGTCACGCTGAGACTTTCGGTTTGTTAATCCGACGTCGTATCATGAATTTTCGGATGTTTGGGCCATTTTATAATTTCCTAGAAGTTTAGGGTGCTTTTATCCTCCTTGTCGTATTTTGGATTCTTCGGAAGTTGGTAGTGTATTTTCTTTCAAAAATCAGCTTCGTTGTTATGGATACCTCATGTTTACACTTTTGATTCTATCCTTGTGTTGCGTTTCGTCGTTGTATCGACTGTGCAGAATTAAGTGTTTAGCAGCGTGGGACTGCTGCATGCATAACGTACGTTATGCGTGCTCCCTTACGTACATTATAGAGGCATCATAACGTACGTTATACATTGTTGGTAACGTACATTATGGTTTTCACAATAGAGTACAGATTGTTTGTTACGTACGTTAACCAGTGAGAGGTTACGTACGTAAACTTCATAATGTACGTTAACAACTCGTGTTAACGTACGTAACACACTGTTAGGCGTTTTAAATCCTGACTTAACCTCATTCGTGTTATTTCGTTCCAGCTCATCCCTTTGTGTGTGACGTGAGTTTCCTTGAGCGATTTGGAGCGATTTGCCCAGAGCAATCCTTAGGGTTCCTTTGGAGATTGATAATTGTGTACCAAGGGAGGTTAATCATCATCATAATCATCATTCTCTGTCCGAATCGAGGTATACATTGTTGAACCCTAGTTTTTTGGGGGATTTCGGGATTTTTGACATAATTCTTCCTTTTAATCTGAGTTAGCTCCGTCGAATTGTTAGATTACGAATGTGTAGTCGTAATCCCTTGTTTCCATTATAGTCTATGGAATTTAACCTCGTAGTTTCGCCATTGTAAGATTAAAACCATCTAGGACTTCATAGTGACCGACAAATTGCTCCAACAAGTAGAATTAGGATTAATTCTTACCTTTCCGCAATATTGAGACTTGGTTGTATATCGTTATTGTGTTAGGGTCGGATTTGAGAGGATTGTTCGGACCGAAACCTATTCCTTCGTCGTTACCTTCGCATCGTGTTAACAAAGGCAAGTACATGTATTACATTTCGTTATATATGTTGTGTTTTCGAAAGGAATGATGAATTATGGTTTTCGGTTGCGTAAGTTGTGTTCCTTCCACCCGGAGTGTCAGACGGGATGTCTGGGGGTCGATACTAAGGGGTACGGCCGCGGAAGTGGACTTGGGTGTGTGTGTGGTTGAACTTCCACCCGGAGTGTCCGACGGGATGTCTGGGGGCCGATACTAAGGGGTACGGCCGCGGAAGTGGACTTGGGTGTGTGTGGTTGAACTTCCACCCGGAGTGTCCGATGGGATGTCTGGGGGCCGATACTAAGGGGTACGGCCGCGGAAGTGGTATCCCACCTGGAGCGTTCGATGGGATGTCTGGGGATCGATACTAAGGGGTACGACCACGGGATACCAGTTGTGATTTCGTGATATCGTGATGATTGAAACTGATTTGATTGCCAATATAGTATTCCGGAATATTTATGGCAAATGATTTCTGATTGAGATGATTGTGTAAAATTCGTATTTGTATATAATGTTGTGTAATTGTGTACTTGCACTAACTATTCGAATGCTAACCCCTTAAATGGGGGAAATGCGTCTTATGCATTTCAGGTACTGGTCGAGCTGAGGAGCTGGCACGGGATGCGCACACAAAGGATGGGCTGGCATAATGATGTGGCTCGAGTCTGTATTTTTATGTTTTGTCATTGCATTTGTCGAGTACTGGAGTTAAACTGTTTATTTCTAAACTTGGTTTAAGTCCCCTGCGTGGGCAATGAATTGGTATTTAACTTATGTTTCATGTACTCGTTGAAATGTTTTGGCCGAGGCCACGGCCTTATTTACTTTTTGAGTGCATATTTTGGGATTTCATTGTGATTTATGTGTCATGTGTTAGCCTGGTAGACCTCACGAGAGTTCTACGGCGTGTAATGTCCCATTTGTGAATTGGGGTGTTACAGTTCTCGAAGGACTCGGGAAAATTACTCTAATCATTTTTGTCATTTTTGTGTCGATCATGTTGTGATACATTCGTGTATTGTTGATGTCATGCATTTGTGTATTGTTGTTAATATTCATTTGTGCATTGTTGTCGTATGTCCACCTCGTGTTGATCTAACGGGATCATCTTGGGATCTATGCTAGCGTGCGCTGGATCATTGGACGGGTTTTACACCTCGTGTTGATCTGACGGGATCATCTTGGGATCTAGGCAGTGAATGCTGGATCATCGGATTACCCATGTGTTGTTGTTTTGCATATGTATATTATGGGTTATCCACCTCGTGTTGATCTTTCAGGGTCATCTTGGGATCTATGCTGCGTACGCTGGATCATCGGATTTCCATAAGTATACATTGTCGTTATTGATGTGATCATGTTTGACGTTGTCATATGAGTATGCATTTGTAGGTCTTGTGTTAGGACCTTGTCCGTATGTTGTGTTGATCTGATCTCGGATTAGATTGACGTGAGTAATGGTATTTCGTATCTTGAGGTATGTTTCATATTTCCTTGATACTTTCCTTTGATGGACAATCGATTATCGTATTGGAATTGTCGACATTATCCGATGGATTGAATTGGCCAGAGTTGGTATAATTTCTGTATCGCGAGTTATGATAATTTTTTGAGGACCTTGGGTACTGTGCGAGATGTGAATTTTGGTGAGGTTATGACGATAAGATTACATTGGCCGTATTCTTACTTAGTATTTCCATTGATATGTAATTATTGACGTGATGTGATGGTTATCATTGTTGGATATTATGGCTGACCCCGTCGTGGGCTTTCTTTTTAGGTACTTGGATTATCAATCTTGTAGCGGTCGTGAAGAGATGAGCTTCCCGGAGGATACTGGCTAGGACATGTATTTGTGTATTGAGTTTCTGATCAGTTGTTGTATTCCTCTGCTAGAGTATTTTATTTGTTTATCTTTATCCGGTGTGAGTATTTTTAAATGGCCTTTTGGTATCTGGTAAATTAGGTTACTTTGGCAATCGTTTTCTAAATTTGTTCTGTCGGTACGTTTAAGTGATAACTTAACGTATGTTTTTAAACTGTTGAGTTTTGGTGTAATACCCTCGCCTTTAATATTGTATTTTCTGATTTAAGCTAAGTATTTTCGCACCATATCTGTGTTGTTGTAGCGAGTATATCGACGAATTATGTTAAGTTGGAATCATGGTCATTCATACTATATTAATTTTTGGGTGATATTGGGAGAATTCCATTTATGCTTGTTATAGCACTTAACGTACGTTAACCTATCTTCTTAACGTACGCTATGTACGTCGACTTACGTACGTAACATCCATATGTTAACGTACGTAATGCGGGAGATCCACCAGCAGTCCGCCTTTCGGTGGGTGGGGCCGAGCGGGGGTAGGTGGTCGGGAGTCGATCGCGACAGCCAAGTCAACGGCTATTACGTACGTAATAGCTATATTGTTATGTACGTAACGAATTGCGTGTTTTGAGGCAGAAGGATCTGATGAAATTGGTTACGTACGTAATGATCATGATATTACGTACGTAAGGACTATAACGTACGTTAACCACTTTCGTTAACGTACGTAATGCCGAGTTCAGATTATAAAAGTATGACTTGCCATTCATTTCCTACTCGACCCTTTCAACCTCCCAACTGAGAAAAACGATTCCTTTCCCTTCCAACTCCGTTTCTAAGCCTTTCTAACTTGTGTTGGAGCTTCAACACTTGACTGGTGACTTGGAGAGTTAGAGATTGAAGTGTATCCCTTGAAGTGTTGGTGTTGTTCTTCATTTTGAGGTTGGTTTTTCTTTAACTCATATCAATTACATGCTTATGATGATGTTAGTAGATAAATACTTCACATAATGTTAGTTTAAGCTAGTGTAAACATGATAAGTTAATTGAATCATGCTCAAACTAAGTGAAGATTAATATTAAAGGTATTAGTGTTACTTCTTGATGTAAATAACTTCATAATGTGATTGTGTTGTTAATGATATACATAAAACCTAATGTATAACATGATAATTGGAAGTTGATTATGGTCTCAACACTAGGAACATGTTAAGGATGAAATCCTTAATGATTAGGGGTGGGAGATATTAAACTTGTCTTGAACATTCAATTGATTCTTGAAGATAATATGGAACCATGATTTTTGGCCTCTTAAACCAACACTTTTGTAATAAAATTGTTGAAAGAATTATGTTAACCCTTTGAGGATGATCTTCACAAGATGGGATGAAGTTACTTTCAAAATTTGAAGTATCCAATGATATAACTAGGCTTTTAATAAATTCTTCAAAAGTAAAACAATGGATTTTGATAGAAGGAAGTTGTAATCTTCATATGTTCAAATTAATCGATTTCGTTAAAGGGTGTTAATCACTACATTAATAGGTTGATAATGTTCTTAAGAGGATTGTGTTGAATTGATGATACAAATGCGGTAGAGGAGTAGCCGAATTCCATTTCATTAATCCGTGCGTGTTAAGAGGCGTAAATTTAGATGATGTTCTTAGTTCACTAAAAACTTAAACTTATGTTTCATATAGTAATCAGTTTTGAATGTAATCGTTGGTAAAATAATGAAGAACGTAATTAAACACAAACTTATATCATAATTGGAAGTGTCGATGATTTGAAAAGATATTTTCACGATATTACATTGATAATAAACTAGACCTCAAGTATTTGACATTAATGTTAGAATATGTAAATGAACATGATAAACATATGATGATTTATAATTAGACCATTAAAGTGATCAATAGGATAGTTGATTTATTCTAGTAAATTTACGAATATTATTTATATAATAATACCGTTATCGTACGAATGTGTTGTTGAATGAATTACATTTCATTCAAGGTTTCTTGTTCACGTGAGTATTGTTAGACGAGGATACTGTTCGTTTGACCATTCAAAGAAGGATTATTCATCTACGGAATTGAGGCAAGTTATCTTGCTTCGTTATAATGATGGTTGAATTCTTGTGATTATTATGCGTTTCGTGTGTATGAAATGTTCTGATAATCTATGATTCATGATATGGTGATACCCTTGATCGTATTATCATGGTGTTGGGGATGATATACCCGAAATTACCGTCCTTGTTACCGTTAGTCCTTTTGAGCTTTGTTGACACTTCAGTGAGTTGTTCGATTCCTTGGTAAAAGTGTAATTCGTTGAGTTTCGTTGTCATGTTGTATTGTGACATCTCTGGAGTCATATATGCGCGCCGATTGGTTATGTGTAGGATTTTTAGCCGGTCACTTGATGATCATGCGTGGATGTTTTCCGCATTTAGATCGTGCACACGAGACGTAGTTCGTGAGGCTAATTAGGTACATCGTCCCACGTATATTTTGGATTCCGTATACGGGGTGTACATGTGCACGGACACATTTCTGGATCGGGCGTACTGTGACTTCCGTCTTGAGCCATATTATATGGTTGTTCGTATGTTTGGTTATGTTCGACAGTTGGGACTGATTGTTTATATGCCTTCGGGGTATATTCAGTAGTCGATGGTTTTCTTTGAGGTCAGTATATATATATTAATTGTATAATATCATGAGAATTATTATCATGTACAGCTGACCCTGTGGTTTGGGGCGAAATACTTGTATTTCAGGGCGAGGAAAGGGCAAGGCACAGGAGGAGCACAATGGCGACGGAGGGTTTTGAAGTATGCTATTTCGGGGGGGCCCGAGTCTTTTGATATTCGGTTATGTATTATTGTGATTTTCATTTTATTTTGTGTCGGGTGAATGTACTATAATCTGTTAGGTATTGCCCATCGTCATATGGTCTGTACCGAATTTAGATCCTGTGTATGCTTGCTCGTATTAAAGACATGTATAACTTGTACTCCACATCTGGGTTTTTATTGTGGTACGGTGCCACGTTGTCAGGTTGTAAGTCTATATCGTGATATCGCCTGGTGGGTCTCGGTAGGGGATCCACGGCACTGTAATAGCCACTGTTTTCGGGCTGTTACAGAAGATGGTATCAGAGCGTGTGTTTTTATTTTGAGTTATTGTAGAATCAAAATAGCATCAAGAAACCTTCGTGCCACGTTTAACCTGTGCAAGCGCCTGACCCGTCAAATACGGTATGTTCTCATGAACCATAATTTTATTACTGGCATGATATTGACGATGTATTGGTCTCCTTACTTATCTGGGCATCTTGCTAACATGAGGTAAAATTCATCTGTTTGAGGTGAACCTAAATTAATTATGTGATTGGAATTGTTTCGACTTGATGTTGATATGATATTGAGTGTGTAACACCTTTAGTGCCAGTGATTCTTTACGAACTGCTTTGTTGGATAGGAAACTCCCTGTTGCTATTAGCTTAGCATGAATTATGATTGATAAATCGAACTGTACTTGTGACTTGATTCTTTCAGTATGGAAAGGAATCCGAGAGGCCGTGGCAGAGGGGGACGAGGCCGCGGAAGAGGCCGAATTCCGATACCACGAGCCAACAGACGTGCGAATGTGGAACAGAGTTCCGCAGGCAGTGATTCGCCTTCTAGGGACCAATCACACCACACCGGAGAGAATGCACGTGTCGATCCTTACACCGTGATGCAGGACATGATGGCCCAGATGACCCAAATGGGTCAGCTGATGGAAGCTATGCAGAGAAATACTACTGGTCAACAGCAGGGACAACAACCTCCGCCTCTGGTGCCTGGCGGGATCGTGAGCCAAATTATTAGCGACATATCACGGCAGCGACCTCCGACTTTTGAAGGCTCATCTGAGCCTGCTGACATTGTACACTGGATAGAGCATTTCGAGAAACTATTCGAGATGGTGGAGTGCCCAGAGGAAAATCGAGTTCTTTGTGGCGACTACTACCTTAGTAAGAGTGCCCATACTTGGTGGCTTTCTGTGAGGCCTGCCGATGGCGCGAGTATTTGGGAGGAATTCAAGAATCTTATGCTAGATCGTTACTATCCTGCACCCCTCCGTGAAGCCAAACTGTCTGAATTACTGAACCCCGACCCATCGAAAGACGAGGATGTGTTAGCGATTGCTGAAAAATTCCAAGCACTTCTCCCTTTTGCTACGTCAGTTGTCCGTTCGGAAGCTGATAAGATCAAATATTTCCTCAAGAGGCTTAAACCCCGAATGAGGATACAATTACTCAATCACCACTGTACGACCTTACCGGAGTTTATTGAGAAGGCTTTGGAGTATGAACTTACTGCGAAGGAGATTTCTAAGAAGCAGCCTCAGTTTTCCAACAAGAGATCCAGGAACCAGACCCAAGGAGACAGTAACAGGGGGTATTGAAGAAACCCCAGCCTGTACCAAATCCTTATGAACGACCACCTATGGCACCGAAACCGACAGTAACGCACTCTCGGGCAATCAGCTCACCTGTCGTGTGTTATAACTGTGGGGACCAGGGGCATATCAGCTCCAAATGTCCGAAGCCGGCCGTTGCCTGTCACACTTGCGGAAAGAACGATCATCGTGCTCGCTATTGCCAGTGTGGACTCGGGCGTGCTTCAGTAGCATCTCTTGCTCCAGTACAGTCTTCTGTTCAGGAACGTGCTCCTCCGTCCGCTTCTTACCAGACTACCGGGGCGAACAAAGGGATGGGCCGTGGAAATCAAGCTGGTACACCTGCTTCCGGGGTTGCAAAACCCAGAGTCTACGAGATGAAGAAAGCCGATGATCCCAAAGCCAGCATGATTGCAGGTACTCTCGAGATTCACTCTCAGCCCGTTTGTGTTCTTTTTTAGACTTGTGCTTCACACTCCTTTTTGTCTAGTTCTTGTTTGAGTCGTTTGCATTTGAATCATGTTACCGATTGTGAACCTTATGTAATTGGTCTACCCGATGGTAGAAGAATTATTGGGAGTCGTGAAGTACAGAACTGTCCGATTAGCATGAACCACCGTGAGTGGTTGTCCGACTTGATTGTGGTTGATTTACCTAAAGATGATGTAATCTTGGGTATCGACTGGATGGATCGTCACGATGCCGTGGTTAGCGTCCGTAAGCGAATGGTGACCGTCACATCGGATGATGGCGTCGAGTGTATTTTTCGGGGTGATAATCCCAATCATTCTGGGAGAGTCATCAGCGCTATGAAGGCTGTGAGATTACTGAACCAGGGATGCATTGGTTATTGGTGTTACATGACCAAGACAACGGACCGGCCAGTCGAATTAGTTGATATTCCAGTTGTTCGAGATTATCTAGATGTATTTCCAGAAGAGCTTCCACGAATACCCCCACAACGAGAGGTAGAATTCACCATTGAGCTGGAGCCAGGGACGTCCCCGCTTTCGAAAGCACCATATCGTATGGCCCCGACTGAGATGCAGGAGTTGAAAAGACAACTTGAAGAATTAACTGAGAAAGGATATGTTCGACCCAGTGCATCCCCTTGGGGAGCGCCGGTGTTATTCGTATGGAAGAAGGACGGATCGCTGCGTTTGTGTATTGATTACCGGGAGCTGAACAAAGTAACAATTAAGAACAAATATCCTTTACCTCGCATCGATGATCTATTGGATCAGCTCCAGGGAGCCGCTGTATTTTCCAAGATCGACTTGAGATCCGGGTACCACCAATTGCGGATTCGAGAGTCTGACGTCCCGAAGACAGCTTTTCGCACTCTCTATGGGCATTATGAGTTCGTTGTCATGCCATTCGGACTGACTAATGCACCTGCAGTATTCATGGAATTGATGAATCGGGTTTTTATTAATTATCTGGATCGTTTTGTAGTCGTTTTTATTGACAACATCTTGGTCTACTCTCGTGATCATGAGGAGCATGAGTGTCACCTCCGCCAGGTTCTCGATGCATTAATGCGAGAACAACTCTATGGAAAATTTTCTAAGTGTGAATTCTGGATGTCTGAAGTTATTTTTCTGGGACATGTGATATCAGTAGAGGGAGTAAGAGTAGACCCACAGAAGACGGAAGCTATCCGAGACTGGCTACCTCCGAAGAACGTGAAGGAAGTTCGTAGTTTTCTGGGTCTAGCAGGCTATTACAGACGATTCGTGGAAGGATTTTCCAAAATTGCTCAACCGATGACTAATCTGTTGAGAAAAGATAAGAAGTACTTGTGTTCGGAAGCATGTCAGCAAAGTTTTGATGAACTCAAAAGTCGATTAATTTCAGCACCTGTTTTGATACTACCTAGAGGAACGGAAGGATTCGTGGTATATAGCGGTGCATCGAGACAGGGCCTTAGCTGCGTATTAATGTAGGACGGGAAAGTGATCGCCTATGCATCCAGAAAGTTGCGTCCTTACGAGGTCAACTACCCGACTCATGACTTGGAGTTAGCAGCCGTAGTGTTTGCTTTAAAAATCTGGCGCCACTATCTGTATGGAGTTACCTGCCGGATTTTTACGGACCACAAGAGCCTGAAGTATATTTTTACCCAGAAGTAGTTGAATATGAGACAAAGGAGGTGGTTAGAGCTAATCAAAGACTATGATATCGAGATCCTTTATCATCCTGGCAAGGCAAATGTGGTTGCCGATGCCTTGAGCCGCAAGACGGTGCAGGAGCAGATACTGGCTCGTTTGACCGCCCAGAAGGAATTGCAATTAGAGTTCATGAGACCAAAGATTGAGGTCTGGTTACAACGCATTCAGGGACAACTGTGTACGCTTGAGATTTCATCATCCCTTGATGAGACGATCAGGATGAAACATATGACGGACCCATTCTTATCCAGAATTCGAGGAGAAATCGATCAAGGGAAGGCCCCTAGATTTGTGGTTCACGAGGATGGACTGATACGCTTTAAAAACCGAGTATGTGTACCAGCAGACGAAGAGTTGAGGAATACTATTCTGAAGGAGGCTCATGCTACCCCGTATTCCATACACCCAGGATCGAACAAAATGTATAAGGATTTGAAGCCGTATTATTGGTGGGGTAACATGAAACGGGAGGTTGCCGAAATGTTTGACCTGTCAGCAGGTCAAGATTGAGCATCAACGACCAGCTGGCATGATGAAACCGCTTCCGATTCCAAGTGGAAGTGGGAAGACATATCGATGGATTTTATTACTAGCTTGCCGACGAGCCGTCGAGGCATGAATACGATTTGGGTGATTGTGGATCGATTGACTAAATCAGCCCACTTCTTGAAGATCAAGGATACTTGGGGCCCTGAGAGATTAGCCCAATTATTCATCAAAGAGATTGTGAGACTGCATGGCACCCCTAAGAGTATTGTATCAGATCGGGATGGACGGTTCGTGCCACACTTCTGGAAGGCGGTTCATCGTGCTATGGGTACACAGTTAAATTTCAGTACGTCTTTTCATCCTCAGACCGACGGTCAGTCTGAGAGGACAATTCAAACTCTAGAGGATATGTTGAGGGCATGTACTCTCGATTGGAAGCCTGACTGGGAAGCCCAACTGCCATTGGTAGAATTCACATATAATAACAGCTGGCACGCCTCGATCATGATGGCACCTTATGAGGCATTGTATGTTCGTCGTTGTAGGTCCCCTTTGTGCTGGGACGATTTGTCTGAATCTATTGGTACGGAACCTGATATGTTATTGGCAGCCCGCGAGAAGATTTCCCTGATCAAGAGTCGTCTATTAACAGCCCAAAGCCGCCAGAAATCATATGCAGATAATCGTCGACGACCACTCGAGTTTGAGGTTGGTGACCATGTACTAGTCAAAGTATCTCCTACTAGAGGTGTTTTCCGATTCGGGAAGAGAGGCAAGTTGAGCCCAAGTTATATTGGTCCGTTTGAGATCCTGGAACGAGTAGGCGACCTAGCCTATCGTTTAGCATTACCACCAGCATTGAGACGGATTCACAACGTATTCCATGTATCTCAGTTAAGGAAGTATGTTGCTGATCCAAGTCACGTTATTCAATTCGACGAGGTCGAAATAGCCGATGACCATTCGTATGAAGAACGGCCTGTGCAGATACTGGAGAGAAGAATTAAACAGCTGAGGAACAAGGTGATTCCCTTATTAAAAATTCAGTGGTCGAGACATGGAGTCGAGGAAGCTACGTGGGAGACTGAAGATAGCATGCGAGAGAAATACCCCGAACTATTTACCCCTTAGTTTCGGGGACGAAACTCCTTTTAAGGGGGGGAGTATGTAATACCCTCGCCTTTAATATTGTATTTTCTGATTTAAGCTAAGTATTTTCGCACCATATCTGTGTTGTTGTAGCGAGTATATCGACGAATTCTGTTAAGTTGGAATCATGGTCATTCATACTATATTAATTTTTGGGTGATATTGGGAGAATTCCATTTATGCTTGTTATAGCACTTAACGTACGTTAACCTATCTTCTTAACGTACGCTATGTACGTCGCCTTACGTATGTAACATCCATATGTTAACGTACGTAATGCGGGAGATCCACCAGCAGTCCGCCTTTCGGCGGGTGGGGCCGAGCGGGGGTAGGTGGTCGGGAGTCGATCGCGACAGCCAAGTCAACGGCTATTACGTACGTAATAGCTATATTGTTACGTACGTAACGAATTGCGTGTTTTGAGGCAGAAGGATCTGATGAAATTGGTTACGTACGTAATGATCATGATATTACGTACGTAAGGACTATAATGTACGTTAACCACTTTCGTTAACGTACGTAATGTCGAGTTCAGATTATAAAAGTATGACTTGCCATTCATTTCCTACTCGACCCTTTCAACCTCCCAACTGAGAAAAACGATTCCTTTCCCTTCCAACTCCATTTCTAAGCCTTTCTAACTTGTGTTGGAGCTTCAACACTTGATTGGTGACTTGGAGATTTAGAGATTGAAGTGTATCCCTTGAAGTGTTGGTGTTGTTCTTCATTTTGAGGTTGGTTTTTCTTTAACTCATATCAATTACATGCTTATGATGATGTTAGTAGATAAATACTTCACATAATGTTAGTTTAAGCTAGTGTAAACATGATAAGTTAATTGAATCATGCTCAAACTAAGTGAAGATTAATATTAAAGGTATTAGTGTTACTTCTTGATGTAAATAACTTCATAATGTGATTGTGTTGATAATGATATACATAAAACCTGATGTATAACATGATAATTGGAAGTTGATTATGGTCTCAACACTAGGAACATGTTGAGGATGAAATCCTTAATGATTAGGGGTGGGAGATATTAAACTTGTCTTGAACATTCAATTGATTCTTGAAGATAATATCGAACCATGATTTTTGGCCTCTTAAACCAACACTTTTGTAATAAAATTGTTGAAAGAATTATGTTAACCCTTTGAGGATGATCTTCACAAGATGGGATGAAGTTACTTTTAAAATTTTAAGTATCCAATGATATAACTAGGCTTTTAATAAATTCTTCAAAAGTAAAACAATGGATTTTGATAGAAGGAAGTTATAATCTTCATATGTTCAAATTAATCGATTTCGTTAAAGGGTGTTAATCACTACATTAATAGGTTGATAATGTTCTTAAGAGGATTGTGTTGAATTGATGATACAAATGCGGTATAGGAGTAGCCGAATTCCATTTCATTAATCCGTGCGTGTTAAGAGGCGTAAATTTAGATGATGTTCTTAGTTCACTAAAAACTTAAACTTATGTTTCATATAGTAATCAGTTTTGAATGTAATCGTTGGTAAAATAATGAAGAACGTAATTAAACACAAACTTATATCATAATTGGAAGTGTCGATGATTTGAAAAGATATTTTTACGATATTACATTGATAATAAACTAGACCTCAAGTATTTGACATTAATGTTAGAATATGTAAATGAACATGATAAACATATGATGATTTATAATTGGACCATTAAAGTGATCAATAGGATAGTTGATTTATTCTAGTAAATTTACGAATATTATTTATGTAATAGTACCGTTATCGTACGAATGTGTTGTTGAATGAATTACATTTCATTCAAGGTTGCTTGTTCATGTGAGTATTGCTAGATGAGGATACCGTTCGTTTGACCATTCAAAGAAGGATTATTCATCTACGGAATTGAGGCAAGTTATCTTGCTTGGTTATAATGATGGTTGAATTCTTGTGATTATTATGCGTTTCGTGTGTATGAAATGTTCTGATAATCTATGATTCGCGATATGGTGATACCCTTGATCGTATTATCATGGTGTTGTGGATGATATACCCGAAATTACCGTCCTTGTTACCGTTAGTCCTTTTGAGCTTTGTTGACACTTCGGTGAGTTGTGCGATTTCTTGGTAAAAGTGTAATTCATTGAGTTTTGTTGTGATGTTGTATCGTGACATCTCTGGAGTCATATCTGCACGCCGATTGGTTATGTGTAGGATTTTTAGCAGGGCACTTGATGATCATGCGTGGATGTTTTCCGCATTTAGATCGTGCACACGAGACGTAGTTCGTGAGGCTAATTAGGTACATCGTCCCACGTATATTTTGGATTCCGTATACGGGGTGGACATGTGCACGGACACATTTCCGGATCGGGCGTACTGTGACGTCCGTCTTGAGCCATATTATATGGTCGTTCGTATGTTTGGTTATGTTCGACAGTTGGGACTGATTGTTTATACGCCTTCCGGGTATATTCAGTAGTCGATGGTTTTCTTTGAGCTCAGTATATATATGAATTGTATAATATCATGAGAATTATTATCATGTATAGCTGACCCTGTGGTTTGGGGCGAAATACTTGTATTTCAGGGCGAGGAAAGGGCAAGGCACAGGAGGAGCACAATGGAGACGGAGGGTTTTGAAGTATGCTATTTCGGGGGGGCCCGAGTCTTTTGATATTCGGTTATGTATTATTGTGATTTTCATTTTATTTGTGTCGGATGAATGTACTATAATCTGTTAGGTATTGCCCATCGTCATATGGTCTGTACCGAATTTGGATCTTGTGTACGCTTGCTCGTATTAAAGACATGTATAACTTGTACTCCACATCGGGGTTTTTATTGTGGTACGGTGCCACGTTGTCAGGTTATAAGTCTATATCGTGATATCGCTTGGTGGGTCCTTAGAGATCCACGGCCTTTATGTGCTTGCTTGTTTTGGTACATTACATTTGGCATTTCGGGCCTTGTGGTTTCAAATGAGATTTTTAAGACGGTTTTGTTAAACAGGTTTTGTAAAGTTTTCAAATGTTTTTAAAGGACGTACCGTCGTTAGCCTCTTCGGTGTTTGTAAATATTTGCGAAATTTTCCTTCAGTCTTGTGGGTTCCATCTTGGGGCCCACGGCGCTGTAATATTCCTAGATGGCTCAGGGGTGTTACAGTTTGCATAATAAAAATTTGGATGATTTTTGTACCCTGGATTGTATGTTGGCCCGTAAGGATTGTATGCTTGCCTTTCGAAATTCTGAGCATACGCCACTTGTTCTGGTGGTGATGGTGACTGCTCCTGTTGCACTAAGGGACAAATAGTGCTGTTGTGAGTTCTCCACAAATTTCACATGAAAGAGCTGAAACTTGTGGAGTTTGCACCGTCTTCGCAGATTGAGGAGTTGAAAAAGACATGTCCTCGACTTTCTTTGATAAAGCTTCAATTTTTGCCAAGATATGTGAATAAGAATCCACTACAAAAACACCATTTGGTTTATTTTGGATATTTCTGTCTTGCCATCTTGCAGTTTGTTCACTTATAACCACGAAAAGATTATAAGCCTCTTTCATAGTTTTGTTGACAAGTGAGCCATTTGATGATGAATCGACATTGGGTCGGCATGTAGGTAAAATTCCAGAATAGAAATAATTGACTTGTGCTCCCAAATTGAAACCATGGTTAGGACATTTTCGTAGCATATCTTTGTATCTCTCCAATGCTTCGTGAAATGACTCTGAATGTAGAGATTTTGTATTTGAGCTTCGCCACTTTTATTGGTGGAAAGTATTTAGTGGCCAATTTGTTATGCTTCGTGGTGGCAAAGTATCTAGCCACTCTCTTGCTCTGTCCTTCAAAGTGTGCATGAAAAGTCTCATTTTGATCGCCTCGTCATTTACATTTGGATATTTGAAATTTCCACAAATCTCCACAAAACGATTAGTATGGAGATATGGATTCTCGCCGGTTCTTCCATAGAATGAGTTGTTGTTGGAGAAGAGATTGATGACATCGGAGCGAATTTGAAAATTGTCCACTCCAAATGGTGGATAGATCACAATTGATTGCACGCTCAAAGATGGGGGGGGTTCATGAATTCCCCAAATAGCATGTTGTCTTCATCTATTTCCGGCACAATAGGATGTTGTTGA
Organism: Orobanche coerulescens; assembly: GCA_033398695.1. Lineage (NCBI taxonomy): Eukaryota > Viridiplantae > Streptophyta > Magnoliopsida > Lamiales > Orobanchaceae > Orobanche > Orobanche coerulescens. The sequence goes on along the minus strand of CM065811.1, from coordinate 126,921,864 downwards.
TGTTGAATGTTTTGAACATTAGGTATTCCCCCTACCGGAGGAATTCTTTCATTATCGTTTCCTTGGGGGAGACGTGGGTTTGGTTCGTCCGCCATTGATGGTGAAGAAATAATGCTTGTTTTTTTGTTCTCTTCGCCTTATTCTGAATGTGGCTTCAATCTCGGGATCTAGTGAAACTAAATAGCGATTGTACGTCCTTCGCATAGACAAGAGAATATACAACAAAAAAAAAAGTTGTATTTATAACAATAGTTAATAATGTTATATTTCAAAAATAACACTTATACTTCCCCGGCAACGGCGCCAAAAACTTGACACGTCTTTTGTGTAACTATCACAAGTGCACAATATCGTATCAAGTAGTAAGTGGACTTTTTGAGTCCGGTTTATCGATCCCACGAGGAAGTTAGGTTATATATTGAATTATACACTATTTAACTATTTGTTATAGAAATTTATATGATTGAAACACACAATTTAAGAGTTTGGTTTGACAATTACAAAGAAAATGCAATAATAGTTCTAATATTCAAGGAAATGAAAGATTGCACTAATAATAGATTAATAAAAGATAAAATGAAATAGTTGGGATTACAAACTTAGTTCATCATTAGTTATAGAAAATGTATAGGAGATCATAAGATGAATTTACTTATTATGTTTCGTAGATTCGATTTTCCTTAAAAAGACGGTTCCTCTTTCGAATATCAAAACGCCCCTTATATATTAAATTAATCTACTATATTTCTATGTTGATTGGCTTCAATACATAGCATTTGGTTTTATGAAAATAACTCAAAGAATCATCTAAGGTCTAGAGGTATATTTCTATCCCCTAGAACAACTTAGAGTAAAGATAATTTGATCTAATCAAACATATTTTCTTTCGAAACATATGAAGACCATAAATATCGTCATTTATTGGCCAAATAAATAAAGATTGGTAAAACAATGAAAATCACACACAATAACAAGTAATTCATAATAGATCTTTAAACAAACTTAAATAACATGACTAACCTTGTTTATAATCCCAACTTAAGTAACTTAGCCCATTAAGGGTTTATTAAACATATTACAAGCTTGAGTGGTCATTATTAGTTGAAAAAGGAAAAGAATCACTATAAGAATAAACGTCAAAGACTTCGGATAATATCCGAAGTAAAAATGTTATAATTACCGAAGTCTATGTTCGTGTAGTTAAAGGTATACTTTAGACTTCGCTTATTAGACGAAGTCTAATATCGTAATAACCGAAGTCTATCTCGGTTTTTAAAACCCGGATATGGGGGTTTGCGAAGTAAAAAAGGTCCTTCCACTTCACTTATTTTATAATCGCTGAAGTGTATATTTCGCTTATTCTATTTTGTGTCGCTAATTATATATCTCTGACTTCGTTTTTTATCCGAAGTAAATAACCACATTGCATATTTCTTTTCAATTTGTAAATATAGAATCCCTGTTGTACAAAAACATGATCCATCCAATAAAAACCTCAATTCACAAGATCTCAACAACACAACCTCAAATACATCAATCAACCTCATTAAAAATCCAACAAACTCAAATCACAAGATCCCAATTCAATAACACAAGATCATAAGCATTGATAATAGTAATAAACCACAATTTCATATATAAACGGCGGATTGTCGTACAAAAATGCCAAATATTGATTCGCGTGATTCACAAGTTTGCATTGGGCATAACTATAATATGCCAACATCAAATAAACTTCCACCAACGAATTAATTACGGACCTTCTTTGTAGCCGTTAATAACTTGAAGTAACTTGTTCATGAGGTAGCATAGTCATTCACGGGTTGAAATCTTTCATTTGCCTGAACCAACAAATAAATAGGCATTAAGGGGCAATCATGGGATGTTTCGATCTACTTATTTAGCCATTTTTGGATGCATCTTACGCAGAAAAACAACAAAGTACGCGAACTTAATTTTTACTTGTTACGAAGTCACCATTATAAAGTGAAAATATATATACTAAAGAAAGCGCAAGATTAGCGAATTTTAAAGCTCATAAACGATTAGTTGCATGTGTAATAGTCAAGTTACCCGAAATACTCAATCGGCACATGTAAAACCTACTTTAGTTGAGTGGTGTAGTCACAACATACACATCCGGGTGAGGCACCTCGCTCATCAAAAGCTTACTCATACGCTCGTGTCCAATAGCAAAAAACCACCCATTCACCTAAAAAGCACTTTTAAAATGATTGCTCTTACTCCCTTTTGATACATCAAACCTCGGTGCCAAAGCTACAAAAATTCTGTTGGCCAACATAAATATATGCAAATACAACTTACAAAAATTGATAAAGTTATAAATTGATAAAATTTCCTTATAAACGGCCAAAACACAATCACCGAAGTAGTAATAGGGTGTATCTTGCCCACTAAGAATGCCATACGGAATTACAAAGTCGCCTAAACCAAGCATAGAATATGGACGTGCAACAACTCTTGTTGGGAAAATAAGTGGATATGGATTAAAAACATTGTGTGAGACGTGACAATCTCAAAATATGGTACATGAACACCCATTTTAAAGAAAAATTCATACACTACCTTAATAATAGGAGCATCAAAAGATTTGGGCCCGACCATTACCGGTGTAAAAAAACACCCATAACATATCATAGGAAAAAGTCCAACTCGCATATTAGATCATGTTATCATTAAAAATCCCGTGTTTGAAAAAATGGAAAGACCGAAAAGAAATCCTCACCAATAGAATGCCACACTTTTGAATGAACCAAGAGAAAGCATTTCAATTCCTGTAAATTATGGAAAAATATATGTTATTAAGTTAACATCAAACATAAAATTAGGATCCATCACCTCAAACATAACCATACTTAAATGCTCGTAGTTTATATTTTTAAAAGTAAAGGTAATATCGAATTAAAAACCATTCGGGGATGGAAAATATTGAAATTTTAGGGTACTTGTAGAACCGATGACCAGTGCATTGATGGGGCTTTATGAATAGATTTATCTTTCATTAATAGTTTGCTTGTTTGATGAGATCAAGCGACAGTGCCGCCACCTCCATTCACAATCTTCTTCACGGATTCGAAAGTCGCGGACGTTTGATTCATCTGAATAAACAAAAATTTAAAACCAACAACTCAACATACACATAGAAAAAAACCAAGAGACCATGAGATTCTGCTACAATAATTCTTTTATTTTAAATTTGAAAAAAATGAAATGACACGAAAGCGATAACATGAAAGCCCGAAGAAAGTCTCACATTGAAATTTACAAAGCAAATCAACGATTTGAATTTCCTTCAGAACATGCCACTGTTAAAATATTAGAAAAAACAACGCCATCCCAACATGAAATTAGTGCTATAGTTACTTAACGAATAAATTGAACTCCATTATTATATGTATATTCATTTCAAATTTCTAATGATATAAACCAAATTGTAAGATTGACTACAAAGTAAAAACATTTCAATTTTCTAATGATGTAAACCAATTGCGTAAAATTGACTACAAAGTAAAAGCGACATAATGGAAACAAAATGTGAGTTATAAAATATAATTAACTCACTCTCTAGGGAGGAAAACCGAATACGTAAAGTCTCCTCCTTGACAGAATCCATCTCGCAAAATCAACAAAGATGCCACACGCAAGACTTATCATTCCCCGATGCTCTTGCAACGTCATCTTGGCCATCACTTTGGATTCACAAAGTAAATCTCAATTGCCGGTAAAAAAAAAAAAACTCATTATCAAATGTCATAAATCTTCTAACAAGACATCACACAAAATACGCCACAAAGAATAAAAGCATCAAGACTCGTACGCACGCACGCGCACACACGGTTGCATATAATACAACTAACTAATACATATCAACTAGCAAATAGGAAAATGATTTCCTTACCAAAATGGTTGGCACAGATCTTAAGAGTCTTGTTACGCCTCATGAGAAGCCTAACTTTGCCACTTTCCTTGTGCTTCAGTAGCTTGACAGTCCCAACACCCCTCTCCTTCCACACAAAAAACATCTAAAATGCTCGACCGCAATGAGAATTGTAAAAAATATCCCAAGTGTCATGCAAGTTTTTGTGTAAAAGGTATATTGATAAATGAAAGAAAAGGCTTAAAAAGGATGTCCATTTATAAGTATTAATCAACAAGCTTATCCAAGCAATACAAATTAAAGAATGAGTTTGCTCACCATTCAATTACACTTGATTACTAAAGCATGCAACTAGCAAAATGATGGGATGTAGTATGTGACGAATATGGAAAGACGAGACAAAAAGGCCAGATACGACTTCAACACTAACACGATCTAAAACCATGGTTCCTCATTAATAACATATAGATCCTGAGTGCAAAAGGCATAAATAGAAACCCTTCTTCTAATTGCAATTGCAAGTGATGAGTATTGTGCGAGGGTTACCATAATAACTCGTCATTAAAAAAACTAGAAAGAAAAATAAAATGATACCTTCCTCTAAAATGGTATGAGCAGCATGAAATGGTATGCTCCCAAAGAGGTCGGTTCTGGAAACATTAATAATGTCGTCTCCCTCGAATCATGATCACCACAGGTTGCACAGACCTCTTTCACCAGTGGCCTTGTATCAACATCCTTCATTATTGACTCAAAAGGTAAAGGGACACTGGTTCGGGTCGTTCTAGCCCTCTTTCTCGGTCTTTGTTAAAGCTTCCACATACCGCTTTCTCACTCTGTCATTTTCAACTAGCCGCAATCACAAAAGAAAAACATACCAAGGATATCTGAATAGCGCAAATTCAATCTAGCAATCCAACATTAATTCTAATTACCTCATGACGTGCCAATAAAAGATTTTCACTTCAATTTCAACGTGGATGAGCTCTTGTTGGAATTGCTTCATTGACTTCGTCCATCATTTCCGACGAAAAGTAATCGTCGAGCATAATGCAAGAATCGTTACAAACACCAAATGATAGTTGACCATCTCAATGTATGTTGTAAATGTCGAGTTGTTTTTCCCAACAAGAAAAACTAGCACAACACAAAGAAATGCACAATTGTTTAAGGTCACCACCTTGGAAGGAAGAACAAATTAGGTCAAAATTATGGAAGCTTACTTAGAACTTTGACCAAAAATTAGGTCACCCGATTTGCAAAATAGAAAATAAAACCTAGGTCACACGAAATTCGCTCAGAACTCAAAATCGAGGGAAGTAAGAATCTAACCGCCGGCGAAGGAGAGCGGCTGTGGAGGGCGAGATCCGCGACGCTGGAGGGTTGTCTCGTGTTAGTATCAGCAAATATACGAACCAACTAGTACAATTATATAACAGCCATGATTATTAGACAACTCAAACCGAAAGAAAAGTAGAAAACCCTAACCTCCTAAACCAAAGCGCCGCTTCAGACTTCCGTCGGACCACCGCTCGCCTTGCCGGTCGCCGTTATCCTTCAATTTCCGCGCGCGCCTTGCAAGTGCCGCTCGCCGTCGCTTGTTCTGCTCTTTTTTGTGCTCGTTCTTTTTCTTTTCACTTATGGGTCACGGATGTTTTGAAGGGTTGGACGAGGGTGGGCGGCGGCGGTAGCAGTTTTTTATCGATGGATCTGTGAAAAGAAATGGAGTGGGAAAAAATTTTTGGGAGGAAATAATTGAGCGGGTGAAGAAGACAGAGGGTTTTTTGGAGTACGAAAAAAATGAGGTTAAGTAAACATTTCACTGTTGTAAAAATATTGCGTCAAAAATAAAATTAAACACTTTTTACTTCAGTAATTATAAAATTAGCGAAGTCTTTTGAACTTAAAATTTCTAACTAGCTCGTGCCTTTTTGTTTGGTACAATTTACTGAAGTCTATGTGTGTTGTTTACTTCAGTAACTTGAAAAGCGAAGTTGTTGTTTGATTTTACTTCGCTAATATACATTACCGAAGTGAGACGTACCGAAGTCTTTGATGTTTTTTCTACTAGTGTAATTGATCCTAACTCCCTTAGTAGATAAAGGAGAAAGAAGCAATAAACGCCCTCAACAACATAAGCTAAACCACACTTACACAAATCACTCAAGAACACAAGTGTGTTCTTCACACAAAAAGAAAAAGTATTACAAAGTGAGAAAATATAAGATGAATCATGAATAATGATGGATCTAAGGGGTCTATTTATACACCTAAAGTCATCTAATAGTTTCAAAACTCCAGCATTATTAAAATAGGTCAGATCAATGCCAGCCATCCCCTCAATAATAGACCAAAAGTATAAAAAATTAGACAATGATCACAATCTAACAAGAGTTATGGCTGTAACATTGAGGAGTTACGGCCGTAACATGGCTTCCTAAATTTGCATTTTGTGAGTTACGCCCGGACACGCCCGTATGGAGTTTCAGACTTCATTTTCAGCCCAAAATTTGTTAGACTTCGCGTTTTTGCCCCAAATCTTCTTCGGATGATAACTTTATATATATATATATATAACTCTGATTTTGAATCCGGAAACACTGCCGAACTCGTCTCGGAAAGCCCTACAACATGAATACATAAAAATTCAACAAAGAGAATATTTTATACACATGTTATTTCTTGAGTAAATCAGTAATTCAATCCGATTAAGACTAAATTTAAATCTTCATCTGATAAATAATAAAATTATTAAAAACTAATTAATTCAAAGCAAAAACGAGTAGACTAGCTCAATTATGGGTGAAATATATCGATACAAATCATGGATAAGTGTATAAAACTGACAATTATCAGTCCCTCCCCGACGGATATTACTAACAACACTCTCCTACAGGTCCAAATAGATGAAGTATTCGAGCTCTTCAAGCTATAGAAATCATACATCACTTCGACATAGATGGCCTATCGCCACCTCATAGGCATGGTGTTGCATTATCAGGTGTTGCAGTAGCTATGAAATTTTTGCCCTATCGCAACCTTGTAACCTTGGTGTTACCGTTTACATAGATTTGTGATGTTGTAGCTATAAATAGGTGTTAAACACTGCAACACTATGCTTGTGTTGTCATAGACTATTAATAAATAAAAAGATAAATTCCTTTCAAAATAAAAATTATACTTTAAGACTAATTAAAATTTAATAAAACCAAAAAAAGATATTTTATATAAATTATGTCTCCATATAATAAATACTATATTTATTTTATAAATAATATTTTTTTTCAAAATTTTCTTACAATATATAATTTTATTAAAAAAATTAAAAAACTAATATGTAAAAAATTATTAAAATAAAAAAGATATTTTATACAAAATATGTCTTCATTAAATAAATACTATTCATTTTCAAAAAAATTTTACAATATGTAATTCTATTAAAAAATTAAAAAAAAGGTAGAAAATATTAGTATTGAGAAAGGTAGAAAATTGTCATAATTTATAATTTTAATTAAATATAAATTAAAAAAGGTAGAAAATTGAAAATCCTATCTCTATTCTTATCCTACGTTGGCCGCTTTATTTCTTCAGTCTATTAAGAAAATATAAACATTATAAATCCAATACTCTAAAATGTCTCTCTTTTTTCTCTTTTAGGCTTTTCTCTCGAAGTGAGAGCACCAGTCTAGTTTCATCGCCGTTTCTCCATCACCATGAGAGCAAAGTGGAAGAAGAAGCGTATGAGGAGTTTGAAGAGGAAGCGCCGAAAGATGAGACAAGATCCAAGTAGTCTCAAACGTGAACTTTTCGTCGTAGAGAGGTAGTACAATTTTTCGGACTTTTTTTTCACATTGCAAAACACCACTTTCGATCTAGAAGCTGCCATTATTGCCTTCCGCAACTCCGGTGAATGCGCTTTTGTTTGCCCGAGATTTCAAAAATTTTCATCCACAATCATTTGTTCTTTCTCTTCTTGCACAGATCTGTTCACTTCGTTGTTGTATGTGCGCGGGCCGAGGAACCGAGAAATTCTGCCCTTGATTTTATGGATTAAGTGTGTTAATTACGCATTCAATTCACTCCTTTTTTTCAACAAGCTTAATTAGAAATTGTGTAGCGACCTAATTGCTTTTACACATTTCCATTCACGAGACCCATTTCGAATTTCTGGTGTTTCTCGAATCCTGAATTAAATTTGGCGATCTGGTGTTTGTTTCAACTTCATATATTACTCATGTTGCTGAACAGTTTGTGATGGACGTTTATTTATTGTGTTCCCTTTCACTCCGCTGAGTCTAAATATACACTTTTCTGCTAGGGAGTAGTTTTTTTCTTTCTCTTTTTTCTCTTGTAGGCTTTTCTCTCGAAGTGAGGAGCACCAGTCCAGTTTCATCGCCATTTATCCATCACCATGAGAGCGAAGTGGAAGAAGAAGCATATGAGAAGGTTGAAGAGGAAGCGCCGAAAGATGAGACAAAGATCTAAGTAGTCTCATACGTGTTTGACTATTTTCAATATCTTCGACGGGGAGATTTCTAGTGTTTCTGTTTTCTTTTCTTATTTGATGGTTTCATTTTTGTTAATTTCTGTTATGTAATAGCACTGCATTAGAAGATCCGCGATTGAATTGAATGAATTTTCTTTTTATGGAAGAACAATCCGGCCGTGATGGAGGTCGGGCGGCAGCATCGACTTCCAGCACGTGGTGATTCCGACCGAGGTCGCGTCCAAATCTACTAGGAAAGGGAGGTTTCATCTGAAATCAAAGTGATTTTCTGATTCTCGTTGATCGAGGTAATTTTCTTTATGTATTTCGTCTTAATAACTTTAGATCTATTAGTAATGAAATCAGTTTCGTGAGATATCCTTGCATTTAATTTCGGTTCTGGGAATTGATTTTATTTATTCTTTTCTGGTTTTGTGTGATTGATAGAGTGCATCGTGTAACACCCCCAAGATATTCGAGGTATATTACAGTGCCGTGAATCCCTATATGGGACCCACCAGGCTGAACAAACACCATATTCATCGACTCACAGAAACAACAGAACAACACCTCGTCATAAAGACGCCAAACCAAATAATCCAACCGGTTCAACCGGTCAAACATGACACCATAATCCGACACAAACATAATAAACAACAATACAACCCAGACGAGTAAAAATGCTTAAGTACTCGAGTACTTCTATTAGTTTAAAGACCACAATAGGTAAAAAGATAAAAGGGCAATAAGACACCACTCGTGCACAATCATCACGCGCGGCCATCATCCGCATACTGGTCCAGCGCCCGCTCGTCTCGATGAACCTGACCTGAAATTCATAAAACGAATTTCCTCAAAATGGGTCCCCAAAGGAGTTAGCAATTACACTAGTACAAGTAACTAAATGAACGACTTACATCTTATACATATAGTAAATGCATGCAAATCAAGAAAACATAGTTCCAAATGACTCATTTCCGGAAATGCCATAATCAAATCACATTTGTAAAAATGCACCACAATTAACCGTGGATCCACCCCTCCATAGACCCCTACCGAGACCCCGTCGGATCTAACCCATAGTGGTTAAAAGCAAGCTCGCGGATCCACCCATCCGTGGACCCCTACCGAGACCCCGTCGGATCTAACCCATAGTGAGCATACACACACACACAATTCTCATGCAATACTAATACATTAAGATCGTAAGTTCATAAGGGTACTTGCTGTTAGGAATATATGCCCTCGAATGCCACTCAGAGGATGAGAGAGTGAGAGCAATTGTATTGTAATTATGAATATTATATTTAATAAGGCAATTATTATTTCTATATTATTGTATATCACTGGCATTGTGATTTGGTATATAGAATAATAGTCCTTGCATTTGAGAGTGAACATTCTACTTCTTATGGAGATAAGGAGATAAGCACTAGAAGTGTTTAGAGCTCGAATGCTTAACTAGTTCGCAAGTCGATAAAACTTAACATGACATTAAGTTTTAATAAGACTTGTACAACTGATGCTAGCATGTGTGCACGTCTTGATAGCATAGTTATAAGTATATTGGTGGGACCAGTATACTCGAACACGACTCATACTCGATTCAGTCACACGATATTCACTTTCGGAGAGTCGATGACGAATCGAAAGGTTGTGATAGTATACGTGGACCTTTGACTTGAGGGTTCAGTAGAAGATGTGCATGTGACGTTTAGTTTGTCATTAGAGTAGTTAGACTCATTTGCTTAATTGCTGAGTCGACCTCAAAGTGCAGACTATACGGGCAGGTAGCAGTCTTTACTATACGCCAAGAAAGGATTCTATCTCCTGTTAGTGAGCAGGCGAATGTCCTATACGGTTAATGGCGAATAAGATCATAAGTCTTTGGCCAAAGCATTCTGATATAGTCGTATTAGATACACTATTAATCAGTCGGTCTTGATTTGCATTAACACATGTATAGAGTCTAGTCAATGAGAGTTTGACTTTACCGTGACCGAAGATTTGACCGGGACATCTGATGAAGGGTCTATACGTATATGGTATTCATGACATAATGGTTCTGGAATGATTCGTTCATTCGTTCTCAGTCGGGGTTTACAGTGCGGCCCGCTAGGCTGGCTAAGTGCTGCCCGCACTCATTGATTCCTCCCAATGCCGGCTGAGACGAACCTACGGAGTCGCGCAACAGGATCATTGATGGATAAATATGAATTAATAATATCTCTTATAATATTAGATATTAGTGATTTATCGAATAAATCAAATAGCGGTCTTATGAATTGTAAGTAAGTTACTCAGTGATTACTTTAATTCATAAATTATATTTCTTAGAGAAATGTATATTTGTGTTTGATATAACTAATTAAATGGATTAATTAATTAGTATAAACACATTGGAAATAAAATGGATTCGTTTGACGGACATCCGATTCACGAGGGATTCGTTTGACGAACATCCAATACACGAGCCGAATTAACTCGACCCGTTTCTTGGAAGATTCCCTATAAGGTCCCCCCTCCTCTCTACTTTGTCTCTCTCTCATTATATAATATACTTGTGGGATCATGTGAGGAGTAGAGATGCTTTTAAAAGCATCTTCTACATGTGAGGCTTTGAATTATTGTGAAAAGAAAGTCTTTTAATCATAAAAGTCTCCTTCTTCCTTCCCCAAGTGAATATTTCGTTTTTGAGAGAGCTTCAAGAGTGAGAAAAATTTTCTACAGCATAAACTTGATCTTAGAGACAAGTTATTAGTAGAAAAGATCGAGAGAAAAAATTCCTACAAGCTTCCCTAGCCGCATTCTTAGAGAAAGGAAGTTTGCTGATTTTTCCGTCAAGTTCCGGCGTGTGAAGTAGAGGCACCTTGCTTTAGGTGCTTGGAACGAAGGGCTCTTCATCATCATCATCATCATACGAAGGTTTTTCAGAGACATCATAGGTATGGGACTTTGATTCCTTGATCTTCGTATTTTTCTTTTCGTATATACGTTACTTGATCGATCCTCTTAGGGATTCCGTTTATTCTTCCGCTGCGTTTATTTTCTGTGGAATCCCAACAATGGAATCGGAGCGAGGTCAAATATATCGTATATACGATCATCTTTGCATTTAGAATGTTATTTGATGATGTTTATGATTAAGAATCATAATAGATATAATCGAAGAAATTTAATCGTTCGTAGTAAGTCAAGTTTCGACTATTTTATGTAAATTATAAATCTGAAAATTTTGGTTTTTGTTAATTTATAAGTTCTTCATGAAGTTAAGAAACTTTTTCGTTTTGGAAGCGAGTCGAAAAAATGAGAAAAACGGGGGTTAAACACGAATACCGCACGAAGACGCAGCTGCCGGCAGCGGCTCTGGATCTTGCTGCTGGCGGCCGAGAGTGACTCGGTAGGCTACTATAGCGGCTCGGCCACTGGCGCGATGGCGAGAGTGACTCGGTCCGGGCAGTTCTCGGGTTTTCGGCCCGATTTTGAATCGGGCTGTGGGCTGGGCCTGATACTGGATTTTCCGGGACTCCATTTTTGTGTTTATATTTCGTTGTAATAATTTCCGAAATTTAAATTGGATTTAATTGGATTTAATAAAATATTTGGAATATTTTTTTATTAAGGGAAATTATTAGACGAGAATATTGTTTTGGCCGGATTACTTTGAACGGATTAAAATGACGATTATAAATATTAATTTGATTAATATTGTAGAGATTAAATAGATTAATTTTTATATTAATTGGATTAATATATTAGTTGATTATTTAATTTCATTTACTGTTACATGTTGTATGGAATGCCTTATGTGATGGTGATATAGCTCGTGGACTTAGTTGTTGATTTGTTCGATTCGATATGGTTGTAAAGGCCGTTTTGAGCCTATTTATTTTTACTAGAAAATATGTATAATAGGACGTATTGTTCAATGATGTAATTATTCATATGGCTATGACGAAGACCGAAGACGACCGACTAGAAGACGAAGAATCAATACTGTATTTTTCCTTTCTTTATTTGGCTTGGCCCAATACTTAGGAAAAAGTCCATGAGCTATATGTTGGTAGTAACTAGGTTGCTATTTATTGTTTTTCATTTTGAATGATTGACAAACCACAAACCGCGCTTATAAACGGATTAATGTGCAAAGTGTGACATATAATCGCGTTAATACTCCCACTTACAAACACTAAGTTATAAAGGTTACGAGGTTTCCTACCCTCCGTCAAACTCATGGAAAATTGAAATCTAAACGGGAATATTATTCTTCCGAGTATGTCGGGGTAATATTTGTGGGGAAACTTGATAAATTCCTAGAGTGCATTAGATGCCTTTGGTTGTGACAAATCAAACCCCTATAAACCGTATGGGTTGCCGGGTAAAATTCAATTGTCAGACTAATAGGAGTTGACAGTTTAAACTTAGATAGTTCAACGAGCCATAGAAACCGAATGGGTTGAGGGCAAGTGAACTAGGGGTAAAAGAAGATCGAATCATCCATTAGATGGGTTGGTATTAGACACCACTTTACAAAGAATAATAGAATATAAACCGTATGGGTTGCCCTCTATTAAACTTTGTAAAGAAATCGATCACCACTATGAAGTCACCCAAGACTTCCAGATTTAACATGGGAGTGTGTAAATGCCGATAAAATAGTGGGAGCCGAGTTATGAATAAAGAAAGTCCTTAAATTCTTTACTCGGATCATAATTAAACAAAACTAACGAATCTCAAATTATTCTCTGCAGTTAACAAAACTCTCAATATGACAATGAACCCACTCGCTATACTACTTGAAAAGAACATCCTGACTGGTCCGAACTATGTGGACTGGCTTCGGAACTTGAGGATTGTCCTAACTATGGAAATGCTGGGATACGTCTTGGAGGCGGACATCCCGGCCGCTCTACAAGAACCCGAGCCAATCAGGAAGATGTCGATGCCCATGAGAAATGGGTAAAAGACGACATAAGAGTGTGAGGGTACATGTTAGGCTCAATGACCAATGAGCTTCAACGTGCCCATGAAAAGATGACGTCTTCACGAGCCATCTTAGCGCACCTGGATGAGCTCTATGGAGAGCATAGCCGAACTGCTAGATATGAGATATCAAAGCAATTATTCGGCGCCAGGATGAAGGAATGAGAGAGGGTTGGGGACCATGTCCTCAAGATGATCTCGATGATTGAGAGATTGGAAGCTCTTGATTTTCAGATGCATGCATCTCTCCAAACTGACCTTATCCTGTAGTCACTTCCTGACTCCTTTTCACAATTTGTCATGAACTTCAACTACAATGAGATTGCATGTAACTTAGCTGGGCTAATGAACAAACTGACGACTGCCCAGTCTCAGATGAAGACAAATGGAAAGGAAGCTGCACTTGTGATTTCTTCTGGGACTTGGAAGTCCAAGAATAAGAAGAAAAAGAACAAGAAGCAGTTAGGTCCAATAGCCAAGATCGACAATGGAAAGGGCAAGGCCCCAATGGTTCAAAAGAGCAAGGGAGCCAATAAAATGGATGTATGCCTCAACTGCGGTGAGCTAGGCCACTGGAAGAGGTACTGTCCAAAGCTTGACCGTAATGCGCCTTGGTGCAGTAACTACCGGGTTTTAGAAACAAATTGTTCTGTAACTGTATATTCTACTTCTTGGATACTTGATTCTGGTCCAAGTTCTCACATTTGTACAATGAATCAGGATCTGGAACGAAGTAGGAAGCTGGATTCAGGGGAGGTGATGGTCACTGTCGGAAGTGGGCATAGTGTCGAGGCTTCTGATATCGGATCCCTTATGTTGGATTTAGAATCTGGTTTTATTCTTACTTTAGATGATGTACTTTTTTTGCCCAAGGGGCACAAGAATATTGTATCAATTCCGGTCATGGACCGAAAGGGATTTCACTTCTTTATTGGAGATGGGTCCTGTCGTATTTAGTTCAGAAATAAATTGGTTGGTACTGCTACATTATTAAATGGTTTATACCATTTAAATTTAAAGAATAAAACAACTGTGAACACTATAACTAGGAAGCGTGGTAGGGATGAAACGAACCAAGCACTTAAGTGGCATCTTAGACTTGGTCATATCGGTCAGACCAAGGTTCATAAAATGGAGAAAGATGGGCTTACAGGTCCATTGGGATCAGATCCCTATCCAACTTGTGAATCTTGCCTTCAAGGCAAAATGACTAAGTTACCCTTCGCAGGGACTTTTGAAAGAGCTGCTGAAAAACTTGGATTGATCCATACCGACGTCTGTGGCCCTTTTGAAGTGGCACGAGACGGTTCTCAATATTTCATTACATTCACTTATGACCATACCAGGTATGGATTCGTGTACTTAATGAAACATAAGTCTGAAGCTTTTGATAAATTCAAGGAATTCAAAGCCCTAGTTGAAAATCAAACATGTAACCGTGTTAAGACTCTTCGGTCAGACCGGGGTGGTGAGTACATGAGTACCGAATTTGATGAGTTCTTAAAAGAACAAGGAATAGTGTCACAATTCACTCCTCCATCTACTCCACAATTAAATGGTGTATCATAAAGAAGGAACCGAACCTTGTTGGACATGGTTCGCTCCATGCTTAACTATACTGATCTACCGATTTATCTGTGGGGTTACGCACTCCTTACTGTTGTGCATATCTTGAACAGATGTCCTTCCAAATCGATTCCTAAGACTCCCCATGAGATGTGGAGAGGTAGGAAACCAAGTCTTAATCACATTAGGATTTGGGGATGCCCTGCTTATGTCAAGAAGACTAAAGTAGAGAAATTGGAAACTAGGTCTGTGAAAGGTCATTTCATAGGATATCCAGGGGATTCCATGGGATATCTATTCTACATGCACGAAGATCATAGGATCATCGTTGCTATACAAGCACACTTCCTGGAAGACCAGTTTATTCAGGAAGGAGGGGCAGGTAGAAATATTTCTTTGGAAGAAATAAAAGAAACACCAAATAAGACACCTATGCAAGATATTAGAACCCAACCTTCTGAAATACAAACACAACCTCGCAAGTCTAGTAGAATTTCTCAAATACCTGAGAGGTATGGCTATCTGCATCAAGAGGAACTGGGTGTCCATGAGATGATATAAAGTAGTCAAGAGAATGATCCTTCTACATACGACCAAGCGATGGTAGACGTTGACTCCACCAAGTGGCAAGAAGCTATGGAAGCTGAGATAGACTCAATGCATGCTAATCAGGTCTGGACTTTAGTAGATCGTCCTAAAGGCATAGTGCCTATTGGAAACAAATGGATCTATAAGAGAAAGACTAATGGAGATGGCAAGGTTGATACCTATAAGGCCAGGCTTGTGGCAAAGGGTTATTACCAAAGAGAAAGAATCGATTACTTCGAGACCTTCTCGCCTGTAGCTATGATTAAGTCTATTCGCATGATGCTTTCTATAGCAGCCCACTTAGATTATGAAATATGGCAAATGGATGTGAAAACAGCATTCCTAAATGGATTCCTCGAGGAGGATATTTACATGGAACAGCCTAAGGGATTCATATCTCAAACCAATATTCATAAAGTATACAAACTTCAGCATGCCATTTATGGACTGAAGCAAGCTTCACGAATTTGGAATCTTCGTTTTAACGAGACAGTCAAAGAGTTTGATTTTGTCTAAAACGAAGAAGAGCCCTGTATTTACAAGAAGGTTAGTGGGAGCAAAATTGCGTTCTTAATACTATATGTAGATGACATTCTACTTATAGGAAACGACGTAGGAATGCTCAGTTCTGTGAAAGCTTGGCTTTCTAAAGAGTTCTCAATGAAAGACTTGGGAGAAACAACCTATATTCTGGGTATTCGTCTCTACCGGGATAGAGCGAAAAGAATGTTAGGTCTTTCCCAAGCCCTCTACATAGAAAAGATCCTGAAGCGATTTAGGATGGAAGATTCTAAAAGAGGGTTTCTACCTATGCAACATGGTGTAAAACTTTCCTTAAAGATGTGTCCTCAAGGTGAGGAAGATAGAAAGGAAATGAGCAAGGTACCTTATGCTTCGGGCAAGAGGGTAGCCTTATGTATGCAATGATTTGCACTAGACCAGACATTGCCTATCCGTGAGCGTAGTAAGTCGGTTTGACCAAATCCAGGGCAGAACATTGATCTGTAAAGAACATTCTTAAGTACCTAAGGAGGACTAAAGACTTGGTTCTTACATACGGCGGTGGAGAACTAAGAGTGATGGGTTATACAGACTCAGATTTTTCGGGGGACATGGATGCTCAGATGTCCACATCAGGGTATATCTTTACGCTGAATGGTGGGGCAGTTTCTTGGAGAAGTGCCAAGCAAAGTTCGACTGCTATCTCTACATGTCAAGCAGAATATCAGGCAGCCACAGAGGCTGCTAAAGAAGCTTTTTGGATAAAGAAGTTCACTGAGGAACTTCAAGTGGTTCCTAATGCAGAGAAGCTCGTGACACTATTTTGTGACAACGACGGAGCTGTTGCACAGGCTAAGGAGCCTAGGGCTCACCACAAAACCAAACATATTGCGAGAAAATATCATTTTGTTAGAGAAATGGTTCGGGATGGGAATGTTACACTGCAGAGAGTAGACACAGCAAATAACGTTGCTGATCCGCTTACCAAGCCACTATCTCAGAAGGTCTTAGAGAGACATCTAGAGAGTATGGGTATTAGATACCATAGTTTGTGGCATTGAGTGCAAGTGGGAGATTGTTATGAATATATGCCCTCGAATGCCACTCAGAGGATGAGAGAGTGAGAGCAATTGTATTGTAATTATGAATATTATATTTAATAAGGCAATTATTATTTCTATATTATTGTATATCACTGGCATTGTGATTTGGTATATAGAATAATAGTCCTTGCATTTGAGAGTGAACATTCTACTTCTTATGGAGATAAGGAGATAGGCACTAGAAGTGTTTAGAGCTCGAATGCTTAACTAGTTCGCAAGTCGATAAAACTTAACAGGACATTAAGTTTTAATAAGACTTGTATAACTGATGCTAGGACGTGTGCACGTCTTGATAGCATAGTTATAAGTATATTGGTGGGACCAGTATACTCGAACATGACTCATACTCGATTCAGTCACACGGTATTCACTCTCGGAGAGTCGATGACGAATCGAAAGGTTGTGATAGTATACGTGGACCTTTGACTTGAGGGTTCAGTAGAAGATGTGCCTGTGACGTTTAGTTTGTCATTAGAGTAGTTAGACTCATTTGCTTAATTGCTGAGTCGGCCTCAAAGTGCGGACTATACGGGCAGGTAGCAGTCTTTACTGTACGCCAAGAAAGGATTCTATCTCCTGTTAGTGAGCAGGCGAATGTCCTATACGGTTAATGGCGAATAAGATCATAAGTCTTTGGCCAAAGCATTATGATATAGTCGTATTAGATACACTATTAATCAGTCGGTCTTGATTTGCATTAACACATGTATAGAGTCTAGTCAACAGTAGGGTTTGACTTTACCGTGACCCGAATATTTGATCGGGACATCTGATGAAGGGTCTATACGTATATGGTATTCATGACATAATGGTTCTGGGATGATTCGTTCATTCGTTCTCAGTCGGGGTTTACAGTGCGGCCCGCTAGGCTGGCTAAGTGCTGCCCGCACTCATTGATTCCTCCCAATGCCGGCTGAGACGAACCTACGGAGTCGCGCAACAGGATCATTGACGGATAAATATGAATTAATAATATCTCTTATAATATTAGATATTAGTGATTTATCGGATAAATCAAATAGCGGTCTTATGAATTGTAAGTAAGTTACTCAGTGATTACTTTAATTCATAAATTATATTTCTTAGAGAAATGTATATTTGTGTTTGATATAACTAATTAATTGGATTAATTAATTAGTATAAACACATTGGAAATAAAATGGATTCGTTTGACGGACATCCGATTCACGAGGGATTCGTTTGACGAACATCCAATCACGAGCCGAATTAACTCGACCCGTTTCTTAGAAGATTCCCTATAAGGTCCCCCCTCCTCTCTATTTTGTCTCTCTCTCTCTCATTATATAATATACTTGTGGGATCATGTGAGGAGTAGAGATGCTTTTAAAAGCATCTTCTACATGTGAGGCTTTGAATTATTGTGAAAAGAAAGTCTTTTAATCATAAAAGTCTCCTTCTTCCTTCCCCAAGTGAATATTTCGTTTTTGAGAGAGCTTCAAGAGTGAGAAAAATTTTCTACAGCATATACTTGATCTTAGAGACAAGTTATTAGTAGAAAAGATCGAGAGAAAAAATTCCTACAAGCTTCCCTAGCCGCATTCTTAGAGAAAGGAAGTTTGCTGATTTTTCCGTCAAGTTCCGGCGTGTGAAGTAGAGGCACCTTGCTTTAGGTGCTTGTAACGAAGGGATCTTCATCATCATCATCATCATACGAAGGTTTTTCAGAGACATCATAGGTATGGGACTTTGATTCCTTGATCTTCGTATTTTTCTTTTCGTATATACGTTACTTGATCGATCCTCTTAGGGATTCCGTTTATTCTTCCGCTGCGTTTATTTTCTGTGGAATCCCAACAGTGGTATCGGAGCGAGGTCAAATATATCGTATATACGATCATCTTTGCATTTAGAATGTTATTTGATGATGTTTATGATTTAGAATCATAATAGATATAATCGAAGAAATTTAATCGTTCGTAGTAAGTCAAGTTTCGACTATTTTATGTGAATTATAAATCTGAAAATTTTGGTTTTTGTTGATTTATAAGTTCTTCATGAAGTTAAGAAACTTTTTCGTTTGGCGAGTCGAAAAATGAGAAAACGGGGGTTAAACACGAATACCGCATTTAAGACCCAGTGCCGGCAGCAGCTGCTTGTTGCACGGCCGAGAGTGACTCGGTAGGCTCAGCAGCTCGGCCATCTGCCGGGCGGTGGCGAGAGTGACTCGGTCCGTGCGGTTCTCGGGTTTTCGGCCCGATTTTGAATCGAAATTTGGGCCTGACATCGGATTTTAGGGACTCCATTTTTGTGTTTATATTTCGTTGTAATAATTTCCGAAATGTAAATTGGATTTAATTGGATTTAATAAAATATTTGGAATATTTTTTTATTAAGGGAAATTATTAGACGAGAATATTGTTTTGGCCGGATTACTTTGAACGGATTAAAATGACGATTATAAATATTAATTTGATTAATATTGTAGAAATTAAATAGATTAATTTTTATATTAATTGGATTAATATATTAGTTGATTATTTAATTTCATTTACCGTTACATGTTGTATGGAATGCCTTATGTGATGGTGATATAGCTCGTGGACTTAGTTGTTGATTTGTTCGATTCGATATGGTTGTAAATGCCGTTTTGAGCCTATTTATTTTTACTAGAAAATATGTATAATATGACGTATTGTTCAATGATATAATTATTCATATGGCTATGACGAAGACCGAAGACGACCGACTAGAAGACGAAGAATCAATACTGTATTTTTCCTTTCTTTATTTGGCTTGGCCCAATACTTAGGAAAAAGTCCATGAGCTATATGTTGGTAGTAACTAGGTTTCTATTTATTGTTTTTCATTTTGAATGATTGACAAACCACAAACCGCGCTTATAAACGGATTAATGTGCAAAGGGTAACATATAATCGCGTTAATACTCCCACTTACAAACACTAAGTTATAAAGGTTACGAGGTTTCCTACCCTCCGTCAAACTCATGGAAAATTGAAATCTAAACCGGAATATTATTCTTCCAAGTATGTCGGGGTAATATATTTGGGGAAATTTGATAAATTCCTAGAGTGCATTAGATGCCTTTGGTTGTGACAAATCAAACCCCTATAAACCGTATGGGTTGCCGGGTAAGATTCAATTGTCAGACTAATAGGAGTTGACGGTTTAAACTTAGATAGTTCAGCGAGCCATAGAAACCGAATGGGTTGAGGGCAAGTGAACTAGGGGTAAAAGAAGATCGAATCATCCATTAGATGGGTTGGTATTAGACACCACTTTATAAAGAATAATAGAATATAAACCGTATGGGTTGCCCTCTATTAAACTTTGTAAAGAAATCGATCACCACTATGAAGTCACCCAAGACTTCCGGATTTAACATGGGAGTGTGTAAATGCCGATAAAATAGTGGGAGCCGAGTTATGAATAAAGAAAGTCCTTAAATTCTTTACTCGGATCATAATTAAACAAACACTAACGAATCTCAAATTATTCTCTGCAGTTAACAAAACTCTCAATATGACAATGAACTCACTCGCTATACTACTTGAAAAGAACATCCTGACTGGTCCGAACTATGTGGACTGGCTTCGGAACTTGAGGATTGTCCTAACTATCGAAATACTGGGATACGTCTTGGAGGCGGACATCCCAGCGGCTCCTGCAAGAACCCGAGCCAATCAGGAAGATGTCGATGCCCATGAGAAATGGGTAAAAGACGACATAAGAGTGCGAGGGTACATGTTAGGCTCAATGACCAATGAGCTTCAACGTGCCCATGAAAAGTTGACGTCTTCACGAGCCATCTTAGCGCACCTGGCTGAGCTCTATGGAGAGCATAGCCGAACTGCTAGATATGAGATATCAAAGCAATTATTCGGCGCCAGGATGAAGGAAGGAGAGAGGGTTGGGGACCATGTCCTCAAGATATTCTCGAAGATTGAGAGATTGGAAGATCTTGATTTTCAGATGCATGCATCTCTCCAAACTGACCTTATCCTGCAGTCACTTCCTGACTCCTTTTCACAATTTGTCATGAACTTCAACTGCAATGAGATTGCATGTAACTTAGCTGGGCTAATGAACAAACCGGCGACTGCTCAGTCTCAGATGAAGACAAATGGAAAGGAAGCTGCACTTGTGATTTCTTCTGGGACTTGGAAGTCCAAGAATAAGAAGAAAAAGAACAAGAAGCAGTTAGGTCAAATAGCCAAGATCGACAAGGGAAAGGGCAAGGCCCCAATGGTTCAAAAGAGCAAGGGAGCCAAGAAAACGGATGTATGCCTCAACTGCGGTGA
This sequence comes from Orobanche coerulescens, assembly GCA_033398695.1. Lineage (NCBI taxonomy): Eukaryota > Viridiplantae > Streptophyta > Magnoliopsida > Lamiales > Orobanchaceae > Orobanche > Orobanche coerulescens. The sequence goes on along the minus strand of CM065811.1, from coordinate 126,900,459 downwards.
GCTATGCCACTAGAAGAGGTACTGTCCAAAGCTTGACCGTAATGCGCCTTCAGGTACAGAACTACTGGTTTTAGAAACAAATTGTTCTGTAACTGTATATTCTACTTCTTGGATACTTGATTCCGGTGCGAGTTCTCACATTTGTACAATGAATCAGGATCTGGAATGAAGTAGGAAGCTGGATTCAGGGGAGGTGATGGTCACCGTCGGAAGTGGGCATAGTGTCGAGGCTTCTGATATCGGATCCCTTATGTTGGATTTAGAATCTGGTTTTATTCTTACTTTAGATGATGTACTTGTTTTGCCCAAGGGGCACAAGAATATTGTATCAATTAGGTCATGGACCGAAAGGGATTTCACTTCTTTATTGGAGATGGGTCTGTCGTATTTATTTGAAATAAATTGGTTGGTATGCTACAATATTAAATGGTTTATACCATTTAAATTTAAAGAATAAAACAACTGTGAACACTATAACTAGGAAGCGTGGTAGGGATGAAACGAACCAAGCACTTAAGTGGCATCTTAGACTTGGTCATATCGGTCAGACCAAGGTTCATAAAATGGAGAAAGATGGGCTTACAGGTACATTGGGATCAGATCCCTATCCAACTTGTGAATCTTGCCTTCAAGGCAAAATGACTAAGTTACCCTTCGCAGGGACTTTTGAAAGAGCTGCTGAAAAACTTGGATTGATCCATACCGACGTCTGTGGCCCTTTTGAAGTGGCACGAGACGGTTCTCAATATTTCATTACATTCACTTATGACCATACCAGGTATGGATTCGTGTACTTAATGAAACATAAGTCTGAAGCTTTTGATAAATTCAAGGAATTCAAAGCCCTAGTTGAAAATCAAACATGTAACCGTGTTAAGACTCTTCGGTCAGACCGGGGTGGTGAGTACATGAGTACCGAATTTGATGAGTTCTTAAAAGAACAAGGAATAGTGTCACAATTCACTCCTCCAGCTACTCCACAATTAAATGGTGTATCATAAAGAAGGAACCGAACCTTGTTGGACATGGTTCGCTCCATGCTTAACTATACTGATCTACCGATTTATCTGTGGGGTTACGCACTCCTTACTGCTGTGCATATCTTGAACAGATGTCCTTCCAAATCGATTCCTAAGACTCCCCATGAGATGTGGAGAGGTAGGAAACCAAGTCTTAATCACATTAGGATTTGGGGATGCCCTGCTTATGTCAAGAAGACTAAAGTAGAGAAATTGGAAACTAGGTCTGTGAAAGGTCGTTTCATAGGATATCCAGGGGATTCCATGGGATATCTATTCTACATGCACGAAGATCATAGGATCATCGTTGCTATACAAGCACACTTCCTGGAAGACCAGTTTATTCAGGAAGGAGGGGCAGGTAGAAATATTTCTTTGGAAGAAATAAAAGAAACACCAAATGAGACACCGATGCAAGATATTAGAACCCAACCTTCTGAAATACAAACACAACCTCGCAAGTCTAGTAGAATTTCTCAAATACCTGAGAGGTATGGCTATCTGCATCAAGAGGAACTGGGTGTCCATGAGATGACAGAAAGTAGTCAAGAGAATGATCCTTCTACATACGACCAAGCGATGGTAGACGTTGACTCCACCAAGTGGCAACAAGCTATGGAAGCTGAGATAGACTCAATGCATGCTAATCAGGTCTGGACTTTAGTAGATCGTCCTAAAGGCATAGTGCCTATTGGAAACAAATGGATCTATAAGAGAAAGACTGATGGAGATGGCAAGGTTGATACCTATAAGGCCAGGCTTGTGGCAAAGGGTTATTCCCAAAGAGAAGGAATCGATTACTTGAGACCTTCTACTTTGTAGCTATGATTAAGTCTATTAGCATGATGCTTGCTATAGCAGCCCACTTAGATTATGAAATATGGCAAATGGATGTGAAAACAAAGATTCCTAAATAGATTCCTCGAGGAGGAGATTTACATGGAACAGCCTAAGGGATTCATATCTCAAACCAATATTCATAAAGTATGCAAACTTCAGCGTGCCATTTATGGACTGAAGCAAGCTTCACGAAGTTGGAATATTCGTTTTAACGAGACAGTCAAAGAGTTTGATTTTGTCCAAAACGAAGAAGAGCCCTGTATTTACAAGAAGGTTAGTGGGAGCAAAATTGCGTTCTTAATACTATATGTAGATGACATTCTACTTATAGGAAACGACGTAGGAATGCTCCGTTCTGTGAAAGCTTGGCTTTCTAAAGAGTTCTCAATGAAAGACTTGGGAGAAGCAACCTATATTCTGGGTATTCGTCTCTACTGGGATAGAGCGAAAAGAATGTTAGGTCTTTCCCAAGCCCTCTACATAGAAAAGATCCTGAAGCGATTTAGGATGGAAGATTCTAAAAGAGGGTTTCTACCTATGCAACATGGTGCAAAATTTTCCTTAAAGATGTGTCCTCAAGGTGAGGAAGATATAAAGGAAATGAGCAAGGTACCTTATGCTTCGGCAGTAGGTAGCCTTATGTATGCAATGATTTGCACTAGACCAGACATTGCCTATGCTGTGAGCGTAGTAAGTCGGTTTCAGTCAAATCCAGGGCAGGAACATTGGACTGCTGTAAAGAACATTCTTAAGTACCTAAGGAGGACTAAAGACTTGGTTCTTACATACGGCGGTGGAGAACTAAGAGTGATGGGTTATACAGACTCAGATTTTTTGGGGGACATGGATGCTCAGATGTCCACATCAGGGTATATCTTTACGCCGAATGGTGGGGCAGTTTCTTGGAGAAGTACCAAGCAAAGTTCGACTGCTATCTCTACATGTCAAGCAGAATATCAGGCAGCCACGGAGGCTGCTAAAGAAGCTTTTTGGATAAAGAAGTTCACTGAGGAACTTCAAGTGGTTCCTAATGCAGAGAAGCCCGTGACACTGTTTTGTGACAACGACGGAGCTGTTGCACAGGCTAAGGAGCCTAGGGCTCACCACAACACCAAACATATTGCGAGAAAATATCATTTTGTTAGAGAAATGGTTCGGGATGGGAATGTTACCTTTGCAGAGTAGACACAAAGAAATAACGTTCTTTGATCCGCTTACCAAGCCACTATCTCGAAGGTCTTAGAGAGACATCTAGAGAGTATGGGTATTAGATACCATAGTTTGTGGCATTGAGTGCAAGTGGGAGATTGTTAGGAATATATGCCCTCGAATGCCACTCAGAGGATGAGAGAGTGAGAGCAATTGTATTGTAATTATGAATATTATATTTAATAAGGCAATTATTATTTCTATATTATTGTATATCACTGGCATTGTGATTTGGTATATAGAATAATAGTCCTTGCATTTGAGAGTGAACATTCTACTTCTTATGGAGATAAGGAGATAGGCACTAGAAGTGTTTAGAGCTCGAATGCTTAACTAGTTCGCAAGTCGATAAAACTTAACAGGACATTAAGTTTTTATAAGACTTGTATAACTGATGCTAGGACGTGTGCACGTCTTGATAGCATAGTTATAAGTATATTGGTGGGACCAGTATACTCGAACACGACTCATACTCGATTCAGTCACACGGTATTCAATCTCAGAGAGTCGATGACGAATCGAAAGGTTGTGATAGTATACGTGGACCTTTGACTTGAGGGTTCAGTAGAAGATGTGCCTGTGACGTTTAGTTTGTCATTAGAGTAGTTAGACTCATTTGCTTAATTGCTGAGTCGACCTCAAAGTGCGGACTATACGGGCAGGTAGCAGTCTTTACTGTACGCCAAGAAAGGATTCTATCTCCTGTTAGTGAGCAGGCGAATGTCCTATACGGTTAATGGCGAATAAGATCATAAGTCTTTGGCCAAAGCATTCTGATATAGTCGTATTAGATACACTATTAATCAGTCGGTCTTGATTTGCATTAACACATGTATAGAGTCTAGTCAACAGTAGGGTTTGACTTTACCGTGACCCGAAGATTTGACCGGGACATCTGATGAAGGGTCTATACGTATATGGTATTCATGACATAATGGTTCTGAAATGATTCGTTCATTCGTTCTCAGTCGGGGTTTACAGTGCGGCCCGCTAGGCTGGCTAAGTGCTGTCCGCACTCATTGATTCCTCTCAATGCCGGCTGAGACGAACCTACGGAGTCGCACAACAGGATCATTGACGGATAAATATGAATTAAAAATATCTCTTATAATATTAGATATTAGTGATTTATCGGATAAATCAAATAGCGGTCTTATGAATTGTAAGTAAGTTACTCGGTGATTACTTTAATTCAGAAATTATATTTCTTAGAGAAATGTATATTTGTGTTTGATATAACTAATTAATTGGATTAATTAATTAGTATAAACACATTGGAAATAAAATGGATTCGTTTGACGGACATCCGATTCACGAGGGATTCGTTTGACGAACATCCAATACACGAGCCGAATTAACTCAACCCGTTTCTTGGAGGATTCCCTATAAGGTCCCCCCTCCTCTCTACTTTGTCTCTCTCTCATTATATAATATACTTGTGGGATCATGTGACGAGTAGAGATGCTTTTAAAAGCATCTTCTACATGTGAGGCTTTGAATTATTGTGAAAAGAAAGTCTTTTAATCATAAAAGTCTCCTTCTTCCTTCCCCAAGTGAATATTTCGTTTTTGAGAGAGCTTCAAGAGTGAGAAAAATTTTCTACAGCATATACTTGATCTTAGAGACAAGTTATTAGTAGAAAAGATCGAGAGAAAAAATTCCTACAAGCTTCCCTAGCCGCATTCTTAGAGAAAGGAAGTTTGCTGATTTTTCCGTCAAGTTCCGGCGTGTGAAGTAGAGGCACATTGCTTTAGGTGCTTGGAACGAAGGGCTCTTCATCATCATCACCATCATACGAAGGTTTTTCAGAGACATCATAGGTATGGGACTTTGATTCCTTGATCTTCGTATTTTTCTTTTCGTATATACGTTACTTGATCGATCCTCTTAGGGATTCTGTTTATTCTTCCGCTGCGTTTATTTTCTGTGGAATCCCAACAGTTGCCTCGGTAAATAGACGGTGATACGAACGGAAAGGAAGGATCGAACACGACCGCGAGGAACCGGAGGAAATGTACCTAACGATTCGAATAACACAATCACAATCAACTCTAGACGAATACGGAAATGGAATACACCCGAAAACCCGCCTACGATTGATGAATATTCGTACCAAAAATAACAACGAGGGCGGACCACAACCAAACCTTCTCGATTCCGTAAAAACCCACAAAATATCCATGAATCCGTAGGAAAGCTAATGATACTAACAATATTAATCGTATTCATCATGAATCCACCAACAAAACGGAACGAATCGGAAGAAAAACCCAAAACCCCCAAATTATCCGAAAGTAGGGTTCTAAGAGATATTACCTTTGAAGATTCAAGTACTATGATCCGTAGAACACGCGTTAGATTGATTATCCGGGCTTCAGAACCGAAGGAGAATGATGAAAATCAACCCCCAATTGATGAATGATGAGAACTTCTCCCCTCTCTCTCTCTCTCTCTCGCGCGTAAATGGAAGAAGAAGGAAGAAAATGAGCTGCTCTCGCTCAAAACAACGCAATTATAGGGTTCACCGCAATGTGTGCCGCGGCCCAGCTGAAGTGTGCCGCGGCACAGGCCAAAAAATTGCTCCCAGGGCTCGGCAGTGTGCCGCGGCCCAGCCGACATGTGCCGCGGCACCCAGTACAGTCGGGTTTTGGCCGAAAATGCCACACGAGTGTGCCGCGGCACGGACGGGTGTGCCGCGGCACTGACTCGGCAGTGTGCCGCGGCACACAGTAGAGTCCGCTCGGCCAAAAACAGGAAAAATGTGTGTGCCGCGGCCCACAGCCCCTTCGGGTCCTAAAATGATGAAAAATGATCCGGGAAGAGAATAAAGGCAATAGGAATCAATATTTGGGAAACAATAACACGAAATGGATCCACGGCAACCCCGAAACGGCGGTTGCACACGACAATAACGAGAATCAGATCAATAGATGACAGGAAAGATACACTGAAAGATACACGAGGGTCACTACAATCGAAAAATACACCGGAAATAAAAATACAACGGAAAGAAAAAATGCGGATATTACATTATACCCCTCTAAAAATAAGTTTCGTCCCGAAACTTAAGAAACAAACAACTCAGGGTAGCTAGCACGCATGCTATCTTCGGTTTCCCAATTTGCCTCCTCGACACCGTGTCTCCACCACTGCACTTTGACCAAAGGGATGGTCTTATGCCTCAGTCATTTCTCACGATGCTCCAAAATCTTCAAGGGAAGTTCTTCAAAGGTAATATCCTCGGCAACGTCAATCTCACCATAACCGATGACGTGACTAGGATCTGGGATATATTTCCTCAGCTGGGAAACATGAAAAACGCTATGAATATGACTCAAGGCCGGAGGTAACGCCAAACGGTATGCCAACCCACCGACTCGCTCGAGGATCTCAAAGGGTCCAATAAATCTCGGACTCAACTTCCCTTTCTTCCCGAAACGAAAAAATCCCTTCGTCGGCGACACCTTTAGCAAAACGTGGTATCCCACCTCGAATTCCAAAGGTCGGTCGGCATATGACTTCTGTCGACTCTGGGCGGTCAACATCCGTTCTCGAATTAATTCTATATTCCACCTCGTCTCTAAAACGACATCCGGCTCAGTCCCGACCAAATCGGACGCCTCATTCCAACAAATCGGTGATCGACATCGTCGCCCATAAAGTGCCTCATACGGTGCCATCCGAATCGACGCGTGCCAACTGTTGTTGTATGTGAATTCGATCAATGGTAAATGTTCCTCCCAATCACTACTCCAATCGAGAGCACAAGCACGCAATATATCCTCGAATGTCTGGATAGTGCGTTCCAACTGTCCATCTGACTGCGGATGAAAAGAGGTACTCAAACGCAAACGGGTACCCAACGCCTTATGCACCGCCTGCCAGAAGTGCGATACAAAACGGCCATCACGATCTGAAACAATAGACTTCGGAGTACCGTGAAGCCTCACAATCTGCGCGATAAACACACGGGCTAACTTCTCCGGGCCCCAAGTGTCCTTGATGCCCAGAAAGTGTGCCGACTTGGTCAGACGATCAACAATCACCCATACCATATTTATGCCTGACCTCGATCTCGGCAAACTCGTAATGAAATCCATCGATATATCTTCCCATTTCCATTCCAGAACGGGAAGTGACTGCAACAACCCAGCCGGTCGCTGATGCTCGATTTTGACCTACTGACAAGTCAAACATCACGCTACAAACTGTGCGACCTCCTTCTTCATATCATTCCACCAGAAGTTCCTTCTCAAGTCCTTGTACATCTTACTCGAACCAGGATGAACGGAGTAAGGTGTAGCATGGGCCTCCCGCAAAATACCCTGTCTCAACTCTGAGTCGTTCGGCACACAAAGCCGACTCTGGAATCTCAAAATACCATCCTCGTGAATCACAAACCCAGGAGACTTTCCTTTAAGAACGCTCTCTCGGATTTGAGTAATCATCGGATCCTCTAACTGCTTCAGCTTAATTTCATCGATCAAAGACGACGAAACCTCTAAAGCACAAAGTTGCCCGACAGCCCCAGGCAACAAAACCTCAACATCAAACTCAATCAAAGCCCGCCGAAGCTCCGATTGAGACGTAAGGACCTCAAGCATTCGCAATACGACCGGTTTCCGACTCAAGGCATCGGCCACGACGTTCGCCTTGCCTGGATGATAAAGGATTTCGAGGTCATAATCCTTAATCAGCTCTAACCACCTCCTCTGCCTCATATTCAACTCCCGCTGAGTAAATATGTATTTCAGACTTTTATGATCGGTAAAAATATGACATGCAGAGCCGAAAAGATAGTGACGCCAAATCTTTAGCGCAAAAACGACTTCTGCTAACTCCAAATCATGAGTAGGGTAGTTCAGCTCATACGGCCTCAACTGTCTCGACGCATAGGCAATGGTCTTGCCGTGCTGCATCAACATGCACCCAAGACCCTGTCCCGAAGCATCACTATAAACGACAAAACCCTCGTTGCCACATGGCAACGCCAAAACCGGGGCTGAAGTCAAACGCTTCTTCAGTTCCTCAAAACTCGACTGCCTCTCGTCATTCCGCATTTAATTTCTGATTACGGAGCAATTGTGTAAGTGGCCGAGCTAGTTTCGAGAAACCCTCGACGAACCTACGGTAGTAGCCAGCCAATCCCAAGAAACTACGGACCTCCTTCACATTCGTGGGCGGTGCCCAATCCAACACTACCTCAATTTTCTGCGGATCCACACGAACTCCCTCAACTGAAATCACGTGACCCAAAAACATCACTTCCTTCAGCCAGAACTCACATTTCGAGAACTTCGCATAGAGTTGCTCGGTCCTCAAAATATCTAACACTATCCGCAAATGATGGGCATGCTCTTCCTCATTCCTCGAATAGATAAGAATATTGTCAATGAAGACGAAGACACACTTATCCAAATACTCGATGAAGACTTTGTTCATCAACTGCATGAACACCGCTGGCGCACTAGTTAACCCGAAAGGCATAACTACAAACTCATAATGTCCGTATCTCATCCGGAAAGCTGTTTTCGGCACATCAGACTCCCTCACTCGGAGCTGATAGTACCCCGATTTCAAATCAATCTTCGAGAATACCGCAGCTCGCTGCAATTGGTCGAACAAGTCATCAATTCTTGGCAAAGGATACTTGTTCTTGATGGTTACCTTGTTTAGTTCGCGATAGTCGATACACAAACGTAGTGAACCATCCTTCTTCCGCACAAACAGGACTGGTGCGCCCCAAGGTGAGGCACTCGGTCGAACATATCCCGACTCAAGAATCTCACTCAACTGCTTCTTTAACTCTGACATCTCTGAGGGTGCCATGCGATACGGCGCCTTAGAAATCGGAGCCGCGCCCGGCTCTAACTCTATAGAAAACTCGACCTCACGATCCGGTGGCAATCCCGGTAACTCGTCAGGAAATACATCAGGAAACTCACTAACGATTGAAATCGATGAAAGCTCGACTCCACCACTATCCGCCTTCAAGGCGTAGCACCAATAGCCAGTACACCCCTTTCGCAGGAGTCTCATCGCCTTCAAGGCGTTAATAACGAATTTCTGGTTCCCCCTCTTTCGCTCAGCGAAAGAGTGCTCGGTGCCGTCCTCGGCTAACATAGTGATGATTCTCGTGCGGTAGTTCATAATTGCACCATGCCGCTCGAGCCAATCATCCCCGAGAATTAAGTCCTCACCCTCAATGCCCACAACAATAAGATTAGAGGGCCAAGCCCTCTCACAAATAAATACAGAACAGTCTCGAACCTCCTGATCACCAATGATCCGATCACCGCTAGGAAGCTTAACGATGAAGGGCTCACAAGGCGTCAAACAGTCGAGACTCGAACGGCGCATACAATCCAGAGATATGAACGAATGCGTAGCACCAGAATCGAAAAGCACACTGACAGGATGAGAAATAATATGAACGGTACCTGTCGCCACGGTAGCCGCTGGATCATTGGCTCTCCGCATCTCATAGACACGCGGGTGGGCTGAGCCGACACTGGAAGCTCCCCCCTTAGCGGTCTGAACCCGTCCTCTCCCTCGACTAGCACTCGGCGGAGATTGAGAAGCAAACGATCCTTGATTCACACTCGGTTCCCTAGGCGCTGGAATGGAAGTCCGGGCACCCATGATTCTCTCCCTCTCAGCACAGAAAGCCGCCTTGTGGCCCGGCTGGCCACACTGATTACATGTCAGCAAAGGACTCGGACAATTACGACTGATGTGGCCTGGCTGGCCACAGTTAAAACACTTCACCTCTCGAGAAGGGGCACTAGTTGCCCTGCGGGGAAACCCAGTAGATCGAGCTGGGCCACCGCCAGCGGAAAAGTTAGCAGACTAGAATTTCTGCTGACCTCCTGTAACGCCCCCAAAATGAACCGGGACGCCACAGTGCCGTAGATCCCATGAGGGACCCACAAGGCAAGTTTCTAAAATATTTTATTTAAAAGTGGTAATATACGGAAGTAATTAAGAAAGTATTCATGCATCCCAAGGGTACAAATACAAATAGTGTCCGTACATACGGTTATTACACAACGTGGAATGTTCAAATTTATTTAAGAAATTAACAGGCCTTCTTCCAACACAGCTCACGCCTGGCCGTAACCTTCGGGGTGTCTGCACAAATTCAACAAATTTACTGCACGACATGTCGTACAAGAACCTAGGTCGAAACAATCCCAACCTAACTCAAAAGTAAAATCTAATAATTTCCAGGAATAAAGTTATCACCGAATGTTCCATGTTATTCCTTTTATCAAGACATAAACTCCCAAGGTCGCAACCAAGGGTCACGGAAGTATCTACACAGAATACTCGGACGTGGGTACCATTCGTGTTTTATCCGCAACACGGTCCAACAAGAAAACTCCCAAGGCCGCAAGGGTCACGGTAGTATCTACTCGGAATACTCCGGACAAAATAATCGTAATAGCACCATTCCACAATAGTAACATTTACTATGTCTAAAATTATAAGACGGAAAGTCTCGAGCAAGATTCACTTGCCTCAAATCCGACGCGAGTTATCTCCTGACAAGGCAACGGCTTGAACGATCGCACTTGGAAATCCGACCTATTATATGTTTGTCGATTAACATCTCGTGATATTAATAATGATCACGACGTTCCTCACACTACCGTAAGTTAAAACCCTATCCTAGTTGTTTATGATGTCGGAATCGAATTTCTCCATTTTTTATCCATAATGCGTGCCATTAAGTTCTTAGGTTCGCAACATTCTCTATAAGTTATCCGTCCGCTAAACAATAGTGTTTTAACACAACATTCCTAGTTAATTATAACCGACAATCACCAATATTTCATCGTTGTCTTAATATGCAAGTCTAGAACGATTAATCCATCATTTTAACATGTTTCGGTATCTATTTAGCTAGAAATTGTTGGTAACTTCATCAAGGATTCATTGACGGTTTTATTCAACATGATAGTATGGTTATAAATGAAATCCTTCAAGATGATTCCGAGAAGTTTGTGATTAGCAATATGATTATGAGTTCTACCATTATTCATTCCAATTTCAAGCTTTGATGGATATCGATTAACAATTGCGATAGCTATATACCGGTTCGATTATTACGGAGGGTTCTAAGCTACCCAAGGCATCCGAGGTTTACTAAAACTTACTAAACAATACTGAAATGAGTTCAAGATTGAATAAACTTACCTTAATTGACAAAAGATGATGAATAACGACGGTGGACGAAGGAGAACGAGAAGATAACACCTTCAAGACCTTCCCTGAAGCTTGATTAACGCACTCTAATAGGATAGCACTTGAATTGGGAGGCTAGAATTGGTTCAATGATGGTGGAGAGTAGTGTACAAGGAAGAGGGATGATGTTTGGGACGGGAGAAATGAAAGGCAAGGTGTTCTTTTATAAACTTAAGTTGCCCTTACGTACGTTATGCCTCACGCATTACGTACGTAAGAGGCTTTACGTACGTTATGGCAAAATACTTAACGTACGTAAGGAACTCACCGAACGATTCACCCACATCGTTACGCACGTAACTAAAACGGGTTTACGACGTAACACCTCGTTGACTTGCTCGCCGCAATCACGCCGAAAGTTGGTCGACGCTGCATTACCGGACGAAGATTCTGTCCAAGACCGAAGACCGTTGTTACGCACGTAAGGGCCAACATATAACGTATGTAATGGCTCGACATAGCGCATTTAACGGGTCGGAGTATAACGTACGTAAAGGATAGTTTTGTTTGTCAAATTATCATCTCATTAATTTATTATGACACGACTCCCTCTCCATGTTGTCCGGAAATCTCTCGGGAATAAGACGTTGGCCACCGTCATATTCGCACCGATAATTACCTAACGACATCGAGGTATGTCAACAAAGTGCGTCAATCATCATGCCATCACAATACACGAATAATAGATACGATGCCGTATAACCATATTATACGTAATATGTTCTATTGCAATGGAGTACATTTATTTATCAAACAGAAAATAGACGTGAGCGCCCAAAGTAAAAGCATGTAATACCGGTGGTATTACATACCACCCCTTTAAAATAGTTTCGTCCCGAAACTAAGAAAATAACTCGGGATGATTCTCTCTCATGCTCGCCTCGGTCTCCCAAGTCGCTTCTTCCGTATCAGTGGTGCGACCACCGAACCTTCACGAGGGGTATGTTCTTGTTCCTTAGTGTCTTTACGCGTCGATCCAAAATCGCCGTTGGAACTTCCTAAAGGTAGCATCATTGGAAATCTCTACTTCCTCGAAGTTGATCTTGTGGCTAGGATCGTACACGTACTTTCTCACCGGGAGACGTGGAAGACATTATGCACTCCGTCTAACGATGGCGGTAATGCTAGCCGATAAGCGAGTTTACCGACTCGGTCCAAGATTTCGAGCGGCCAATAAATCTCGGGCTTAGCTTGCCCTTTTGGCCGAAGCGTCGAATGCCCGCATTGGCGATACTTTAACCCAAACATGATCCCCAACCATAAATTCCAACGGTCATTGCCGGTCCATAGCGTAAGACTTTTGGCGACTCTGTGCTGCCAACATGTGTTTTCGAACAATGGTTATCTTCTTAATGGATTCCTGGATTAGATCCAACTCGGTGGCGATGACATCGGATGCATCGTCCCAACATAGGGGAGACTTGCACTTTCTTCCATACAGGGCCTCAAAGGGGGCCATGCCTATGCTTGCATGCCAGCTGTTGTTGTACGAAAATTCTGCTAGGCAGAGGTGTTTAGCCCAGTCCTTGCCCCAATCGAGTACACATGCTCTCAACATATCCTCCAGGGTCTGTATGGTGCGTTCTGTTTGTCCATCTGTTTGAGGATGATAGGCAGTGCTGAAATGCAGTTGAGTACCCATGGCCTGGTGGACAGCCTTCCAGAAGCGGGACACATATCTAGTGTCTCTATCCGAAATAATCCCCGAGGGAACGCCATGTAATCTCACGATTTCCCGAACAAAGATGGTAGCCACTGCCTGCTCCGATGGCCTCTGAATTGGAATGAAGTGTGCCGACTTTGTCGGTCGGTCTACAATAACCCATATCGTGTCTTTTCCCCGCCGTCACCGGTAACTTGGTGACAAAGTCCATTGATATGCTCTCCCATTTCCATTCGGAATGGGTAAGGGCCGCATGATTCCGGCCGGTCTACGGTGTTCAATCTTCACTGTTGACATACCATACATCGAGCGACAAACCTTGCTACCTCTTGCTTCATATTCTTCCACCGAAACTCTTTCGCAGTCCTTGTACATTTTGCTCGCCCGGATGTATCGAATAGGAGTAGAATGAGCTTCCTTAAGTATAGTTTGCTTAAGCTCGTCATTAGGTGGGATGCAAATCCGGTTCTTGAATCTAACTAAGCCCCCTTGGATCCTATAGTCCAAATAACTCCTCCTTCGGCCTTTGCGCCGATCGCACGAAGTTCGGATCCTCCATCTCGTGCTAGGCGTATCTCGTCCCAAAGCAAGGACGAGCGAATATCAATCGAGCTCAACTGCCCTCGGCGGTGTTGTATCCACACTTCAATGTCATTTCTCCGAGATCTTGCCGCAACTCCACTGCATCACAAACCAGAGATAGTGTCACCTCCTGCGCATTTTTCCGACTCGGTCGTGCTACTGACGTTGGCCTTACCAGTGGTGATATAGAATCTCCACATCGTAATCCTTGATTAGCTCCAACCAACGCCTGTCTCATATTTAACTCTTTCGCGTGAAAATATACTTTAAACTCTTGTGGTCCGTAAAGATCTTACAGTAACCCCATATAGGTAATGTCTCCATCTTAAGAGCGTGGACCACTGCGGCTAGTTCCAAGTCATGTGTCGGGTAGTTCACCTCATAAGGTTTAAGTTTACGAGAGGCGTAAGCGATAACCCCGCTGCTCGCATGAACACACATCCTAACCCGTGCTTAGACGCATCGGTGCATATTACGAATCCCTCCGCACTCGCGGTAGTACCAACACCGGGCGAGTAAGCTTCCTCTTCAGCTTGTCGAAGCTCTCCTGACAATCCGTCGTCCAAACAAACTTGGTGTCCTTCCTAAGCAGATTTGTTAATGGCTGAGCGACACAGGAGAAGGCCTCGACAAACCGTCGATAATATCCCGCCAATCCCAGGAAACTTCTCACCTCTTTGACATTCCTAGGTGGTTCCCAATTCATAACTGTCTCGATCTTCTGGGGGTCTACTTTAACGCCTCCTGCTGAAATCACATGTCCCAAAAAGGTCACCTCTGGCATCCAGAACTCGCACTTAGAAAGTTTAGCATACAGTTGATGTTGCCTTAAAACGCTCAACACCTGCCTCAAGTGTTCCTCATGTTCCCATCGGCTTCGGGAATAGATTAAAATATCGTCAATGAAAACCACCACACATTTATCGAGAAATTCAGCCGAACCTGCTCATTAATTCCATAAAAACAGCTGGAGCATTAGTCAGGCCAAACGACACCACCATGTACTCGTAGTGTCCATATCTCGATCGAAATGCGGTCTTAGGAATATCCTCCTCTCGAATTCTTAATTGGTGATATCCCGAACGTAAGTCGATCTTTGAAAACACTCGCCCCTTGCGGTTGGTCCAAGAAATCATCAATCCTTGGAAGTGGGTAACGGTTCTTAATAGTGACCTTATTAAGTTCCTCGTAATCGATACACAGCGCAGAGCGGTCCTTTTTCTTCACAAAAAGAACCGGCGCACCCCATGGCGAAGTACTCGACGAATGAGCCCTTCCTTAGCAATTCTTCGAGTTGTGACTTGATTCCTTCATTTCGGCCGGTGCCATCTGTATGGTGCCTTGGAGATAGGCGTCGTTCCCGGCTCAAGTTCGATTGAGAGATCGACCTCCTATGTGGTGGCAATCCGTAGTTCGTCGGGGAATATGTCCGGAAATTCATTCACTACAGGAATATTAGCAACCGACAATTGTGACGTGCCCTCTGAAGAATATAACACCGCAATACGCTCCTCGATCATCACGATGTGCTACTGCTTGAGAGGAGACTGAGGGACCCTTTTGTGCTGAAGTGCTCTCGGCCTCTAATCGTGTGAGTGGCACCGTCATGGGTCGTGATAGAAACGGTCAGGCGATAGGTATCCAATATCGTCTTGTGCTTCGTCATCCAGTCCATACCTAAGATCACATCTTCGTTTTGGAGTGGAAAGACCATGAGATTGGGTCGGCCCAAATTATTGATACGAATCGGACAGTTTCGAACTTCCAAGTTACCCTCCACCCCGCCGCCTCGGGTAGCTTAACGATAAAGGACTCACAGGGTACACAAGGGAGATGTAAACGGTTAACACATTCTACGGATATAAACGAGTGGGTTGCTCCAGTATCAAACAGTACATGAACAGGCTGAGATTTAATAAGGAGAGTACCTGAGACAGCAGGAGTGGTCGGGTCGTCGGTAGCCCTTAGTTCGAACATGCGGGACGGCAGCGTCCCCGAGGAGGGTGCGTACCTCCCCGCGACCACGCCCTCTTCCGGCACCGTGTAGAGGAGATCGGTGAGGTGGAGATCGGTAGTCGGACATGGCAGACGCTCTGGATGTCTGTCAGAACCTTGTTGACTACGAGGAGCCGGGTTTGGAGTAGGTTTGATCCGAGAGCAAGAGCGAGACATGTGCCCGCCTCTTCCGCATGAAAAGCACTTTGTCGATGCTTTACGACACTGACTCATGGTATGCCCTGCTATGCCACAATTGAAACAGCTACGGCGAGAAGGCCCGTCAGATGTTCCTTTCTGTTGGGGCGAAGCTGCTGATTTGGAGGGGAACCCAATTCCCAAATTCACTCTGCTGGTGCTCCTGGACTGATTTGCTGTCTGCTTCTTTTGGTTGTGCCCGGCATCCAAACTGACAACCGTACCGGCGTATGCTGTGACCACATCCTCATATGCCCTCAACGTGGTGCAATGAAACCCCGCCGCGTAGCGTTGAACATCCTCCGGCAACCGTTGAGCAAGGTGACAAATTCGCTGGTCTTCGGATGGAACCATCATGCGACATAGCTTAGCTCGGTCTGTATGCCCGAATGATTTACAGTGCGGCAAATTCGAGGTCCTGTTGCCAAGAAGCTCCGCGCTCGTGCGATCGAATCGACGGGGCAGATTCGTCTCTCAATAGTTTGGAAAACTCGGGCCATCCGACTATCCTGTCCTCGGCTTATAGGTCCTCCACCATCGGGCTGCGGTGTCACGGAGTGGTTGATTCCGAGTGGCACTTTCCGGTTTCTGGGCGCCCGATCACCTCGGCGATCTCCATTTCCGAGATCCAATCGTCCACGTGCTTATCCCACGACCCGTCGAATAATGGCGGTCGGCCTTGACATTTCTCCCAACGGTCCTTCCTGTTTTCTTCTATGTTAATGATCAATTACTGCTCGGTTGACACTGAGCGATTCCCATAGCAATGGCACAGGCGAGTCGAACAAAGGCTGGATCAAATCCCCGTTGTTACGGTTTTCCGCTTCTGCTCGTTCTGATTAACAGGTGGAGGTTGATTTCCGGCTGGGTTATTCTCTCAGGTGTTTCTGTCTCCCTGCTGGTTCATAGCGGAACCTTGTGCGTCATTTACGTTTCTTCTAGCTCCTCGACGTGCCATTGGTGATGTTCGTTCAATCTAACAGGTTAGTTTAATGCAAACATTCTTTGAGTCCTTACTGAATCCAAACATCATACTTGATCCATAAGAATTTACATGTATTCTACCTCGACATCCCTCGAGGAGTTACGGTCGTCAGGAGTGTTGGATTTTGAAGGCAAAACGTTTTCAAAATATTTTTGGTAAAACTTTCCACGTGAGGGTTTAGGCTCTGATACCATTTTCTGTAACGCCCCCAAAATGAACCGGGACGCCACAGTGCCGTAGATCCCATGAGGGACCCACAAGGCAAGTTTCTAAAATATTTTATTTAAAAGTGGTAATATACGGAAGTAATTAAGAAAGTATTCATGCATCCCAAGGGTACAAATACAAATAGTGTCCGTACATACGGTTATTACACAACGTGGAATGTTCAAATTTATTTAAGAAATTAACAGGCCTTCTTCCAACACAGCTCACGCCTGGCCGTAACCTTCGGGGGTGTCCTGCACAAATTCAACAAATTTACCTGGCACGACATGTCGTGCCAGTAACCTAGGTCAGAAACAATCCAACCTAACTCAAAAGTAAAATCTAATAATTTCCAGGAATAAAGTTATCACCGAATGTTCCATGTTATTCCTTTTTATCAGCACATAAACTCCCAAGGTCGCAACCAAGGGTCACGGAAGTATCTACACAGGAATACTCCGGACGTGGGTACCATTCAGGTTTTATCCCGCAACACGGTCCAACAAGAAAACTCCCAAGGCCGCGGCCAAGGGTCACGGTAGTATCTACTCGGGAATACTTCGGACAAAATAATCGTAATAGCACCATTCCACAATAGTAACATTTACTATGTCTAAAATTATAAGACGGAAAGTCTGAGCAAGATTCACTTGCCTCAAATCCGACGCGAGTTATCTCCGGACAAGGCAACGGCTTGAACGATCGCACTTGGAAATCCGACCTATTATATGTTTGTCGATTAACATCTCGTGATATTAATAATGATCACGACGTTCCTTCCCCCTCCCGTATGTTAAAACCCTATCCTAGTTGTTTATGATGTCGGAATCGAATTTCTCCATTTTTTTATCCATAATGCGTGCCATTAAGTTCTTAGGTTCGGCAACATTCTCTATAAGTTATCCGTCCGCTAAACAATAGTGTTTTAACACAACATTCCTAGTTAATTATAACCGATCACCAATATTTCATCGTTGTCTTAATATGCAAGTCTAGAACGATTAATCCATCATTTTAACATGTTTCGGTATCTATTTAGCTAGAAATTGTTGGTAACTTCATCAAGGATTCATTGACGGTTTTATTCAACATGATAGTATGGTTATAAATGAAATCCTTCAAGATGATTCCGAGAAGTTTGTGATTAGCAATATGATTATGAGTTCTACCATTATTCATTCCAATTTCAAGCTTTGATGGATATCGATTAACAATTGCGATAGCTATATACCGGTTCGATTATTACGGAGGGTTCTAAGCTACCCAAGACATCCGAGGTTTACTAAAACTTACTAAACAATACTGAAATGAGTTCAAGATTGAATAAACTTACCTTAATTGACAAAAGATGATGAATAACGGCGGTGGACGAAGGAGAACGAGAAGATAACACCTTCAAGACCTTCCCCGAAGCTTGATTAACGCACTCTAATAGGATAGCACTTGAATTGGGAGGCTAGAATTGGTTCAATGATGGTGGAGAGTAGTGTACAAGGAAGAGGGATGATGTTTGGGACGGGAGAAATGAAAGGCAAGGTGTTCTTTTATAAACTTAAGTTGCCCTTACGTACGTTATGCCTCACGCATTACGACGTAAGAGGCTTTACGACGTTATGGCAAAATACTTAACGACGTAAGGAACTCACCGAACGATTCACCCACATCGTTACGCACGTAGCAGCGGGTTTACGTCGTAACACCTCGTTGACTTGCCTGTCGCAATCACGCCGAAAGTTGGTCGGCACGCGTACTACCGGACGAAGATTCCTGTCCGAAGACCGAAGACCGTTGTTACGTACGTAAGGGCCAACATATAACGTACGTAATGGCTCAGACATAGCGTACGTAACGGGTCGGAGTATAACGTACGTAAAGGATAGTTTTGTTTGTCAAATTATCATCTCATTAATTTATTATGACACGACTCCCTCTCCATGTTGTCCGGAAATCTCTCGGGGAATAAGACGTTGGCCACCGTCATATTCGCACCGATAATTACCTAACGACATCGAGGTATGTCACTGAAAGTGCGTCAATCATCATGCCATAACAATACACGAATAATAGATACGATGCCGTACAACCATATTATACAGAATATGTTCTATTGCAATGGAGTACATTTATTTATCAAACAGGAAAAATAGACGTGAGCGCCCAAAGTAAAAAGCATGTAATACTGGTGGTATTACACCTCCACCTTTGTGGCCCGAAAAATTCCCGGCAGACTTCTGCTTCTTTCTCTCGCGGGCCGCCTCACTCGCCGTCACAGACATATCATAAGCAAGGGCCCTACTCTAGTAATCCTTCAAGGTAGTACAGACGAGCCCCGACATATAGTCCCGAATCGACAATTTCATCCGTCTGGAAAAATGGAAAATTTTGTCGCTCTCCTCGACAACTTGGGTCTTCACATAACCCAACTCCTTATTAAAATCGGCAATAGCTTGAGATACGGGGATATCCCGTGGTTGAGCATCATAGAAGGCATGCACTCGAGCCTGTATGACCGGCCACGGGCAATATTCGGTCTCCATCAATTCCTGAAATTCGGCCCACGAAGCCACATGGTGTTTGGGCCCAACGGCCTCCCACCAATCCGTAGCGTCCCCTGTGAGAAAGTATTAGGCAATAGGGACCTTACGGTCCTCGGGACAGTTGGTAGCAGTGAAGACTTTAGATATCTCCTTGATCCACCCTTCCCAGCCGATCGGGTCTGAAGCTCCCGAAAACTGAGGAGGATGCATCTTGATGACATCCTGAAGCCAACGATCCGATCCACCCCGATTAGCATGGGCTGGATCTGGGTTCTGAACCGCCTGAGCTATTGCCGCCATTTGGTTCACCATTTGCGGCATAACAGCCGCAATACCAAGGTCGGCGCGCTCCTGAGAAGAAGCATGACTGTGACGGTCGACGGTACTGCCGGCTCCCGAAGACTGCGACGTGGCCGCCCCACCGGCTGCCCCATGTCCCCGGCCGCGTCCACGACCACGACCGCGACCATGACCATGACCTCTTCTAGCATCCATACTGGAGTTAAATAAGTAGCAAAAGCCATACGATGGTAAGTACAAGAAAAGAACAATCACAAATCGAGAATCAAAGGTACGATACAAGAGTATAAGGAACAGAGGAAAGAAAACTTACGGGCACTGGTGGTACCGGAATCATGGCAGCGTGATGATGATGTGCAAAACAAAATACAACAAGACCCAATAAACCGATAAGCTTAGGTATCCGTAAACCTAGTGCTCTGATACCATTTTCTGTAACACCCCCAAGATATTCGAGGTATATTACAGCGCCGTGAATCCCTATATGGGACCCACCAGGCTGAAAAAACACCATACTCATCGACTCACAGAAACAACAGAATAACACCTCGTCATGAAGACGCCAAACCAAATAATCCACCCGGTTCAACCGGTCAAACATGACACCATAATCCGACACAAACATAATAAACAACAATACAACCCAGACGAGTAAAAATTCTTAAGTACTCGAGTACTTCTATTAGTTTAAAGACCACAAAAGGTAAAAAGATAAAAGGGCAATAAGACACCACTCGTGCACAATCATCACGCGCGCCAATCATCCGCATACTGGTCCAGCGCCCGCTCGTCTCGATGAACCTGACCTGAAATTCATAAAACAAATTTCCCCAAAACGGGTCCCCAAAGGGGTTAGCAATTACGCTAGTACAAGTAACCAAATGAACGACTTACATCTTATACATATAGTAAATGCATGCAAATCAAGAAAACATAGTTCCAAATGACTCATTCCGGAAATTCCATAATCAAATCACATTTGTAAAAATGCACCACAATTAACCATGGATCCACCCCTCCGTGGACCCCTACCGAGACCCCGTCGGATCTAACCCATAGTGGTTAAAAGCAAGCTCACGGATCCACCCCTCTGTGGACCCCTACCGAGACCCCGTCGGATCTAACCCATAGTGAGCATATACACACACACAATTCTCATGCAATACTAATACATTAAGATCGTAAGTTCATAAGGGTACTTGCCTCGGTTAATAGACGGTGATACGAACGGAAAGGAAGGATCGAACACGACCGCGAGGAACCGGCGGAAATGAACCTAACGATTCGAATAACACAATCACAATCAACTCTAGACGAATACGGGAATGGAATACACCCGAAAACCCGCCTACGATTCATGAATATTCGTACCAAAAATAACAATGAGGGCGGACCACAACCAAACCCTCTCGATTCCGTAAAACAAACAAAATATCCATGAATCCGTAGGAAAGCTAATGATACTAACAATATTAATCGTATTCATCATGAATCCACCAACAAAACGGAACGAATCGGAAGAAAAACCTAAAACCCCCAAATTATCCGAAAGTAGGGTTCTAAGAGATATTACCTTTGAATATTCAAGTACTATGATCCGTAGAACACGCGTTAGATTGATTATCCGGGCTTCACAACCGAAGGAGAATGATGAAAATCAACCCCCAATTGATGAATGATGAGAACTTCTCCCCTCTCTCTCTATCTCTCTCGCGTAAATGGAAGAAGAAGGAAGAAAATGAGCTGCTCTCGCTCAAAACAACGCAATTATAGGGTTGACCGCAATGTGTGCCACGGCCTAGCTGAAATGTGCCGCGGCACAGGCCAAAAAATTGCTCCCAGGGCTCGGCAGTGTGCCGCGGCCCAGCCGACATGTGCCGCGGCACCCGGTACAGTCGGTTTTTGGCCGAAAATGCCACACGAGTGTGCCGCGGCCCAGACGGGTGTGCCGCGGCACTGACTCGGCAATGTGCCGCGGCCCCGGACGGATGTGCCACGGCACACAGTACAGTCCACTCGGCCAAAAACAGGAAAAATGTGTGTGCCGCGGCGGACACTCCTTATGCCGCGGCCCACACCCCCTTCGGGTCCTAAAATGATGAAAAATGATCCAGGAAGAGAATAAAGGCAATAGGAATCAATATTTGGGAAACAATAACACGAAATAAATCCACGGCAACCCTGAAATGGCGGTTCTGCACGACAATACCGAGAATCAGATCAATAGATGACAGGAAAGATACACTGAAAGATACACAAGGGTCACTACAATCGAAAAATACACCGGAAAGAAAAATACAAGGGAAAGAAAAAATGTGGATATTACACATCGGTGATGGTGTTTCGGTCCTGGGAGTTGATTTTATTTATTCTTTGCTGGTTATGTGTGATTGATAGAATGCATCGATGATGGTTTAAGTTGTTAGTGCAATCTATTTTAGAGATCTGTTTATTGATGCATCAGAATTTAAAGTCAAAGGTTTACACGCTCTCTATTCATGCTTAATAATTGTAATAAGTGAGACCGATGAAGTTTTTGTTATTTGTGTCCTGATGAACTCAGTCTCTTCTGTGTGATGCTTATGTGATTTGTTGGTGTGTTTGATTGAAACGATTGAATTGTTTTACATTATATCTCTCTGATTCAACTAATATGTTGGGATGAGTTTGTCTTGACCGGCATTTCCCATATGTATTCTTTGATATGTTTTTAATGGAGTTTTTGTGTATAGAACTTTCACAATTTCTCCTTTATCGATTGCACATCTTATTTTCGTGCTTGTATGTTTGTATGGTTTAATTATCTTTAATATTTCATTTGTGTAGGTAAGATGGCATTACGATTTGGTTAAACATGCAACAATGTAGTGACTGCTCTGTTTCTTTGCCTGACAACTATCTTCCTTTTCTTTTTCATGCAGTAACCCCGAGGCTTTGGATTTGTCCAATTTGTGACCCAGATGATGCTACAGAAGCTAAACATCTGATGAATGGCCAAATATTCAAAGGAGGGTAGCTCACTGTTGTTTTGGTAAAGGAAAAAAAGGAAGAGAATCAAGAGACCAACTGAAATGAGAGCCCGAGAACAGGGAGTAAGGTGAGTTTTTTGCTTGTACTATATACACTTGAATTTCTTTTTATCCTTTACATGACATTTTGTTATGTTGAACTATCAAACATGGGTGTTATTGAAGGGGTTCAAGCTTCTTTAGATTTTTTTTTAGGTATAAACCTCACTTAATCTCTCATAAATTGTATATGCATGCTTTAGTTTTGTGTATAGGCAGGCATGATGCAAAAGCTTTCAAAAAATCAAACCAGTCTACAGCTCCAACTGATTCGTACGTACAAGAATTGACGAAAAGGATTCGGCAGGAGCTTGTTGATGACAGGGTGTTGCCATAGGCAGTTCGCATGTTGCCTTTGTGGTCAAAGGCAACTGCTGAGAACATAACACACTTTTGGTGTTACCTTTGCCCTTTTGGGGGCTAAGGCAACACTAAATCGGGTCTATGGTGACACGGTTTTTGGGTTGTTGTAGGCCATCTATGGCGTAGTGCAGGGTCGCCGCATAGGACTCCTATATAATTGGAAATACTGAAAGGAAGAAGAGCTGTTTGTTCTGGAAGTCACGGACACCCAGAACGTCGAAGTCTTGATCAGATGGGATGATCACTTTTTCTAAGAACTAATTACTTCATACTTTGTGGCAAAGGAAAAGGCTAGACTGAAAGGGAAGTCTCCATCTGAAGAGAAGCCACGAAGCCCGAGCCACCACTCCGACTCCAACAGAGACAATGACCTGCAGACGGGTTTGTGGATAAGCCGTGAGGGGGCTCGTGAGAAGGAAGTTGCTTAGTCTAAAGATGCAGATCAGCCCCCATCCAGGAGTAATCAGTCCCTTCGACAGGAGCTGATGTGACCTGCGCCGTCCAACAAGAGGAATCAATCCCTCCTAATCACAGGCGGCTATTGAGAGCCAATACGAGGACCCAGTCCTTTATGTACCATAGGCTACATAATTTATTAAGAGACAGGAGGAATCAGTCCCCTTTGTCTCTCCATCAACACAAGCACAACCATCTGCGGTTCCTGCTCCAACATAAGTTCACACTCCTCTCGAACCAGGATCTCCATCTGGATCGGATGAGGATCTATTTGCTGATGACGAGCCCCAAAGGCCTCGTCACAATGTTGTACTCAAACATCTTGGAGAACCTTTGGATGCCAATCCCGCGCACCCCAACTCTCCGTGCACAGAAGCCCACATAGAACAACTTGAAGCCATTGGACGCCAAATCGTCTTCTATCGGTCCGAGTAAAACCGTTTTTCCTTTTCTATTGGATAAGGAATCAACCACTCTAGCTTTCTATGGGTACTAGATAAACCTCACTTAGATATTGATTGTGATTCTAACAATGCCGGATACTTGATCCTAATAACACCGAATCCAATCGTATCTTTTCTTTTACCTCTCGTGTATAATGTTGAATGTATAAACACTCAAACTAACAATATAAGCTCAATATTACAACAACAGTGTAAGTATATGAATATAAGATCAGTGTCTTGAATGCTTGGAGTTGTTATACTCAAACAATACCATAGGAATGGTATTTATAGGCATTTTCCATAAACTAGCCGTTGTTGGCTGTTTTGACTTGCTAGCGTGCGCTTGCCTTCCTTCTTAGCGTGTGCTATCGCACATTTTTGCTTTAGCATGCGTAATGTCTTTCATGTAGCGTACGTTAATCATTTTATGTTTCAGTCCAGTGGCTACTGTCCTTGATAGTTAGCGTGCGCTACCACTTCCTTTGTAGCGTGCGCTAATCCAATATATTTGTTGCATGACTTGTCAAAGTATTCGTTTGATGTGCTGACTTTAACCTGCTTTTCCCAACGTTCTGATTGACTAGAATTCAAACTGATATTTAGCATGCGCTAGTACTGACTTCATTGCATGCGTCATTCTGAGTTTGAATATCTTCACAATGGTAACAAGGCTCGATAGCGTGCGTTAATGCATAAGGGTAGCATGCGCTATCTTCATCAGATGACTTCCTTTCAGGTAACTTCGAACTAGGCTGATATGCAGAAAACTCCGGTTAGCGTGCGCTAACATATATGTCTTACGTGCGCTAATGCAGTCCAGATTGCAACTTTTTGCCTCTTCGTCTGCTTCGTCGTTTTGCTTCGCCTTGACGTTGTTTTGTTGGTTAGCAACTTTAATCATCAAAACACAAATTAAATAATGTGTGGAATAAATATTCCAACAATCTCCCCCTTTTTGATGATTACAAAACAACTCTTGAATTGGATCAAATCTGCAAAAATAGAATATATGTATATGTATACGAATCAAAGTTTTCGGCTTTGATCGTTTCTATAGTTTCTCCAATTGTCTTTTCTTTTCGACATCTCCTTTATTTTTCAACTCCTTCGTTTTAATTCCCCCTTTTTGTGTGCTTTCTTTTTCTTTTCGACTTCTTCGATTTTTCTTATTTTTATCTCAATTCATCTCCTTCTCCCCCTTTTTGTCTTCATCAAAATGTATAAAAATATAGAGTATATCAAATGGAATATAAATATGCATGATACTTATTTATGCATTAAAAAAACAAAAATACTCCCCCTGTATTATCTTCCCTTAAAAAATTAAGTTTTGGTGATCCAACCTATAGTTGGTTTTTGTTTCGAGACGTGAACGATATTTGAAACGTTTGTTCCTTTAGGAACCCAAATCTTTTTAATTTTTATCGTCCGTCTTGGGCTTTTGCAATTTGAAAAGTGATGCCCGATTTTCAAACATTTTTCACATCGGGGTATTATGAAATCTATGGATTCGTTTTTGAAACATGGTTTGAATCCTAACCCCTCTTTATTTAAAGTATATTTTTGAACCGAGAGCATATTTTCAAATTTCTCGTTTCCGAGAGAAAATTTCTTCGTCAAATTCTTGAGCTCGGTTTGAGCTTTAACAAGATCATTCTTTAAAATATTCTCGTTTTCAACGCATTTTGAATGATCGTTCTCGATAAATTTTCCCTTTTCTAGAATTTTGGAATTTTCATTTTCCAACAATTTATATTTAGTTTGAAGGGATTTAATTTATTTTAAACCATTTTGATAATCCGTATGTAACAACTCGAATTCTTCAAAAAGTTCATCGTAAGAATTACTTACTTGGCTTTCGACGTCGCTATCGTCGAATGAACTCCGGGCCATGAGCGCGAGATTATTTTGGTCAAGAAAATCTTCATCGGGATCTTCGTCGCTCCATGTTGCGATTAAAACCTCCTTGGGTTTTACACGACAGTTCTTTGCAAAGTGGCCTGGTTTACCACATAGTCGACAAGTGTTGTCGAACTTTTTAGATTCGCCCGCTTGGATGTCCTTCTTTCTCTGATTTAATCATTGTTGAAACTTATTAATATTTTTGGCATAATATGCCGATTCTTCGTCGCTTTCGTCCACTGGAATTTCTTCTTTCTTTCTCGGCACCTTAGCCTTGAAGGCTATCGATCTTTCCTTCAGTTTCGGTTTGGTATTCCGAGATTTTAGAACGATCTCGTAGTTGATAAGAGAACCAACGAGAGCACTAAAATCAAGATTAATTAAATCTTTAGATTCCATTATTGCCGTAACCGTACCGTCCCATTCTCGAGGTAGTGATCGGAGAATTTTCTTTACTTTCTCACTACTCGAAAGTGGTTTTCCAAAACATGCTAATCCATTGGTGATGACCGAAAATCAGTCGAGCATAATAGAGATGGATTCGTCATCCTTCATTTGGAATAATTCATAATCGTGAAGGAGCATGTTTATCTTCGTCTCTTTGACTTGAGACGTACCTTCGTGTGTTACCTCAAGCATTTTCCAAATTTCTTTGGTACTATCACATGATGATATCCGGTTGTGTTCTTCCGGATTTAAAGCACAGTATAATAATTGCGTGGCTTTGCAATTATAATGGTCATTTTTCCAATCCGCATCGTCATACTCTTCAAAGATTTTGAGAGTTCCGTTTGAGTTCGTCGGAATTTTTGGACCAAGGCAAATCACCTTCCATAATTCGATATCGTAAGCTCGGATGAAAATAGACATTTTCTTCTTCCAAGTCATGAAATTCGATCCATCAAAAAATGGTGGTCGGTTGAGAGCAAGGCCTTCGATTGGAGATATTTGAAACGCCATTTTGGATCTTCTCCTTAGATGTTAAGCCGCGTATTGGAGTACCGCTCCGATACCAATTGTTGGTATAAAATCGGATATTTGCGCCGTTTTGTGCGGAAGCATAAATAAATTGCGGAAAATAAATCACACAAGGATTTATAGAGGTTCGGCTATTAACGAAGCCTACGTCCTCTCTCGATATATCTTTTTCTTAGGATTAAGATCAAAACCTCTACGCCTCTCTTCTATCGGTCGAGGGATTACCGTTTACAAGCTCGTCTTCTATCGGTCCGAGTAAAACCGTTTTTCCTTTTCTATTGGATAAGGAATCAACCACTCTAGCTTTCTATGGGTACTAGATAAACCTCACTTAGATATCGATTGCGATTCTAACAATGCCGGATACTTGATCCTAATAACACCGAATCCAATCGTATCTTTCCTTTTACCTCTCGTGTATAATGTTGAATGTATAAACACTCAAACTAACAATATAAGATCAGTATTAGAACAACAGTGTAAGTATATGAATATAAGATCAGTGTCTTGAATGCTTGGAGTTGTTGTACTCAAAAAATACCATAGGAATGGTATTTATAGGCATTTTCCATAAACTAGACGTTGCTGGCTATTTTGACTTGATAGCGTGCGCTAGCCTTCCTTCTTAGCGTGCGCTATCGCACATTTTTGCTTTAGCGTACGTAATGTCTTTCATGTAGCGTACGTTAATCATTTTATGTTTCAGTCCAGTGGCTACTGTCCTTGACAGTTAGCGTGCGCTACTACTTCCTTTGTAGTGTGCGCTAATCCAATATATCCATTGCATCACTTGTCAAAGTATCCGTTTGATGTGCTGACTTTGACCTGCTTTTCCCAACATTCTGATTGACTAGAATTCAAACTGATAATTAGCGTGCGCTAAATATCATTCCTTGCGTGCGCTATTACTGACTTCATTGCATGCGTCATTCTGAGTTTGAATATCTTCACAACGGTAACAAGGCTCGATAGCGTGCGTTAATGCATAAGGGTAGCGTGCGCTATCTTCGTCAGATGACTTCCTTTCAGGTAACTTGGAACTAGGTTGATATGCAGAAAACTCCCATTAGCGTGCGCTAACATATATGTCTTATGTGCGCTAATGCAGTCCAGATTGCAACTTTTTGCCTCTTTGTCTGCTTCGTCGTTTTGCTTCGCCTTGACGTTGTTTTGTTGTTTAGCAACTTTAATCATAAAAACACAAATTAAATAATGTATGGAATAAATATTCCAGCAATATCCTCATATATATAAATAGTGCAGCGAAAGTATAAATATAATATATAAAACTCCCCGAGGATCCAAGTATATTAGAAAAGTACGAAGAACAAGATTGTTACCTCTTGTAGCGTGTTTTCGATCGAGCCTTCTAGAGACGTTGCAACAAGCGAGCGTCCTCTACGGTATCCACACAAAAAACAAGTCTCGAGCGTCTAATGGATGGCTAGCTCCGATTCAATAGAGATTTCACTTAAATCAATTTGTATATAGGTATGTTCTTGATTATGGTAAGAACAAGTACACCAAGAATTTTATTCAAATGTTCTTGAACTTTGATCTAAAATAACAACTATGAATCTTATTCAATATGTTATTAAAGATCAAAATCACAAGATTAGAAGAAGATTACATGAGTATCTAAATACTTTTCTTCATCAAAGAATCAATCTTCAAAGATATGCAGATATATTCTTGATCCTTTTTCATTATTCAACTCTTGAATATTATCTTCAAGACTTTTGAGAGAGAAATATCAAAATCGGATTTTTGATTCTCTCTACACAAAATATGTCCTCTCTTGTGTTTGCTCAAGTATAAGGGCTATCACAAGACACTATTATATAGCCCTCTCCATGGCTAAGGGTTCACCAACCCTTTCACCAACCATAATCAACCGGAATAAAATAGCTGCTCTGCTCGTTTAAGTGTGTGACCATGTAGGTTCTAATCAATACGGAAATGAGTATAAAAATAATTTTACGACTCATAAATCATAAGTAGCCTCTAGCTATACATTATGACTACCCGCATTAAAAGAATTAAGCCGGAGGCACGAACGAAATCCCGTTACTGTATAATATTTAATCCTCTCATCACGCGATATCCTAATTAAGCATAGGGCATGTATAAGTCGACCTTATATAGCTTAATTAATATTATTTATCTCAAGTTACAATTGTCCAATTCAAATATTTATCAATAACTCTTTATTGATGAACTTGAGTATGGCCAATCATTTAACAATTTAACTTATCAAGGGTCCGTGGATATCTTCTATGTTTTATAGGAGGGACAAGTCCTCTCTGTACAAACTACTTCCCTCTGCATAAATCATACTGTATCCAATCACAAACTGTATGGTCCCTTGTTACAGAAGACGTTGGTATTATGTTAAAAAATGATACTCATTATGTAGGAAACTGTAGTGTCTTTAGGTAATAAGGAGTTAAATAATATACAACAATTAGTGGAATTATAATGACTTAATCCATATATAATTCTCTTTGTTAGGTCATATCCAATATGATGTCTCTACATGTATCTATGACGTGATATAACATCTCATGTTCATGATCAGTAAAACATAGCCATCGTATCATTATCATACTAGTAATCATATTACTAGGGATATCTAGAATAAATATTCTTTAATGCTTTAATGGGCTTTACTATCAAGTCATCGTAAGAATAATATTAATTCAATAATTTAATTAATATTATAATAATAAATGTCTCCACATTATATTATTAAACAGTAGACTTAGAGCATAATACTAACAATCTCTCACTTGCTCTTAGTCCTATACAGACATAAACTGAAGACCCATAGCCTTTATATGACCATCATTCTTCGCTTCAGAAAGCGGCTTGGTTAAAGGAACTGCTATGTTATTATTCGTGTGAACTTTGCACATCCTCACATCGCCATGAGTGACAATCTCTTGAATGAGGTGAAACTTTCTAAGCACGTGTTTGGATGCTTGTTGTGATCTTAGTTCTTTAGCTTGTGCAATAGCTCCATTGTTATCACAGTGCAAATTTACTGGATCAACAATGCTAGGAACCACATTCAGTTCACCAATGAACTTCCTCATCCAAACAGCTTCTTTAGCTGCTTCCGAAGCGGCTATGGCTTCCGTTATAGAATCAGTTGTGGTTGATTGTTTGGAACTCTACCAGCTAACAACAACACCATTCAAGCAAAATATATATCCAGACTGCGATTTTGAATCATCTTGGCCTGTCTCAAAACTGGCATCGACATAGCCGTTAAGGACCAAATCACTATCCTCACCACCATATATCAAGAACATATCTTTAGTCCTTCTCAAGTACTTAAGTATGCTTTTGACGACGGTCTAGTGAGCCTCGCCAGGGTCAGACTGGTATCTGTTGGTTGCACTCAATACAAATAATACATCCGGTCTAGTACATATCATGGCATACATGATAGATCCTATAGCCGAAGCATAAGGTATCAAGCTCATTCTATATCTCTCTTCCTTCGAAAAAGGACTTTGAGTTTTACTGAGCTTTATGCCATATGACATAGGTAAGAACCCTTTCCTACTATTAAGCATACTGAACCGTTTCAGTATCTTGCTAACATATGTACTTTGACTTAGGGCAAGAAGCCTTTTAAATCTATCTCTATAAATCCTTATACCCAGTATATAGGCAGCTTCCCCTAAGTCCTTCATTGTAAAATATTTACTTAGACAAAGCTTAACACTTTGCAAAGCAGGGATGTCATTTCCAATGAGTAGGATATCATCCACATAGAGTGCTAGAAAAACAATTGCGCTCCCACTCATCTTCTTGTATACACAAGGTTCGTCTTGATTTCTAATGAAACCAGACTCTTTAATTTTTCATCAAAATGAAGATTCCAACTCCGAGATGCTTGCTTCAAACCATAAATGGCTCTTAGAAGCTTACAGACTTTATTAGGATTATTAGGATCGATAAAACCTTCAGGTTGTATCATATACACATCCTCATCTAACTTCCCATTAAGAAAAGCGGTTTTGACATCCATTTGCCATATCTCATAGTCATAATATGCTGCTATGGCAAGTATAATTCTAGTTGATTTCATCATTACGACTGGCGAAAAGATTTCATGATAGTCCATACCATGAGTCTGTCTGTATCCTTTCGCCACGAGTCATGATTTGTATGTTTGTCCAATGTCATCCATGTCCTTTTTCTTTGTAAAGATCCAATTGCAACCAATTGCTTTGGAACCTTTATGAAGATCAATCAAAGTCCAAACTTGATTATCATACATGGATTGGATTTCGGATTTCATCCCTTCAAGCAAACTTTCGCATTCAATGCTAGTAGTTGCTTCATTGTAGGTTGTGGGTTCATCTAGATCCATGAGTTCCACATTGTTGTCATCTGTGATGAGAAATCCATATCTCTCAGGTTCACGATGATTACGTATAGACCTATGCGGAGATGGTATCGAAGAAGTGGTCTCAACATCTCTATGTGAGTTTAAATCTGTTTTATCTAAAGGTTCAGTATCTATTTGTGGTTCTCTCATCTCATGAAGAGTTATTTTACTCCCACTATTTTTCTTGAAAATAAATTTCCTCTTAAGGAATACTCTAGACCGAGCAACAAACACTTTGTTCTCTGATGGGATGTAAAATTAATATCCTCTGGTTTCCTTAGGATATCCCATAAAAAGACATTTATCCTATTTGGGTGATAATTTATTAGTGATTAGCTACTTACATAGGCTTCACAACCCCAAATCTTAAGCAAAGACAAAACAGGTTGTTTCTTGTCCATATCTCATATGGTGTGCTTTGAACTGATTTAGATGGTACTCGACTTAAAATGAACATAGCAGTCTCAAAGGCGTAACCCAAAAAATAAATTAGAAGATCATCTTGACCCATCATCGATCAAACCATGTATAAAAAGGTTCGATTTCTCCGTTCCGACACACCATTCCATTGAGTTGTTCCAGGTGGAGTTAGTTGTGAAACTATTCCACAACTTTTGAGATGATCGTCAAATTCATGGCTCAAATATTCACCACCACGATCTGGTCGTAGTGCTTTAATAGTTTTGCCTAACTGATTTTGTACTTCATTTTGAAATAGCTTGAATTTTGTAAACGATTCAGACGTATGACTCATTAAGTAGATATATCCGAATCAGCTTAAGTCATCCCTGAACATTATGAAGTATTGGAAACCTCCTATAGCATTTGTATTTATTGGTCCACATACATCAATATGTATTAAGCCCAATAAATCTGCAGCTCTCCCAGTATGGCCCGTGAAAGGGGCTTTGGTCATTTGGCCTAATAAACAAGATTCTAAATCAAATGTGTCCAAGATTCCATCTTTATGGAGTTTGGTTATACGTTTCTCGTTTATATGGCCCAAACGACAATGCCAGAAATATGTTTGGTTTAAATCATTTGATTTAAGTCTTTTGACATTTATGTTACAGGCAGATTTGGAACTTTCAAGATTTATGGGATATAATCTCCCACTCATCAAGACATCTCCATAAAAAATACCTTTATTAAAATATGGATATTTCACTATTCTTAATAGTAAAGCCATAACCTTCCAAATCAAGGCAAGAAACTGATATAATGTTTCTACCCATAGCAGGAACGCAATAACAATTATTAAGTTCCAATATAAGTCCACTTGGTAGCTTTATATCATAAGTCCCTACAGCAATAGCAGCAACTCTTGCTTTATTTCCAACACGTAGGTCTATTTCACCTTTTGCCAGTTGTTTACTCCTTCGCAGGCCCTGTGCATTCACAAAAATGTGAGCTTCACTACCGATATATAATACCCATGATGAAGAAGTAGATAAATTGACTTCTATAACAAGAATACCTGAAGCAGCAGTCTCTATGCTCTTCCGTTTCCTCATCTCTTCTAGGTAGACCTTGCAATTCTTTTCCAATGACTAGTTTCATTGCAGTGGTATCAAGCCCCTTCTTTGGGTTGTTTCGATGACTTCTTAAAAGGTTTAGGTTTGGGTTTACGCAACACTTTCATTTTACCATTACCTTTATCTTTCGGGGCCATCTTATTCCATTTCTTTTTAATCCATTTCTTTTGAACCATTAAAACATTAGGAACAACTTTCTTAATGTTTGTCTCAGTTTGTTTTAGCATCCCATGCAACTCAGTAATAGTTTTCTCCATGTTGTGCATGTTGAAGTTTACTACAAACTGATCGTATTATGAAGGCAGTGATGCTAATATCATATCTGTAGCGAGTTCCTGACTGATAGGAGCTCCTAGCCTTTCAAGATGCTCAATGTAGCCCTTAATCTTAAGGACATGAGCACTCAGAGAAGTACCTGGAGACATTTTACAACCATTCAATGCCTTCGTAGTGGCAAACTGTAACACCCCTGATATACTCAGGAATTTTACAGCGCCGTAAATCCTTTACATAAGGATTTACAAGGCTGAATAACCGAAAAGACATTAACAGATACCAACGTATGAAAATAACGGAAATAAGATACAACAGTTCTGACCAATACTGAAAATACGAATGTTCAACGGAAAAGTATTAATACATCACTAAATTTAAATCATCATAAATGAATACGTACTCGAGTACTTATTAAAACGATACAAACAACAGACAAATAAACCCGGCCGGAACATCACTCTGCACCCTCGTCGTCATGAAACTTGAGTAGTTGTTTCCCTGCTCTCCTGGATCCTGAACATAAACAAATATTCACCCCCGAAGGGGTTAGCACAATGATTGCTAGTACAAGTACCAAAGCATATTATTCAACATTTCACAAGGAATAATAATAACATAAATGACAAAAGAACCAACGAGTCTTCTCCTGCGAGAAACTCCAAAATATCATACACACATGATAATCACAACATGATATCACAACATACACATGGTAATTCCAATGATCCAGCGTTCACTGCCTAGACCCCCCGATGATTCCGTCAAACCAACCCGAGGTGGAAAAAAACCATCCGATGATCCAGCGCACGCTAGCATAGATCCCCCAATGATCTCGTCGGACCAACACGAGGTGGACATACAACAACAACATATATGCACGACAATATGTGTAACATCAATATATAAAACAATTAAGGTACTTGCCTCGATTCGAAGACAAGAATACGACTTCCATGAAAAATGAAACACTCGAAGGTCGCCCCTTCGATCAATCTCGTAGCAAGCTCGAACCTTAACAAAAGAAATAATATAGAATTTATCTCACGTCGTGCGAATGTCTAACAATCCAATTTACGGCCGAAAGTTCATAAAACGTAATCTGCCTGAACTGCATAGCGTACGCTACGTATTCTATGTAGCGTGTGTTAAGCATGCTCGTTAGTGCATGTAAACAATGAAGCCTAGCGTACTCTAACTATGTATCGACAGTCCTCTCTGGTCAGCCGACTGACTCGCCTGATGACTTAACGTACGTTACGTACCAAACGTAGCGTACGCTAAACATGCCCGATAGCGTACGTTAATCTGCATAGCTTAGCGTACGCTAAGCGTGCATGGCAGTTTGACCACTGGGCAGCAGACCGTTCTAACGATGATGAAATTTATGAACTCCTCTGTGATTAACGTACGTTATCCATCTACATGTCATGTTCATAAACTTATGAATGATCTTACGGATTCAAACATCTTTGAATTCAAGGAAGTGAATATCATCACAACTCTTATATCCAACTCGATTATCATTCTCATGTGAAGTTCGTGATCTCAGGTTGATGGATCTCAGTCCCGAGCAGCCAGTTCGGCCATCACCTGTTTCAACTGTGGGGCGCCGTGTCATTACAGCACTAAGTGTCTGAAACCATCTATCACGTGCCATAACTATGGGATTGTTGGGCATAAGGCCCGTTTTTGCCAAAGGGACTCCAAGCCGACTCCGGCGGCATCTCAGGCCCCGAAGCAATCAGCGATTTAGAATCAGACTGCTCTGTCAGCGTCGTTTAAGACGACGTAAGCGAATAAAGGCGGAGCTCACATTTATTAGATGGGAGCGTCCGGTTCGGGGGCCGGCAAGTCCCGAATTCACGAGAGGAAGAGGACCGACGGTTTTGTGGCACGAATGACCTCAGGGATACTCGCAATTTTATCTCAACCTGTGTGTACTCTTTTTGATACTGGTGCATCGCATTCATTCATTTCCGAATCATGTTTGAATAGGCTTAACTTAGATAGTCCTATTGATTGTGTACCTTATATCATTGGTCTACCTGACGGTAGAAGAATTTTCGGAAATCATGAGGTTAAGAACTGACCGAATTAAGCTTAATGACCGCAATTGGTTGGCGGACCTCATCGTGGTGGATTTACCTAAGGACGATGTAATATTGGGTATTAGTTGGATGGATCGTCATGATACCATCCTCAGTGT
Source organism: Orobanche coerulescens (assembly GCA_033398695.1). Classification (NCBI taxonomy): domain Eukaryota; kingdom Viridiplantae; phylum Streptophyta; class Magnoliopsida; order Lamiales; family Orobanchaceae; genus Orobanche; species Orobanche coerulescens. Next base: position 126,865,045 of record CM065811.1, on the reverse strand, counting down.
TCGTAAGCGTTTGGTCACTATCATTTCAGTCGTTGGAGCCGAGTGTGTATTTCAGGGAGGTAATCCCCGTTATTCCAGAAGAATCATTAATATGATAAAAGCAGTGAAATTTCTCAATCAGAGGTGTTCAATCATTCATTGTATCATTTTCATCGATTGGATGTTCCAAGGCAATCGAGGTGTTCAATCATTCATTGTATCATTTTCATCGATTAGCCGTTTTAAGGCAATCGAGGTGTTCAATCATTCATTGTATCATTTTCATCGATTGGCCATTCTAAAGCAATCGAGGTGTTCAATCATTCATTATATCATTGTCATCGATTGGCCGTTCTAAGGCAATCGAGGTGTTCAATCATTCACTTTATCATTGTCATTGATTGACCGTTCTAGGGCAATCGAGGTGTTCAATCATTCGTGGTATCATTGTTATTGATTGACGATGTACTCCTAGACGAGCTACCTGGTTTACCTCCACCGAGGGATGTGGGATTCACGATAGAGTTGGAGCCTGTTACGTCCCTATTATCGAAGGCACCATATCGGATGGCCCCGACCAAAATGCAGGAGTTGAAGAATCAACTTGAGGAATTGTTCGAGAAAGGTTATCCGACGGAGTGCGTCCCCGTGGGGAGCACCAGTGTTATTTGTCAAGAAGAAGGATGGTTCGTTTCGTGTGTGTGTTAATTGTCGAGAGTTGAACAGGGTGACGATCAAGATTAAGTATCCTCTACCCCGTATAGATGATCTCTTAGATCAACTTCAGGGAACTTCAATATTTTTCCAAGATCGACTTAAGATCTGGATGTCATCAGTTGCGAATTCGAGAGTCGGATATCGCGAGGACGGCGTTTCAAATATGCTATGGTCATTATGAGTTCGTGGTAATGCCGGTTGGGTTATCAAATGCATATGCGGTATTCATGGAATTAATGAATCGGGTTTTCATCGACTATTTGGATCAGTTTGTGGTTGTCTTCATTGATGACATTTTAATTTATTCTCGTGACCGGGAGGAGCATGAGTTTCACCTTCATCAGGTTCTCGACGTGTTGAGACGGGAGCAACTCTATGGAAAGTTTTCCAAGTCCGAGTTCTAGATATCCGAAGTATCGTTTCTCGTGCATGTAATTTCATCATACGGTGTGCGTGTTGATCCTCAGAATACGGAGGCTATTCGGGATTGGCTACCTCCAAAGAATGTTAAGGAAATCCGAAGCTTTCTCGGATTAGCCGGTTATTATCGGCGGTTTGTGGAAGGATTTTCTAAAATCTCTCAACCTATGATGAACCTTTTGCGAAAGGATAAGAAATACACGTGGTCCGACGCGTGTCAACGGAGTTTTGAGGAACTCAAGAGCCGGTTAATTTCAGCACCTGTCCTTTCCTTACCACATGGGACGGAAGGATTCAAGGTTTATAGTGACGCGTCCGGACACGGTCTTGGATGTGTATTAATGCAGAATGGGAAGGTTATTGCCTATTGCTTCACGGCAATTGAGACCTTACGAGGTTAATTGTCCGACCCACGGCCTGGAGCTAGTAGCCGTGGTTTTTGTGTTGAAGATTTGGCGTCATTACCTTTATGGCATCACCTGTCAGATATTCACTGATCATAAGAGTTTGAAGTATATATTTACTCAGAATGAGTTAAATATGCGACAGAGGCGGTGGTTGGAACTAATCAACGATTCTGATATTGAGATCCTGTACCACCCGGGTAAGGCAAACGTGGTTGCCGATGCCTTGAGTCATAAGTCCGTTCAGGAGAAAATTCTTGCCCGTTTAACAGTTCAGAAAGAGCTTCAACAGGAATTTCTTAGACCTAGATTGAGGTCTGGCTTCAGCGAGTGCAAGGGCAACCTTGCATGTTAGAGATTTCATCGCCACTTGGGGAGGCAATCAGAGTGAATCAGGGTTCAGACCCATCATTATTGCACATCTGTGAGAATGTCGCACAGGGGAAATCCCCTGGATTTGTGGTCCGCAAGGATGGACTATTGCGATTCAATAATCAGTTATGCGTACTGGCAAATGACGAGTTGAAAAACTTGATTTTGAGAGAAGCTCATGCTACCCCCTTTTTCCTTTCATCCGGGGTCCAGCAAGATGTACAAGGACTTAAAACAAAATTACTGGTAGAGTAATATGAAGCGAGAAGTCGCAAAATTTGTTTCGAGAGGTTTAACCTGTCAGCAAGTCAAGATAGAACATCAGCAACCGGCAGGTATGCTGGGACCGCTCCCTATTCCAAAGTGGAAGTGGGAAGATATTTCTATGGATTTCACCACGAGTTTTCCGACGAGTCATCGTGGCATGAATACAATTTGGGTAGTTGTGGACCGTTTAACTAAGTCAGCTCATTTCCTTGAGATTAAGAATATGTGGGGTCCCGAGAGACTTGCCCAGTTGTTCATCAAAGAGATAGTCAGACTGCACGGTACTCCTAAGAGTATCATTTCCAGTCGTGATGGACGATTCGTGTCACATTTTTGGAAATCAGTTCATCGTGCTATGGGGACTCAGCTTAATCTCAGTACCGTTTTTCATCCGCAGTCCGACGGACAATCAGAGAGGACTATTCAAACATTGGAGGACATGTTGAGGGCATGCGTCCTCGATTGGAAAGACGATTGGGAAGCCCAACTACCATTTATTGAGTTCATGTACAATAATAGTTGGCATGCTTCGATTAAGATGGCACCTTACGAGGCCTTGTACGGTCGTCGTTGTCGATCTACTTTGTGTTGGGATGACTTATCAGAATCAATCGGCACCGAGCCCGATATGCTTATAGCCGCCCGTGAGAAGGTAGCTTTGATCAGAAGTCGTTTGTTGACAGCTCAGAGTCGACAGGAATCATATGCAGATAATCATCGTCGACACTAGAGTTCGAGATAGGTAACCACGTGTTGGTCAAGGTATCCCCGAGTCGAGGTATTTTTCGTGTTGGAAAATGGGGGAAGTTCAGTCCGAGATTCATTGGACTGTTTGAGATTTTAGATCGAGTAGGCAGTCTGGCTTATCGATTGGCTTTACCTCCGGCGTTGAGCCGAATTCATATTGTGTTTCACGTCTCTCAGTTGCGGATGTATGTTGCCGACTTGAGTCACATACTCCAGTTCAATGAAATCGAGATCGCGGATGATCATTCGTATGAGGAGCGTCCTATACAAGTGTTAGAGCGGCAAATCAATCAGTTAAGGAACAAGACGATTCTTTTGGTTAAAATTCAGTGGTCTAGACACGAAGTCGAAGAAGCTACTTGGGAAACCGAAGATAGTATGCGGGAGAGTTATCCCGAGTTGTTTGACCCTTAGTTTCGAGGACGAAAATCTTTTTAAGGGGGGGTATGTAATACCCGGTTGTAATTCAGTAATTATCATTCAGTAATTATCATTCAGTAATTATCAGTCAGTAATTGTCACTCAGTAATTTTCACTCATTAATAATCACTCATCATTCGTGATTCATTCATTTGGGTTCATCGTTGGCATTTTGTAACCGTGTATCAGTTACCGATCATCATTCATCTCCGTTTGTGGATCGAGACGAGAGTACCATCATTATCATCGGGAATATAGTCTCTTGTTGGAAGTATCATCTATCACGTGTTATTGGACTTATTTACAATCACACAAGTATTGTACGTCGGATCATTCACCGTTTGTACCGAGTAGACGGAGTTGTCAGATTTTTGTCACTTCTAGGAGCGAGTTACGGCCGTAAGGATTGTCGGATACGGCCATAACAGGCGTTCGGTGATTTCAGGTCAGTATGGACGAACGGGATTACGGCCGTAAGGATTTCGGCATACGGCCGTAAGTTGAGCAGGTACGGACGTAAGGCTTGGCCGGTTACGGCCGTACGTGTCGAGCAAGGTGCCCAGGCGTTTTTGGCCGAAGGTGAGATACGGTCGTAGGATGGGTAGGCTACGGCCGTAAGGGGTGTTCGTGATTTTCAGGATTTGTCGGACGAGGAGGACTTACGGCCGTAAGGGTTGTGGAATATGGCTGTAAGATGAGGCAGGTACGACCGTAAGGCTTGGACGGATACGGCCGTATGTTGCAGGTAGGGTGTCTGGTCAGTTTCAACGAAGGGGTTGTACCCTTGTAAGGTGTGCGGGTACGGCCGTATGGCTGTCGGTAGATGTTTTGGATGAGGGCGAGTTACGCCCGTAAGATGGGTGCGGGTACGGCCGTATGGCTGTCGGCAGTTTCTGGATGAAGCCGAGTTACGGCCGTACAAGATGGCTGGCTACGGCCGTAAGGCCGTTGACCTGGGATGTTGCGGCTGTAAGTAGGCCGAGTTACGGCCGTAACTTCCGGCAGTTTATAAGGGCTTGGACGGGACTTTTTACTCATTTTCTCATTTTCTTCACTTTGTTCCGAGAGAGAGCTTGAGGGAGATATTTTTCATCATCAATCATAAGGGTGTTCGGTTTTCATCATCTTCATTCGTTTGGAGAGCTCGGATAGTCGATCTAACGTGTGTTCTTTGGATCAAGGTGTTTGGATCTTCAAAGGTAATATTCTTCAAATATCTTGGATTTCGATTTTGTGTTGAGATGTGATGTTTTGGACGTTATAATCATGTTGTATGAAGGGATGTACGTATGATTACGAGTGTGTTTGAATATTCATTGGATTATTGAAAGGTTATTCAAGAACACTTTGAATATTAAGTTGGATTTGGGGGTTTTCGATTAGTTGTTGTTGAAATCACGAATTTGGATATTTATATTGGAGTTTTGATTGTATTGAAGATGTTTTGTCGGTTTGAAACACTCCTTGGAGATTTGATATTGGTATAATTGAGGATTGATTGTAAACAATCAAAGTTTGGTCACAACGTGTTTGATATAATGCCCCAATGAACTTGGTTTAGTCGTATCGACGTTTTGAGTTCGTTATGTTCGTGTTTGATTCGTATGTTGAACGGATTGTTGGTAATTGTGTTATTCAAGGTTGTTCGAGCGACCGACATCTCATTTAGGACGTTTGTTCGTGGAAGGACATTCTTCATCGGTGTTGATGATACGGAATTGACTAGTCCGAATAAAGAAAACGAAGCAAGGATCGACGTAAATGGCCTTACAACGCGTCATGCACGTACGACGACATTTTTAGGCGAGAAAACGGACACAAGCCGGAAAATAACACAACCTGCCGGAAAATGTCACAACCTGCCGGAAAATGTCCGACCTGCCGGAAAATGTCACCACCTGCCGGAAAATTCCGAGCACTTCCGACCGAACTCGGCCGTGTCGTCCGGCACAGCCCGTGCCGTACTCGTCCGGAAATGCCAAAGTCACTGTCGGCCGAACCCGACCGTGCCAGGCGACACGGTCGAGTCCAACTCGCCCACAACTGCCAGAACTGACTGTCCCGATGCCCGACTGTGTTCCAGGACACGGTCGAGTCAATACCGAACGTCCTTGTCACGCCGCGCGGTCGAGTCACTGTCGGACGTCCTTGTCGCGCCGCGACCGTGTCAAGCGGACACGGTCGAGTCACTGCCGAACGTCCTTGTCGCGCCGCGCCCATGCCGAGCGTCCTTGTCGCGCCGCGGCCGTGTCTCGGGACACGACCGAGTCCCTACCGGCAGGAGCCTTATTTTATACACTTTTGTGTATTTTTGACTTCTCTTTTCCTTTTTACTTATTTTAGGGATTATGTTTCCCTCATTTTGTGATTTATGTTTCTTGTTTGTATTTTATTTGATTTGTTTTGATTATTCAAAGATTTTGTAATCTTTGAATTATTTTATTTTTTTTGTTTGATTCCTTAGTAGAAGACTTCACCTCCTATAAGTAGTCTTCACTTAGCCTTGTAATAGATGTATTATGAATTTGAATGTTGTGAAAGAATACACTTTGTATTTCTATCCTTGGTAAATGATTTTTACCGAAACTTGATTTTTATTCGACGTGTTTTCGAGTATTAATCCGATTGATTCTCAATAGGTCTTGAGAAGAAATCATTTTATCGAATTATAGGTCTAATTCGATAAACCCTTGTTCTTGTTCGAATTTTCATTGTCATATTCGATATTACTTCCATAAATTACATCCAAAAACACCATACTCGTAAATAGCCTTCCGCTATCATACACTTACCTACACTCCGAACGATACGTATCCACCTTTCTGGGATAATTCGTATCATAAGTGGTATCGGAGCCCAAGGTCATCTCCTTGGGCGATTTATTCAACGATTTCTTGTGAAGAACTATCTCTTGATTCTTGTTATGGATTTTTTCGATCTCGATTTCTTGATGAAACTCAGTGATGCACTAAACAGCTTACCGGAGCAACGTATGCAAGCAAGACGCAGAGACGACGCCAACGATATTGATTTCTTGGCTAAATTCCGCAGCATACCGGAGTTTCACGGATCTAGTAATCCAGATGCGGACATAGATTGGCTCCATGCATGTGAGGAGCACGCGGACTTCAAGGCTGCCCCGATCAACCGCCGCATTTCGCTGGTGTCAAAACGCCTCCGCGGTAGCGCCACCGTCTGGTGGCAAAAACTGAAACAGTCTCGTTCACAACAACGTAAGCCAAAAATCAGAGATTGGAAAAAATTCATAAAACATTTCAATCGAAGGTTCAAATCGTACCACCACTAGTTGTTTCCCCCACCACCAATCTTCCGACGCCCCGCCACCGATATTCGATCTAAGGTTTTTCCCCATCAAGGAATTCCCAGCAGAATCCTTTTACGATAAAGACAATGTGTCTATGGTCATTTTTAATGAAGTAGACGAGACAGAGGTTTCAACGGCGCAATACAACAAAGAAGATGAGTTGAGCCGTGTTGATGAACTTGGATCTTGCTATTTTGAGCATGGGCCAATTGATTGTGTTGGCCAAATTGACCAAAACGGACCCAATTATTTTAATGGTGAGGAGCCTGTTAGTGTCATGGAAATTGGGCCGGATTATGAAGGGCCACCAGTATTTGATACCGAACCAGTTGATGAAGAGGGACCCATAATTGATTCTGTGTTTCCCATTTTTGATGGCGAAACCGACGTGAAATCATTAATGCTTCCCATTTTTGATGTTGTGCCCGACGGCGATCCATGTCTCGATGTAAGTTGTTTTGAAGATTTTTGCTCAAACTCCAATAAGGTGTTTTCGGTTCTTGATACGGAGCAAGAAGATGTTATGATTCCGGAACATCTGTATCTTGAGCCTTACCAATATTTTGATATGAAAGTCGATGACGAAGCGTTTTTCCCAGGGCTTGAAGTGGCATCCGATGAAGAGCGACCTATTATTACTGTCGTGCTTCCCATTTTAGATGTCCGGTTATATGATGATTCATATCGTGATATCAGTATTACCTCGCAGAATAATTATTATTATTTCATTAAAAATGATAGTTATTTGTTTGGTGATTCCTGGAGATCCCATATTACCTACCGTCTCAAGATTTTGGGCCATATATGCACTGCGGATATTTTCGAAATCAAGTACGTGGAGGTTTTAGCTATTTCATCTGGAAACGACGGGAGTTCGGAATTGAGGACAATTCCCTTTAAGGGGGGGGGGGGGGAATGATACGGAATTGACTAGTCCGAATAAAGAAAACGAAGCAAGGATCGACGTAAATGGCCTTGCAATGCGTCATGCACGTACGGCGACATTTTTAGGCGAGAAAATGGACACAAGCCGGAAAATGACACAACCTACCGGAAAATGTCACAACCTGCCGGAAAATGTCCGACCTGCCGGAAAATGTCACCACCTGCCGGAAAATGCGGAGCACTGCCGATCGAACTCGGCCGTGTCGTCCCGCACGGCCCGTGCCGTACTCGTTCGGAAATGCCAAAGTCACTATCGGCCAAACCCGACCGTGCCAGGCGACACGGTCGAGTCCGACTCGCCCACAACTATCGGAACTGACTGTCCCAACGCCCGACCGTGTTCCAGGACATGGTCGAGTCAATACCGAATGTCCTTGGCGCGCCGTGCGGTCAAGTCACTGTAGGACATCCTTGTCGCGCCGCGACCGTGTCAAGCGGACACGGTCGAGTCACTGCCAAACATCCTTGTCGCGCCGTGCCCATGCCGAGCGTCCTTGTCGCGCCGCGGCCGTGTCTCGGGACACGGCCGAGTCCCTGCCGACAAGAGCCTTATTTTATACACTTTTGTGTATTTTTGACTTCTCTTTTCCTTTTTACTTATTTTAGGGATTATGTTTCCCCCAATTTGTGATTTATGTTTCTTGTTTGTATTTTATTTGATTTGTTTTGATTATTCAAAGATTTTGTAATCTTTGAATTATTTTATTTTTTTATTTGATTCCTTAGTAGAAGACTTCACCTCCTATAAGTAGTCATCACTTAGCCTTGTAATAAGTATTATGAATTTGAATGTTGTGAAAGAATACATTTTGTATTTCTATCCTTGGTAAATGATTTTTACCGAAACTTTATTTTTATTCGACGCATTTTCGAGTATTAATCCGATTGATTCTCAATAGGTCTTGAGAAGATATCATCTTATCGAATTATAGGTCTAATTTGATAAACCCTTGTTCTTGTTCGAATTTTCATTGTCCTATTCGATATTACTTCCATAAATTACATCCAAAAACACCATACTCATAAAAAGCCTTCCGCTATCATACACTTACCTACACTCTGAACGATACATATTCACTTTTCCGGGTGAATTCGTATGAGTTGAGTAAGTTAATTCTTACTCAGTTAAAAGGATATTCATTCCTTTTGTTGTTCATTCATAATCATAACTCATTCATAATTGTATTAACCGTATTGAGAGTTGTAATTGTCGAATAATCACTTCATTCACGAGGAACGACGGTTCCAATCATTTCATTGAGCTATCAATCACTTCACTATTATTTTCATCTCGGTGAGTCATTCTTGACTTTGTCGGATTATTATTTATTGATATTTATTATGGTCATTCTCGTTCATATGACCTTCTGGGTTCATATTGCATGGCCGGGTGCGGATGTGTGGAATTTTTAGTCGAGCACGCGATGGTCATGTATTGGGTCACCGATACATTGGACTGTGCATACAGTAACGTTTACCTCCGTGAGACTAATTAGGTACAAGGACTAGCGTGTCCGGGCACTCGTCTTGTACACTTGCACATAACATTACGGGCATACTATGATGCTCCTCTTCAGCTTAAATTCATAACTAAGGATATTTCATAACTTAAGAGATATCATGATTGTGTATATTCAACCCTTGAGGATTGTTGTTTTGTGTAACTGACCCCGTTAGGGGATATTGTTTTCAGGTCACGGCAAGGCAAACGCACGTGAAGAGCATGTTGACGGCGAGGAGTCCCAGTGATACTTGTAGGGGGCCCCAATCCTTTTAGTCATTCATGTTGTTGTCATTTTATTTTCCGCGGCAGTTTTCCATTTGGATACTCCGTTTCATTCAGTGTTGTGTATTTTATCTTCATATAAAATATACATGTATTCGGTATTCTTGGGTGTGTTGTAATGAAACTCCTTATCGTAGTGATGGATGACATAATGTGGTTCGGTACTACAATTATATTATTTTATTCATAAATTTTCATTCGCCTGGTGGGTCCCAGTCGGGGGTCCAAGGCACTGTAATATCCGCCTAGTTTGGGGTGTTACACGCGTATGCTCATTTTCATCATTTCATGACGTAATCATAATGTGATATTCATACGAGAGCTATAATTATCATGTGACTTTCCTACTTCAGTATGGAGAGAGCAGGCAGAGGACGTGGGGGACGAGGCCGCAGTGCGGGCCGAAACCCGAGAGCCCGTGTGAATACACGCGCGAACGCGAGGAATAATGCTAATTCATCGAGCAGCGACGCTACCACTCATTCACCCAGAAATGATCATTCACTGTCAGGGAGTCGTACCCGGGACACAGCTCAGTCAGAAGGTGTTTGGGTTGATCCACTCGCTTTTATGCAGGGCATGAGGGCCCAGATGACACATATGGCACACCTCATGGAGACGATGCAGAACTCAACAGCTCAGAATCAGCAGGCTCCTCCGCCGCCACCTCAAGGGCAAGAGAGGGGTGTAAGCAGTATTATTGGCGATATCTCTCGCCAAAGGCCACCTACTTTTGAGGGCTCATCTGATCCGGCGGATATTGTTCATTGGCTCAAGCACTTCGAGAAGTTATTTGCTATGGTAGAATGTCCTGAAGGACACAAAGTTTCAGTTGCGGCTTACTATCTAGGTAAGAGCGCTCATTCATGGTGGTTGTCATTGAAACCCACTGACGGGTCATGTACTTGGGATCAATTCAAGACTCTCATGATGGAGAGGTATTATCCGGCCCCATTTAGAGAGGTCAAGTTATCAGAATTACTCACTCCCGACCCCTCAGCGGAAGATGATGTTCTCGCCATTGCCGATAAATTTCAGGAACTTCTTCCTTTCGCCTCATCTATTATTCACTCCGAGGCGGATAAGATTAAGTATTTCAGCAAGAGGCTGAAACCCCGTATGCGGATGCAGTTGCTTAATCATAATTGCACCACTCTGGCCGAATTCATCGAGAAAGCTCTTACTTATGAGCTTACTGCTAAGGAGATTGCTAAGCAGCAATCTTCATCTGCTAGCAAGAAGTCAAAGAATCGTAATCAGTCTGAAGGCGGTCAGACAACCTTCAAGAAGCCTCGTGCGGGCTCTACTTTCTCTGAGCGATATCCTGTGGCGCCCAGACCGGCGGAATCGCAGTCCCGAGTGGCCAGTTCGGCCATCACCTGTTTCAACTGTGGAGAACTTGGTCATGTCAACATCAAGTGTCCGAGGCAGACTATCACATGCCATAACTGTGGGATTGCTGGGCATAAGGCCTGTTTTTGCCGAAAGGACTCCAAACCTACTCCGGCGTCATCTCAGGCCCCGAAGCAGTCAGCTGTCCATAATCAGGCCACTCAGTCTGCGTCGTTCAAGATGACGGGAGCAAACAAAAGTGGAGCCAAGAGCTATCAGATGGGAGCATCCAGTTTGGGGGCCGGCAAGCCCCGAATGTATGAGATGAAGAAGACCGACGATCCAGAGGCCCGGATGATCTTAGGTGCACTCGATATTATATCTCAACCTGTGTGTACGCTTTTTGATACTGGTGCATCGCATTCATTCATTTCCGAATCATGTTTGAGTAGACTACGTCTGGGTAGTGCTACTAGTTGTGAGCCGTATGTCATTAGTCTACCTGATGGTAGACGAATTATTGGAAATCGTGAGATTAAGAATTGTCCGATTCAACTTCATGGCCGTGATTGGTTAGCAGACCTAATCGTGGTAGATTTACCAAGAGACGACGTCATATTGGGTATTGATTGGATGGATCGTCACGATGCCATCATTAGTGTCCGTAAACGTATGGTCACTATCATTTCAGACGATGGGGTCGAATGTGTTTTTCAGGGAAGTAATCCCAGTTATTCCGGGAGAGTCATCAACCTGATGAAAGCAGTGAAATTACTCAGTTAGGGGTGTGTTGGTTATTGGTGCTATATGACCAATACTGAGAAATCATCAATAATGTTGGCAGATAATTCAGTAGTGAGAGAATATGCCGACGTATTTCTAGATGAATTACCTAGTTTGCCTCCACAGAGAGATGTGGATTTCATGATTGATTTGGATCCAGGTACGTCTCCAATATCGAAGGCACCATATCGGATGGCCCCAACCGAAATGCAGGAGTTGAAGAATCAACTTGAGAAATTGTTCGAGAAAGGTTATATCCGACCGAGTGCGTCCCCGTGGGGAGCAACAGTGTTATTTGTAAAGAAGAAGGACAGTTCATTTCATTTATGTATTGATTATCGGGAGTTGAACAGGGTGACAATCAAGAATAAGTATCCTCTACCCCGTATTGATGATCTCTTAGATCAACTTCAGGGAGCTTCAGTATTTTCCAAGATCGACTTAAGATCTGGATATCATCAGTTGCGAATTCGAGAGTCGGATATCGCGAGGACAGCGTTTCGAACACGCTATGGTCATTATGAGTTCGTGGTAATGCCGTTTCGGTTAACTAATGCACCTGCGATTTTCATGGAGTTAATGAATCGGGTTTTCATCGAATTTTTGGATCAGTTCATGGGTGTCTTCATTGACGACATTTTAATTTATTCTCGTGACCGGGAGGAGCACGAGTTTCACCTTCATCAGGTGCTTGACGTGTTGAGACGAGAGCAACTTTATGGAAAGTTTTCCAAATGTGAGTTTTGGATGTCCGAAGTGACGTTTCTCGGACATGTAATTTCATCAGACGGTGTGCGTGTTGATCCTCAGAAGACGGAGGCTATCCGAGATTGGTTACCTCTGGAGAATGTTAAGGAAATCCGAACCTTTCTCAGATTAGCCGGTTAATATCAGTGGTTTGTGGAAGGATTTTCTAAAATCGCTCAACCAATTACGAACGTTTTGCGAAAGGATAAGAAATACACGTGGTCTGACGCGTGTCAGCGGAGTTTTGAGGAACTCAAGAGCCGGTTAATTTCAGCACCTGTCCTTTCCTTGCCACAAGGGACAGAAGGATTTGTGGTTTATAGTAACGTGTCCGGACACGGTCTAGGATGTGTATTAATGCAGAATGGGAAGGTTATTGCCTATGCTTCACGGCAATTGGAACCTTACGAGGTTAATTATCCGACCCCAAACCTAGAGCTAGCAGCCATGGTTTTCGCATTGAAGATTTGGTGTCATTACCTTTATGGCGTCACCTGTCAGATATTCACCGATCATAAGAGTTTGAAGTATATATTTACTCAGAAGGAGTTAAATATGCGACAGAGGCAGTGGTTAGAACTAATCAAATATTATGATATCGAGATCCTGTACCACCCGGGTAAGGCAAATGTGGTTGCCGATGCCTTGAGCCGTAAGTCCGTTCAGGAGCAAATGCTTGCTCGTTTAACAGTTCAGAAGGAGCTTCTGCAGGAATTTATTAGACCCAAGATCGAGGTCTGGCTTCAGCTAGTGCAAGGGCAACTTTGCATGTTAGATATTTCATCGCCACTTTAGGAGGCAATCAGAGTGAATCAGGGTTCAGACCCATTATTGTTGCACATCCGTGAGGATGTGGCTCAGGGTAAAGCCCCTGGATTTTTGGTCCACGAGGATGGACTTTTGCGATTTAAGAATCGGTTATGCATACCGGCGAATGATGAGTTGAAAAACTAGATTTTGAGAGAAGCTCATGTTACCCCTTACTCCATTCATCCGGGGTCTAGCAATATGTACAAGGGCTTGAAGCAAAATTACTGGTGGAGTAATATGAAGCGAGAAGTCGCAGAATTTGTTTCAAGATGCTTAAACTGTCAGAAAGTCAAGATAGAACATCAGCGACCGGCAGGTATGCTGAAGCCGCTCCCTATTCCAGAGTGGAAGTGGGAAGATATTTCTATGGGCTTCATCACGAGTTTGCCGACGAGTCGTCGTGGCATGAATACAAATTGGGTAGTTGTGGACCGCTTAACTAAGTCAGCTCATTTCCTCGAGATTAAGGATACGTGGGGTCCCGAGAGACTTGCCCAGTTGTTCATAAAAGAGATAGTGAGATTTCATAGTACTCCTAAGAGTATCATTTCCGATCGTGACGGATGATTCGTGTCACATTTTTGGAAAGCAGTTCATAAATCCATGGGGACCGAATTGAACTTCAGCACAGCTTATCACCCACAGACTGATGGACAATTCGAAAGGACTATTCAAACAGTGGAAGATATGCTAAGGGCTTGTGCCTTAGATTGGTCAACTGATTGGGAAGTTCATCTACCGTTGAGTGAATTCACCTACAACAATAGTTGGCATGCTTCCATTAAGATTGTAATTCATTCATTATCATTCAGTAATTATCAGTCAGTAATGGTCACTCAGTAATTTTTACTCCTTAATAATCAATTATCATTCATGATTCATTCATTTGTATTCATCGTTGGCATTTTGTAACCGTGTATCTGTTACCGATAGTCATTCATCTCCGATTGAGAATCGAGGCGAGAGTATTATCATTATCATCGTGAATGGTAGTCTTGTGTTGGAAGTATCATCTATCATGTGTTATTGGACTTAATTACATTCATACAAGTATTGCACGTCGGATCATTCACCATTTGTAGCGAGTAGACGGAGTTGTCGCATTTTCGTCACTTCCAGCAATGAGTTATGGCCGTAACTAATCATGCATTACGGCCGTAACATGCATTCGTTGGATCAAGGTTGTTTTGGCCGAAGACGAGATACGGCCATAAGGTAGGCAGGCTACGGCCGAAAGATGTGTTCGTGAATTTCAGGAAATGTCGGACGAGGAGGGCTTACGGCCCTAAGGGTTGCGGCATACGGCTGTAAGATGAGGCAGGTACGGCTGTAAGGCTTGGCCAGTTACGGCCGTACGTTTCGAGCAGGGTGACCGGTCAGTTTCGACGAAGGTGTCATACGCCCGTAAGTCTTGCCGAGTACGGCCGTAACAGTCTAGTTACGCCCGTAAGTCATGTGCGGTACAGCTGTATGACTGTCGGCAGGTGTTTGGACGAGGGCGAGTTATGCCCGTATGAGGTGGCTGGTTACGGACGTAAGGCCGTGGACTTGGGATGTTACGGCCGTAAGTAGGCCGAGTTACGGCCGTAACCATGGCTGTATTTAAAGGACTTGGACGGGACTTTGAGCTCATTTCTATCATTTCTTCACCTTGTTCCGAGAGAGAGAGATTGAGGGAGAGATTTTTCATCATCAATCACTTGGTTGTTCGGTTGTCATCATTTTCATTCGTTTGTGAAGCTTGGATTGTCGATTTAACACGATTTCACCGGATCAAAGTATTTGGATCTTCAAAGGTAATATTCTTCAGCATCTTAGATTTCAATTTTGTGTTGAGATATGATGCTTTGGACGTTATAATCATGTTGTATGAAGAGATATACGTATGATTATGAGTGTGTATGAATATTCATTGGATTATTGAATGGTTATTCAAGAACACTTTGAATATTGAGTTGGATTTGGGGGTTTTCGATTAGTTATTGTTGTAATCAAGAATTTGGATATTCATATTGTATTATTGATTGTATTGAAGTTGTTTTGTTGGTTTGGAACACTCCTTGGGGATTTGATATTGGTATAGTTAGGGATTGGTTGTAAACAATCGAAGATTGGTTACAACGTGTTTGATATAATGCCCCAATGAACTTGGTTTAATCGTATCGACGTTTTGAGTTAGATATAATCGTGTTTTATTCTTATGTTGAACGGATTGTTGGTAATTGTGTTATTCAAGGTTGTTCGAGCGACCGACATCTCATTTAGGACGTTTGTTCGTGGAAGGACATTTTTCACCGGTGTTGAGTAAGTTAATTCTTACTCGGTTAAAAGGATATTCATTCCTTTCGTTGTTGTTCATTCATAATCATAACTCATTCATAATGTATTAACCGTATTGAGACTTGTAATTGTCGAATAATCACTTCATTCACGAGGAACGACGTTTCCAATAATTTCATTGAGCTATCATTCACTTCACTATTATTTCATCTCGGTGAGTCATTCTTGACTTTGTCGGATTATTATTCATTAATATTCATCATGGTCATTCTCGTTCATATGACCTTTTGGGTTCGTATTGCGTGGCCGGGTGGTGATGTGTGGGATTTTTAGTCGGGCACATGATGGTCATGTGTTCGGGTTCACCGACACAATGAACTGTGCTCACGGTAAGGTACCTCCGTGAGACTAATTAGGTACAAGGACTAGTGTGTCCGGTCACTCGTCTTGTGCACATGCACATACCATTACGGGCGTACTACGATGCCCCTTTTCAACTTAATTTTATAATTGAGATATATCATGATTGTGTAGATTCAACCCTTGAGGATTGTTGTTCTGTGTAACTGACCCCGTTGGGGGATATATTGTTTTCAGGTCATGGCAAGGCAAAAGCACGGGAAGAGAACGTTGACGGCGAGGAGTCCCAGTGATACTAGTAGGGGGCCCAATCCTTTCAGTCATTCATGTTGTCGTCATTTATTTTCCACTGCAGATTTCCATTTGGATACTCCGTTTTCATTCAGTGTTGTATATTTTATCTTCATATAAAATATACATGTATTCGGTATTATCTTGGGTATGTTGTACTTGAAACTCCTTATCGGAGTAATGGATGATATAATGTGGTTTGGTACTGCGATTATGTTATCTAAGTCATTAATTTTCATTCGCCTGGTGGGTCCCAGTCGGGGGTCCACGGCACTGTGATAGTCGCCTAGTTTGGGGTGTTACAGAGTTGGCACCATTTGAGGCATTATACAGGAGAAGATGCAGATCGCCCCTATGTTGGGACGATGCATCAGATTTGATCTAAATGGAACCAGAGTTGATCGTGCAAACTCGAGAGAAGATAGCTTTGATTCGCGAGAGGTTGTTGACCGCCCAGAGTAGACAGAAATCTTATGCAGATATACGTCGTCTTCTATTAGAGTTTAGTGCTTTTAAAAGTTTCTCCAACTCGGGGAATCTTTCGTTTTGGGAGAAAAGGAAAGCTGAGTCCGAGATATATCGGACCATTCGAGATCCTTGAGAGAGTTGGAGAGTTGGCATACAGATTGGCATTACCGCCGTCATTAAGCCATGTTCATAACGTGTTCCACGTATCCCAGTTACGGAGATATATACCGGATCCTAGTCATGTCATTGATTTCGGCGAGATCGATATCGCTCAGGATGGAAAGTTTGAAGAGAGAACGGTCAGGATACTCGAGAGTCGAGTTAAGCAGTTGAGGAACAAACCAATTGCTTTGGTCAAAGTTCAGTGGTCACGCCACGTAGTGGAAGAAGCCACTTGGGAAATGGAAGATAGCATGAAGTCCAGATATCCAGAGTTATTTTCGTCTTGAGTTTCAGGACGAAACTCCTTGTTAGTAGGAGAGTATGTAATATCCGGATTTTATTATTGTGTATTTCATCTGTTGTTGAACCCTGTATTATTCAGAATTGTTATCTTGATAATTGGAGTATGATATTTCTCATATTTGTATCTTTGTATATGAGTATAGCGACATGTAAATTTTCTCATGCAAACAAATGATAACGTACGCTAAGAATGTAGCTTAACGTACGTTATCGGCCAAAAACTAGCGCACGCTAGTAATGAGGAATTGCTTGCGTTAGGCAGTCAATTATTGAGCTAACATGTCTTTGATTTCCCCAAGACTTGGATGTGGAAGGATCGAAGATGAAATGGTAAAAGTGAGAGAAACCCGGATGCTCAGTCATATTTATACCTGTGCGGAAAACGGCGCAACAAACGGCCCAATGGGAGCCGTGTTTACCGTCGTGTTGCGGGTTAGTGCACGACCTGACTGACACGGCGCAGCACCTGGCGCAAGACACCTGCGCGTGTGTCTCGGTCGTGTCTGACACGGCGCATCACCCGGTGTAAAACTTGCGCGGGTGTCTCGGCCGTGTCTCGGCAGATCCCTATCCTGGCCGACCCGTCGCACCCACGGGTGGACCTGGACAGTTTTGGAGTCAACGCTAATTAGTGTGCGCTTAGGACAGTAAGATAGCATGCGCTAATCGGCTAACATGCAGAAACATTATATAAGGGACAGCACCCTCATTTCATTTGGTTTATGTTTCCTTCACTTGTTCCTCGTTCCTTGGAAGTCCTGAGAGCCTTCCCTACTTCTTAAACACATATAGACCACCCCTACGTGATCATTGAAGATTGGATGTCACTTATGATTAATCATTAAAGTGGAGAAACATCTTGATTAGGCAAACAAGCAACCGGAGTTGGATTCTACTTATTGTCTCGGTGTTTTCTTCATCTTAAGGTATGTAATATTACTTCCTACCTTGGATTCGTGTTATCAAGGATATGATGATTATGCTATCAAGATATTGAGTTCCATTGATGAATTATCCAAACAACATCATGTTTATAAGTTGGAATGTTTATACTTAAGATATCATCGTTGGAAACATCATGATTAGCATCTTACCACGTCGAATGATGAGAGAAATATTCTGAGATTGATTATCCATATTGATGACATTACCATATTGGTCGTAGACGTAAAGTTGTTATCACTTTTGTTAAACGGACTTAGGATAGAATCATAGAAGATTTGCATCCTTTCTTATAAGTTGGAATTGTTAGTTCATCTTCATGGATAAATCGGGAGGTAATGATGATACTGGAATCTAGTGCATCGACCTTAAGAACACCAAACTTCGCATGAGAATTGTAATCAAGATGGAATATGGTGTTGTGATGATTATACGTATCCTTTTATCTCGAAGATGTTTGAATCCGTGAGATCATTTGTAATAAGATGAACGTAATATGCATGGAGATAACGTATATTAAACACTGAGGATTTCGTAAGTTTCATCACAGTTAGAACAGTCGACTGCCCAGGGAAGAACTGTCATACATGTTTAGCGTGCGCTAAGCTTTATAGTTAACGTTCGCTATCGGGCATAAGTTAATGTACGCTACGCTTGGAACGTAACGTGCGTTATATCATCAGACAAGTAAATCGACTGATCAGTGAGGTACTGACAGTGTATGGTTAGCGTACGCTAGACTTCGTATTATTACGTGCGCTAACAAGTAGCCTTAACGTACGCTACATAGGATACGTAGCGTACATTAAGCAAGCCAGGCAGATTACAATTTATGAACTTCCGACTATAAATTAGATTGTTAACATTCGTGCGACGTGAGATGAATTCTATATTATTTCTTTTGCTTAAGGTTCGAGCTTGTTACGTGATTGATCGAAGGGGTGACCTTTGAGTGTTCCGTTCTTCGTGGAAGTATCATTCTTTTCATCGAATCGAGGCAAGTACCTTAATTAGAATTGTCCGATTTATGTCGGTTATGTTGTGATTGTACTGTGTACATGTGTTATGATTAATTGTCCACCATGTGTTGATCCGACGGGAATCATCATGGGAAATCTATAGCTGTGTGCACTGGATCATTGGACAGGTAGTTCCACCATGTTTTGGTCCGACGGGATCATCATGGGAATCTATAGCTGTGTGCGCTAGATCGTTGGAATACCATGAGTATGTTGAGACTGTTATAATATGATATGTGTTGTAATTATTTTCTCGTTGGAGAATTTTGTCATGATTATTGTTGATTAAATCATTGTTATATGATTATCGTACTTGTACTAGCATCGTTGTGCTAAGCCCTTCGGGGGTGAACATTTGTGTATGTTCAGGATCCAGGAGAGCAGGAAAACAAACACTGAAGCTGCATGACGACGAGGGTGCAGAGTGATGTTCCGGCCGTGTTTCATTGTCTGTTGTTGTGTTATTTTTAATAAGTACTAGAGCACGACGTCGTTTCTGATGATTGGATTTTGGTGATGTATTAATAATCTTCCTTTGGATAATTGTGTTTTCGGTATTTTTGTCCAGAATTGTTGTATTTATTCCAGTTACTTTCATATGTTGGTCCTTGTTGTCGTCTTTTCATTTCTTCAGCCTTGTAAATTCTTATGAAAAGGATTTACGACACTATAATATTCCTGAATATATCGGGGGTGTTACACAACGATCACAAAATTGCCGAGTTTACAAGAATGATAGTGTGCTGCCTTGAGTCGGCCAACACGACAACAATAACTCACGGATGGGCACCGTCCTCGGCGATCCCAATTCAAATACCTCGACTGACTTAGAATGGCTCATCGATAACAACAACATAACGGATGGGAACTATCCTCGATAATCCCAATTCAAGACCTCGATTACCTTAGAACGGCCAATCGATAACAATGATACAACGGATGGGAAATGTCTTCCACAGTCCCAATTCAATACATCGATTACCTTAGAACGGTCAATCGATAACAACGATACAACGGATTTCTCGACACCTTTAATCGGTTACCGATAACGAAGAAGTTAATCGAATACGTCAATGCCTTCAATCGGCTAATACAACATCAATAACGAAGCACCAATATCATTAACATTTATCACAACTATGTCTTAAATCGACATCAATATCAACAACAACAATCGATACATCGATACCGCGAACCGGCTATCGACAAAAATATTACCAACAAGTATCGCAATGCCTTGAACCAGCCATTTACAAACAATAATAACATTTGGCATAATTTGCCGAAGGGTATCGTATCAAACAATCCCCTGATATCAATAAAATCATAAAAAGACCGAGTCTCGAAATGATACACACATTCATACACATATATGATAACATTAATCTCATTGACTAGTACAAGTATAAAACTTGCCTCAAACCGAAGGCGAGAAAGTCCTCCACGATCAACGTCCTCCCACGAAATGACGAACGGCGTCTTACGATGATCACAAGCACTCGAACAATCTTGAATGAAATACGATTCATTCAATCACACAAAATCAATAGAAAACAACACCAAAGACGACCCAATTCGATCACAAATCGATGAAACTCCACAAACGAATACCATAGTACTCAACTATGAATTCTAACATCCTCCAACACCTCAATGATTGATATGATCAAACGTCCGTAACACTTGTGAAGACAATTCAACAAGAATCACTTAAGAACAACATCAAATTGATCCTCCTGCAATGATAATATCACCAATATTATCACTATCACCTAAAGAACATCACCAACACAACAAACATGATGTCTAAACAATAATCAATCACCAATTCATCATGAATTCGGATTAATCAACAAGATTAAATCAACCAATTCAAGATTATGATAATCATTACATAATTCATCATAATTCCTTACTAAAATGGTTAAAATCTCCCCATGAAACACAACATCAACACCAATCATATCAAGACAATGTTAATCATATAACAATCTTAACATAATCCTACCTAGACATGATTAAAACCTCCAAACATCCTAAAACATCAAGAACAACTCCTCCTCAAACCACAATCATCATGTTCTTCATCATAAGTTATAGAAACTCATCAAGAATCATGATATACTCCAACAATCACCAATTATACGAGGAAAACAACAACAACAACAACAACAACATCATATTCCAAAATCACTTAAAGAACAAGAGATTAAGAGAACTTACCAATGAAGAGCAAGAATAACTCTCCAAACACCAAAGGAGCACCAACTAGTTTCCAACTCCAAGCTCCAAATCAAGTTATGATGATCAAAACATGTTGGAAGAGGCTAAATATCAAGAACAAGTCCAGAGGGATGGTTCTAGGGAGAGAAGGGAAGTTTTGGTTCGTGAAGAAATGAAATACGGAACCACGGTATATAAACTGACAGGCTCGTTACGTGCACTATACACTAAGACTAACGTACGTAAGGACCATTACGTACGCTATATCAGTAGCTTAACGTACGTAATGCTAGTCCAGAACCGACTGACCAGAAATGAGAAGACCTTAACGTACGTAAACAACCACGTTTTACGTACGTTAACAATCTACATGAATTACGTATGTAGATCTCTCCTCCTAACGTACGTAAGGATCCGTTGACTGCGATAGTGAGATCTGATCGAAATATTCCCAGCCCTACCAGCTGAAAGTTAACCGCGAGGAAGGTTCCTACAACCGACCACTCATTACGTACGAAACAATATAGGTTTAAAGTACTTAATAACCATACCATATCGTACGTAATGCTACCCATGTAGCGTACGCTATGGCTAGTATACTTAGCCAAAAATCCAAACTCTCCAAGCAACATCCAAACGACGAAATAATACCGATGACAAGTACAAGTATTTCGATCCCGAAATATCCCAATACAATATACATTGTATCAGTCCAAAACAACAACACTTGTATAATTCTATACAAATACGTACAACTCAATAGTGAAACGAAAAAAAATTACCACCGGATATTACATACTCCCCCCCTTAAAAAGAGTTTCGTCCCCGAAACTCAGGGTGCACAATTCTGGGTACGAACTATCCATTAGGATCTGAAAACAACATCTCCAGGAATACTCCTCAATAAGAAAAACTCCTTCTGACTAACCGGGCTAACCCCACGAGTCCCCATGTCTCTCCTGCTCGAACACGGCGAAAACCAAGTGATAAAAACACTCAACCCAGTGCGAGATCAGTCGAATCATAACTCCTATGCAAGAGACCATCCAGAAAGTCGTACCACCCACATGACTCGTAACACCGGCATACACACCCTGCGGGAGCCGCCCATTGAACATGTCAAGAATCATCGGTGTACACTTCCCCATTCTCGTCGGCATCGGACGTCCATGCAAACACTGACTCACGCCACGCAAAGATAATAACACAGACATAGTCCTCGGCACCATATCAATCGCACGCCCAACTCCTCACGACTTGACATCTCGAATCACAATGAACAATGACCCAGATTATCACAAAATATCGGGTACAACACCAAAAGGAAAGAAAAACACATCAAACGACCTCAAATCTCAAGATTATCACATACTATCGTTACAAGATAGATCAACAAAAAATGATTCACAACCACAATGCCATAATACAAATTAAGTCAAACATCAATCCAAAAACAAGGAAAAAGTACAAATCAAGGCTACATCTCAAATGTACCCGAAATCAACATACTCCAGATCATCGAGCTCCTCGATCTCATCGACTCGAGGAAGACCCAAACCTGAACTCGCTGCTCCTCCTTGGCTGTCCTTTCCTCTGGCTCCAGAAGCCTGATAGGATCCCTTGGATGAAGTACGGACTGGAGTAGCAAAATCTCTCGAGGCCCGTGAGCTCTCTCGAGACCTACTGGTACTAGAACTCCTGTAGTATTTCTGAAGGTGTCCCTGCCTCCCAAATAGAAAACAAGCAATAGTCTGCATCGAGCACCAGGTACTGCGATGTCCTATTGTATCATAGTTAAAGCAAACAACGGTCGAACCCATCGCCTGAGAAGAAGATGTTTTCCCAGTACAAAGACGAGTAGAAGACGACCTCTTGGACGCCAGAGCCCGATGTTCCTCTAAACGAATCGGCATCCCAGTCCCATCACCAGAAGAAACTGAAGGGTTCTTCCGAGCAAGCTCCTTGATCAGAAGTTCTGCTCCAAGAGCCTTCACGATGAATTCACCAAGTGAGTTACAATTATGATCGGACAACTACATCCTCAACTGCGGGTTCATCCTATTGCTAAAATACTTGATCTTATCCGCTTCAGTACGGATAACTGACGAAGAAAATGGTAGAAGTCCTTGAAACTTCTCAGCAATAACAATAGCACCCCCGCCTTCAACGGATTCGGGGTTCAAAACCTCTGACAGCTTGGCTTCACGAAGTGGAGCCGGATAAAACCTCTCTAACATGAGTGTCTTGCACTCGCTCCAAACACAATCACGATCGGTGGGTTTCAAAAAAAGCCACCAAGAATAAGCGCCCTTACTCAAATAGTAAGCCGCAATTGCCACCTTACTCTCCTCCAGACACTGAACCACATCGAAGAGTTTATCGAAATGTTCAAGCCAATTAACAAAGTCAACTGGTTCCGATGAACCCTCAATAATAGGCGGCCTCTGACGAGAGATATCGCCAACAATCTGACTCACTCCCCCAGTCTGCCCATGAAACGGAACCTGGAATCCCAGCTGCGGTGCACCACGAACCATCGAGGCCTGCATTGTCTCCATTATCTATGTTATCTGAGTCATCTGGGCCATCATGCCCCTCATAAGCAAGAAAGAGTCGACGTGTCCACTCTCAGTCTGATCGACCTCTCAAGTATGATGTCCTGAAGGAGAATCGGTCACGTAGGCAGCACTACCGGCCGAACTCTAATCCATCTCGGCATCCGCACGTGCATAAACATGAGGTTTTGAGTTTCGGCCTGCTCTGTAACCTCTACCCCCTCTGCCACGTCCTCGGATTCCTCTTTCCATACTGAATGAATAGCGTTCGATCATGATCATAACTCAAATACGTCTCAATGGCCAAATCAGAATGATAAGTCAATAGTCGAACACGAGTATACGTACTCAACACAGTCACATCAATCTTGCTAATCATAGCTAATATAGCTCTCAAACGTTCCAAAACAAATAATCATGAGTGAATCTTAACACAAATGTTACATACGGGTTTCAACAAAACATGTATAATCAATGACATAATGAATGTATGAACATAAAGAGAATCGAGTCCTTACAAAGGTCATACGAAGCTTCAAGGTCTTGCGATACTAGTCTTCACTGACGACAACTCGATGAAAGAAAGACTCATACAGTCGCCCGACTCACAAAACCCGACTGTCCAGATTGTCATTACCTGACAGCCCCACTACTACCGCGTCCGTTGAGCCACATAATTCACATATCAGGGTATCTCACAACCCAATGTCTCTGATACCATATTCTGTAACACCCCCAAATCCCACTGGGTCATTACAGTGCCGTGGACCCCACACCAGGAGATCCACCAGGCGAACACGACCAAAATACAACAAACTGACCAAAAGGAAGGATCACAGTCCCTACTATGATATCCAACACAATATTCCGATATGGAATTTTAACGACAAAAGTGGGCCTACAAGGCCAGATAAAAATACAACAACATCCACGAGCCTTGCTCGGATAGTACAACATGACAACAACTGCCAAACCGGAGTACTCCAAACTGTCTGACCGACATGAACACCAAAACATCTTGAACAAGTATAGCTCGAATGCCTCATTGCCATCGTCATGCCCCTGTGTCTCAACTCTCTCCTCGCAAGCACCTAAAACATGAAAACATGTTCCGCCCACATGGGGTCAATCATCTAGATAATGAATATCAAATACATGTACAACATGATATGCATCCAAAGGCAGAATAACCAGTACAACAATGGTAATACGAGATGCTCACAACCAAAGTAAGAATCGAGCATTCGTGAAACATTATGCCCACGGCATACGATCGGTACCTGCTCAAAAGGTTAGAATATAAGTGCCCAACGGTGAATCATCAATACAGAACACAACTATGAACTACCCGAAGATAACCCAAACCAAAGCTGAAATAAATAAGAATCACAATGCCCGAAGGCTCTAACGGAAATCCCAAAACATCACAATAGCCTGAAAGCCCTCAGTCGAATCTGCCAAATATCACAATGGTCTGAAAACCACTCAGCCGAAGCTGCCAATCATCACAATGGCCTGAAAGGCGAACAGCCCGAAGCTGTATATCATCACAATATCCTGAAAGTTGAACAGCCCGAAGCTGTATATCATCACAATACGGATCTCAAAGAAACAAACCCGACTTTCGAACATACCCCTTGGCGTCTGAACAACCAGTTGCAAATCGTCGGACATATCCAATACAACATAGACTATGAACGACCCAAACAATAAGGCTCAAGAGGGACATCACAGTACACCCGATTCGGAAATATGTCCGTGCACATGTCCACCCCGTATACGGAATCCAGAATATACGTGGGACAATGTACCTAATTAGCCTCACGAACTACATCTCGTGTGCATGGTCCAATGCGGAAACATACACACATGACCATCGTGTGCCTGACTAAAAATCCTACACATAACCAATCGGCATGCAGATATGATTCCAGATATGTCACAATGCAACATGACAACGAAACTCAAAGGATAACACATCCAATACGGATCAAAAGACTCACTAAAGTGAACGATGACACACGGATAATGAAAGATCGACACGACCAACAATATCCAAAACAACCATCCTGGCATCACAATCCCTTAGGACCGATTAACACGATCAACAATCACAACACAACAATCTTGGAATCCTCAACCCTCAACGATCACAAAATTACCGAGTTTACAAGAATGATAGTGTGCTGCCTTGAGTCGGCCAACACGACAACAATAACTCACGGATGGGCACCGTCCTCAGCGATCCCAATTCAAATACGTCGACTGCCTTAGAATGGCTCATCGATAACAACGACAAAACGGATGGGAACTATCCTCGATAATCTCAATTCAATACCTCGATTACCTTAGAATGGCCAATCAATAGCAATGATACAAAGGATGGGAAATGTCTTCCACAGTACCAATTCAATACATCGATTACCTTAGAACGGTCAATCGATAACAACGATACAATGGATGTCTCGGCACCTTTAACCGGTTATCGATAACGAAGATGTTAATCGAATACGTCAATGCCTTCAATCGGCTAATACAACATCAATAATGAAGCACCAATATCAATAAAAATGATCACAACAATGTCTTAAATCGAAATCAATATCAACAACAACAATCGATACATCGATACCGCGAACCGGATATCGACAACAATATTACCAACAAGTATAGCAATGCCTTAAACCGGCCATTTACGAACAATAATAACATTTGGCATAATTTTACGAATGGTATCGTATCAAACAATCCCCTAATATCAATAAAATCATAAAGAGACCGAGTCTCGAAATGATACACACATTCATACACATATATGATAACATTAATCTCATTTATTAGTACAAGTATAAAACTTGCCTCAAACCGAAGGCGAGAAAGTCCTTCCATGATCAACGTCCTCCCACGAAATGACAAATGGCATCTTACGATGATCATAAGCACTCGAACAGCCTTGAATGAAATACGATTCATTCAATAACACAAAATCAATAGAAAACAACACTAAATACAACCCGATTCGATCACGAATCGATTAAACTCCACAAATGAATACCATAGTCCTCAACTATGAATTCTAACATCCTCCAACACCTCAATGATTGATATGATCAAATGTCCTTAACACTTGTGAAAACAATTCAACAAGAATCACTTAAGAACAACATCAAATTGATCCTCCTACAATGATAATATCATCAATATTATCACTATCACCTAAAGAACATCACCAACACAACAAACATGATGTCTAAACAATAATCAATCACCAATTCATCATGAATTCGGATTAATCAACAAGATTAAATCAACCATTTCAAGATTATGATAATCATTACATAATTCATCATAATTCCTTACTAAAATGGTTAAAATCTCCCCATGAAACACAACATCAACACCAATCATATCAAGACCATTTTAATCATATAACAATCTTAACATAATCCTACCTAGACATGATTAAAACCTCCAAACATCCTAAAACATCGAGAACAACTCCTCCTCAAACCACAATCATCATGTTCTTCATCATAAGTTATAGAAACTCATCAAGAATCATGATATACTCCAACAATAACCAATTATACGAGGAAAACAACAACAACAACATCATCATATTCCAAAATCACTTGAAGAACAAGATATTAAGAGAACTTACCAATGAAGAGCAAGAAGAACTCTCCAAACACCAAAGAAGAACCAACTAGCTTCTAACTCCAAGCTCCAAATCATGTTATGATGATCAAAAACATGTTGGAAGAGGCTAAATATCAAGAACAAGTCCAGAGGGACGGTTCTAGGGAGAGAAGGGAAGTTTTGGTTCGTGAAGAAATGAAATACGGAACCAAGATATAAACTGACAGGCTCGTTACGTACGCTATACACTAAGACTAACGTACGTAAGGACCATTACATACGCTATATCAGTAGCTTAACGTACGTAATGCTAGTCCAGAACCGACTGACCAGAAATGAGAAGACCTTAACGTACGTAAACAACCACCTTTTACCTTCGTTAACAAACTGCATGAATTACGTACGTAGTTCTATCCTCCTAACGTACGTAACGATCCATTGACTGCAATTGTGAGATCTGATCGAAAGATTCCCGGCCCTACCAGCCGAAAGTTAACCATGAGGAAGGTTCCTACAACCGACCACTCATTACGTACGTAACAATATAGGTTTAACGTACATAATACCCATACCATAGTGCACGTAATGCTACCCATGTAGCGTAAGCTATGGCTAGTATACTTAGCCAAAAATCCAAACTCTCCAAGCAACATCCAAACGATGAAATAATACCGACGACAAGTAGAAATATTTCGATCCCGAAATATCCCAATACAATATACATTGTATCAGTCCAAAACAACAACACTTGTACAATTACAAACGAATATGTGCAACTCAACAATGAAACGAAAATAAAAAAAATTACCCCCGGATATTACAAAAGGTTCCTCCATGCTAGGTCCTGTAATGAGCGTGTCTCCAAGGCCTCTTATTAGGATCATTTTCGGTTCCTCTCCACCAGTGCTCTAATGAATCCTTGCCTCGATCTAGATAGATCGCTCTTCCTTCAGCCGGTTGGTCGAAGGCAAGTATCCAGTCTTCAGGGTGAGGAATCTGGTCTCCCTTCCGATGCCTTGATTTCATTGAAATTTGCAATTGGAGCAGTCCGCTTTCCAGCATCTTTGCAAATTCGTCTGAAGCCTCCGCCAATGTCTTGCATTTGTTGAAGATGGAGGACTCCCTGGTGAGCTTGACGAAGTACCTCATCAGTTCATTCTTCCTCCATTGATTCACTTCATGAGCTGTAGGCTGACGGTTGGCAGGCAGATGAATCTCCGATGGCTTCTGCACATTATTCTTCTAAGGAAAGTTGGGTTCGTGGAACTCTGGGCAAGAACCAGTTACCCTATAACTTTGTGCAGGTGTGGCCAAACGGTTGATTGCAGCAGTGACACTGTCTTCTAAGGCAGCATCAAATTCTCTCTCTCTATCCTCCATTGCCTAGCAGCCTCTCTGGAGTACTCTTCCCCCTTTTGGGCTTCATCAAGATAGGAGACCTTGGCATCAATGCATTCCAGGACTTTCATTCCGTTGTCCTGTTTGGTCTCTATACTTGATATTTTGGCCACCAGGTAACTGAGCACCACAGAAATGTCATCGATCTTTTGGTCATGTCCTATGAGCCTGGAGCCAGTCTCCTATAGGGCGGCGACTTTCTTGCTTTCGCAAATGCGGAGCTTTGCCTATTCTTCTTTGAGGATTTGTTCCTGACGCTTTCGAAGTTGTGAGAGAGCTTGCTTCAATGCACTCGGCAGAATGCAAAAAGCTTCTTCAACCTTTGTAATCTCTCACTTCAGGCCAGTCATCTCATCTATCGCAGTCTCATGCAGCCAATCGATCTGTTTGCCAACATTGTATAGGGCGTCTAAAGCATCCTGTAGAAAGATTGTTTGGCGACCAATTGAGTGCAATTGTTCGATCTTTGCTTCTGTTCGCGGAGAGCTGGGGCGCGCTAGATTTTCTTCTTCAGCTCCATTGAGCTGGCGCACCACCACATGGTTACGCGGCCATTGTGGTCTATCCTCAGGTAGAAAACCGTCATCGGATTCCACAGATGGAGGTGATGCAGGGGCATCAGGTGCGGTCATGGATGTTTGTTTTTTAGACTGTTTAGTCTCGGTGATAGGGGCATTGATTCCACATATTCCGGTTGGGCTTCTGTAGACATGGGTACAGGAGTGACTGCTTCCTCATGCTATCTCTCAGCATCCACCTGCTCTGGTAGAGGGACTAATTCCTCGTGCAGGATGGCGCGGGATTCTTCTTTAGCTGCAACGACAGGCTCGGGTGCCTGTTCAGAAACTGTCGGTTGATCAGTGGCAGGAGGGTCTAATTCCTCCTGTTCGCCATCAGCTTCCTATTGATGGGTGGGGAACTGATGTTTGTCAGATGTCCCCTGACCCTATTGGTCCTGCATTCTATAAAATTCCTGTTCTCGAGCCTCCTCGCGACTCATTCTAAGACCTACCTGAAAGGCGGCGTCATCATCATCTGAGTCGGGATTAGATGCTGGGCTGTTGGGAACAGTGTCTTCGGATTTGACTTCCCCTTCAATCGGGCCTGTTCTTGTTCCAGATAATAGTTTAAGATCAGCTCTCGGCAAAAGTTGTTATCCCATTGAATCAGGATATGGATGTCCTTAGTATCCGAGACTTCTAAAGCAAAGGCTTATTCCTCTTTCCACTCCTGCCAGTTGTACAAAATGTCATAAGGTGCGACCCTGTATGACTTCCATTGAACAAACCTTTCAAATGCTTGCTCAATTTGCACTTGAAGGAGGGTTTCCTTAATGATAGCAGAGGGGGAG
Organism: Orobanche coerulescens; assembly: GCA_033398695.1. Taxonomy (NCBI): domain Eukaryota; kingdom Viridiplantae; phylum Streptophyta; class Magnoliopsida; order Lamiales; family Orobanchaceae; genus Orobanche; species Orobanche coerulescens. The sequence goes on along the minus strand of CM065811.1, from coordinate 126,835,000 downwards.
GGGATCCATACAGTACGTGGGTCTACTATAGGAATGGGATCCGCGACAGGTGTGGGAGCCTGTTTTGGAGATGGATCCCGAACAGGTGTTGGTAGCCTGATGCGATATAGATCCTGTAGGGGTGTGGGTTCCCGTACAGGAGACGAGACTCTCGGCTCCGAGTGGGCAGCCGATTCACCCATTCCTTCCAACTTGGCAAGTAATTGATCGTCCGTCATAGCCGCCAATGGCTCGGGATCTGCAACGTGTGCAGTAATTACTTCATCTGTAGGGGTTGCACCCTGGGGGTGTGATATAGCGGGTTATGCCGATGATGGGGCATCCACAGAGATCGTTGTAATCTCTGCAGCCTTAGCTTTGGAAATCTTCCTTAACTTCCTTTTTGGCTTCTCGACAGCAAGAGAACTTTTGCTGTGAGATGATCTCTTTCTCTTATTGGATATCTCCTCACTCCCGGACTTCTGTGTAACATCCCATGGATCGGTAGATACGGGCATGTTTCGCCCAAAAGGTCTATTTGCGATCAATCCTTCTTTGTTGTAAGCAGAGGGCTTACTTCCACCGATGTATTTCCCGGGGCCAATCTTCTTTGGCCTTCGCGATTGAGGAACATGGCACATGGTCAGAATGTTGTTCAGGATGAGGCCGAATGACTTTTTCTGAGTCGCAGACTTGGAGGCCTCTTCCTGTAATCTCTTTAACACTACTTGGCACCAGTTAACTTTCTCGCCAGACATGATGGCGACCATCATTCTAAAGCGCAAGTTTGTGCACATTTCAAAGGCGCCAGTCCTGTTCTCAATGACACGGCAGCAGAAATCGTGCAAGTAGATGAATGGCAAACAAAATCTCTTTTTGTGGCACGATGGATGGACAGCCTTGTCCGAACCATCACCGTTAAAGAATCCCCAATAAGCGGTAAGAAGATTGTGACCCAATAGTCTCAAGTTCTTCCATTTTCAGACCATTATTAGGCAGCCTTAAAAGATTTTCCAGAAGTTCACAGTTGATACAGATCTGAACATCGCGAACGGTAGCATAAATATCAGCAACATCTCCTACTCTTTTCAAAGAGAAGAATCTGACAGAAGCGTCGAGATAGAACTCTTCGACAATACTTTCATCATAAAGCTCAGCTTGTTGACTCCCAAGGTGGTAGATGCCTTTTTGATTGAAACTGGCGACAACAAGCTCCATGGCGCTGACGTCATCATTTTCTGTCGGAACTCTTTTGGTGACAACCTTTCTGGCGAAGATTAGCCAGTCAATGATCGAATCTCACTTCTTGAGGGATTGAGATGATGTCTGTGAAGATTCCATTTGATTTTTGAAGAAAAGGGTAACTGAAGAAACACAAATAAAGAATGTACTGAAGTGCAGAAAATTATGTAGGATGTTTGCTCGAAGACTCGTTTAATTTGCAGAAAGCGTAAAGAGTTGAAGGGAGCATGTAACAGTCCTTTTATAATGGGCAGGGAAGATTAGGGTTTACAAACAGTGAACGGTCAGATTTAAGGGATGGGAACCGTCTTTTAAATGAATGAACAGGATGAATCGAGCGTAACTGGTACATCTTATCCATCCGATTTTGAAATGATAACCGGTCCCACTTCTGACGATTTGACTTCCCTTATTGCATTAAATGGTGGTTTAAAATAATTAATTAATTGAGAAATTGCGGCGTTTGAGATAATACAGTCCAGATGTCGTGTAAAGCATTAAATGCAAAGACGTTTGAGTTTTAAAATAGGGTACGTGGACTTAAAATTATTTTAAAATGAATAAAATATTAATATAATATTAATTGATGTCCCATAGTATGTATTGTATCCATGAAAATACAGTGTTCCCCCTTAAAAGATACATACGGGATTCAATTCTTACAGTAATATTTGGATTTATACTATATTCATGGGTCGTACTGTATTCCCCCTTAACTAATGCACACGTCAGTTATAGGAAGATTTCATGTCTTCGTAGTCCTACAGTGCTGTCTGACTGTCTGAGTGTACAGTCAATTAACGATGGATACTGTATTCTTGAGTCTTACAGCATTCCCCCTCAATTGATGAGTAAAAGCATAAAAACATACAGGGATTCAGGCTGTAGCATTCCCAATTCTTGTCGAAGCATACAGAATCTGGTTGTGCTCGGAGGCTTGGTAAAGAAGTCGTCTAACTGAATATTTTTATGAACTTTCTCGAGTCGAACATCCTTATTCTCAACATGATTCCGAATGAAGTGATGCTTCATATGAATATACTTAGTACGCGAGTGCAATACAGGATTGTGCGTTATTGCAATTGCACTCATGCTATCGCACATAATTGGTGTTTCCTTGGCAATGATTCCATAGTCTGACAGTTGTTGTTGCATCCAAAAGATCTGCATACAGCAACTACCAGCAGCATAGTATTCTGATTCAGCTTTGGAAAGCGAGTTTGCCAATTGTTTCTTGCTGAACCAGGACACAAGTCTAGGTCCAAGAAAGTGACAAGTACCACTTGTACTATTCCTATCTAGCTTGCAACCTCCGAGATCCAAGTCACTGTATCCAACCAAATTGAATCCGCCTTCTTTAGGTTACCATAGTCCTGCATCGACTGTTCCTTTAACGTACTTCAGAATTCGTTTGGCTGTTGTGATGTGTGATTCTTTAGGTGCTACTTGATACCAAGCACACACTCCTAAAGCAAACTGTATATCGGGCCTGCTAGATGTTAGGTACAGGAGCGAGCCTATTAGCTTCCTGTAGAGTGATTGATCAACCGGTTTTCCAGCTTCGTCAGCACTAATTTGCCCGGAAGTGCTCATGGGGGTTGATGAGGATTTAGAGTTGTTCATTCCAAACTTGTTGAGAAGCTCCTTGCTGTACTTCTCTTGGTTGATAAAGATTCCTGTAGGCAACTGTTTTACCTGCAATCCTAGGAAATAACTAAGTTCCCCCATCATACTCATTTCAAATTTACTTTGCATGAGATGAGAGAACCTTTGGCACAAAGCAAGGTTAGTGGAACCAAATATAATATCATCTATGTCTATTTGAACTATCAGGAGGTCATCACCTTCACGTATCTTAAACAAAGTTTTGTTCACAGCACATTTCTCGAATCCATTATTGGTAAGGTACAGGGACAGGGTCTCATACCACGCTCTAGGTTCTTACTTAAGTCCATACAGTGCTTTCCATAGTCTGTATACAAGGTCTCCGCCTTCTGTGTTGACAAACCCTGGTAGTTGTTCAACATAGACTTCTTCGGCGAGGTATCCATTCAGGAATGCGCTCTTGATGTCCATTTGATATACAATAAATCTCTTATGGGCGGAAAACGCTAAAGATATCTTAATGGCTACTAGTCTGGCTATAGGGGCAAATGTTTCATCGTAGTCTATGCCTTCTTCCTGTCTGTAGACTTGTGCGACTGGACGGGATTTGTTTCTAATAACAAGCTCATTCTCATCCTTATTGTTTCAAAATACCCATTTAGTTCCAATCACAGCTTGATGCTCAGGTCTAGGTACAAGATACCATATATTGTTTCTTTCGAAACCATTAAGCTCTTTTTCCATAGATGTAATCTAGTGAGAATTGTTTACGGCTTCTTTGGTAGAAACAGGTTTAGATTGAGCTAAGAATACAACGAGGGTGCACATATTAAGTATTATAAGTTCTGCTTGCGATTTCCATACAGGAAATGGAGATTTCTCAGATTCAGGTTCTTATTGTGCACACAGTACAGTTCCTTGTGTACTCTGTATTCTCCTACGGGTAGATACTCTGGCATCAATGTTTCTTATGATCAACTCATGTGGGTAATCTCTCAACCATCTTCTGTCGGGTTCTAGTTCAGCGCCCCGTACTGTATCTGGAGTTGCTGTAGTTTTAGCTTCAGCTTGTACAACATCAGCTTCAACTACCTTTGTTCTTACAGCTGCGGGGTTGATTTCTAAGTCAACGACAGGCTCTATTGGAGTTGGAGGGTCATTAATGGAGAGTTGTTGGATATTTTGAGTAAGATCTTTTAATCCTGTAGGGTCATGGTGAGGTTCGTCGAACACTACATATACCGATTCCTCGACTGTTAGCTTCCCCTTATTAAAGATCCTGAAAGCGTTGTTGACAGAGTAATATCCTACAAATATCCCTTCATCCGACTTTTCATCGAAGGTTCTAAGTTGGCCTTTCCCGTTGTTCAGAACATAACACCTGCATCCGAATATGTGAAAGTACGAAACTAATGGAGTTTTGTTGTTCCATACCTCGTATGCTGTTTTGTTGTGATGCTTGTGTTAGGAATACTTGTTAGATATTGATGATGTCATTAATTTAAAATCAAATGTTTATTAATTGGCGAAATGTAAGGAAGAACCAAATGAGTATCTTCCATAGGCCAAAATATGTTAAGTATAAAATTGGCAATATGTAAAGAAGAACCAAATGAGTGTCTTCTATAGGCCAAAGTTAGTTAAATTTGAAAATCGGCTAAGTACTAAAGTACGAGTCTAGTCCATCAGAAATGCAGTACTCCAATCGAGTAGCCACAGTCAACTAAAAATTTGTCGAGAGAAGTTTGACGGTGCAGTGAGGAACCTCGGGAAGTCACACGATCGAGACAAGTCTCAAACAGTATACAGCCGAGACCACCTACCTGCAGAGAAGTAAGCTGCACATCAGTCTACTCAACTACAGCCTAGTACTCCAAATCCACGTCAGCATGCTTTGAAAAGTCAAATATTACGGAAAGCTCACATGCAACGTGAAGAGACAAATTGGAGTGATTCCCGCAAGAGATATGATTTAATTAAATCATCCTGACCCACCGTGAAGACTTTAATCCTTTTATATTCAAAAGATTCGGCGCTCACATGCAGAAGTCCTCACAACGGTCGGAAAATAAAATAAAATAATGGGAATCCAGCCTTGCAACGTTCAGAAAAGTTTAAACAATGAAGTCTCTCTCCAACGGACGGATTTGTTCAAAGATTTGCAACGGCTACAAGGAAGAAGCTCAGAGATCGTGATCTATATAAATACCCGGAGATTTGAAACTGAGAAAACACCGGTGCGAACATATACTCTAGCGATCAAAGCAAACAAAGCAATCTCAAGCAATCAAATAGCATCGTGAAAAAGAGCAGATCCAAAAAGTTCACATTCAAGGAAGCTCTTTAGTTGGAGAAGACAAACACTCTTGTCTTTAAATCTTGAGTACGGGGTACTTCACTGGTTGAAGTAGCAGACTGTAAAGGCATCCGAGGATCGAGGATCAAGAGGTGCAAGGCAGTCAAGTGTGTACAACGGCACGGAATTCCCGGTTGGAAGGCTGTTGTAGTGTGTTGTGAATCACTGTAATCTTTATCCTTTGGTTGAAAATTATAGTGAATTCATCTCCAAGTGGTTTGGAGAAAAGTGGATTAGTAGAGGATTACCCCACCTGCGAGACCACTATAGCTGCTGTGTTATTCTTGTTTCTTGCATCATACTCTAACTGCTGCATCCATTGTTAAGTGTTTCATTAAGTTAATTTATATTCGTCATCAGCTGACTTCCGCACAACAAACGACTCCTAGTCATTTGTTTGATCATCAGCTGAAGAAACTCACTCTTCGAGAAAAAGAGTTCAAGAGTTTCTACAAGTCTATTCACCCCCCCCCCCTCTAGACTTGTTTCTGGACGACTTGTGACCTACAAGTGGTATCGGAGCGGTTGGTTCATTTTTTTCACGAACCAGATCTATATTAAGATATATATCTTATCTCTCACGTTATAATGGAACACATGCACTCTAGACTACTGTCTTTTCGGTTGTGAGTATGATCTCTCGGAAGATAAGAATGCGAGGCACATTTATCTTCAATCCATGACGACATGTGGTACATGATTGAAGACGGTCCATTCATTTTCGAGAAGGACAATACGGTAGGAGATCGCGGTGGGAGGCCGAAAAGATTCCTAAGAAGAGAACCGGCTGACCCCGAAGAGAGAAAGGCGGCCAATCTTGACAACAGGGCCAGAGATGTGCTATACCAAACTCTTGACAAATCCACAATGGTCAAGATCAAAAATTGTAAGAATGCCAAAGAGATTTGGGACACATTAGCTCTAATGTGTGAAGGAACGGAGCTGATCAAGGAGAACAAGTTGTCAATAGCTATCCAAAAGTTTGACAACTTTAAAATGAAGAATGGTGAATCAATAGACCAAGTGGACACAAGGTTCACTGAAATTATCAATGAAATCAACTCCCTGGGCAAAACTTATGGCAACAGGGAAAATGGCACTCAAGGTCCTCAGATCACTAAATCCAGAATGGAGCATGAAGGTGTAGCTATGAGAGAGTCCAAAGACCTGAATAAGATAAAGATTCGGAGGCTGTTCTCACGATCTAAAGGCTTATGAGTTCGAGCTTCCAAGCTCATCCTCAATCGAGCCTGAGAGAAGGGAATCGCATTTGCGGCCGAGTCCCTGCTAAGAGCACGTCGATGTGAAACCTCCAAATCCGCTAGATTTTGAGGAGGAAATGGCTTTCATTATGCAAAGGTTCAAGAACTTGAAAGAACTACTCCAAGTATAAGAAAAACTACAAGGAGAACCCAAGAAGGAACCGAGAAATTTGGAAGGCTGGAAAGTTGAATGCTACAATCTGTCATAAAATAGGACACATCCAAATGGATTGTCCCGAGCTCAAGAAGGATGAAACCAAGAAGGAGGTGGCGAGAAATGAAGACGAAGAAAAGCTCTCATCGGAGAAGACCGGGAGCATGTCGAATCAAGCGGCGGTTTCTTTTACGATGACGAGGAATATGATTGCACGATGGCAAACTTGGCGATGAAGAGGTAACCTCTAAACCTACCGGTTCAAATAATAGCTCGGCCATGTCACAAGATATGGATTTACATGAATCGGTAAATCAATTATTCAAGGATTTTGAAACACTTAAATCGCACACCAAGTATGTCAATTGAGAGAAGACTAAGCTGCAAGATGAGAATAGGCGGTGAAAAATGATTCGAAAAACTCGGCTAGATTTAAATAAGGTGAGACAAATCTGTTGATTTTGAAAACTGGGCAAGTGCCAATACAAATTTGAGATAGACCGGCTAAATATTTTACTTAAAGAAAAGTCACCGCACTTGCTCATGCCAAAGCCGAGTTTACTAAGCCGGCACGATTAAATAAAACTCAGCGCAGAAATAACCTCCTGAAGGCGTCTTCAACTCTGGGCGAATTGTGTACTTATAAAAGGTCATTATATACCAAATCGGGCCTTGGATATGATTCTCACACTCCCTCTAGTTACGAAACCAAGTTTATCAAGGGAGAAACAATGGTCTCATTCTGAGCACATGTATAAACCGACTTTCAAAAAGCAGGCGGCCAAGTCAAGCGTCTAAATGCGGTCGGAGTTACACTGCAGACCACCTAGACGCGACTAAGCGATGGCCTGTGCAAAAGCCAGGACAACATGCCCACTATTACCAACAACTTCCCAAAAATAGATTTCATAATGGGAGGCAGACGGAAACCTCAAGGTTATCCAATTACAAAAACGAACAAGTGTGGAGACCACAAAGGTTTAATAAATGGTCTCGGCTAGATTTAGAAATGGCCCACACTATTTTGAGGAATATCCTATACAATCCAACCGGAGATTTAGACCTCGACCACAGGCACCTTATAAGGGTTATAATAATAATAACAATTCCTATAATCCAAGGAGAAATCAATTCTCCAGGAAACCAACTAACCCCAAAGGACCCACACAAATTTGGGTACCTAAATCTCTGCTTGTTTAATTGCAGAAGAGGTGGAAGGACTACAACCACATCTCCTCCAACTCAAATTTTGGAGGTGAAGAGTGGTTTGTAGACTCTGGATGCTCAAGGCACATGACCGGGAACAAGAAGATGCTGACCAAATATATCAAGGAAAGAGGTCCCGATGTAACCTTTGGAGATAGCTCTAGAGGACAGACAAAAGGCTTTGGAGAGCTGCACCGAGGAAACATTGTCATATCCAAAGTTCATTATGTCAAAGGTCTCAAATACAACCTCCTGAGCATAAGCCAGTTCTGCGACGAGAAGAATCTAGTAGTCTTCACCATCTTGAAGTGTATGGTGATAGACATCTTATCTGGAGAAATAAAGCTACAAGGTTTAGAAGAAGAGATGTATACATGATTGATTGGAACACGGGAACACCTAACTCCTGTTTTCTATCCAAGATAGGCGAGAATGGATGGTTGTGGCACAAAAGACTATGTCACTGAACTTCAAAGCCATCAACAAGATTAGCTCTCGGAAGGCTGGTGAGAGGACTTCCAAATGAAGCATTCAAGAAGGAAGCACTCTGTGATGCATGTCGAAAGGAAAGCGAGACCAAGGCATCGTTCAAGCCGATTCGGCTACAACGCTCACAACAAGGATCTTAGATCTACTCCACATGGATCTATTTGGTCCTATCAAGCCAAGGACTTTGAGCGGCGAAAGCATGCTCTTGTGATTGTAGATGATTATTCAAGGTACACTTGGATCATTTTTCTATACAAGAAAAGTGAAACCTTGACCAAGTTACGAGCTGTGAGAAGGATCGAATGAGAAATCCCTCTCCATAATCAAGATCAGATCGGATAGAGGAGGAGAGTTTCTCAACAAGGCGATAAGCGATTTCAGCGATCGAGAATGGGATCCGGCATGATCTCTCTGCGGCCAGACGCCCAGTGAGAATGGTGTTCTTGAAAGAAGAGCAGAACCACTGAAGGAAGCGGCAAGGTCCATGATTGCGAAGCGGACCTACCCAAGAGGTTACAGGTGAAGGCATCAACATGACTGCCACACCCGAGCAGGAGTATGATAGTAGGGAGACATGGCAAAACTCCTATGAGGTTTGGAATAATAGAACTCCTCTGTTGCTTACTTTCATGTTTTTGGTTGTAAGTGTTTCATCCACAACAACGGTAAAACACGGCTAAATGCCTTTGATGCTAAAGCGATGATGGTCTATTTATGGGATATTCCCAAAGAAGCAAGGCATATAGAGTTTTCAACAAAAGAACCTTAGTTGTGGAGGAAACACCCCATGTTGTTTTTGATGAATCTCTTGTTGAGTACGAGAAACAACTTGAGCAAATTGAGAACAAGCTCAAGTCGGCAACCCTTGAAGAAGTCATTGTACATGACAACTGGAATGGTGGACTCACTGCAGATCGGCTGATGACCCAGCGGCCGATGAAGACCCAAGCTGCAGATCGAGCAGGATCACCAAACCTATCGATCCGATTCTTTGCGGAAAGACCAGCCGGAGGCTGACAAAGACTCATCTGCGATTGAAACCAAAGCTGCAGATGACAAGCGTAGGCCCGATCGATTCTGGGAACCCGAATCCAGAATCTGAGACAACCACGAGCAATCCAACAGGGAACAAACCCGAGAAGAGGGCGAGATCCCCAAATGGCTCAAGGATCATCCAATTCAGCAAATTATCGGAAAGTTGGTGATGGAGTCAAGACAAGGCGATCAACTCTACCAGCAGGAATGGCGATGTTCTCGTGTTTCATGTCACAAATTGAACCCAAGACTACAGAACAAGCCTTGGAAGATTATTCATGGATTAATGCCATGCAAGAGGAATTGGAGCAGATGGAGAGAAACAAAGTTTGGGAACTAACAGACAGACCCAATCACAAGAAAGTTATTGGCACCAAATGGGTGTATAAAAACAAGAGTGATGAAGACGGAGCTGTTGTTAGGAATAAAGCCAGACTCGTAGCAAAAGGTTATGCACAATGTGAGGGAATAGATTTTGATGAAACTTATGCACCTGTTGCAAGATTAGAAGCCATCAGACTATTTCTCGCATATGCTGCATTCAAGGATTTTGAAGTCTACCAAATGGATGTAAAAAGTGCGTTTCTGAATGGAATCCTAGAAGAAGAAGTCTATGTAGAGCAACCCCCAGGTTTTGTCAAAGAAGACAAAGTCTATAAGCTGTTGAAGGCTCTGTATGGACTCAAGCAAGCACCGAGAGCATGGTATGAAACAACATCTGTGTTTCTTGAGAAAAATGGATTTTGCAAAGGAAAAGTGGACAAGACCCTATTCGAGTGGAGCACGAAGGCCACATTCTAATAGTTGATTTATGTGGATGACATCATATTCGGGTCAACCAATCCAGAACTATGTGAGAAATTCTCCAACCTCATGCAAGGAGAATTCGAGATGAGTATGATGGGAAAGCTTAACTTCTTTCTCGGATTACAAGTTAGCGAGATGGAAAAAGGAATTTTCATCAACCAGGCAAAATATACCGAGATCTCATCAAGAGATATGGAATGGAATCACCAAACCCGCAAGAATTCCAATGAGCACAAGCACTCACCTAGATGCGAGGCAGGCGGGAATATCGGTGGACTCAACCCACTATAGAGGACTCATCGGATCTCTTACATGCCTCACCAAGCGAGCCGGACATATCATATGCGGTTGGAGTTTGTGCAAGATTCCAGTCAATGAAGCAATCACACCTAGATGCGGCAAGAGAATAATCAAGTACCTAAAGTCTACCATTAATGTTGGACTATGGTACCCCAAGGATGACAACTTGGTGTCGGGATACTCGGATGCGGATTTCGCGGATGCAAAATCAATAGGAAGAGCACTAGTGGAGCGTGTCAATTCCTAGGAACCGGTGATATCTGGTTTAGCAAGAAGCGGAGTTTCTAACTCTATCTCCACTCAGAGTCGAATACCTAGTCTGCAGTAGTCATTGTGCACAAATTCTATGGATCAGACAACAGTTAAGGGACTACAATATTATTGCCAACGAAGTTCCTATATGGTGTGACAACAATAGTGTTATTGCAATAACCAACAATCCGGTTTTGCACTCAAGGACAAAGCACATTGACGTTAAGCACCATTTCATTCGAGACCATGTGCTTAACAAAAGGGTTAGAGTTGAAAGAGTCAGCACAGACTACCAAATAGCTGACATCTTCACCAAACCCCTGCCAGAAGAAAGATTCCTAGAGCTTAGCAGAGACCTTGGATTACTAGATTGGGAATCTAGTTCTGAAGCAAGTTGAAGGAAGGACGGACCCTCAGAATCAGCCTAAGCTGATGCAGGCGAGAAGACAAAGGCAAGTCGAAGCAACTTAGCTGTACAGAATACCAGGCGAGAGGTCAAACTCACCTGTAGCAGAGCGGTCAACAGTCAACGAATCAGACCAGCTAAGTTCTCTAAACTAATCTCTAAATTTTTAATTATTATCTGTCATATTTAAAATATTATTTTGGCTTAAGAAATAGCATTTAAAAATACATTTCATGAGCCTAGTGGCAATTTTAAATACACGCATCACACGCCCATTTAATTAACCTCTACGGTGGCCAATCAGAATCAACCGTCAAATTTTAAATGGGGCCACCGATTCAAATTTGAAATTCAAAAGAATATGAAAAGGCATACCACCGTTTAAATTTATAATAAACTAATCCAAACGTCCTTTCATCTTCTTTATAAGGAAGAAAACCCTTTCACTTTCCTCTTTACGCTTTCAGAAACCCTAGAATTTACAGAGCAAAATATACACTAAATCCTAAAACCTTTTTGCAGAAATGGCATCTTTTGACGGAGCAAACTTGAAGGCGATGAAGGACCAGGTCATCTTCTCCATGGTCGTCGATTTCGAAGGATTATTAGAAGCAAATCTAGAGGACTTTGATATGCTCGACTTAATCCGGGCGATGAAACTGAACGGAATCTACCCGTTTCTCGAAATCAACCCTCAACACTTGTTCAAGGAAGATGTGGTTGAATTTTATCGCAACGCTTACGATTGACACGGGATTGAGCAAGGTCGGTGGAGTACCGGTCACCATAGATACGAGAGAAGATTCGCTCTGTATTCGGGATGAAACATCGCGGTATGGCGGTCGAAGCGCTCAATCAATCAGCCCCCGAAACGTGGAAGACGATTAAGCTCGAAAATGTCCCTGAGAAATTGAAGTTTACCGCGAAGAGAAATGAGTTGAAAAGGGTCTATCGAGTTGCTTTGGACATCACAAACAAAATAGTCATGGGAATGGCAGGAAGCTATGACCAACTATCATCTTCAAAATTCATGGTGTTGGGTGCGTTAATTCAACGAGAGGAAGTTGATTGGGCCGATTACATTTTCAGGCAACTTGTTCGCGAGGTGAACAAGGTCGAATGGCTCGAGGGAGAGAAGAAGTTCAAGACTAAGTTGGCGTTCGGAACGCATCTTATTTGGTTCTTGGAAGCGGTGGAGTGGCCAAGGGAAACATTGACCCTTTCCACCCAAACAAGAGGCTTGGTCACATGGACCATGATAAGAAGAAGGTTGGAGTCACTGGGAGGGCAGCCCAGTTGTTGAAGGATTTGCCAGACTCAAGATTTTGCCCAAGATACGATCTATCAGACTCGGACCAACCTGCAGCTGAGATCGGAACTGCAGTCGAGTCCGAGAATGAGTCTGACGAAACACCTATCGCCATCCGTTTCAAGAGAAGGGGACCAGCCCCAGAAGGACCTTCCAACCTGCATTCATCACCTGAACCCTCTCCAAAGAGGCCAAGGAAGCTGCAGTTCAGCGAAGGAGAGCAGCCTGAGCATCATACCAGCCCATCAGTTCAGTCACCAGTTCATCCGGACCAGCCTGCACCAGATACCGAAACTAGAATTGTACCTGTCATTACTCCTCCAGTGTACATGACCGAAGAAGAGGAAGCAGGTCTTGTTATATCTATCCCTGAAGCAGATTACACATTCAATCTTTTAGAAAATAATACTTTTAATCTCTCCTTAGAACAACTTCAGCTTGTCAAGCCACAAGCAGAAAAACACTCTTTCGTAAATATTTTTAAAGAGTGGAAAACTCTTAAAACCATGTCCTTTACAAATTTTCAAATTTTTGTTGAAACTAGTGGTTGGGAATACCCCCAAGCCACGGAGGATGTTCTGACTGATTTTTGCAAAGAGTCAGATTTAGCCTTACTCCTCCAGGATAACTGGTTCATGTCACATTTTGAGACAAACATGGACCATTTTATCCACTCTATAATGCTCAGTATTTTTGATGGTAGTTTTGGAGAGGAGGAGGAAGAGGAGAAAGTAGAAAAGGAGATTAGGATAGAAGAAGTTGATGAAGAAAATGAAATTATCAATTTGTTTGAAGAGGATGAAGAAGCAAAAGAACCTGAAGAAAACATACCAGTTGAAAAGGAGACAGAGGAGATTGAGAAAACAGAAGAAGTGGATGATGAAGAAGATGAAGAAGAAGGAGAAGAAGTGGAGCAGGAAAAAGAAGAAGAAGATAAGGAGAAGGATGAAGATGATGAAAGAGAAAAGGAGAAGGATGATGATGAGAAAAATGATGATGATGATGATAATAATGATGATGGAGGTGAAGGAGGAGCTGGTGTGGCGGCTGGAGAAGAAAAAGAAGAAGATGAGGAGAAAGAAAAAGAGAAATCTGAAGAAGAGAAAGAAGAAGATGAGGAGGAAGAAAAAGAAATCAAGACGAAGAAGGAAAGAGGAAGAAAGAGAAAAGGAGCCGGAGCGGGAGCGAGCCTACCAACGAAGGCTGCAGATAGGATTGTTGTACCTCCCGGTACACCGGCTAGACGAGTGGCGAGAGGAATCAGTCGGGGACCGGAGAAGACTCAATCGACCTACCAGTGCGGCCGGGAGCACTGCGATCTAGTGGCTCCATTCTTTGAAGGATCGGGAGAACACTCCCCATCGGCTCGATTATCCCCTACCATGGTAGGTGATCAAGCAAATTGTCGAGAGACACCATTGGGAGAGTGCTATCAACTCGAGTCACCCCGATCTTGAGACCATTAATGCCAAGCTTGACACCCTTCAGAGAGAGATCCTCGGCCTCCTCCTCCTACAAACAACGAGAATGCCTTTTGGCATGTCGATTGGATGAGCCGCATGGAGCAACGATTAACAACACTCATTGATCTTTGGCAAAAGGGGAAAGAGAGGATTCGGGGAAGAGAGAGAAATCGAAGTAAGAAAAAGCGGGATGTCCCAGTTGAAGGACCCTCTAGCCTAAAAAGGAAGGAAGGCTGTAGATCAAGAAGACAAGGTGACCCGGCTGAAGGAAGCGTAGAAGGACCGGAGGCGGCTTTGAACCTACTCTTGAATGGGAAGGTGGAGCTATGGTATGTTGAAGATTTACGCCCACTTGAAGCTCTTGAAATATGGGAGGCTGCTAGGAAGAAGTTAAATCGGAGACTTTTATGTGCAGGAACTACTTCAAGATGACAAACTCTCCCCACGGGAGATTTTCATAAAGCTGGATGGAAGAGGTTCATCCTAAGCTTTGGGATGTTCTAAAGAAGTACGCAAAAGAGCAAAATGCATTTCCCATGATCCCTAAATTCGAGTGAAGAAGCACCAATCCATGGATGGTGAACTTGATGTTTGCATCTTCGAGGAGGAAATCAAGCTAGTACGCCTTGAGAACAAATTCGAGATCTCGGCGGGAGCGAGGACTTCGCGGCCTTTGGTTGTGAAGAGAAAGTATGGCCTTGCTCCGGTCAAGGTAAGACCTATCGGAGCCAAACCATTCGGACACCTTAGCGGCTATTCGAAGAGGCGAGAGGAAGAGGCGAGATGACCTTAAATTATTTTCTTACTTGTAATTTTATTTTTACGTACTTAAAAAAATCTTGTATAATTTCAATGATAAGTCGAAAATTTTTATGAACGATCTGTTGAATGACAATTTTCCAGTTGTCTCAATATTAGGTGATTTGATTTTGTCTTGCACTTAAGTGCAGACTTGGTCATTTGATTTCTTACTTAGTTTTGCCATCATCAAAATAGGGAATTTGTTAGGAATACTTGTTAGATTTTGATGATGTCATTAATTTAAAATCAAATGTTTATTAATTGGCGAAATGTAAGGAAGAACCAAATGAGTATCTTCCATAGGCCAAAATATGTTAAGTATAAAATTGGCAATATGTAAAGAAGAACCAAATGAGTGTCTTCTATAGGCCAAAGTTAGTTAGGCTGAAAATCGGCTAAGTAGTAAAGTACAGTCTAGTCCATCAGAGAAATCTGGACTCAATCGAGTAGCCACAGGTCAACTAAAAATTTGTCGAGAGAAGTTTGACGGTGCGGTAGGAACCTCGGGAAGTCACACGATCGGACAAGTCTCAAACGATATACGGTAGACGACCTACCTGCAGAGAAGTAAGCTGCACATCAGTCTACTCAACTACAGCCTAGTACTCCAAATCCACGTCAGCATACTTTGAAAAGTCAAATATTACGGAAAGCTCACATGCAACGTGAAGAGACAAATTGGAGTGATTCCCGCAAGAGATATGATTTAATTAAATCATCCTGACCCACCGTGAAGACTTTAATCCTTTTATATTCAAAAGATTCGGCGCTCACATGCAGAAGTCCTCACAACGGTCGGAAAATAAAATTAAATAATGGGAATCCAGCCTTGCAACGTTCAGAAAAGTTTAAACAATGAAGTCTCTCTCCAACGGATGGATTTGTTCAAAGATTTGCAACGGCTACAAGGAAGAAGCTCAGAGATCGTGATCTATATAAATACCCGGAGATTTGAAACTGAGAAAACACCGGTGCGAACATATACTCTAGCGATCAAAGCAAACAAAGCAATCTCAAGCAATCAAATAGCATTGTGAAAAAGAGCAGATCCAAAAAGTTCACATTCAAGGAAGCTCTTTAGTTGGAGAAGACAAACACTCTTGTCTTTAAATCTTGAGTACGGGGTACTTCACTGGTTGAAGTAGCAGACTGTAAAGGCATCCGAGGATCGAGGATCAAGAGGTGCAAGGCAGTCAAGTGTGTACAACGGCACGGAATTCCACTGGTTGGAAGCTGTTGTAGTGTGTTGTGAATCACTGTAATCTTTATCACTGGTTGAAAATTATAGTGAATTCATCTCCAACTGGTTTGGAGAAAAGTGGATTAGTAGAGGATTACCCCACCTCTGAGACCACTATAGCGCTGTGTTATTCTTTGTTTCTTGCATCATACTCTAACTGCTGCATCCATTGTTAAGTGTTTCATTAAGTTAATTTATATTCGTCATCAGCTGACTTCCGCACAACAAACGACTCCTAGTCATTTGTTTGATCATCAGCTGAAGAAACTCACTCTTCGAGAAAAAGAGTTCAAGAGTTTCTACAAGTCTATTCACCCCCCCCCCCTCTAGACTTGTTTCTGGACGACTTGTGACCTACAGCTTGTTGATAATACAATAATTTTGTGTATAGCACGCTGTATTTGTTGCTTCACCTCAGAAACGCTGCGGCAACTTGCTTGCGGCAATCATGGTTTTTGTTGCTTCCTTGAGCGTCCTGTTCTTTTGCTCGGCAACACTATTTTGTTGAGGTGTGCGGGCAGCTAAGTATTCGTGTTGTATCCCATTGTCCGAATAGTATTGCTTTATAAAGCTGTTTGAATTCAGTACCTCTGTCGGAACGAATAGACACGATACTCAAACTTTTCTCATTCTGAAGCTTTCTCAGGTGGTCGGTCAGCTTCGATGTGGTTTCCTTCTTCTTGATCAGGAAGATTATCCAAGCATACCTGGAATAGTCATCAATGATAATGAGACGGTGTTTCTTACCTCACAAACTTACCGGGTCTACAGGATCGTAGAGATCCATGTGTAGCATTTCTAGAACTCTATGAGTGGACATGTATGATTTGCTTTTCAGGGTGGTCTTGATTTGCTTGCCTTTCTGACTGTGTCCGCAGACGCTGTCTTTTTGGAATGACACATCGGTCAAACCTCTAACCATTCCCTATCTAGCGAGCTTGTTGATCGTCTTGAAGTTGACGTGAGACATCCTCTTGTGCCATAGCCAGCTTAGATTTGCAATGCCTTTGGCAACAAAACAAGGAATTATGGAGCTCGTAGGCATCCAGTCAGTAATATAGATGTTACCTGATCTGCTTCCTGTGAGCACAACTTCTTTGATCATAATGTTCTTGACTCTATAGTGATCTATATAGAATTTCATCGAGAACTGTTTGTCATAGAACTTGCTAATACTAAGTAGATTATATTGTAAGCCTTCAACAGAAGCTACATCGGTGACTTTTAATTTTCCTACAAGCAGGGTTCCTTTCCCTCTTGTTCTTCCTTTGGATTTATCAACGAAGTGCACTTTTGGACTGCGACCTTCTACATAATCTGACAGCTTTCTTCTATCTCCTGTCATGAGCCGAGAACATCCGTTGTCGAAGTACCAGATGTCCTTATTTTTGATGTCCTATAAGCAAGGAAATTAAGTAGATTTAGGTCCCCTTTGTATGTTGGGTCCATGGATATTAGTGCCTTTAGGTACCTAGATTTCCCTGACAGCAATTGGCTTGTTGTAGGTTACTTTAGTTCCGTTCTTCTAATGTCTACGTGGGGCAGGCACGTAGTCACTATAACCTTGATAATTATTATGCATGTAGAATTTAGGGATATTATTATTAATCCAGTACGAATGCCGTCTTGGAGGTGGAGCCATTTTCTTCGACCTTATAGCTTGCCTCCTGGGTCTCAAGTTGGATTCCCAAAGTTGTTGCTGATATTGCACGGCGGCCTGCTTTTTCAATAGATAATGAGGCTCCTGTATCTAGTATCTAGGCGCGCTGTACTGTTGGAAGTACTACTGTGCAGGTCTTTGAAACTTGGATACAACCTTCTTTCTGAACGGCTGTTGGCGCTTTTGATATGCTCGGGGAGCATGCTATAGGTTACGCCTTACAGGTCTTGGTGGCTGAGGATTCCGCTGTCTGTGATAATACTTTGGTGGCGGAATGGAAGCCTTTACTATAAGTGGTGCAACAGGTACCTTTACAGGACTTGAGGTCTCCTCAGGCACAGGAATGGGTTCCACACCCCTGACGAACACAGTACTAGTTTTCCCTTTATTAGAGAATGAGTTGTATCCTAAGACACTTTTATCATGAGCATGTTGCCTAGTGCTTAGAATTTCTTCCATCCTTTTAGATGATTTCTCGAAAGATTTCAAGATGGTCTCTAGTTCTCCTTCTCGTTTCTCGGGGATTTTACTTTGGCTTCGAGCAGAACGAAATCATTTATCTTGCTCTCGTTATGAGGCTTGGTCTCATTTAGATCGTGAGCAAGTTGATTATTGCTCTCCATGAGTTTTTCCATTGTGATCTTGCTATTTTCACAATTGATAGACATATTTTCATATTATTTCTTAGCAAGTCATTTTCATCTTTCAACTCTAAGTTAGAAATTTCTAGGTATATGTTTTCTCTTTTTAATGTCTTGTAGGCCTTTTGAATGTTTTTAAATTCATTCATCATATTTTCAAAAGTATGAGATGCATTAATGGGAATATTGGATGTTGAGCTTACCTCACATCGCTATCTTCATCGTCTTCAATATCTTTAGCCATAAAGCACATGTATGTTTTATCTTCGAGCTCATCATCGGACGAGTCACTGTCAGTGACCGCCTAAAGACATTACTCGGTCTTGGTTTGAGCGGGCGAGGCTTCTGATTCGCCGATCAAGGCCTTGAGCTTGTTCTTCCAAGCGCGCCTTCTTTCGTCCTTTTCTTGTTGCTCGGCTTCCGGCAACTTTTGGACTTCAGGATGCGGACACTTATTCGCATAATGTCCCGGTTTCCTACAATTATAACATAGATTAGAATCACCAGATGGAGAAGATTCAGAACTTACCTTGTGAAAAGGCTTGGGCCTGTATGCAGTCTTTTCAGACTGTTTGATGAATTTCTTGTATTTGTGAATGAGCAGGGCCATTTCATCTTGCGACAGGATATCATCGTCACTGTCAGCATTCTTGCAGGAAGATTTGAATGTGTTGGGCATGCTGTGTCTCCTATTGGATACAGCGGCTAGTGTTTTAGTCCTAGCAGGTGACTCTTCGGCCTTCTCTCTCCTGTTAATGTCATACTCGAAATCTTTTAGGTCAGAGAAGAGTTCAAAAGTAGATTTGTCATTGAGATTACATGACACACGCATAGCTGTGGTTTTTATGTCCCATCGGGCAGGGAGTGATCTAAATATTTTCAAATTTTTCTCCTTTTGGGTATACACTTTACCCAAAGCTTCAAGTTCACCGACAATGCCAGTGAATTTGAGGTCAAGTTCCTCAAGAGTTTCAGATGATTTCATTTCAAAAGATTCAACTTGCTGGTTGAGTTTTGAAACCTTATTTTCTTTTGAGATCTCAGTTTCCTCACAAATCATCTTGAGTTTGTCCCAGATTTTCTTGGCTGTATTACAGCTCTTTACCTTTGAGAATGTGCCTTTTTCGAGAGTGACAAATAGCGCATTCTTAGCTACGTTGTCGAGGTTGGCACACTTCCAGTCATCAGTTGTCCACTGCTCGTGCTCTTTCTCGCGCATCTCAGCATGAGCTTGGCCTTCAATCCTTGCGGCGGGATTTACCTTCATTATCTTGATGGGGCCATCTTGGATGACAAAAATCATCTCTTCATGCATAACTGCAAAATGTGCTTCCATCCCGATTCTCCAATCATGAAACTCGTTAATAGAGAACATAGGAACCTTATTTATCAGCAGGGTATCCATGAGTAAGAATAGGAAAGATAAGACTGTTTTCAAAAGAATGTGTGATTTTAGGATCTGATTCAGTTAAAAGTACGACTGATTCTTTTTAGAATCAACCACTCTGATACCACTTGTTGGCTACTAAGTATACAAAATACAGCTATTATAGAATAAGTACAACAAAATGTACGATTTTCAACTAAGAGTGCATAGCAGAAGTTTGTTTAAGTGAGTTACTGTAAATACAGCAACTAGGCTTTTCTCCTGTTAGCTTGGTGCATACAGGGTTTTGCAGTGTCTGCTTGTATAAATTACAGTTTATGAAAAACAGTAAGTGCAGAAGGTCAATAACACAGTATTTAAAGTGGTTCGAGGTAAATCCCTCTACATCCACTGGTCCTCCACACAGGAGTGAAAACGTTTATTATAATCACTACGTACACAACTACGTGACTATAATCAAACCTATCCTTGTACCGTTCACACAGATTGATACAAAGACTGTTGCTTTCAACCATTCACACAGATTGGTTGATGGTGTCTATTAACTTTCTTCTTCTCACACAGATTGAAGCTTCATCCTATTCGTCCCATACAGGTCAGAATAAGTTTCTTAGTCCACACAGGGCTAAGTTTTACTCAAAGGTAAAATGGTAAAGTAACAGGTTTAGAACAACAGCTTTAACACGATGATCTTGAACTGATGATGTGATGTTCTTGGTGACTGAGTATATTTCTTCTCTTCGGATATAGATATATGCTTGAAGAAATATAATTGCTCTTGTAAGATTTTGATTTAACGATAATGAATATTCAGTCGTTCGATCTTAGTTTTTAATTCGTATTTCATTTGTTCGTTGTTTGTCAATGTCCTTTTGCATTGACTATTTATAACCTTGGAATAGATCCGTTATAAATATGTCTGTTGACTGGGTTGGTGAGCTAAGACCCATTCTGATTGGTTGATTGACTTTCAAGAACAGGATCCAGATTTTGCTCCTTGTCTGAAGATCCTTGTCGGTTGGTATTTAAATGCTTTATCCAGTCAGTATTTAAATACTTCTTTCGAACGGTGTTCTGACTTTAGCGTATAAAGTAGATTCCTTCTCACGGTCTTTAGTTCTGTTGGATAAGTGTTTATTATCGTAACACTTTCAGCCTTTATGCTATATCAGGCATAATACATCTTATTGCTGTTAGCTGTAGACTTCAACGATGTAGGTTGTCTCCCATGTTGTATGGCAGGCGCTGTATGAAGATTCAAGATAGCTTCCATACTTAGCGGTATATCGAGTCCTTCGCTGTATGATGGCAAATATTCTTGAGATAACTTGTTGTATGATGGTTAGATAACTTGATGTATGATGGCAGTGCGGAATTTGCTGTATGTTGGCACTGATCAAAACAAGGTACATGATTATTTATCCCAACAGTGCAAGCAATAGAATGCACTATCAAATAAATGATACATTGATAGGGATGCTCAAACCACATGAGTAGAAACGAGCAACTTTTCATGGAGCTCGAAATGGAAGAAAAATGATTTGTCACATTTGGTGATAATAAACGAGGAAAAATCAATGGTATAGGTAAAGTGGGTAAGGAACTTTTGCCAACAATTGAAAATGTTCTTTTTGTCGATGGTCTATTTTATAATCTTCTTAGTGTTTCTCATTTATGTGATACTGGATTAAGATTAATTTTTGAAACCACTCATTGGATAGCAATGAGAAAAGATATGATAGTTTTTATTGGATTGAAGTATGAAAATATTTATATTGGATCTACAAGATGAATCGTCTTTTAATGAAAAATATTTAATTGCATACGATGATAATGCTGTAATTTGGCGTCGAAAATTGTGACAAGTTTTTCTACCTTTACTTTCAAAATTGTCTAAACATGATATTGTTCATGGTCTACTAAAATTAAATTTCAGAAAAGATCACATATGTGAAGCTTGTATTAAAGGTAAACATGTCAGATGATCATTTAGACCCAAAATAGAAACATCCACTAGGTAAATTCTCAAATTAATTCATATGGATTTAATAGGACCATCTGGGCATGCGAATTTAAGTGGTAAACTCTATACATTAGTTATTGTTGATGATTTTTCTAGATTTACATTTAGCAAATAAAAGTGATGCTTTTAAATGAATTTGTTAAGTGGTGAAAACTAGAACAAAAAGAAAGGATTTATCAACTATTGCCACTAGAACTGACCGTGGTGGAGAAGTCAATTCAAATGACTTTGAAGAAAGGTAAAACTGTTAGGAATATGCCCCCGAATGACACCCAGAGGATTAGAGAGTGAAAGCATTGTATTGTTATTATGAATATTATATTAAATAAAGACATTTATTATTTCTATATTATTGTATGTCACAGGCATTATGATTTGGTATATAAAATAATAGTCCTTGCATTTGAGAAAAAACATTCCACTCCTTATGGAGATAAGGAGATAGAACTGGAAGTGTTTAGGGCTCGAATACTTAACTGGTTCGCAAGTCGATAAAACTTAACTGGGGAGTAAGTTTAGACAAGACTTGTATAATGTGTACTTTGACATGTAGAGTACATATCTTCACAAAGGGTTAGCGGGAGCACACGTTATAGGTATGCTAATGGGATTAGAATACACGAACACGACTCACCTTGATTCGATCACATGGATATCACTCTGGGATTGTCAATGACTGTGATAGGTATACGTGGACTTTGACTTGAGATTTCAGTAGAAGATGTGCTTGTGACATTAAGTTAGTCATTAGAGTAGTTCGATCTAATCGCCAGTTGGTGGGGTCAACCTCGAAATGAAATTTAGTGGGCAAGTAGCAGTCTCCACTGAATACCAAGATAGTTCTTTCTCCTGTAAGTGAGCAGGTAAATGTCCTATGCGGTTAATGGCAAATGAGATCATAAGTCTTTGGCCAAAGCAGTTAGAGCTAGATGTATTTGATACACAAGAGCTCGGTGATCTCGGTTTGCATTAAACAAGTGCATAGAGTCAAGTTACAATAGGGTTTGACTTTATCGGGACCCTAATACTTGACCGGGACATATGATTGAAGGATTTATACGTATACGGTATTCACGACATAATGGTTTTGAATGATCCAACCATTCGTTCGTAGTTGGGTTACGGTACGAAGCACTAGACTGGCTAAGTGTTACCCGTACTCCTTGGTTCCTCCCATTGCCGACTAAGACGGACCTATGGAGTCGCGCACAAGGATATTTGATGGATAAAATATATATATATTATCTGTTCATTAATATTGGATATTAGATATCTAATTTGATTTATTTGACAAAGCATGCGGTCTAGTGAATTGAAATTAATTACTGGGTGATTAATTTAATTCATAAATAATTATTTCTTGGAAATAGATTATTATAATTTTGTATTTGATATAATTAATTAGATTAATTAATTAAGTATGAATGCATTTGAGATAAAGTGAAGTGAATTAGACGCGCGAACGTCCGGTATACAAACCGAGTGGCTCGGCTCATTTTTCTCACCTAAAATCTAGTGGGCCGCCCCCCTCATTTTCCTCCCACTTTGCATGATGCTTCCTTTTGTTGTTATGATGTGGTGTGGGGTGAGTTTGAGTTGTTTTTGAACATGAAGACAAAAGATTTCATGATAATGTTGATCTTGTGTATCTTTTCAATCATGTTATAAAACATGACCATAACCCATCACATGAGAAGTGATTCAGCCGTGAGGAAGGATAGAGGGGAGAGAGAAAATAATTTCCTTCATCTTTGAGAGAAATAAAATGAAGAAGAGAAGAGAAGAAAAATATTGTATCAATTCCTAGCCGTGTTCTTTGAGAACGAATTTATATATTATTTTTCCGATCAATATCCGACGCATGATAATGTAGAGACACTCGGCTTCTTCGGTGTTTTGATCATTCATCAAACTACGACGAATTTGATTCGTGTTCGTGTTGGTGACCGGAAACGATCAAAAGCTTTGCTCAAGAATTTCTCCTTCAAGAAGATATTATCAAAGGTCTACGAGGGTATGACTTCTAAATTATTTCTTCGTCAATTTTATATTCGTTTATACGATGCTTGATCGATCTGTTTTTGGGGTTTGGTTTTTCTGGTTAGACCAGATTTATTTTCCGCTGCGTATCTCTAATTTTATTAACCGAATCCCAACAGTAGTATCAGAGAGAGGTCTTGCGATCGTATATACGATATTTAGCATTTGGAATGCTTGTTTCGATGTTCTTATGATTTGGACTCATAATCATTTTAATCGTTGATTTTCAGTTGTTCATCTAAAAATTAATTTTTCATGATTTTATGTTACAATGTAAATCTATTTTTCTTTTGAAAAACTGATTTAAATGTGTAATATAAAGATTAGAAAAATATTATTTTTGGAATCGGGTGAAAAAACAAGCCAAAAATGAGAACGGACTTGGCAGCTTGGAGCTGGTCGGGCACTACCGTGCGGTCCCGTGCAGCGGATCGCGATCTGGCATGCGGTCCGGCCCTGCTCGGCAGCCTGCTGGGCAGTGTGCTGGGCAACTCCCGGCTTGGCCGAGCTGTGTATTTTTCGACTCCGTTTTTAATATTTCGTTCGGTAATTAATTTCCCACAAACTAAATTGGATTTAATTTGACTAAAATATAATTGTGGTAATTTATTTTTAAAGGAATTAATTTAATGAAATATTTATTTTATCCGGAACAAATTAAAATTAACAGTTATGTGAATTAATTGGATTGATTCTAATTGTTGGATTAATTTTTGTTGGTTAGATCAATATTTAGATTAATCATTTTTACCGGTTATTTAATGTAATTTTTGCATTAATTTTGAATGGGGATGTAGTTCATGGACCTAGTTTTGAATCGTTCGTTTTGTTCGATTGGGTTGTAAAGGCCGTTTTGAGCCTATTTAATTTACTAGAAAATTTGTATAGGATGCAATTTTTCAAATGTAAAATTTATATGTAATGACGAAGACCGGAGGAAGATCCGCTCGAGAAGATGAAGATTCAAGACCGAAGACATGTAATTAGATTACGATGTTTTTGTTCTAGGAACGGTCCATGAAGTGCATGTTGTTAGTTTTAGGTTCTATATGTTTTCATATTGTATGACAAACAAATAAACCGACAAACCGCGCTTATAAACGGATTAATATGCAAAGTGTAACATAAAATCGCATTAATACTCTCACTTACAAACACTAAGTTATAAAGGTTACGAGGTTTCCTACCCCCGGTCAAACTCTTGGAAAATTGAAATCTAAACTGAACTGTTATTCTTCCGAGTATGTCGAGGTAATATTTTTGGGGAAGGTTGATAAATTCCTAGAGTACATTAGATGCCTTTGGTTGTGACAAATCAAACCCCAAGAAACCGTATGGGTTGCCGGGTAAGATTCAATTATCAAACTAATAGGAGTTGACGGTTTAAACTTAGATAGTTCATCGTGCCATAGAAACCGAATGGGTTGAGGGCAAGTGAACTAGGGGTAAAAGAAGATATAATCATCCATTAGGTGGGTTGGTGTTAGACACCACTTTATAAGAAATGATAGAATAGAAACCGTATGGGTTGCCCTCTATTAAACTTTGTAAAGAACTCGGTCACCACTATGAAGTCAACCGTAACTTCCGGATTTCACATGGGAGTGTGTAAATGCCAATAAAATTAGTGGAAGCCGAGTTATGAATAAAGAAAGTCCTTCAATTCTTTACTCGGATCATATTTAAACAATCACTAATAAATCTTAAATTATTCTATGCAGTTAACAAAATCTCACAAAATGACAATGAACCCACTCGCTATACTGCTTGGAAAGAACGTCTTGACTGGTCTGAACTATGTGGACTGGCATCGGAACTTGAGGATTGTCCTCACTATGAAAATACTGGGATACGTCTTGGAGGCGGACATTTCAGCGGTTCCTGCAAGAACCCGATCCAATCAGGAAGATGTCTATGCCTATGAAAATTGGTAAAAGATGACGTAAGAGTGCGCAGGTACATGCTAGGCTCAATGACTAATGAGCTTCAATGTGCCCATGAAAAGATGACGTCTTCAAGAGCCATATTAGCGCACCTGGCTGAGCTCTAGGGAGAGCATAGTAGAACTGCTAGATATGAGATATCAAAGCAATTATTCTGCGCCAGGATGAAGGAAGGAGAGAGGGTTGGGGACCATGTCCCCAAGATGATCTCGATGATTGAGAGATTGGAAGCTCTTGATTTTCAGATGCATGCATCTCTCCAAACTGGCCTTATCCTGCAGTCACTTCCTGACTCATTTTCCCAATTTGTCATGAACTTCAACTGCAATGAGATTGCATGTAACTTAGCTGGGCTAATGAACAAACTGACGACTGCCCAGTCATAGATGAAAACAAAGGGAAAAGAAGTTGCACTTGTGATTTATTCTGGGACTTGAAAGTCCAAGAATAAAAAGAAAAAGATCAAAAAGCAGTTAGGTCCAATAGCCAAGATCGATCAGGGAAAGGGCAAAGCCCCAATGGTTCAAAAGAGCAAGTGGGCCAAGAAAAAGGATGTATGCCTCAACTACGGTGAGCTAGGCCACTAGAAGAGGTACTATCCAAAACTTGACCGTAATGCGCCTTCAGGTACGGAACTACTGGTTTTGGAAACAAATTGTTTTGTAACTATATATTTTGCTTCTTGGATACTTGATTCCGGTGCGAGTTCTCACATTTGTACAATGAATCAAGATCTGGAACGAAGTAGGAAGCTGGATTCAGGGGAGGTGATGGTCACCGTCGGAAGTGTACATAGTGTCGAGGCTTCTGATATTGGATCCCTTATGTTGAATTTAGAATCCGATTTTATTCTGACTTTATATGATGTAATTGTTTTGCCCAAGGGGCATAAGAATATTGTATCAATTCCGGTCATGGACCGAAAGGGATTTTACTTCTTTATTAAAGATGGGTCCTGTCGTATTTATTTCAGAAATAAATTGGTTGGTACTGCTACATTATTAAATGGTTTATACCATTTGAATCTAAATAATAAAACAATTGTGAACACTATAACTAGGAAGCGTGGTAGGGATGAAACAAACGAAGCACTTAAGTGCCATCTTAGACTTTGTCATATTAGTCAGACCAAGGTTCATAAAATGGAGAAATATGGGCTTACAGGTCCATTGGGATCAGATCCCTATCCAACTTGTGAATCTTGCCTTCAAGGCAAAATGACTAAGTTACCCTTCGCAGGGACTTTTGAAAGAGCTGCTGAAAAACTTGGATTGATCCATACCGACACCTGTGGCCATTTTGAGGTGGCACGAGATGGCTTTCAGTATTTCATTACATTCACTGATGAGCATACTAGATATGGGTTCGTGTACTTAATGAAACATAAGTCTGAAGATTTTGATAAATTCAAGGAATTTAAAGCCCTAGTTGAAAATCAAACAGGTAACTGTGCTAAGACTCTTCGGTCAGACCGAGGTGGTGAGTACATGAGTACCGAGTTTGATGAGTGTCACAATTCACTCCTCCAGCTACTACAAAATTAAATGGTGTATCATAAAGAAGGAAGCGAACCTTGTTGGACATGGTTCGCTCCATGCTTAACTATACTGATACCGATTTATCTGTGGGGACACGCGCTCCTTACTGCTGCGCATATCTTGAACAGATATCTTTCCAAATCCATTCCTAAGACTCCACATGAGATGTGGAGAGGTACAAAACCAAATCTTAATCACATTAGGATTTGGGGATGCCCTGCTTATGTCAAGAAGACTAAAGTAGAAAAATTGAAAGTTAGGTCTGTGAAAGGTCGTTTCATAGGATATCCAGGGGATTCCATGGGATATCTATTCTACATGCACGAAGATCATAGGATCATCATTTCTATACAAGCACACTTTCTGGAAGATCGGTTTATTCAGGAAGCACTACCAAAATTCACACTTTAGCCGACGACCGACCAAAGAACGATCGCGACGACCGTCGGCTGTCGACTAAAGTCAAGGTTTAGCTGACCAGGAGAGTATTCGTCATCTAAAATAGTTTAGCCGACGACTTCATGTCATGTCGTCGGCTAAACATTCGGCTGAGTCGTCGACTACCTATATCATCGGCTAAAGTGTCTACACTTTAGCCGACGACCTATAAACCATAGGCTAAAGTATCAATACTTTAGCCGACGACCTATATACCGTCGGCTAAAGTTCCAATACTATATACTGACGACACAGATCTAGTTGTCGGCTAAAGTATGAATATTCTAATCTTTTATTTATTTTATAAATTTTCATCAATAATGTGTTTTATAAAATTTTTATTACCGTAAAATAAATTTCTTTTTAAATATAATACGTAATTTTAATAAATATAAGTTTTTAATACATTTAGCATAAAGATTTAATAATAAATAAGTAAATATATTATTTTTTTTCAAAATATAATGTATAAAATATTTAAAACATTTTACACATATAATCCATATAGCTCAGCGGCAATGTACTACTTCATAAAGGGAAAGTCGTGGGTTCGAGTCCCACCATGCGCAATTAATGAGATTTATTTCTCGGGGGCGAGTTGGGGTCTTGGCGGTTCAGGTTCGAGTTGGAATGGGTCTAGGTTAATTGTATGTAGCTTTGTAATTTGGAGTTTAGCCGACCACAACTCATAACCATCGGCTAAAGTGCCAATACTTTAGCCGACGACTACTTCAGCCGTCGGCTAAAGTCCTAGTTTTAGTAGATGGTACCCCTAGAATGTCGTCGGCTAAACCTTACGGATATCGGCCAATGGGACTTTAGCTGATGACCCAGTAGTATAGCCGATGACTTTATGCCTTAGCCGACAACTTTTGGACGTCGGCTAAAGTACTAAAATTGGTAGTGAATGAAGCGCATGTAGAAATATTTCTTTGGAAGAAATCAAAGAAACACCAAATGAGATACCTATGCAAGATATTAGAAGCAAACCTTTTGAAATATAAACACAACCTCACAAGACTAGTAGAATATCTCGATTACCTCAGAGGTATGGCTATCTGCATCAATAGGAACTGGGTGTCCATGAGATGATATAAAGTAGTCAAGAGAATGATCCTTCTACATACGATCAAGCGATGGTAGATGTTGACTCCGCCAAGTGGCAAGAAGCTATGGAAGCTGAGATAGACTTAATGTATGCTAATCAGGTCTGGACTTTAGTAGATCGTCCTAAAGGTATAGTGCCTATTGGAAACAAATGGATCTATAAAAGAAAGACTGGTGGAGATGGCAAGGTTGATACCTATAAGGCGAGGTTTGTGGGAAAGGGTTATTACCAAAGAGAAGGAATCGATTACTTTGGGACCTTCTCCCCTATAGCTATGATTAAGTCTATTCGCATGAGGCTTGCCATAGCAACCCACTTAGATTATGAAACATGACAAATGGATGTGAAAACGGCATTCCTAAATGGATTCCTCGAGGAGGAGATTTACATGGAACAGTCTAAAGGATTCATACTTCAAACCAATATTCATAAAGTATGCAAACTTCAGCGTGCCATTTATGGGCTGAAGCAAGATTCATGAAGTTGGAATCTTCATTTTAACGAGACAGTCAAAGAGTTTGATTTTGTCCCAAACGAAGAGGAGCCCGGTATTTACAACAAGGTTAGTGGGAGCAAGATTGCATTCTTAATACTATATGTAGATGACATTCTACTTATAGGAAACGATGTAGGAATGCTCAGTTCTACGAAATCTTGGCTTTCCATAATTCTTAATGAAAGACTTGGGAGAAGCTACCTATATTCTGGGTATTCGCCTCTACCGGGATAGAGCGAAAAGAATGTTAGGTCTTTCCCAAGCCCTTTACATAGAAAAGATCCTGAAATGATTTAGGATGGAAGATTCGAAAAGAGGGTTTCTACCTATGCAACATGGTGCAAAACTTTCCTTAGATATGTGTCTTCAAAGTGAGGAAGACATGAAGGAAATGAGCAAGGTACCCTATGCTTCTGTAGTAGGTAGCCTCATGTACACTATGATTTACACTAGACTGGATATTGCCTATGATTTGCACTATCTCTATGGGTCGTCGTGTAAGATTTACACGGATCACAAGAGTCTGAAGTATATCTTCAGTCAGAAAAAGTTGAATATGAGACAGCGTAGGTGGTTGGAGCTAATTAAAAATTACGACCTCGAGATACTTTACCATCCGGGTAAGGCTAATGTAGTGGCTGATGCGTTGAGTCGGAAGCCGATGGCGTTACAGATGTTATAGGTACTTACACCACAGAGCATGATCCAGTGGGATTTGATTTGTCAGAATATCGAGGTTTGGGTTCAGAGAGTTCAGGGTCAGTTATGTGCGTTGGAGATCACTTCGTCCTTGACTGATGATATCAAGGCGAAGTAGTATGATGATCCGTTTCTAGTCCAGTTGAGGGAAGATGTGAGGAAGGGGAAAGCCCCTGGGTTTGCGATTCAGGATGATGGAGTTTTGAGATTTCGTGGCAGATTATGTGTACCGAATAACATTGAGTTGAGACAGAAGATATTGAGTGAGGCTCATACTACACCTTACTCCATACATCCTGGTACGAGCAAAATGTAAAAGGATGTAAGGAGTAACTACTAGTGGAGCAATTTGAAGACGGATGTGAACGAGTTTGTATAGAGGTGTTTAACCTGTTAGCAGGTTAATATTGAGCATCAGCGACCCGCGGGTTTCTACGACCACTTCCCATTATGGAGTGGAAGTGGGAAGACATTTCTATGGATTTTATCACCGGTATGCCGAGGACTCAGACCGGAATGAACATGATTTGGGTTATTGTCGATCGACTAACCAAATCAGCTCACTCTCTGGGTATTAAAGACACTTGGGGGCCGGATAGGCTAGCACGAGTGTTTATAGCAGAGACCGTGAGGTTACATGGGACTCCTAGGAGTATTGTTTCGGATCGAGATGACCGGTTTGTGTCGCATTTTTGGCAGGCTGTTCATCGAGCTTTGGGGACTGAGTTGAGACTCAGTACATCCTACCACCCTCAGACAGATGGGCAGTCGGAGCGGATGATTCAGAAACTGGAGGATATGTTGAGAGCCTGCGCCTTAGACTGGAAGGATGATTGGGAGTCACACTTGCCATTGATCGAATTCACGTACAACAATAGTTGGCACGCCTCGATCAAAATGGCACCATTTGAGGCATTGTATGGGAGGAGGTGCAGATCACCATTGTATTGGGATGATGCGTCCGAGTTTGTTGGTACCGAACCAGATATGGTAGTTGAGACGAGAGAGAAGATTGCTTTGATTCATGATAGATTGTTAACAGCCCAGAGTCGACAGAAGTCATATGCCGACACGCGCCGCCGGCCGTTGGAGTTTGAGGTGGGAGACCATGTGTTGCTTAAGGTGTCGCCGACACGGGGAGTTTACCGTTTCAGCCGGAAGGGTAAACTTATTCCGAGATATATCGGACCGTTCGAGATGTTGGAGAGAGTTGGAGAGCTCGCATATCGATTAGGCTTGCTGCCGTCCATGAGTCACGTAAATAACCTGCTTCATGTTTCCCAGCTTAGGAGGTACGTACCGGACCCTAGCCATATTATTAATTTTGGAGAGATTGAGCTGGGGGCCCGATATTACTATCGAGGAGAGGCCGATTTAGATTTTAGAGCGTCGAGTGAAGCAACTTAGACACAAAACTATTCCTTTGGTTAAGGTGCAGTGGACGAGACATGAATCCGAGGAAGCCACGTGGGATATGGAAGAGGATATGAAGTCGAGATACCCCTAGTTATTCGTGTTGTAAGTTTCGGGACAAAACTTATTTTTAGGGGAGAGAATGTAATATACGTACTTTCTATTTATGGTAATTTCTATTTTTTGGTGTATGTTCATTTCGGACGACTCGCTTTTTACTGTTTTGGAATTCTAAATCTATTTTTTTCTTTGAATTTTCCCATTTGGACGAGTTTCGGTGATGTTTTTATGTACTTTTGTCTTGAGCTATGTTTATCGCGTGTACGTTCGATTCTCGTAAAACTCGTCCGATTTCGTTATTTTTATTTTCCCATGAGTTCGTATGGTTGAGTCACTCATGTTGTGAGTTTTGGATTGTTAATCCGACGTCGTATCGTGATTTTTCGGACATTTGGGCCATTTTGTAATTTCCTAAAAGTGTAGGGAATTTTATCCTCCTTGTCGTATTTTGGATTCCCCGGTTGTTGGGAGTATATTATTTTTCAGTACATAACTTCGTTGTTGTGAATATCTCGTGTTTACGCTTTTGGGTTTGATCTTGTGTTGTGTTCCATTTTCGTATCGTCCTATGCAAAAAACGATGTTCAGCAGTACTGAACTGCTGCATGCATAACGCACGTTATGCATGCTATTTAGCGTGCGCTATCATTATCTGCATAATGTACGTTATGTCTTAGTTGTAACGTACATTATGGACTTCAGCAGGGTTCTGTCCAGTTTCTGCCTAGCCCTTATGTGCGTTAACGGGCGTTTGTTACGTACATAAAACTCTTCGTAGCGCACGTTAACGGTTTGGCGTAGCGTGAGCTATCGACCTCAGCCATTCGGGCAGAACGCTCTGCCAGGCTCTTACGTACGTTAACTCAAAGGAGTTACGTACGTAAGACACCTTAGCGTACGTTAACTATCTATGTTAGCGTACGTAATGCTCTGTCAGGTATTTAAATCCTGAATTGACCTCAAATGCGTCATTTTCCTTTCTTTTGCTTCCCTCGTCTGTGACATGAACTCCTCGGGCGATTTGGAGCGATTTGTGTAGAATACTCCATAAAGTTTCATTCATAGATCGATTGTTGGGCTTCAAGCAAGGTTTATCATCATCATAATCATCCTCCTCCTTCCGAATCGAGGTATATTTCCTTAGAACCCTAACGTTTGGGGATTTTGGGGTTTTGTTTTGGCTTTCACCCTTCTAGTCCTATTTGCCTCTTATGATTGTTAGATTTTGATAGCATAATCACCATCCCTTGTTTCTATTGTGGTTTTGCGGATTAAACTCGATGTTTTTTCCCCGTTGATAGTTTAGAATCGGTTTTGACCTTGTATTGTCCGACGAAACGTCCCAATGGGTAGAATTAAGGCGAATTCTTACGTTTCCGCATTATTGAGATCGATTGTTATATCGTGGTTGTGTAGGATCGGATTCGTGAAGATCGTTCGGACCAAAACCTTGTCGTACACCTTTTTCCTTTCGCGTCATTTTATTCAAGGCAAGTACATGTATTACATTCCGTTATGAGTGTTACAGTTTCGATATAAATGATGAATCTGGATATTTTGGGTGTGTGAGTTACTTGTTACTTTCACCCGGAGCGTTCGACGGGACGTCTGGGGGTCGATACTAAGGGGTACGACCGCGGAAGTGGACTTGGGTGCGTGTGTGGTTGAACTTCCACCCGTAGCGTTCAACGGGGCGTCTGGGGGCCGATACTAAGGGGTACGGCCGCGGAAGTGGTTTCCCACCCGGAGCATTCGACGGGGCGTCTGGGGGTCGATACTAAGGGGTATGGCCACGGGTTACCAGTTATGAGTGATTGTGATATTGTGATGATTTCTTAAACTGTTTGAATGCCAATGTGATATTCCGGAATATTGCTTGCAAATTTTTTTCTTAATGAGATGACTGTGTAAATCGTATCTGTATATAATGTAGTGTAATTGTGTACTTGCACTAGCTATTCGAATGCTAACCCCTTAAATGGGGGAAATGCGTCTTATGCATTTCAGGTACTGGTCGAGCTGAGGAGCTGGCATGGGATGCGCACGCAAAGGATGGTATGGCATGATGATGAGGCTCGAGTCTATATTTTTATGCTTTGTCATTGTATCTGTTTGGGTATTGAGGTTAGACTTATTACTTTTAAACTCGGTTAAAGTCCTCTGTGTGGGCACTGAAGTGGTATTTGACTTATTCTTCATGTACTTCTATTAACATCTTTTGGCCGAGGCCACGGCCCTATTTTACCATGTTGAGTGCGTCTTTTGGGATTTCATTGTGGTTTATGTGTCATGGGTTAGCCTGGTAGACCTCATGAGGGTCCTACGGCGTGTAACGTCCCTTACGTGATTTGGAGTGTTACATATCTGACGCGTGATAACGTAGAGACACTGGGCTTCTTCGGTGTTGTGATCAGTCATCAAGCTACAACGAATTGGATTCGTATTCTTGTTGGTGACCAGAAACGTTCAAAAGCTTTGCTTAGGAATTTTTCCTTCAAGAAGATATTATCAAAGGTCTACGAGGGTATGACTTCTAAATTATATCTTCGTCAATTTTATATTCGTTTTTCTTGATCGATCCATTTTTGGGGTTTGGTTTTATCCGGTTAGACTGGTTTTATTTTCCGCTGCGTATCTCTGATTCTATTCACTGAATCCCAACAAGAACAAGTATGGCACTGGACATAATTTTCGGCACCCTGGACACCTCAACAAAATGGAGTTTTCGAGAGGAAAAATCGCACCCTGGAAGAAATGAGCTGTAGAATACTCCACAAATATGGGCTTCTAAAATATTTTTGGGCCGAAGCCGTTAACACTGCATGTTATGTCATAAATCGAGTTCACAATCAGAGAAATAAGATGATGACGCCATATAAAATATTTAAAGGTAAAAGCCTAATCTATCTTATTTTCACCCATTCGGATGTAACAATAATGGTAAGGATAATTTAGGTAAATGTGATTCAAAATCTGATGTTGGTATATTTCCTAGATATTCGTTAAATAGTAAAGTGTATAGAGTGTTCAACTGTAGAAGAGCTGAAGTAGAAGAGTCTATTCACATAAAATTCGACGATATAAGCAAATGAAGTTTCTGAAGCATCAAACTAATTGGATAAACTTGATATAAATCCGGAAAAAATTAAAGAAACTACATATTCTCTTCCTAAGAAATGGGCAAATGTGAAAGATCATCCAAAAGAACATATTCTTGGTGATATTGGAGAAGGTGTGTGAACTAGGAGAAATATATATGATTTTTAAATAATTTTGTATTTGTTTCTCTCATCGAACCAAAGAATCTTGACGAAGCAATAAACGACGAAAGTTGGGTCACTGCTATGCGAAAGAAATAAAGTATGGGAATTGGTTCCGGCATCCAAAGACAAAACCATCATCGGAACTAATTGGGTTCACAAAGTGAAGAAAGATGATAACGACCTTCTGGTCAAAAATAAATCTAGACTTATCGCTGAAGGCTAAAACCAAGAGGAAGGATTGTACTACAAGGAGACCTTTGCACCGGTTGCTCGTCTTGAGGAAATTCATCTTCTATGTGCATTTGCTTCATATAAAAAGATCAAAACTTCACCAGAATGATGTGGAAAGCGCCTTTATGAAATGTCAAGAAACCACTGGACTTTGAGGATTATAATCATCCGGACTACGTGTACAAGCTCCATAAAGATCTATATGGATTAAAACAAGCGCTGATGGCATGGGCTAACTACTTTTCTTATTTCTCACGGATATAATAGAGGACTAGTAGATTATGTAATATTCGATTGTAGACAAAATTATAACGGTTTACTTTGGACCGATAGAAGACAAGACGGAAAGGTTTATCTTGAACCTATATAAAGAGATAGTGAAGGAGAGAGGACGTATGCATGTTGCTGGACCTCCATAAATCTCTGTGTCATTTATTTTCCTCACTTTGTAGGTCACAAGTCGTCAGGAATAAGTCTAGAGGGGGTGAATAGACTTATTAAACTCTTTTCCTGAATCTCAGGTGAGTTTAATCAGCTGATAAATTATGCAGCTAATAATATCTTAACTGCATATGATAATGCGGAAGCACAGCTGCCGATAATGCAGGTGACTTATGTTGTCTGCAGGTGACTTATGTCAACGGTAAAACTAAGTTATGCGGAAGACAGTTGACTGATAAATGGAACAGTAAGAGTGAATGCATCAGATAATAATGATGTAATGCATTAAAACACACAGGCACTTATAGTGGTTTCAGAGGTGAGGTAATCCTCTACTAGTCCACTTTTATCCAAACCAGATGGAGATGAATACACTATAACTTTCAACCAGTGATAGATGTTACAACGATTCAACCAGTTAAAACAGCTTCTAACCAGTGGAAACTCGTGGCCGTTGCAACTCCCTTGACTGCCTAGCACCTCCTAATTAAAAACCCGTGGATGCCTCAAAAACTCGCAAGCTGTCTATCACCTTCCAATCAAGAACCCGTGGATGCATTTACAGCCTCTTTACTTTCAAGAACCTCATTCAATAAAGTAACCCCGTACTCAAACTTTTAAGACGAGTTTTTGTCTTCTCCAACT
Source organism: Orobanche coerulescens (assembly GCA_033398695.1). Taxonomy (NCBI): domain Eukaryota; kingdom Viridiplantae; phylum Streptophyta; class Magnoliopsida; order Lamiales; family Orobanchaceae; genus Orobanche; species Orobanche coerulescens. The sequence goes on along the minus strand of CM065811.1, from coordinate 126,799,068 downwards.
CAAGAGCTTCTGAGTATATGAACTTTTGAACTTTGCTCTTCACGATGCTATTATTCGCTTTGATAGCTTTGGTTGCTTTGAATGCTTTGATCGCTTGTAAATGTTGTTCGCATCGTACTTTGCTCAATTCTATCTTCAGATATTTATAGTACGAATCTTGAGCTTCTTCATAGTCATTGCATCACTGTAACAAATCTGTCTGTTAAAGAGTAGACTTCTTTGTTTATTCATTCAACTCTTTGCACGAATTGATTCCCTTTTCAATTCCGACCGTTTGAAAGAATTCTTTTGTCCATGCCGCTTTTCTTGATTTGTATATCCATAAGTCTTCAGAGCATGGATCTCAAGGAATATTTTATTCCTAACTTTCCGAAAAATCATTCAGTTTATCTCCTTGAATTAAGTCTGCACGTGTCTTTCTGTAATTGTTGACTTTCAACGCTTTGCTGATGTGGACTTAGCTTCTTCTCTGATATTCATACTTGGCTATAGAATAAGTTTGGTCAACCTCCTCTAATGTTTGGTTTGACCAAAACCCTCGGCTGATAAATAACTCGTCTGTGGTCCACTCTCATCTGATATATTAGCTTGACCGAAGACTTGTCTGCTTTCAGTTGGAGTAATACTCGCCTGATGTGTTCGCCGTCTGAAAACGCAGCTGATAACTCGCATGTGGTCAAACTTCTCTAATACATTTGTTTGACCGGAACTCGCCTGATATATTGCCTTCTTTAGAACTCGGCTGCAGCTGAGTTTTGGTCAAACCTCGTTTGATATTTCTGTTCACCAAAACTCGCCTGATATATAACTCGTCTGACAACTCATCTGATATGTTAGTTGTTCTATACTTAGCCGTTTTATTAACTGATCAATACTTAGCCTAATTTTTATGGCCTATAGAAGATACTCATTTGGTTCTTCTTTACAATACCAAGTACTTAGTGCATATATTTGAATAAATTATTAATACATGGATGACATCATCAAAATCTAACAAGTATTCCTAATAATTCCCCCTATTTTGTTGATGACAAAACTTAAGCATTTCAAATGTCAGCAAGTCTGCACAAAAGTAAAGTGCAAGACAAAATCAAACTCGGTCTTTTTGAGACAACTAGTGGTTTTCATTCAAGTTGACTGTTATAAAACTTTTCATCATTTGTTACATTACAGTGCAATTCTTGAATGAAACAAAATACAAGTAAAAATTACAAGTAAAGTCTAAAATTCCAACTAATTACAATTGTTTGAAAAAAATAATGAAAATAACATTTTTAGCTCCTTCCTCTTCCTCTCCTCTGATCTGCCTTGCTGGAGGAAGAGATCTCAGTGGCTTTGCTCCAGTGGGCCTCTTTGAAAGTGGTATGAGACCATATTTCTTTTTGACAACTGATGAAGCAAACTCTTGTTCTTCAGGAGATGTGTAGTTTTTCTTGATACAGATGTCTCTGATCTTCTTCTGAAGAGCTTCATCATCCATCTTTGCATAGATGTCAGTTGGAGGATCCTGTGGTCTGAAGTCAAGGATTCTAGGATAGGCATTGAGATCTTCTTCAGCTACCCTCTTCAGTATTTCCCACATATTAGAAAAGTTAATCTCCATGAAATCAACAAAAATTTGTTAAGGGGTGTAGTATGGGTCTTGGAGGATTTCCCAGATATAGTATTTTTCAATAAAGTGCTTCTTGGCACCCCACCCCACCCTTTTATTCGTGGCTTCTATTGGAAGAAAGCTTTCAACTTCGCAAGCTCCTTTACTTCCCATTGAATAGGTATAACAGGGTCTTGTCCAGTTCTCTTTTTCTTGGTTGCTGGAGCATCGGGTGGGGCAGCTGCATTTTTCTTTTCAAGGGATTTATAGTTCCAGCTTAGATCAAAGGAAGGTCCTACTGCCTTTTTGGTCTTGCTTCTTCTTTTTCTTCCCCCTTATTCTTATCTTCCCCCTTTTTGCCAGCATCAATAAGAAATGCTAGTTGTTCCTCCACCTTATACATGAAATCAGACATGCCAAGAGCCATTCTTGAACTTGAAGGTGGTGGAGAGGGTTCCTTCCGGTTGAGCAGGGTGTCTACTTTGGTATGAAGGGACTGCAGGTCAGGTGTAACTTCGGTTGCCAGAATCTTTGCAACTGTTTCTTCCACTAGACTTCTGATTAGATCAGTGACTTCAGGTGATAGTTGGACTTCAGGTGATAGTTGATGAGCATTGTTTTCACCTGAGCCTCCTATGCAGTTGGCCTCTGAGCAATAGACTTCTCAGATGAGACTTGCCTGTCTACTGGCGCTTGATCATATGGGGTTTTTTCAGGGGTACCTAATTTTTCAGAGTCATATGCAGGTGACTTTGACTTCTTCGGTGCATATGACTTCTTAGAGTGACTTTTCCCAGTCTGTTCCCCCTGATCCCTTTGTCCCTCTGATTTCTCAGCTTTAGAAGGTTTAGCTGAGCTGGAGGCCTGATCAGGTGACTTCTGATCATGGTCCTCATCATCATCTTTTCTTCTTACTTCTTCCTTCACTTCGTTCTCCTCCTCTTCTTCTTTCTTCTCATCCTACTCTTTCTTTTCTTATTCTTCGTCTTTTTCCTTTTCAACCCCTTACTCTTTTTCATTTCCTTCTTCTTTTTCAACTTCCTCTTTTTTCTTTTCTTTTTCTTTGTCCTCCTTTTCAACTTCTACAATTATAATTCCTTTTTCTTTCTTTTCTACTCATTCTCTATCTTTATTCTTTTCTACTTTCTCCTCCTCTCCGAGGGTTTCACCTTGTGATACACCCTTCATAACTTGATGGACGAACTGGTCCATGCTTTGTTTAAAATGAGAAAGGAACCAGTTCTCCTATAACAACAAGCTCACATCTGTCTTTTGACAGAAGAAAATTATGAGCTGTTCAGTAGCCGTGGGGTGATCCCAGGTACTTCTTTCAACAAATTCTTTCAATTGAGGGAAGGTAAGTGTTTTTAATTCTTTGCATTCCTCATAAATATTGACAAAGGAGAATTTGAGAGATTGTTGTTTTACCAGTTTTAATTGCTCTGTGGTAAGGTTCAGAGGATTGTGCTCCCTGAGATTGAGAGAGTATCCAGCTTCTGGTATTTCAATGGTCTCCTCTGCCTCTTCTTCTTCTGTTATGCTTGGAAGAGTCAGGAGCGGATCATTTCTGCCACCAGCTCTGAGGAGTGAGCAGGTTGTTCTTCGAGTGAAGCTGGTGAAGGTGAGATGATTAGCTGCATTTGAGCTGAGGGATCTTCAACCGGTGCATGTGCAGGTGATATCACAGTCTGCACCTCTTCTTCTTCTGAATAGTCCACCAGACCTCTCTGTCTCTTGGGGGACTGATCAGGTGAAGTTTTGATATAGACAACTTCCTCCGGTTCAGGTGACTTACTTTTGAATAACTTGGTCAAAGGAATGTTGTCGCTATCAGAATCATCTGCGGGTAGGATCTCAGGTGCAGTTTACTTTTGTATCTCAGTTGCAGATGGGGTTGATGTCATTTCCTCTACAGTTTTGTCAGCTGAGATCTCAGCTGTGGTTTTGTTGGCGGGTCAGATTGAACTTCATCTGAGCCTGAGGGGATTCTATAAGGTGAGGTTCCAGTTCTCATCTCCTTGAGAATCTCAGCTGTTGTGGGCTTGTTCTTTGATGCAAGCTTCTCCTTTGTCGCTTGGTCCATATGACCAAGTCTCTTGCTGATGAAAAAAGTCTCTGCTCTTCCTTTGGTTTTTCCAAGAAACTCCAAGATCCAACTGATCTGAGAACTTTTGTCGTTATTATCCCAGCTGACTTTGTTGACTTCTCGGACCAACTGCCTGTAATATAATCCGGCCAGTTGATCCTTTGCTGCTGGAATAATGCTCCCATCACTATATACTTGGCAGATGACAGTTAATCGTAACTGCCTGCCATGCCCATGACGATTTTATTAGTGATGTCAAGAACATACTTGTACTCCTTCTTAAGATCTACTTTATTGGCCGCGAATTTGACCTTAGGTGACTGGTCAGGCATCCTGATTTCCTCCCATATCTCGAATGAGTTTGGTTTCATGGCTTCAACTGCAAGGCCTCGATTTTCCATGTTAAATGCGTCTGCAATAGTCTTTTTGTTGATGGTGATAGATTCACCAAAAATCGAGCTCTCGATTCCATATTGGGTAATTTGGGCTTCCTTGTAGAAGCAGATAACGGCTTCCTTGAATAGTTGCGACGGGTTGATGTCCAGGAAATTGTAAATGCCATTTTTCTTCATACTCCAGATTACATGAGCCATTTCTGTCGTGTTGTTCGATTCAAGCAAACCTTCAAAATCGACAACAATGCTAAAAATGATTTGCTCCTTCACCCGTTTGAGATTGATACCTTCGAAGTAAGTGGTTGAGTCCATTTCTGCAAAAATAAGATCTTCGATTGAGTGTAGTGAAAATTCTAGGGTTTTTTATGCTTTCGAGAAACCTAGGGTTCTTTGAGCTTGAAAACGATAAGGTTTTTCTGAAATGATTTCCGCCGTCTTATATACCCATTTGAAAAGACGTTTTTGAATTTATTATTAAAATAAGCAAGCGACGGTATGGATTTTAATAAATAAAGAATGGCGGTTGGAGTTGATTGGACATCGTGGAGGTAGTGTGATCATGTGTTTTTATCCACGTGTAAATAAATAATAGAATAATCATATGTCGGTCAAGAGATAAGAAACTTAGCTGGTTTACCGTTTGACTTCTTGTCTGCTCTGCATCAGGTGAGGTATGTCGCCTGTGGTTGATGTCAGCTAACTTTTCCACCTTAGGTGATGTTTCTTGACTAGTCTGATCAGGTGACTTTCTCGTCTGGTCTGATCAGGTGGCTTCCTTGTCTGGTCTCCTAGTCATGTGACTTTCCCTTCGTCTCTTGTCCGCTTCAGGTCGGATGACTTTTCCTTCGTCCGTTTTTCAACTAAGTACTAGATTCCCAATCTAGTAATCCAAGATTCCTTCTAAGTTCAAGAAACCTTTCTTGTGGTAAAGGTTTAGTGAATAAGTCAGCAATTTGATACTCTGTGCTGACCCTTTCCACTCTTACTCTTTTGTTAAGCACATGATCTATGATGAAGTGATGTTTGACATCTATGTTCTTTGTTCTTGAATATAAGACTGGATTGTTGGTTATAGCAATTGCACTGTTGTTGTCACACCAGATAGGAACTTCATTTGCTGTGATATTGTAATCCCTTAACTGTTGTCTTATCCACAAAATTTGGGCGCAATAGCTACCTGCAACTAAGTATTTTGACTTAGTTGTAGATATTGAGTTAGATACTTACTTCTTACTGAACCATGATATAAGTCTGGTTCCAAGGAACTGACATGTTCTACTGGTGCTTTTCCTGTCAATCTTGCATCCTGCAAAGTTTGCATCTGAACATCTTGAAAGATCGAAGTTTTCATCCTTGGAATACCATAAACCAACATTGATTGTGGACTTAAGGTATCTGATTATCCTTTTAGCTGCTTCTTGATGAGACTGCTTTGGCTTGGACCAGAATCTTGCACACACTCCTACTGCATATGAAATGTCTGGTCTGCTTGCAGTGAGGTATAGTAGGGATCCAATAAGTCCTCTGTAGTGTGTTGGATCCACTGAAATGCCTCCTTCATCTGCATAAATGTGTAGGGATGTGCTCATGGGTACTCTTAGTGGTTTGGCTAAGTTCGTGCCAAAAATTTTGATTAATTCCCTTGTATACTTAGCTTGGTTGATGAAAATTCCATTGTCAACTTGTTTGACTGGCAAACCAAGAAAGAAATTTAGATTTCCCATCATACTCATCTCAATATCTCCTTGCATGAGATTTGAGAATTTTTCACAGAGCTCAGGATTGGTTGAGCCGAATATAATATCATCCACATATATTTGTACAAGTAATATGTGGTCTTCATGTTCAATTCTGAAGAGGGTCTTGTCCACCTTTTCTTTGCTAAATCCATTCTTCTCCAGAAATACGGATAAGGTTTCATACCATGCTCTTGGTGCCTGCTTGAGTGCATATAGAGCTTTTAGAAGCTTGTATACCTGGTCTCCTTTGACAAATCCAAGAGGTTGCCCCACATAGACTTCTTCTTCTTGTACTGCATTGAGAAAAGCACTCTTCACATCCATTTGGTAGACTTCAAAATCCTTGAATGCTGCATATGCAAAGAATAGTTTGATAGCCTCCAGTCTTGCTACAGGTGCATATGTTTCATCAAAATCTATTTCTTCACACTGTCTCTCCATTGATTTTGTTCAGGTGAGTTTCATTTTTCGAGGTTTTGATTTTTATTATCATATGTTTGGTTTGATTTATATCAATATATATGTCCAATTTCAGATTATGATTTCGAGTATTATGATATTAATGTTTTTGATAATTTTTTAATTCAAATTTGGTTGGAAATTATTTTTACAATAATGATAATTAGAAATTAGGTTTTCAATATTTTCACTAGAAATAATGTTTTTCAGATTTGTGTTATCTTCAACTTGGTATCTTTGCATTGTTCAATGATGATAAAGTTTGGATCTTTGACAAATCTTCTGTTTTGTAATTTTTCAAATGAAATCAGCTTGCATTAATGAGTATAATTTTTGTTAAATTGTTACTTCTTTGTGCACTTATGATATAAATTTGATTTTTTTAACCGAATGTTGACAATGTTTCTCATATTTGTTGACTGCCTAGTCTTTTGATAATTAGTGCAATGGTTATGAAGTATTTCAGCTCTATGGTGTGTAATTAAGTAATGAGGATGATTTATTTGTATTAATTTTGATTCATTTTGTTAGATTGTTTTTAGATGTGTGTATTCATTATTAGGTTTTGGTGTAGTTTGTTGGATATGTTTGCTGAGAAATTAGTTGTAATTAGGTAATGAGGATGATGTAGTCCAGCCTTCCAAGAATGGGAGGGATTTGACGAGGATGTTTAGGGAGTTGAAGTAGACGGCTGCGATGGATTGGGTCGGGAAGAAGCCGCCTGTTGAGGAGGAGTTTTCGGATAAGAAGGAGAAGTTCATTCAACTAGAGTTACACCTCACTAATGCATCGAAACAGGTCTTTAATCCATCCTGTTAATCTTGTTATGATTACACATTTTATTGAATAATTGGATTTGACTATCTATATTTGGATGACGAATTATGATTTATAGTAATCGTTTCATTTATGATCATTCTAAACAGAAGCTTGTTTACAATTACACGAGTTAAAGTTCTATGGTCTAATTGGAGTACTGAAAAATCTTTCTTGTTGTGCCAAATTTAAGTTTAATTTCCTGTGCATTACGATGTTGTGGTCAAGCAAAATATGGGTATACGGAGTAATATTTTAATCCCCCTAGCCAAAGACCTGTTATGCTTCTTTGACAGTTTAGTCGAGCTACCTTGCTTAGAATTAGTGTGGTGGTCTCAATTCAGTAAAATGATTGCTAATTAGCAATATTCTAAAAGGCGCTAGGCGGTAGGCGGGCGGACGGAGACCTTCTAGCGTCTAGGCCTTGGAGGCGGTGCCTAGGCGGCTAGGCGCTAGGCGGTTTTTTTATATATTTTATATTTTATTTATTTTTATATATGCATACGAAATGCATAATAATATTCTTTTCAAAAATAGTCTTGAAAAAAAAACATTCCAATAGTCTTGAAAAAAAAAAACATTCAAAAAGCAAAAGTCACAAACTAAAGTCAAAATTCCATGTCTTCCTCATCTCCATATCCTTCCTCCAATATATGTTCTCCATCTACAACAGCTTTTTTTAAAAAAAAAAAAAAAAAAAGAATACCCGAAGGTGGGCTGGAAGAACACTGACCAGAAGATGGAAGAACTGCCGGAACTCTGAAGATGATGAAACGGCCGGAATGGAAAAACTGGACTAGAAGAAGGTGAACTGCCGATTATTTGGTGCGCGGGTAGATGGAGAATTAGATGATAGTCTCCGCAGCGAAGGTGAAAAAGAAGAAACGAATGGACCGGGAGATACAGGAGAAGGAAAACGGTACTTAGGGTTTGAGGGTCCAGCGAAGGAAAACACGTTTTTGGACAAAACGTTAAAAAATGAAATAGAAAAGGAAAAAAAATCTGGACAGATGGGGTGGTCGCCTAGGACCCGCCTAGGACCCGCCTAGCCCGCCTAGCCGCCTGGCAGAACCGATTAGGAGGTAGTCGGGGTGGAGGGCCACCTTCTAGCGCCTAGACGGCGCCTAGGCGGCTGCCTATGCCGATTTTTAGAACACTGCTCAGAGGCGGATGTACACACAACTTGGTGCACATGCACCACCAGATTTTTTTTTGGATTAAGACCCCTTCCCCGATAATATTTAGTATTGTTTCCGTTATTTTAGTTTGGCAATAGTTGAATTATCGAGAAGTTCAATCATTTTTTACTCTCGAAGTCTAATAGGTAAAGTCATATATATCTATTAAATATATTTTTTGATTTGACGTAATCTGTTTTGATCAACGCGATATTAATTAAAGTGTTTAAAATTATTTATTCAACCTTAAAATATTTCGCAAACACTTGCTTCTTTTGAAGGATATTTATGTAATATGATGAAAAAATTAAAATGCACCCTTAATACAAAACTAGCTGAAGGGTTTCAGTTCACCAAATATTTGAAATTAAGTTTGAAAGAAATGTTGAAGTCGGAAACATGGATAGCGAATAATGGGCGTACGAAACTAATTTCGAACTTTCATCACTGAATTTAAAATGAGATAAGGAAAGTTTTGACTTATAAAATAATTTGCATTATATTATACTAATAATATACTTCTGTTGGCGGATCTAGGATTTAAAAGAATAGACATAATGAGATGACGTATTGACGAACAAGTTTGGAGGGACGAAGTTACATTTATGCCTTTAAAAAATGAGGAAAAACTACAAAATACAATCTATATAAAAAAAAGATTGTTGAGATGGTCGTGGAAATTTGCCATGTGCTTGCTCCAACACTGGATACTTTTCATAGTTTATCTAGTGCACCAGTAATATCAACATCCTGGATCCGCCTATGACACTGCTAATTAGTAGCTCCACTTTCCGGCTTCCCTTGTACCTTTTAAAACTTGAAAAATCTCTTTAGCCGTTTGTTCTATATTTAACAAGTTTCCTCCATCATCATGAATTCTTACTGTACTTGTTATCTCCAGATGCATGTTCATCACTGATACTGAATGAAGAAGATTCTTGTAAAGCTCGATTATCTGCTGATGCAACTTCATATGCTCCTCGTGTGTCTTTGAAGTCACATGATAAGGGGAGTTCTTTTAACCCTTTGTTTGGTTCATAGGAGGGGAGGGGAGGGGAGGGGAGGGCTTTTAATGGAGAGGAGGGGAGGGGAAGGGAGGGGAAGGATTTTAATACTTATTGCGAAAATAAATTATTTTTATTTAGTTCATAGGGAGGGAAGAGATTTTATAATTAAAATTACTTTTATACCCTTTATATATTTACTTGAATTTAACAACACAATTAATATCCTTCTTCATTAACAATTATTCTGCATAATTTTAAGCTTTCACCACAACCTCACAAACCCGAATTTTGAAGACCTTGCATAGTGACAGAAAAACAAAAGGCAAAGGCACCATTAAGTTCACAAATTCATTGCTGCAAAGTGATCAAAATAAATTTTGCAAAAATTAAGATAAAAATCAAACAACTCCACAAAGTCCAATAAATATTTCGAGCAAAATACCATGAAGTACTTTAAAAATGCTCAAGTATCCAATCAAGGGCATCAATTGGTAGGTGGATTTGAGGAGCCAAACACCATATACATGATCACATCCTTGCGTGCTTCAACCGGACATTGATGAACTGTTTTAAGTCCGTCAACATCTTTCATTAATTTGCAAAAAATCATAGGCCATAAATTTTCATCGCATCCGCATTCCTTGAATAACTTCCAAGCTTCTTCCCCAGAAATTGGAGGACTGTGACGCTCTTCCATTATAATATTTCCTTCTCTTAGTGCTGCTGCAACCTCTTGCATTGCTCCTTTAATTTCAGATATGTCGTCATCCTTCCCTTTGTTGTTCGACACTTTGATTTCTTCCTTTTGTTGTTAGTGTAACACCCCCAATCCACTCAGGGATATTACATGCCGTAGACCCTCTCCTCGAGGATCTACCAGGCTGATAACTAAAATCAAACATCTAAACATCGCCTTTAAGGCTAAAATGACTCAGTAGACCGACTTGGTCTTTCAATAATAACATACAACTCAATTCCAAACACATACCCACGTAGGGGTCAAAATACAATAAACTCCCGTACAGCGGGGAAAGATACTGCAGCGGAAAAGAAAATACAACTTGACCAATACGACATCAACGGATCCTCGTGTGATTAGTATCGTTCATCTTTCATCATCCTTCGTGCCGACCCTGTGCTATGCTCCAAAACCTGAATGCAAAAATAGACATCCACCCCCCCGAATACTCGGGGGTTAGCAAAACTCCACTGTTTTGCTAGTGCAAGTACAAGTGCAAAAATACGAGCCATACAATACAAGTTCCAAGAACAATAATAATCAGGAATCCTCAAAGTTCCAAACGTAACGAAAAGCACTTCCCGAGGCATGAGTTTGGTAAAACATTCCAAAACCAAAAGATCACAAATCAAGGGAAACAATTTATAGAACAGTTTAAAATGCCATCGAGAGTTTTAATAGAAAACAATTTAGGATTTCCGAATCCTTCTCTTTCCAAAAATCAACAGGGGTCACAGCCCAAAGGTTTTATTTTCGCAATTAGAAAAACCGACAACAATTCGCAGGGCCAAAACCCAAGTCACGTGTCCTCGACGGACATAAAATCAATACCAACTGGTGAAGTTTCACTCGTGAACCCAGGTCGAAGCCATTGGAATTCCCTCCGTGGTCCCGTCGAACCCTCCCGAGGTGAGCAAACACAGTCACAAAACACAGTACTCACATCGCCTAGGACCGGGTCGAAGCCACAAATCCCACTCCGTGATCCCGTCGGACCCACCTTAGCTGGCTAGCGAAATACTCAAGCACCACATGTCGCCTAGGACCGGGACGAAGCTCCGTGATCCCGTCGGACCCACCCGAGCTGGCTAGCGAATCAATCATGCACAAATAACATATCACACCAAGAATATCCAAACAATTCATCCAGAGGCATCAAACACTTAGCAAAACACCACGTCAAACCACAATGCACCGAAATGAAACAATATACATCCACACGCAACACCAAGTGCATCATCAACACCAAACATATCCACGGGAGTCACATACTCGTTCATGAAACACACCAATCACAAAACACACGCGGTTTTGAAAGAGGGCCTTTAACAAGGCTAACCAAATCTTTTGAAAACTCATTTCAAACAAACTAACAGACACACCAAGACGATCACCAATCATCATATCCACAAAACAAGAAAAGTATGGACAAGGTACTTGCCTCGAAATCACGATCGCAACGAGACAACAGATAGGACGCGGTCGAATAGCCCCGAACCCCGAACAATATCAAGAACGCGATAGCACCACGAGTATTACAAGAATAACACCACACGAATCATCAATCACCAACGAGATTCAACATCGGAATCCTCGAACACCTATAAACCTCCGGAAGGAACAATAACACATGGTTACGACGAGAATCAAGGCCAAAACAACGGAAATCTCAACAAACTATCGAAGGGAAACTCATTGGGACATTTAATCGAACACTCAATGTTCGATAACTCCCAAGAACACTCGAATCACTAATTGAGTTGAACAAACTCGAAATATGGATATACAACCCATAGAACACGATTAATAACATCATACTACACCAACCGATGTATCAAAATCGGACTAGAATCGAAATCAAGAACAAATTCCCCCAAAAGTCAACTTGAAGGAAAATCAAGAAATATACCTTGATTCGACGAAACACACGGATTAGATGTTGATATAATCAACAAGGATCTTCCAAAATGCCTTGGAATTGAGTAGAATCGACCAAGAACTCGATTCCCCGAGCCTCCCGTTGCCAGCCGCCGAAAAAGGAAGAAAAAGGGTGAAAAATGAAGGTCTGGCCGAGCCCAGGCTATATATAGCCGGCAGGGTTACGGCCGTAACCGGAAGTGCCTTACGGCCGTAACTCGGCCCTTACGGCCATACTCGGCAGGCCTTACGGCCGTAACCGGCATTCGTCAAAAAATCGCCAAAGACTGCCAGGACACTTACGGCCAGAATCGGCACACATTACGGCCAGAATCGGCCTTCGCTGTAATCGCCCGGCTCGTATGGCGTATTCGATCACGCTTACGGCCAGAATCGCACACATTACGCCCAGAATCGCACCTTACGGCCGTAACTGCCAAGCTGCTCGCCCGGCTGCGTGACTCTGGCTACTCCGACGGCCTGACGACCCCAAACCCGAACCTGAGTAAAAATCGAAGATACGGTTATGAAGTACTCGCAAAGACGAATCCAAGCGCTAAGAGAACACACGATTCCGACCACCCGAAGTGTCGGAATTCGACAACGGAAGTAATTACCCCAAACTTTGGGAAATTACAAAAATGGCCCAAAATGTCCGAAATATATGATACATGATCGAAACACCGAACCAAAGCTCGCAACATGAATAATAACATTAAATGAACTTACTACAAACTCGAAGCAACAGTTTCGGACGAGATTCGCAAGAATCGAACTCAAGTGCGGAAAGTCACTAAAAGCACGGAACTCAACAAAACGACACCGAAACGAACTCGGACTTCGAAAAGTGCAGAATTAAATATTCTCAGAATGACGAAACGGTCACAAGAGAGTCTACAAAATGGACTTCCGCCGAAAAAAGAAAATTACCGGAAATCAAAATTTACGGGTATTACATTCTACCCTCCTTAAAAGAAGTTTCGTCCCGAAACTTAAATCAAGTAGGGGGAAGCAATATGCCCGCCAGCAAAAATCGACGAGATACACAAAACTGAAAACTCGCGCCCAACGGCGAAACGCTGCAAGAAATGCAAAAAGACATACGGCGTGAAAACACGCTCCACGACGACCAACACAACGCCACCGTAGAGACATAATAAAATCAATAAGTGACAAACGTCATCAAATAGATAGTACAATCAGATCGATTATCCGAACAATCACAAAACACAACGAACGAAAATCAATACGATTGACCAACCCAACGGTTCATCAATCCAAACGCTAGTCAAACGCTGAACAAATACGGAATTCCACCGCCCAAGGGTTGGAAGATCGAAAACGAGATTAATTTCCCGAACTTAAGGGAATTAGGAAGGAGTCTGAACGCTCAACAATCACGAAACGAGATCAACAAAAACCGAACAATCAAACGATCGAACCACAAAGATCGAGACAACAAAAATCGAACGATCATGTTCGAATCACGAAGAACAATAAAATTCAAACAACAACTCCAAGGTTCAAATTTCGACTCGAGACAATATATGATCCGGTGAAAACAACAACTTATGCATTCACATAAGATCCACATGAAAGGGAATAGAAATTGAAAAGTCACAACGACAAACGAGTTATTCCGAAATAATACCACGCTCGTTCGATCAACAAAAGCAAGGGACAAGACAAGCTCAGAAAATGTCAACGAACATAAACGAGTCGACAGAGTCGAAAATACAGAAGTTCCAAATCCGATCCACTTCGAATAAAAGAATTAGTAGAATCAAAAGATGTTACTTCCGAACAAGGTTCACAAGAATCGAATCGAACTCGGAAAAGTTACAGCAATAACCAGATCGACCCAAAACAAGATCACAGCTCGTTCGAACGATGAAACCGAAATGCAGAACAAGTTCAGAAAGTACCAACGAACACGAGCGAGTCGATAGACATGAGAAAGAGGAAATGCGGAAGTCAAAAATGATACGGGCATTACATTCGACCTCTTATAAAAGAAATGTCGTTCCCGCAACTCACAACAACGGGAGTAAGGTGACAACACAAAAAGCAAACGACAGAAACATCTCCCATTGGCCTCTCACATCCGATCCTCATATCTGTACTGAAGTTCGCGCCCCGAAAGACTCGGAACCCAACTCGCAAAACTGGATCCTGTGTCTCTCGGGTCCACACTTGAAAAGCGTTACTGACGAGAAGGACAATTTGCACATACATGCCCCCGGCACAACACGTTCGAAATGCCTCGGCTCGGCATATAAAAATACAGATGCTAAATACAATGGAACATAACACCGCAAAATAACATACCGGAGATGCCAACTCAGCATAACATATCAACATATACAAAAATCACAACAACAGCATCGTTCGACGATTACAACGGCCCGAATGATAGCCAGCACACAATCATAAACATCATGAAACAATCACCAATGTGCATAAACGCACAAAAATCCAAGCTTTAACAGCTCACATAGGTGCGATAACACGCAAGCCACCACGAAATGACAACATCAAAGATCATCATCACACCTCCCACAACGGGCTAACAAAACATATGCGTGGCGAACGACTCAACGTTCACACCAAAATTCAATCACACCGGAGGGCTAACACCCTAACAACAATACCAACATCGTACACACCTTCTCCGACCACAAGCACGAAATGATGGGTTTTAAAAACGAAAACCACCTTTTGAAAATAGTTTGGAAACACCAGTTGATCTTGAGTATCACTTTACAAAAAGTAGTGCAAACATTGTTATCGAGACTTTGAAAATCATCTTGCGTTTGAACAAAAATGAGGACACCTTCTCTTAGTGAAAAACTTTCAGAATATTCGACCCTCGGGTCTAAGTAAAAGTGTTTATAAAACATTGAAAATATCTCAAAATATTTTGGGTCCTCGAGGTAGAATTTTGAAACATATTGTGGCACCTTGGATGTACCACGAGAAAATAATTCATTTTTAACGTACGTCTCGAAATTTATTTTCTAAGATACTCAAGGTTTTCGAAAATAATTCAATGGGCTAGAATGCCCAAAAATTTCAGGTAATTACACGGAACATTATAGCGCCGTGGGTCCCGTGCCGGAACCCACCAGGATAAAACCATTTACAAAATACTAAATACCGTCATAAGAATTTCGCCAAAACGACCAAGGCCACAATGCCAACAACTCGGTTAAGGGAATCGATTTTCGAAATAAAACTCGGTCGGTAAAATACCGAAAGTCATTACAAAAGAACTCACGCAGCGGATAAAAGAAATATAGTTCAACATGCACAATCCAGCAACACTACTCCTCATATGAACGAAATATGAGAGTCAAATAACCACATATCACGAAATCAAAATCCATAAGAGGATTCCGTCACTTAACAAATAATCATAAAAATAGCTCGTGTCACACGAGGCACAACACAAACAAGGGAGACTTACATTCACAGGTCGCACGAAGATGATGATCGCCCACGATACTAATCACGACCAACAAACTCAGACGACGCGTCGCGACACGACTTAGTCAGACAAAATCCGACAAGACAAAAACTCAACAGACACCACCGAATTCGACCTAGGTTTCCACAACTGCCTCTCGATACCATTTATGTAACACCCCAATCCACTCAGGGGATATTACACGTCGAGACCCTTTCCTCGAGGATCTACCAGCCGATAACTAAAATCAAACATCTAAACATCGCCTTTAAGGCTAAATGACTCAAAGAGACCGACTTGGTCTTTCAATAATAACATACAACTCAATTCCAAACACATACCCACGTAGGGTCAAAATACAATAAACACCCATACAACGGGGAAAAGATCTGCAATGGGAAAAGAAAATACAACTAGACCAATACGACATCAACGGATCCTCGTGTGATTAGTATCGTTCATCTTTCATCATCCTTCGTGCCGACCCGTGCTATGCTCCAAAACCCGAATGCAAAATAGACATCCACCCCCCGAATACTCGGGGGTTAGCAAAACTCCACTGTTTTGCTAGTGCAAGTACAAGTGCAAAAATACGAGCCATACAATACAAGTTCCAAGAACAATAATAATCAGGAATCCTCAAAGTTCCAAACGTAACGAAAAGCACTTCCCGAGGCATAAGTTTGGTAAAACATTCCAAAACCGAAAGATCACAAATCAAGAGAAACAATTTATAGAAAAGTTTAAAATGTCATCGAGAGTTTTAATAGAAAACAATTTAGGATTTCCGAATCCTTCTCTTTCCAAAAATCAACAGGGGTCACAGGCCAAAGGTTTTATTTTCACAATTAGAAAAACCGACAACAATTCGCAGGGCCAAAACCCAAGTCACGTGTCCTCGACGGACATAAAATCAATACCAACTGGTGAAGTTTCACTCGTGAACCTAGGTCGAAGCCATTGGAATTCCCTCCGTGGTCCCGTCGAACCCTCCCGAGGTGAGCAAACACATTCACAAAACACAGTACTCACATCGCCTAGGACCGGGTCGAAGCCACAAATCCCACTCTGTGATCCCGTCGGACCCACCCGAGCTGGCTAGCGAAATACTCAAGCACCACATGTCGCCTAAGACCGGGACGAAGCCACGAATCCCACTCCGTGATCCCATCGGACCCACCCGAGCTGGCTAGCGAATCAATCATGCACTAATAACATATCACACCAAGAATATCCAAACAATTCACCCAGAGGCATCAAACACTTAGCAAAACACCACGTCAAACCACAATGCACCGAAATGAAACAATATACATCCACATGCAACACCAAGTGCATCATCAACACCAAACATATCCACGGGAGTCACATACTCGTTCATGAAACACACCAATCACAAAACACACGCGGTTTTGAAAGAGGGCCTTTAACAAGGCTAACCAAATCTTTTGAAAACTCATTTCAAACAAACAAACACACCAAGACGATCACCAATCATCATATCCACAAAACAAGAAAAGTATGGACAAGGTACTTGCCTCGAAATCACGATCGCAACGAGACAACGGATAGGACGCAGTCGAATAGCCCCGAACCCCCGAACAATATCAAGAACGCGATAGCACCACGAGTATTACGAGAATAACACCACACGAATCATCAATCACCAACGAGATTCAACATCGGAATCCTCGAACACCTATAAACCTCCGGAAGGAACAATAACACATGGTTACGACGAGAATCAAGGCCAAAACAACGGAAATCCCAATAAACTATCGAAGGGAAACTCATTGGGACATTTAATCGAACACTCAATGTTCGATAACTCCCAAGAACACTCGAATCACTAATCGAGTTGAACAAACTCAAAATATGGATATACAGCCCACAGAACACGATTAATAACATCATAATACACCAACCGATGTATCGAAATCGGACTAGAATCGAAATCAAGAACAAATTCCCCAAAAAGTCAACTTGAAGGAAAATCACGAAATATACCTTGATTCGACGAAACACACGGATTAGATGTTGATATAATCAACAAGGATCTTCCAAAACGCCTTGGAATTGAGTAGAATCGACCAAGAACTCGATTCCCCGAGCCTCCCGTCGCCAGCCGCCGAAAAAGGAAGAAAAAGTGTGAAAAATGAAGGTCTGGCCGAGCCCAGGCTATATATAGCCGGCAGGGTTACGGCCATAACCGGCAGTGCCTTACGGCCGTAACTCGGCCCTTACGACCATACTCGGCAGGCCTTACGGCCGTAACCGGTATTCGTCAAAAAATCTGCCCAGCACCTGTCGGACACTTACGGCCGTAACTGGCACACATTACGGCCGTAACTGGCACACATTACGGCCAGAATCGCCTTCGCTGTAATACGCCACTGCAGACGCCTGCATTCGGCGACGCTACGGCCGTAACTCGCACACATTACGTCCAGAATCGCACCTTACGGCCAGAACTCGCCAAAGCTGTGCCTCGCCCGGCCGTGACTCGTGGCCACTCCGACGTCTTGACGACCCCGAAACCCGAACCTGAGTAAAAATCGAAGATAAGATTACGAAGTACTCGCAAAGACGAATCCAAGCACTAAGAGAACACACGATTCCGACCACCCGAAGTGTCGGAATTCGACAACGGAAGTAATTACCCCAAACTTTGGGAAATTACAAAAATGGCCCAAAATGTCCGAAATACACGATACATAATCGATACACCGAACCAAAGCTTGAAACATGAATAATAATATTAAATGAACTTAGTAGAAACTCGAAGCAATAGTTTCGGACGAGATTCGCAAGAATCGAACTCAAGTGCGGAAAGTCGCTAAAAAACACGGAACTCAACAAAACGACACCGAAACGAACTCGGACTTCGAAAAGTGCAAAATTAAATATTCTCAGAATGACGAAACGGTCACAAGCGAGTCGACAAAATGGACTTCCGCTAAAAAAAAAAAATTACCAGAAATCGAAATTTACGGGTATTACAGTTAGTACTTTGTGTAGGTGAAGGATCTTGAGATTGAATTTCAGGAGAAAAATTATCATTACCATTATAAGCATCAAAGTCCTCCAATATCACCTCATTCCAAAGTATACGATCATCAAGATCATCAATGGATTCAAAAATATCAGATTCAGTGGTTGAATTATGTCGCTTACTCATTTCTGATGCAGTTTCAGCTTCCCCTCCAGTAGCTCGATCTTTCCCGTAAAGTATCACCATCGCCTCATAGTGTGGAAATGAGGTATTTCTATAATATGCTGCTTTAGAACATGAATATCACAAAAGTTAGTCAACAATTCACTAACGACATATTAGTAAATAAAAATACATGCATGTTACCTGAATTAGAGCATCCCAAACTTATGGTTCAGCATCCCATAAATGAGTAGATGGATTCCAAGCAAACCCACTCATACCATTCTTAAAAATATCATAAAATTCAGAAAACTTTTTTTCAATATTTTCCAGCGGTTTTTGATCTTACTCTTGTCAATTTTCATCGCAAACAATGCACTCAGCTAACTCGCAATGTTGTCAAGTGCTTTGGTGGTGAACTGACCATTGACTTTGTTACTGACTTTAAACTCGTGCATGAAAACATTGATAATAGCATCATCTATGGCTCTTGCCCAATTGATGTTATTACCACTGCTAGTTATTGATTGCTTTTTTGGGTGCCATACATATTCATCAATTATAGCATCACACAATTAAAAGAATGAGATGATAACAAATAATAATAATTAATAAAACATGTTCCATCTCAAGAAAATCACCTTTACAATAAATTCAATCAAATTCAACTAGAAGTTCAACATACAAGGTAAAATAAAGAAAGTAACACAAATATGATTACACATCTTTTAGCTCAAAAGATCATTTTGATAATCTATCCACATTTGATTGGCTAAATCATCTCTTATAAGTTCGCCATGAGAAGTCTCCTCACTTTCACTTCTTGTAGCTTGATAATTGTCATGAGAAACGTTTTGATTAGCAAGCTCAGAATCTACTTCAGTTATAAGATCTTCATCTGGATCTATGGTCATTAAGTAATTCTGAAGGATGCAACATGAAATGATGAATTGCTTTTGAGCTCTAATGCCATACGTAGGCTCCGTTGAGCTAGATAAAATCTCAAATCTTTTTTTCAATACATCAAACGCTCTTTCAATTGCATTGCCTAATGATGAATGTCGGAGATTAAACAATTCTCTAGGATTTTGCGGTGGATGTGTTGCTGAATATTCTTTCAAGTGATAACAAACTCCTCAATAAGGTGTAATAAGTCCACTTGTCAACATGAAGCCATCATCAACAAGGTAATACTTTCCTATAATCAATGTGATAGTTTTAAAATCAAATATCGCATAAATTGCACGCATAATTTACTCATTACCTTGAGGGATTTTAAGCCTATCTTCTCGTCTTAATTGTTCTTTATAATTCTTCAGTCAGAGGTTGTGCCTTCCTAACCAGGGAGCACATAAGTGAACCTTAAATCAAATGTGCATGCTGCTAACACATTTTAGGTTGGGTGATCTTTTCTACCACGATATCGGGGAGCATCTTTACGAGATACTTTGACACATATGTGTGTACCGTCAATGGCACCAACACAATCCTGACACAATATATTTATATTAATATAATCAATGGCTCCAAATTCAATGATGAATTTTACCCGAAATATGGGTAGAATCTACTACGACCATAAATTTCATGAGGAACTATTGAACCATCAGACTGCACAATAAATTTTGCTTCCAATTGGAGGATGGCTCTCAACACTTGATGAAGATGACGACTAATCGTCTCAACAGATCGACGAAACCAAAAATTTACTTCACAATTTTTAGCATTGTGTGTTAATATGTAAATTGTTTTGGCAACTTGTTCTTTCACACTTGACCATCTTGTGGGTTGTAGGCCTCCCTCTCTTTCCTACATACCACACAACGTTAAATAGGCTTGAGACCCATTCTTAATATATTTCTACTGGTTTCACTACTACTGATTGTATCCATTATTTTTTCTCGCACCCTTTCTCTCTTGGAGCTCATATTGTAACTAATTTTTCTCTTACGAGACCTCTGTAGGACAAGGTAATAAACAACATTACATATGAACTGAGCTACAACACTTCTTCGACGCAAATCGTACCATATAGTTAGATTTGAATCTTCAGCATCCATCTAATATAGTGAAATATTTTTATAAGTCTACAATAAATAATTCAGAGTTGCATTTCAATTGAGACTTGTAATGAAGCACAGCAATTTAGATCATGAAGTTCACAAACATCATCATCCTCATCAATCATCACCAACAATAAAATCATCCTCCTCATCAATTTAGACAGGTAATAAAGATCATTAAGCATACAAACACAATAAGATTATCATCCTCATCAATCATCACCAACAATAAAATCATAGACCAGATAACCTGGAATCGGAATTCATAAAAACTGAATTCATAAAATAAAATTTAAAAAAGAAAAATCAAAATCGATCAAAAAATAAACAAAAAAATCAAAGGTGAACTCATGAGAATGATTAATAGTAACACGGTCAGGCTGAACCTGAATCCATTAAAAAGATTAACAGTTAAAAAAAATATGAATAGAAAAAAACAAATAATCTGGGAAGTACTTTCAAAAAAAAAAATGGAATGCAGCCCGAAAATAACCTTACTGTTGTTACAATCACCAGCTTTCTGATTTTATATATAACGATTAATTGCTTAGTCCAAAGTTAGCAGCTGATATGTAATTGACCTTATTAAGGCAGGCTACAATTTTGAGATCTTTTCTACTCCTTTTGAGAAATAGGCAAAAGAAGTTTGGTCTTGAATTTTTTAAAAGTTATTTTCTTTCGTCGCATATTGTTGAGCTTTTGCCGAAATACTCTTCAGGTCCAGAGAATAAACTTCTAACTGTCGACAAATTGAAAATTAAGTTCTAAGAAGAAGAAAAAAGAACCTGGGAAAATTATAGCCGCAGACTTGTGCGACAGCAGCCTATGTAATTTTCCGAGATTGGAATTGCTGCGTCAACTCCTGAAGGTCCTAGAATAGCACCAAGCTCATCACGCCCTGAGCATAGTAGTTCAGTATCGTCAAATTCCGACATTGGGATTGTTGCATCAATTTCTGAAAGTCGTTGAATATCACCAAGTTCATCAATCGGTTCATTGTCGATATAATTAAAGTTCATCAACTTTTGAAGAGGGGGGGAATTATTTTGCATTTAATGGATGGTGTGATTATAACTCCTGATTTTGAGCACACAATGAAGCATGATGATGATGCTAAAGGAAACATTTCAAAGCCCCGAGTTATATGTAGGATATTGCTTGAGAACGATCTTGTCGGTATAATTAAAGTTTGGTAGTTTTAAACTCAAACTATGACTGTAAAATCATCTAAACCCTTGAAAATCATTGTTATTACATAATGGTTTCAAGAAGATGCATCTCATAACCTCAAGATCTAATTAGTGGTTTTAGTAGGTAGTTTTAAACTAAAATATGTCTATATAATCATCTTAAGAACTAACTACTGGTTTTCGTTGGAAGTTTTCAACTCAAACTATGACTCTATGACCATCTAAACCCTTGAAAACCATTGTTATTGCATAATGGTTTCAGTAAGGAGTATGTCAGAACCTTAAGAACTAATTACTGGTTTTTGTTGGTAGTTTTAAACTCAAACTACGACTGTATAATCATCTAAACCCTTGAAAATCATTGTTATTACATATAACAGTTTCAGTAAGGTGTATGCCAAAACCTTAAAAACTAATTACTTGTTTCCGTTGGTATTTTCCCATAGTTGTTAGAGGCGAGAGGCGCAAAGGCTGCCCTAGCGCCCGAGGCGCGCGCCTCTTGAACAGAGGCGCAAAATTAATAAAAATTAATAAAAAAACATAATTCATGTAATTAAGTCTAAGAATTCCATAACATAAAGTTTAACTTCAACTTCAATAATAAATCACATAGTCAACAAGAACCAACACATAACCAACAAAAACCAACACACAAAAGACATGTTTAAGTTCAACACTTTTTAAAGTCTCAATTAAACTATCACTCCTCTTCCTCCTCATCATCAAACTCGGGCAACACATCTTCTTCTTCCTCACTTTCCTTATCTTCAAATTCATAGATCTATCTCTAAGTCTAGATGATGGCATCTTCTTCTTTTCTTTCCCTTCCCCTTTCTCATTCTCTCATAAACTATTCTTTTCCCCTTACTCACTTGTGTAGATGGTCGAGAACTTGAGCATTGCTTTCCTCTATCTCTAGTAGAATACATGGGCTCCTCAACTCCCATAACCTTACCAACATCTCCCCACGTCAAATCTTCACCCTCAAACACCAACTTGTCATCTTCACCATTTTCATCATCCATTTTACCCATCAACCACTCATTACTTTCATCGATGAAATCCAAAGCAATGGGATCAATCGAATCACGTCCATCATACCGACGCTTCAATGCACAGTTATATTTT
This sequence comes from Orobanche coerulescens, assembly GCA_033398695.1. Lineage (NCBI taxonomy): Eukaryota > Viridiplantae > Streptophyta > Magnoliopsida > Lamiales > Orobanchaceae > Orobanche > Orobanche coerulescens. The sequence continues at coordinate 126,776,140 of CM065811.1, read as the reverse complement.
ACAAACACCAAGTCAGTCATCCTACGTTGATCTAATCTAGATCTTCTTTTAGCATGAATCTAAATATTAATAATAAATATTCAATTAATGACATGATGATAATAATAATAATAATAATAATAATAATAATAAATATTCAATTAAATCTAGATCTTCTTTTAAAAACTGAAGTTTTTTGGCCGCAGGAAGACCCCAGAAGCAGATATGACGGTGTTTTTCCCCCCAATATTTCTCGTCCCTTACACGGTGTTAAATTATTGGGTGGACCTGTTAGTGTGGATTTTGAGTTTGGTAGTAGGCTTGTTCTGAAAAGGGTTGCTAAAACTATTGAACTTATGGATGTTGTTGCCAAGCTTAATGACCCTCAATGCGAGTTGTTGCTACTCCGTACATGTGCTGGTATTTCCAAGTTGTATTTTTCTATGCGCACATGTTCCCCTCGGGTCTTTGAGTGTGCTCAGGTTTCTTTTGATGCGGCACTTCATTCTTCTTTGGAGCGCATTATCACTGCTTCTGGGCCCGGTCTTGGTATTGTAGCTGCTGGTCCCTCTTTTGATGATGCTCTATGTACTTTTAATGTGAATATGAATATTGACCTTTTGAGTAACCCTAGCGAGGTTGCTGCCCCCAAACTTATGAAGAAATTGGCAGATATATATTTCGATCGGGTTACCCAAACTGTTGAATCTACATTCCATCTTTCTCCCTGACAGATGGCGTTATGGAGTTCACTAAAGGAAGATCATACTTCAGATTGGCTTAGGGTGGCTCCAATATCTGGACTGGGACAAACTATGAATGCCAAGGCTTATCGTTGTGTGTTGTACTATCGGTTGGGAGATCCTCTTTTCACTGTTCAGGTACCGTGTTCAGCCTGTTCTAAGGTATTTACTAGAGATATTTATGGGGATCACGCTGTTTCGTGTGCGGGTATTGTTGGCATTAAACATCGGCATAACCTTGTGCGTGATGTTCTTGTTGATATATGTTCTCGGTCCGGAATTTCAGCTCGTAAGGAGGTGGATATTGGGCTTTATGGAGATAGGGACAGATCATTACGACCGGCTGATATATTACTTTACTCTTGGGATAGTGGGCGTGATGTATGTGTTGATCTTATGGGATCGTCGCACTTGACGCAATCTGGGATGACTGATTTTATGCCAGGGCGTGCGGTCATTGATGCCGCACAACGTAAACGTGTCAAGTACGATGTTAAATATGCGGATATTGGATATGGGTTTCTCCCCTTTTCATTTTCTACTTTTGGAGAACTTGAGAAGGATGCAGTAACCTTACTAAAGCGTATTCGACGATTCTCTATGACTCAAGACATTGGGGCACGTGCTGCGGTTCATATTTTTAATAGGATTGGTTTTGCTATTGCTAGAGGTGTGGGGGCCCAGTTGGTTTCTCGGCTTCCCACTAATATTTTTAAACCCTTTGAGTTTTTAATAATAATAATAATAATAACAATAATAATTATTTAAGTAAAATAATTAATACTTTCATTTTCAAATATGCTCCAATTATGCTCACAACCGGAAGAGCTACAAGTGAGGCTAAGCACTTTAACAGCTAACTTTTGCAACTCCGGAGTGTGTGAACCATAGATTTCCCACCATAAAGCTGGGGACATGGTTTTACGTTGCCTAATTGCAACATCCCGTCCAAAGCCACCGGTGGCATTCCGATAAGCAGAGCTGGAGAGTGATTTTGTCTTGATCATTAAAGTCGGGCACCACTCTCTCCAAGACACTAAGGAATTCATCCATCACTTCTCCTTCAATTGAATCCTTGTTCGCATAAAAGAACTGTGGATTCAAATAATAGCCCGCAGCATGCAAAGGACGATGGAGTTGACAATTCCATCTTTTGTCAATGATATCAAATGCCTTTTTGAACTTATCTGCATCTCCATCAAAAATTGTTGCAATTGATTTCTTTGCTCTATCCATAGCCTCATATATGTAGCCCATAGCCGATTTTCTCTCACCATCAACCAACCTCAAAACACAAACTAGAGGAGAGAATTTCTTCAAAATGTAGCGGACATTGCTCCAAAACCTAGTTGATAAGATGATGTGCATTAATCTTCTTACCATCAGATTCTTTACTCCACTTACTTTGTGTCCAATCATCTGAAGTGAACATCCTCCTCAAACTTTCCTTCAAGCTGAACATCCTTTCTAATGTGAAAGGCTGTAGCAAATCTTGTAACATCCACCCTACAAAGCTCCTTCTCTGAAGTGTATTCTCTCAACATATTAACCACCCCTGGACGGGTATAAACATACGCAATCACACTCATTGGTCAATGCCTTCTTCAATGTCACCTTCACTTCGGGCAATTTCCCTATGTCTTCTAGAATAAGATCAAGGCAATGAGCAGCACACAGAGTCCAATACAAATTTGTCCTCTCTGCTCTAAGTCCTTTTCTCTTTGCCATAGTCATGGACAAATTGACAAGAGAAATTCAAAATGACGTTCCGTGGTGTATGATGTTCGCAGATGATATTGTGTTGATTGATGAAACGAAGGTTGGAGTGCAACAGAAATTGGAACTTTGGAGGGATACTTTGGAAGCTCGAGGCTTTAGGCTGAGCAGAAGTAAGACTGAATATATGGAGTGTAGGTTTAGCGAAAACAGTGATAGAAAGGCGGGGATGATCACATTTGATGGGAAAGTTGTTCATGGATCCACTTTCTTTCGGTATCTTGGATCTATTATCCAAAAGGATGGAGAGCTAGATGGCGATGTGGCTCACAGAATAAAGGTAGGGTGGTTGAAGTGGAAGAGTGCCACAGGGGTTTTATGTGATCCTGACATGCCTCATAGATTAAAGGGTAAATTTTATCGCACGGCAATTAGGCATGTGCTGTTATATGGCACCGAGTGTTGGGCTGTAAAACAGTGTCATGTTCAAAAGATGAATGTGGCAGAAATACGTATGCTACGATGGATGTGTGGTCATACAAAAAAGGATCGGCTCAGAAATGAGGTGATTAGAGAGAAGGTAAGAGTTGCGTCTATAGAAGACAAGATGATGGAGAATCGATTACGATGGTTTGGTCATGTGAGAAGAAGACATGTTGATGCCCCAGTGAGGAGGCTAGAAAGTTGGGGAACAAGTAATGTTGTGAAAGGTAGAGGAAAACCCAATAAAACTTGGATAAAGATGATTGAAAATGATATGCGGTTTCTTGGAATTGGAGAAAGTATGGCGATGGAGAGGCAAATGTGGCAGGAAAGAATACGGATGGTAGATGGAATCTGATTCTTTTTTTTTTAATCTGTATTTTTATTCCTATTTTCTTTTATTCCATGTTATCTTTTAATTTATTTTTCAGGATTTTTCATTTTTTTCTTTTTTTTTTCTTTTTTTTTTGTTTAACATTCATTCTCTTTTTTAATTTGCTTTTTTATCTACTTTTTTCCCTCTTTTTTCCTTTTATGTTATTTATGTAACGATTATTGACGGTTTCAAAGTTTGATTCATGTTAGCCGACCCCAAATTATTTTGGGATTAAGTCTTAGATGTTGTTGTTGTTGTTGTTGTTGCTTCCAATAGCTTTCCAGCAGCCACCATGTTACATGCATTGTCATTAACAACTTGGACAACATTATTTTCTCCCACTCGCTCTATAAATTTGTCAATCAACTCAAACATTTTCTCCCCCGTCTTCGAGTAACCAGAAGCATCAATACAATCTGTGAAAACAGAACCCTTAGGAGAATTGACCAAAAAGTTGATCAAAGTTCTTTTTCTCCTATCCGTCCAACCATCAACCATCATACTGCATCCATACTTAGCCCACTCCTCTTCACAAATTTTCACGGAATCTTCATTTACGTGCTCAACCGCCTTCTTTAGGTAAGGAACTCGCACCTCATGATATGAAGGTGGTTCCAAACCTACTCCATACTGTCCAATATCCATGAAAGCTTCTTTCAAACTCTGATGGTTGACGGCATTGAATGGAATTGCAGCGTATACATCCATTTTGTAAAGCTTTGATAAGCTTTATCCTTCAATTCCTTCATACGTGCTTCATCCAACATCGTTTGCTTATCTTTTCTTCCAACTTTGCTTGGATCGACGCTCCTACTTACAAAAAGATCCATAGGAACTTGTTTTCGCTTTCTCATTTGATTTGCAGTTGACAATGTAGATGAACGACACTCCTGCTCTTCAGATTGTTCAGCCGGTCCAGAATTGAAAGGTTTATATCCTCAAAGTCTGGAATTGCAACCCTCGACAAATCTACCTTCTCAATCTTTTTCATGTAGATTTGAATCTCTTCTCGGACATGTGGTGGGCGTTTTTTGCATCCCAAAGCATTTCTATGCCTTCCTGATAAATGTTGTTTGGCTCTATAGATACCACCCTTGAAAACTTGCTCACAAATGCTGCAGGTTAAGTCATTTTTGTTTTCAGATCCAACACTTGTGAAGTACTTCCAAGCTGGGTCTTTAGATGGACCTTGACGAAATAAGTTTCATCCAATGCCACTAGCACCACTACCACTCTCTTCATCCATTATATGATAATCTGTTTAAATACAAATATTATATATCAATTACTCTTCATAAAATAAACAGAAAAATAAACATAAAAGCAGAAAATATAATATTTAGATACAAAAAAGCTGAAAATATGATCAACTAAATCACATATTAATCAAATGAGAAATTAAACAATAATGAAAAAAAACAGAAAATATAATCTTTAGATACAAAAAGCTGAAAATATGATAAATCATATCACATATTATATTATACAATAAATAAAAAAACTGAAATAAAAATAAAAAAATAGCCAAAACTTGCCAGAATCCGACGGCGATGGCAGTGGAGTCGACGACGGCGGTGTCGGCGGCGGTGGCAGCAATAGCAGTGGGAAGTTGGAGTGAGTTGTCAAGATGGGATGAGAGGAGTGGAGAAGAGTAAACCGTAATTTTTCTAATATATAACATCTAATATATATTAATATATATATATATACTAGGTGGTACACCGTGCACTGCACGGTGGTGCCCATAAAGTTAGGTGAGATTGGAATGTAATTTTAATACACCAAGTCGATGCAAATTACTTTTCAAACACACATATTTACAACAAGTTGCAACCTTTTTAAAATGTAAAATGAATCTACGAGCACAATACATATTTACAACAGGTTCAATAGTTTAGAAGATTACATGTTGGCCAATTTTGTGGCTCGAGGCTAAAGCCAATTTTGCAGGAATTAACCTAACGAAAGTGACATTCATTTGACAATCTAAAGTTAATAAAGAACTATACTGCAAACACAAGCCCAATTAATAAGTTTTAAAGTTTGGCCAACGCAGTCATTAAACCAAAAAAATGAAAGCACATCTCAACATACATTGACTGGCCGAGCCTCTCGATAATAAAAATAGCGAGAACATAGTGAATGTTCTAAAAACACATTCACATATATAGGTGCACCAAAATTTTATTTGAAATTGCAATAAAGAGAACACCCTTCAGTCGCATCACTCTTATTGTTTTGAAAAAACAATCAGTAACATAAGAAATTTGCTTAAATTGGGAAACTTATACAAGGAATGAAAATCATTCCAACAGAAATGTTTGGTTCCCCTCGCAACACCAACAAAAGAAACAAGATTATACCAGAGCCAACTGTCTGGCACACGGGAATGTAATTCACGAATAAAAAAAAGAGCAAATAAATATAACATCGAGGGAGCAAACTCGCCTAAGATATATACATATTACAAGAAATGGACACAAATACGCGCATACGAAGAAGTTGTGGAGGCAAAAACAACACCACCCACGAGATCAACAGATAAACTACAATTGTTGCGGCAAAACAAATGCCTCGCAATACATTTTCCATTAAATAATATAACAAAAAAGAGCCTAAAAGCATTGATGAATAAGCTCCGGGAAAAATAAGGGTAGATCAAATGAGGAAATAAGGTAAGCAAACTTAGAGGGCTTTTCCTAACCTATTATAGCCAACAAATCGTACCTGATCAACAGAAAAACTACAATAAAACAGCAAACTCATATTAGAGACATTATAAGGGCAGGCGAAAGTGAGACAACCATGTTGTGGCAAAAAAAATGCCTCATAATACATATCTCATCAAATAATACAATGAAATAGAGCCTAAAGGCATTGATGAATAAGCTCCCTATCTTCATAATATATAAATATACAGAACACACCGTATATAGCATCTGATATGAGAATCGAGCGTGCGTGATCAAATGACTCGGTGAGAAGAGGATTGCAAAGCATAAATGACCGCGCATGAGGCAGCAGAGGAAGGCGATGTATGAAAATTAACCTAACGCTGCAATAAATTCCTCAACAAAGGATATAAGTATAGACCACACGAGATTTAATCCCATAAGGCAATAAAGAGAGAAAAAACAAACAGCATAATTTAACACACCTCCGTAAAGGGACCTTGTTCTGAAGCCACAATTTTGGCACCTGCACCATATTAGAACACACTAATTTTAAAAACTTATCTTTCTAAACTTCAAAGGAAGAAAACATAATCTAAACAACCCAAGAAGATGCAAACAAAATAAAGAGGCTGAATAAATAGGTGAAAACCCTAAATCAATAGAGGCATGAAACGAGAAAAAATTCACAAAAACCGGACAAATTCGGCAGTTAAACCAGAAAAATCAATATACAATAGAGCAACAATTACCAAAGCAATAGTAATGAACACGACAACATTATGAGAATTTTGTTCATTTACCTAAATGAAAAAGCAGAAAAAAAAAAAAGGAAAAAGGTATTTCATGACAAATATGAAGCAACTACCCCACCGCCCCTACCTCTTCTCCATAGTTGAAGGGTTTTTGGATTTTTAATTATGTTGAATTTTGTAAAAAGATTACGGCATCGCCATCGGTACTGACTCTGGCTATGAGAATTCTGCAAATTAGGTACCAGTGTGAAATTCTTGTTATGAAAGACGTCTTTCTAACCTCAGTTCTTTTTCCATGAAGGCAATATAAACATATCTGTAATGTTAACCTAAAATCAAAAAGAATCCCAAGAAGCTACAAACATTAGGTCAGACTATATTGTATACTATGAAAGACTGTAGATGTGGAGTTTGGAATGAGAGATGAGGGAAGGCTGGGCCGTTCTCTTTTTTCTGTTAATAGGGGCAGCTGGTCATCACAATAGGTTCGCGTCTAGGGACTCCTAGGCGTCGCCATAACAGACAAATGATTTATGTCCTCCCTAAAAGTCTGTATGTGCAAACCATAATACACCTCGAGTAAAAAGACCTTACTTTATGTAAAATGCTACAGAAGTTTCTTAATGTAAATAAAAAGTATATATGCCAAAACTCTTTGTGAATCATCACAACAAGATATGTATCTCATATATTAGTGAAATATTATATGAAGAACAAACGTCAATTAAACTCTAATATCATAAGCCCACTGCCTAGAATTTATGCTTCTTTAATCAAACATAACTGACTCTAGTACTGTATAGATCATGGGAAGCCATACATATTGACATACATATACATACAGTAAAGTATTCGGTGAATGATGCTACTACATTGTCTCATCTGCCCACATCTTATCAGGTCATGGGACAATTTTTTCATGTCGCACTGAGCAGAAAAGTTGACAACAACCCAGCGTTCGAGCCTCACTGGCTCAATCAGTTTATAAACAAGCAATTATTATAAGTCAAGAAATCTACTACAAACATAATGTCACATAAAACATTTTCATAACAAGTATACTTTACTTTCTGAATAAAGTTCCATCGCCCATTGCGTGGAACAAAGTCCTGCCCATTACCAACTCTCAACTGTATTGGAACAAAATGAACTTGTAAGACATGTTGCATCTTGAATAAACATACATATTTACATCTTGCAGATAGTTAACATGTACACGAGGATATATATATATATATATATATATAATATCTATATGTAAACCTTGGGTGCTGCCAAAATCCGCCCTTGAATTCGGGTGAAGTCGGTGCTAATTGAAACTCCAGCAGCTACTAAAAGAGAGTCAGCAGCATAGTTGCTGCTACTCAGTGCCTGCATTGTGGTTTTCCAAAATTAATTAAAAAGGTCAGACAAGAAAAATAATTGCACATAATTAAAAGCCTCGATGTAAGGCGCTCATCCTCTCCTGCGGCTTTTGATGAGATTTTTCTACAAGCGAAGCTCTCTGAATACTGGACAACGCCTTGGTGTAACATTGTAAGGAAACCAGCGAGCATAGCTATTAAGAAGAAGAGAAAAGAATCCAAGATGAATATAGTGACACCAAATTAAGAGGATAATAATTTTTAGTGTTATTTTAGTAAGTATTATACCTCAATAGGTATGTAAACGGGGCGCTTTCGTTTCTCGGTATTCATACAAGGGTTGTCCCTCTGAGTACTTCAGTCGTACATTATGATGATTAACAAAGTAGTCATAAACAGTTACATTTATTTCCTGTGCTTCACTTGACCCACCTCTTCCTTGTCTCAATGAAAAGCTGCAAACAAGTAAATTCATTAGAATTACTTATACATTCATTGTTGGTTCATACCCGATATCTTGCATGGTAGAAACTCACGTTTGTTCCTTGCATCGCAAATCACTCAAACCAGAAATCTTGTACTCCAGATTAGTATTAGTAGCCTTGATCCTCAGATTCTTCAATATTTTTTTCGTCTTTTTTTCCATTAGTTAGGAGTTTGCAAGAAGATGGAAAACCAGATATGTACCTACACTACCACCACTGCCAAGAATGAGCAACAATTGGATTACCCAAACCCAATCAATACGATCAGGATGATCGACTTTTTGGTTCATAAGTAGAAAATCAGTCACTGGTCCTGGCTTAACAATCATCGTGGTCGAAACATCTGTGCAAGGCAAAAGGAGAGTGTTTCAATAATATATATTTACATAATGATACGGACAATCAACAATTTTGCAACAAAAAAAAGAGTGAATAGATCACCCATGTTCAAAGAAAGACCACCCTGTGTGGCCCTGCAACTCGAATGAAACCCCCTGCAACCAACTACATCACCACCCAAGTCCACAAAGTTTCTCGGCTCATTATGGAAAAACAACTGCTAGACTAAAAGACAACCCCTATGGTACAAAAGAATATGTCAGTGAACCTCAAAAACCACATTCCCAAAGAAAGGAATAAAAAAGAACATTCGACAAGGAAACTAACTTTTGTGCGGCATTCTGTCTCAGCATAATGTCAAGCACTCTCACAGCTTCCTGAAAATGCTCGGAATCTTGCCCACGAAGCGCATTTATAATGGTCTGCATTGGGATTTTCGTGGCAAAGTTTATCGCCACCTTGTACGTCCTGGAATAAGGCTGCCTACGTGATCTTTTCCGATCACTTTCGCCCGGGCTACCATCAGCTCCAGGGACCCCTGTAAAGAGAGAGAGACACAAAAAAAGGTTGCATAATCCGAAATATCAAAAAGAGACCTAACTGAAAATAAACTACTTAGAAGCCAAAAAAACACGGATGATGATTATAATTGTATCAATATACCTGCTTGGAGATGCATCGGCCAAAACCACAGTAAACTCAAGCTTGTTCTGAGGCAGAAGGCCAACACTGAAAAGGCTCTGCTCACCATCATACGCAAATCTTTTTCCAGCAAGTTCGGAGTTATATGTCCCGTACACCTGGTCTAGGATCTTTCGCCCCATGCCCTTTGCATCAACGGGGCTTTCATCCTCATATTTAATCGAAACCTACATAAAAAAAAAGTTTTTAAGGATTTTTTTTTGTTGACAGTGAAGAATGATCAGTGCAGGAGTAACAAGAAGATAATACTCACACTGTAATGGAAGGAACAACCATCAGTCTTGGAAACAGCAACTTTATGTGTGTGTGTGTGTGTGTTCAATCAATTGCATTATGAATGACAATAATTGTCAATTTACAGAGCGTTCTCAAGTTTTCATCCTCTTCAATGTGTTCTTGCGCTTCCTCTTTCTGTGACGAATTGATAAATATGAGTACACATCAGACACGCTCTGGAAGCAGCTGAAAGAGGGACGTTGAAAATCACGTAGTGAAGGACGAGTCTCATACCTAGGGTTTCACAATCGATTGATCCCTGATGAAGCGGTGAAGCACACAACAAACTTACAATGAAGCAGAAGAAGGAGGCGGTGAACAATGAAACAGACAACACCTGTTGCAGCAAAGCAGGAGAAGGGCAGCGTGAGGCAGGAGCCGGGCGACAAAAACATCAGCTCTTATTATATATGGCTATATTATAATGTTTAATTTTCAATTGAACCTATCTATTCATTTAACAAAGACACCTTGGAGAGATTATAAGTAGAACCTCAAATGGGAACGAGGAAGCCATCGAAGCATATAAGTCAAATCCAGATAAAGAATGTAGACAAGAACAGAACAAAATCAGACCACCTAAATACGAACCTGCATTCAACTTCCAAGAGATACATATTCCAAGACATAAGCAGGTTGGGTCTGTATTAAAACAAATTTTCGTAGAGCGGAGACAGAATTCTTGAAAATATTTCCTAGCCTAAAAGATAATTGCAATCCGGACACAAAAATATACCTGAAAAAAAAAGTGCGACAACAATTGTAGATATCAGACAAGAACACAAACCTGTCAAGCGAAATAAGAAAACTCATGTTTAGTACCTTATCCAATAAAAAATCAACTGTGAACGCAGTTTTAGATACTATTCGAGCAATCTAGCTCCGCAATCCATGCAAAACACCATATTCCTCATACTAAATATGAGGCAACTTTTCACAGCCTGAAGAGAAAACATAATGTTCAATCAAGCAAAGAATAAAAACATTCCATCACCAAGAACGTAAACCAAAATCCGTAGTATCAAAATAAACGCACGAATAAAGCAGCAGAAAGCAACCAAAATAACACACTTTGTCCCACAGACACAGACAGACATAAAGCAGAAGATCACCACAACATATTTGTGATAAGAAAATCCCAACCACATTGACAAGAACGAGCCCCGAAATCAACTACCACTAAAAAAGCATAATCTCCACCCAAAAAAACAAAAAATCATAAAAATTAACAAACTCATTCAAGCCTCGAAGCAACAGAGAAACTCCACAATTAAATTACAGCTGAATAAAAGAGGCCAAAACAAAGTAAAGGTCAGAAGATATAGACGAACATAATGGGAATAAATATCACTGCCAATCCCACACCCAAAAACAAATACAACAATGTTTTAAAATCGAGAAAAGATTTTTCTACAGATAAATACCAGAAAACAATTTAGGCAAATTATAAAAATTACAACCAAGACCCAAAACTATCTAATTCTCAAATACACGCCCTTCAACTTTTTAAACTCCTTCATTTTTCACCCCAAACTTTAAAGATCTGGAAAAAAAAGTAAAGAAGAAGAAATTGACACATCAATAATAAAAAACAAAGCAAATAGCCAAACAACAACCCAAAAAACATATTCAAAACCAGTTTCACAAATAGGCAAGGCAACTCCAATAGAAATTAGCTGAGGAAGCAATCGAAACCCAAAGAAAGAAGGCATCCCACGTATAAAGGAGAAAAAAGGAAAATGGAAAGCGAGAAGAGACATTTAGGAAAAGACAAAGTGAAGCCCTAATCATAAAAATCAAAAAACGAAATGGAAGAGAAGAAAAAATCTACCGGCCAATGCATGCCCAAAAGCGCGAGAGAATAAAGAGTCCTCGGGGTAGGGTTCTGACCTCCACAATGAAAGGAAATAAAATAAAGACAATTCAGAAAAATAAATACAGAGAAAGACCTGTAAAGGAGGAAGAATTGGAGAAAACCATCGAAAATTTGAAAGAAAAGAAAATATATACCCTACTGCCGTGTCCGGATGGAAGTGGAAGCAAAATAGAGGAAGCGCAGTGAAAGCGTGAGGATTGGAAAAAACAGAGGCAGACGTGTGAATAGAGAGTGAAGCGGAGAGAACTTTAATCATTTGTTAGATGAAGCAAGAGAGGAGACCACGGGCGGCCACAGATGAAGCAGCCAGCAGCAGACGAGCCAAGAAGGCAGGTGGAACAGATGAAGCAGAAGACGTCCGACGAAGAAAGAAATAGATGAAGTAGGAGATGGAGGACGGAACATACACACTTATGATATATGGTAATATAATATTATTAAAGGTTGAAAATGAAGATGGCAGAGAGGCGCGTCTGAAGTGCGTCATCGGAGGCGCGCTAGGCGCACAAAGGCGCCCGCCTCCCTCCCCGCGCCCGCCTCGCCTTCCAGGAGGCGCTGCCGTTGGCGCCCCTAGCTCCTCGGGCGCGCCTCTAACAACTATGTATTTTCAAACTCAAACTATGACTATAAAATCATCTAAACCCTTGAAAACCATTGTTAGAGCATAATGGTTCCATGAAAGTGTGCCAAAACCTTAACAACTAATTAATGATTTTAGTAGGTTAGTTTTAAACTAAACTATACTTGTATATAGTCATGAACACACTTGAAAAAACATTGTTATTGCCTAATGGTTTCAGAAAGGTTTATGACAAAGTCTTAAGAAATCATCAATGGTTTAAGAATAAGTAGTTCAAATTGACTGTTCTTATATAATCATCGAACACTTTTGAAAATCATTGTTATTGCTAATGATTTCAGGAAGAAGTATGCCAAAACATTAAGAATAAATTAATAATTTTGGTAGTTTTGAACTCAAACTTGTAGGTCACAAGTCGTCCAGGTACAAGTATAGAGGGGGGGGTGAATAGACTTGTAGAAACTCTTGAACTCTTTTTTCGCGAAGAGTGAGTTTCTTCAGCTGATAGTTAAACAAATGACTAGGAGTCGTTTGTTCTTAGATATATGCTGACGTCAGCTAATGACGAATAGAGATCAACTTAATGAAACACTTAACAATGAATGCAGCAGTTAAAGTATGATGCAGTAAAACAGTAAATAACGCAGGCAATTATAGTGGTCTCAGAGGTGGGGTAATCCTCTACTAATCCACTTTTCTCCAAACTACTGAGATGAATTCACTATAATTTTCAACCAAATGATAAATATTACGTTGATTCAAACCACACTACAACAACTTCCACCGGTGGAAATCCGTGCCGTTGTACACACTGATCGCCTTGCACCTCTTGATCCTCGATCCTTGGATGCCTTTACGCCTCTTACTTCAACCATGAAGTACCCCGTACTCGGATTATAGACAAGAGTTTTGTCTTCTCCAACTTAAGAGCTTCCTTAAGTATGAACTTTTAGAGCCGCTCTTTTCACGATGCTATTGATTGCTTTTGATTGTTTGATTGCTTTGATCGCTTGAATGTATGTTCGCACCAGAGTTGCTCGATTTCAAATCTTCGGATATATATAGGTCACGATCTCGAGCTTTTTCCTTGTAGCCGTTGCAAATCTTTTGAACAAATCCGTCTATCGAGGGAGACTTCATTGTTTATTCTTTCAACGCGTTGCAAGGCCGGATTCCCATTATTTTATTTTATCTTCCGACGTTGTGAAGACTTACGCATGTGAGCGCCGAATCATTTGAATATAAAGCGATTAAAGTCTTCAAGGTGGGTCCGGATGATTTATTTTAAATCATATCTCTTGGGAATCACTCCAATTTGTCTCTTCACGTTGCATGTGAGCTTTCCGTAATACTTGACTTTTCAACGCATGCCGACGTGGACTTGGAGTACTTGGCCGCCTTCGAGTAGCCGATATGCGACTAACATCTCTGCAGACAGGTCCTCTCGGCTGCTCACTATTTGTGACTTATCCGATCAGGTGACTTCCCGAGGTACCTTGGCTGTGATCTGGTCAAACTTCTCTGATAAATTTTGTTGACCCGAGCTACTCGATGGACTCACTGATCCTCTCGATGGACTTAGTGTACTTGGTACTTAACCGATTTTCAAATTTAACAAATTTTTGGTCTACAGAAGATACTCATTTGGTTCTTCTTTACATTTTGCCAAGTTTTATACTTAACATATTTTGGCCTACGGAAGATACTCATTTGGTTCTTCCTTACATTTTGCCAAGTAATAAACATTTGATTTTATATTAATGACATCATCAAAATCTTAACAAGTATTCCTAACAAATTCCCCCTATTTTGATGATGGCAAAACTTTAAGTAAGTAATCAAATGACCAAGTCTGCACTTAAGTGCAAGACACAAACTAAAATCAGTCTATCATTGAGACAACTGGAAATTGTCATTCAACAGACTGTTATAAAATTTTCTGACTTGTTTATGATTGAAATTTACAAGAAAGTTTTTACAGGTACAGAAAATAAAATTACAAGCATAAAGTCATCTGCCTCTTCCTCTGCCTCTGCGAATAGGCTGTTTGGCAGAACTTTGAATGGTTTGGCTCCAATTGGTCTTATCTTGACTGGAGCAAGACCATATTTCCTCTTCACAACAAGAGCTGCAAAGTCTTGTTCTTGCTGTGATGTAAATCTATTCTCTAGACATAACTACTTGATTTCTTGTTGAAGCTGTAGCTCATCCAGCTCATTGTCCAGACGGGTTGGCGCTTCCTCTGCTCTGAATGATGGAATCATAGGGTAAGCGTTAAGTTCCTTAGCCTTCTTCTTCAGAATGGTCCAGAGTTTTGGGTAAGCTTCTTCCATCCAATTGATGAAGGTCTGCTGTGGGGAGAGATTATCATCATGGAGTAATTCCCAGACGTAATAATCTCTGATAAATTTCTTCTTTGCAGTTCCCCACATGGGCAGGGCTTCATATGGAATAAAGTCCTCAACATACCATAGCTCATTTCCTTCCCATTCTAGAGTAGGCCCAAAACCTCCTCTAGTCCTCCTTCTCTTTCCTTCAGGCTGGTCAGCCTGGTCATCTGGATCCACAGCTTCCTTTCTCTTCAGACTTGAAGGTCCTTCAATTTGAAGGACATCTTGCTTCTTCTTGCTTCTTATTTCTCTCTCTTCCCCCTGAACTCTCTCTTCCCCCTTTTTGCCAGCATCAACAAGGGTAGTTAATTGCTGCTCCATTGTGCTCATCCAATCAGACATGCCAAATGGCATTCTGTTGTTGGTAGGGTTAGGTGGCTGAGGAATCTCACTCTGCAGAAGAGTGTCGATCTTGGCATTGATTGATTGAAGGTCAGGAGTGACCTGAGATGATAGCAGCTCTCCAATAGTATCTTTGACGATTTGCCTGATCAGCTCAGTCATGGTAGAAGATATCTGAGCTGATGGAGAGTGCTCTCCTGAGCCTTCTGCAAAGGAACCACTAGACTGCAGGCTCCTGTCTGCAGCTGGTAGGTCAGAGGGGGTTTTCTCCGGGGTCCCTGACTGAGTCTTGACCACTCTGCGTCTAGGCTGGTGTACCGGGCAGGTACCACAGTCCTATCTGCAGCTTCGTGAATAGGCTCTGGATCCGGCTCTGGCTCCTTTTCTTCTTCTCTCTCTCCCTCTTTCTATTCTTCTTTCTCCTGATCCTCATCTTTTTCTTCTGCCTTTTCTTCAGAATTTTCTTTTCCTTCTTCCTCATCTTTTTCCTTTTCATTTTCTTTTTCCGCTCCTGCATCTCCTCCATCATCACCATCATTATTATCATCATTATCATCATCATTGTTATCATCATCCTTTTCCTATTCTTCTCCTTCATCATCATCATCTTTTTCTACCTCTTCTCCCTCTTCTTCTTCTTCATCAGCCAACTCTTCTGTCTTCTCAATTTCTTCTGGCTGTTTTTCAACTGGAATATTTTCTTCTGTTTCTCTCTCTTCTTCTTCTTCTTCTTCAACCACTAAATCAATAACTTCATTTTTTCCTTCTCCATCTACTTCCTCAATTCTAATCTATTTTTCAACTTCCTCCTCCTCCTCCTCTCCAAAAGAACCATCAAAAATGCTAAGCATGATAGAATGGATAAATTGGTCCATGTTTGTTTTAAAATGGGACATGAACCAACTATCCTGGAGGATTAATACTAAATCTGATTCTTTGCAAAAGTGAATCAGAACCTCCTCAGTGGCTTGGGGATATTCCCAACCACTAGTTGCAATGTAGGTTTGAAGATTTGTAAAAGTCATAGTCTTGAAAAATTTCCACTCTTCAAAAATATGTACAAAAGAGTGTTTTACTGCTTGTGGCTTAACAAGCTGGAGTTGTTCAATTGAAAGGTTGAAAGTATTATTTTCTAACAGGTTAAAGGTATAATCAGCTTCAGGGATAGAAATTATGAGACCTGCTTCTTCTTCTTCGGATATGTAGACTGGGGGGGTGAGAACAGGTACAATCCGAGTTTCAAGGGTGCACAGTGCAGTGAGTCTTCGGATGAATTGGTGATGACCGAGGGGCCGGCAAGGTGTTAATCGCTCTCCCTCGCTAAAATGCAGTTTCCTTGGCCTCTTGGGAGAGGGTTCTGGTGATGACTGCAGAGTAGAGGGTCCTTCAGGGGCTGGTCCCCGTCTCTTGAATCTGACTGCAATGGGTGTATCGTCGGACTCGGTGTCGGACTCGACTGCAGTTGGTATTAATGGTTAGCCTGCATATTTATGAGCTCACACCCTAGTCTCTGCAATTATATAAATATGTTATTGTCATGCCTTGGAACGGCAACAAAACTATTTACTACTACTGGTATTGGGCAAAGGTACAAGCAATACTTAATCTAGCAAATCAAAGTCATCGTGAGCACATGTAATGAGCTAACAAACCACAACAATATTTTGTTTTCCTAAATTCTCCTATTGTTCCTTTTTTAGGGAAAGAATCCAACAGAAATATAGGTATGATATTACATGGAATTGATCTTGTTCGCAGAAGATCAATGGGAGCAGTGCATCAGCCCCCGAGCTCACAAGACAGTGCCGAGAAATAAAAGCAAAGATCACTAGAGAATGCTAAAAATATTTTAGCCTTCACAAATGATGTAGTCCTACTCCCTAAGAGGGTATTTCAAATATATTTTTGAATAAAAGGAAGTCCTCGCTAAACAGAAGTGCAAGTTGCTCTTGATTATACTAGCTGAAAGGCTGAAGGAGATTTGACAAAGGCCCACCTAAGTTTGTTCAGTAACTTTTCTCATCTCACATACCTGTAATCCTCAAAACGAAGAAGTCATAAAAGTGTCCGAAGACATCGGATTAAGATGCCTTCTTGGTTGTTGTCACTGTGTTGTGTCGAGAATTATACTCTCCGACCGGCGATCTCCTCGGAGATCGGGCGACCTAGCCACTGCCGAGCAGCCGAGGCAGAACTGCCGACCAGCGACCAGGCGACCTAGCCTTAACCCGGGAGCCAAGATAGATCTGTCGTCCGAAGGTCCCAGGGCGAGTCCCGGTGCCGAGCGATCGACACCTAAGACAATCGTCTCTCGGTACTTGGCGATCTACTCCTAGTGGCCGACCAGTAGACGATCATCTCTCGGCAGTTGCCGACCGACCCTTGGCGACTGACCGATGCCGACCCTCAGCAACTGGCCGATGCCAACCTCTGGTGACCGGCTAAATACGACCACCTCGTGCCGATCAGAGCCGATGGCCATCCAGTCGGCAAAGGCCGAAGTCCAGGACAGAACCCACGTGCAGAGCCGAGACAAGATCCGTAATTCACGGATCATTGACCACAGCCTGTCAGCATCCGTCCACCAGCCGACAGGCCCGCCGAAAGTTGTCAGTAGGACCGCATGTGACAGTGACTCCGGACGCGTGGTGGCTCCTCATTGGACCGCACAGCTGGCTGCCGGCTGTAGCCTTGGACTTTAGGCAGACTGCCCATGTGACCTTTAGGACGATCGCCCCATTATTATATTGGCCGGAAGACGATCGCCCGCTAGGATACAAGGCTCCTCAGCCTCTATAAATAGAGGGCAGCCTGCACTTGTCCAAAGGACGGAAATTCTTTAGCACTCACGGAACTTTTACCACCGAAATACACAGCACTTGGCTTTCTCCTACTCTTGGCAACAGCTATCTTTTGGTTCTTTCTTCTCTCGGCCTCTCTCATATAGAAGACGATCGACAGGGACGAAGAACACCGAGCTTTGCTCAAGAGCTGGATTAACAGAGTCTTTTTACACTCATTGCACTTAGATTCTCACATTAATACTTGTATCCACGAATATTTGTATTAATAACATCTCGTGAGAGCATTCAAGCCCGGGCCTAACAAACCCGGCAAATCTTGTGTTTATTCATATTCTCTCGGAAGTGCTCTCGCAAATTTGTTTGTTGTCCGTCCATTCCAGCAGTATTTAATCTTCGGATAAATATTTTGGGCAACAACAATTGGCGCTAGAGGAAGGGGATCTAACCCTCAAATTTTTATTCCTACCGTCTCGAAGAACACTCACTGTTCTCGGGGCATATACTTGAAGTGACACTCACTGCGCTTCAAAGAAATCTTTCAGAAATCATGTCTTCCGCCTCCGCGTCGAAGAAAGCCACTGGCCAGCCCGCCAGACGCCTTGTTCCGTCTCAGTCCGAGCCACAGCCGATGGCGGAAGGTAGCCGCCGCAGTCCGAGACGCTCGATCCCGCCCCTGGGCGGCGGCCCAAGCCTCTCGCTCGATCAGTTCCGAACCGCGGAACAGATCGACGAGGCCATGGCCGTCCTACAGGAGCGACGGAGTGCTCTCGACGCGCCTCCCGCTATCACCCCCCCGGCCATCCGCCGAAAGACCAAGCGGAAGCTCAAGGCGTTACTGGCCGAGCGATCGCAGGAGGCTCTCATCCGCAAGGAGAGGCGCTCGCCAGCCGGGGCACCTCTGTTTTCGATCGCCTGGGCAGTGACCCGTCTTGTCAACTGGGGCAGTCCGGCCCAGCTACGAGACGACGGAGTTTGAGTCCGTCACCAGGAGCTCGGCCTACCCGACTCCCAAAAGGCAGCCCAGCCGTCTGGCTCCCACTCGCCAAATAGCCGAGGTCGGCAGCAGCACAGTCCAGAGATCGGTACACGATCGCCTCGGCTACCGCTCCCAAAGCCGATCAGCGAGCGACCAAGACACGGCGATGGCCGCGATGCAACGCCAGCTCGACGACATGAAGGCGCTCCTGGAATCCGGGGCAGGCGCCAAGAAGACGATCGCCGAGCCGAGCGAGCCGCTCGCGGTCGACATCGAGCTCGCCCCCGTGCAGCACAAGATCGCTCCCCCGCAAACACCTTTGTACCAGGGGAGATCAGACCCCGAAACACACCTGAGCAAGTTCAACATCTACATGACCGGGTGTGGGGCATCAGACGCGACCAGGTGCCGAATGTTCCCTATGACGCTGGACGACCTCGCCTACAGGTGGTACACCTCATTGCCACCTCGGTCCATTGGCTCCTTTAACCAACTGGCGCACGTCTTCACAGAGTACTTCGCCACCAGGGTCGCTCGGCCGGAAGGTCCCCTTCGCATGATGCAAATCAAGCAGGGAGAAGAAGAGTCCGACTCGGACTACATCGACCGGGTAGACGAGATCATCCTCAACGGCGAGCCCGTAAGCGATGAGATCGCCCTCTACGTGGTCCTAGGAGGATTCCATGGTCTTTCGCCTATGCTCAGGCATCTTACGAAGAGCCAACCCTCGACCTACGCGACCTTCCGAGCTAAGGCCGCAGACTTTCTGGCCAGGCAAAGGTTTCTTCTTAGCCTGTGAGCAGTGCAATCGAGACTTCGGGATAGTCCGATCGGAACTCGGGACTCCCGAGTCCCGAAATTACCAAAATCTCAGGTCCCAGTCCCGGTCCCCGGTCCCGATCCCATAAAATTCGGGACTCGGGATTCTGTTTTCCATCGGGACTCGGGACGGGACCAGGACTCGGGATTTCCCTATCCTAAATTCTCAGCCCTAGTCCATATGTTTCTAACTTCAATGTGAAAATGATACACATTACCACCATGTAATACAAATAAAAAAAATACCCAGTAAAAAGAAAAAGAAAACCTGGGGGGCACCTCCTCAAGGAGGTGGAAGAGGGGAAGAGGGACAGCTGTATCAAACCATCCGGTCGGGAAGAGGGTTTTGAAATGTTCGAAGAAGCCTGAGTGGAACTCCCTGACAAAACCAGAGAGAACGGAAGCAGCATTCTTCCAGGAGCGGGCCTGAGCCTGGACAAGCTCCCTTCTAGCGGGAGCCTCTTTGATAGGCTAGACGTGCGGACCGGAGGTATACCCTCCTTGTATCCCTCGATTCTCTCAACTCTCGGGCTAGGAGCGTTATCTCTAGGGGGATTAATGTAATATCCGCATTTTTCTTCCCCTTGTATTTTTATTTTCGGTGTATTTCTCGATTGTAGCGACCCTCGTGTATCTTTCAGTGTAACTCTTCCATCATCTATTGATCTGATTCTCGTAATTGTTGTGCGGAACCGCCGTTTCGGGGTTGCCGTGGATATATTCTATGCTATGATGCGTTTTGAGGTGTTCCGCTTGATGTTTCGTTCGTATTCTGGTGTAGTGGACCGTTTATGTTCTGTACCTAGCGCACGCTAATTTTTCTGCATAGCGCGCGCTAGAAGTCTCTTTGTAGCGCACGCTAAGTTTACTTCGTAGCGCGCACTAGCGAGTGAACCCTGGGGGTGGCAGTTCAACTCCCAGGCCTCTGGACTATCGGATTAGCGCACGCTATCTTGTCTAGCGCACGCTATTGCTGGGAGACTAGCGCACGTTAAGTTGTTCAGTAGCGCGCGCTAGTGTGACTGTCGATCGGGCGGTTTACTACTGAACTCAATCAGATGCTAGTTAGCGCACGCTACGCTTGTATGGTAGCGCACGCTAACGGGTCAGGTGAGTTTTGGGCATTTGGCTACTGGACTCGGCTGATGTTCAGGTAGCGCACGCTATTGGTCGATAGCGCGCGCTACCGAGAGGTTATTAGCGCACGCTACGTTTCGAGTAGCGTACGCTAACGGTCAAAAACCTGGCTACTGGACTGGGACGCTAACGGTAGGGTTTGAAATCTTATCCCGTTAGCGACGCTAACCTTGAGGTTTTAGCGTGCGCTAACACTCCCTGGCTATATAAACCAGGGAGTTGACCGAGATAAACACAAAATCTCATTTCTTCCTCTCTCCGCGGCGAAGGCGATCTCGAAGCGATTCTCATGGCGATTTCTTCCTCCAATCATCTCATCCAACATCCTTCTTGAGTTCTTGGAGTATTATATCAACATCAACACGAATCTTTCGTCCTAATCCACGGTAAATCTCTTAGAACCCTACTTTTGGATAATTTGGGGGTTTTGGGATTTTCTTCCGATTCGTTCCGTTTTGATGGTGGATTCACGATGATTATGATTAATCTTGTTGATATCATTAGTTTTCCTACGGATTCATGGTATATTTCCATAGCTTTGTGAAATCGAGAGGGTTTGGTTGTGGTCCGCCCTCGTTGTTATTTTTTACTCGAATATACATGAATCATAGGCGGGTTTCCGGGTGTATTCCATTTCCATAATCGTTTAGAAGTGGTTGTGATTGTGCTATTCGAATCGTTAGGTTCATTTTCGTCGGTTCCTCACGGTCGTTCTTGATTCTTCCGTTCCGTTCGTGTCGCCGTCTATTTAATCGAGGCAAGTATCCTTATGAACTTACAATCTTGACATAGTAGTTTTGTATGAGAAATTGTGTGTGTGTGTGTATGCTCACTACGGGTTAGACTCGACGGGGTCTCGGTAGGGCTCCACGAAGCTGTGGAACCGCGAGCTTGCTTTTAACCACTGTGGGTTAGATCCGACGGGGTCTCGGCAGGGATCCACGTTTGTGGGTCCGCGGTTAATTGTGGTGCATTTTACAAATGTGGTTTTGATTATTGGCATTTCCGGAAATGAGTGTTTTGAAACTATGATTTCTTGATGGCATGCATTACTATATGTGTAAGATGTAAATTGTTCATTTGGTTACTTGTACTAGCGTAATTGCTAACCCCTCTGGGGACCCGTTTTGGGGAAATTCGTTTTATGAATTTCAGGTCAGGTTCATCGAGACGAGCGGGCACTGGACCAGTACACGGATGATGGCCGTGCGTGATGATTGTGCACGAGTGACGTTTTAGTGTCTTTTTATCTTTTCATCTTTTGCGGTTTTTGAACTAATAGTTGTACTCGAGTACTTAAGGGTTCTTGTTCGTTCGGATTGTATTGTTGCCTATTATGTTGTGTTGGATGATGATGTTATGTTGACCGGTTGAACCGGGTGGATTATTCTGTTTTGCATCTTTGTGACGTGGTGTTATTTTATCGTTTCTGTGAGTCGTTGTGTATGATGCTGTTCAGCCTGGTGGGTCCCATATAGGGATTCACGGCGCTGTAATATACCTCGAATATCTTGAGGGTGTTACAATTAATCACCTCCACCACACGAGGGTGAAAGTACTGGAGCCCTTGCCAGTAAGTGTTGTTCTTCTATAGGGTTATAAAGAGGGTGTTGAGGAAAATGTCAAACAAATTAAAAACACGTGAGAAATCAATTTCAGAAAGGAGTATGTGGAGCAATTGATGAGTAACCTTGTGTAACCTTTGAGGCTAGGACCCGTAATATCCGAAATTTCTATTACTACTGTTTAATGTTATTTTATCCAAGTTTTGTTGTACAGTGTGGAATTTTTTTAATATGGATAAAATAATTGTAGAACTGAGATATCTGTATTGGTATAATTGTCGTACTTGGTCGACAAAGGATATAGCGTGTCATGTATACGTATCTAGTATGTTGAGACGATGAGCAAGAATAGCTGAAAATGGCTAAGTGTAGCATTATTAGCGCACGCTAATAATCATGTATAGCGCACGCTATCGTACTGGTTTAGCGCACGCTAAAGGTAAAAGGCAGCGCACGCTAGTTCAGAACAGATCAGAAGGAATCTATGTGTGGACCAGGCCACTTTCGGCGCATGTTCTGATTAGTCAACTGATGTTTGTCGTAAAGCATTAGCGCACGCTAATGCCTGTTGTTAGCGCACGCTAATATCAGTCAGTCAACAGGGAATCTTGGCTTTATTGGCTGCTTTCGGCATGTGGGGTCACGAGTCTATTCGGGGTAGGTGCAGACTGTAGCAAGTCAACTACAATTAGCGCACGCTAAGATACAAGATTTTGCGTGCGCTAGACAGTGTAGTTCACGTACGTTATTGCATGGGCATTATGTACGTAAGCTGATGTGCGGAGCAAGTCAGTAGCCTATGGACCGCGATAGCACACGCTAACGAAAGAGAGTTAGCGCACGCTAAGCATGTAACGTACGTTAAATAAGGACGTTAGCGTACGTTAATAATATACAGTATATATATATATATGTAGTTGGGCATTATCCTTCATTGCGTTCATTCCTTCCTTGCAACTGAGAGAGAGAGTTTTTAGAGAGAAGTTTGAGGTTCCAAACACTAAGAGATGATGATCTTTAACAAAGATTAAGCTCAGGAACATGGATTAAAGTCTTGTACTTGAAATTGTTGATGATTCTTGGAATGAAGTTGATTGTTCTCCTTCATGGTTCGTTTATACAAGGTAATAGTTCTTCACTTTTGGATTTCGTTTTGGATTGGAGATTTACGTTCTTGAGTTGATGAATATCATATAAACAAGTTAATAAGTATGATTAGGAGATGGATTACCGGATTATGATGATGTTGTTATTGATATATTGATATTGATGTGATTCGTATGGCTTGAATCGTGTTGTACATATTCTTGAGATAAGTTGGTTAAATCTTCTCCTCAGTTTCGAATGTTGATGTTATTGTTGATAATTACTCCGTGTAATGATAGATTATGGAAATATTGTTACGTTTTTAAGGTTTCATGATGTTGATATTGAGGAAGATGATAAAGGGATATATGACTTGGATTATAAGTTGAATGATTGTTTATATGTTAAAGGATATCGGATTTCGCTGTTTTGATAGCTTTGAACATGGTTTAGAATCACTTAGTGTTCTTGATAATCGCCATATGTTGATTCGGTATCTGAAAAACATGCATCTGTACAGCATTATCGCACGCTGAGCTTACGGGCTAGCGCACGCTAACGGGAGCTACTTAGCGCACGCTACGTTATGCGTTTAACGTGCGCTAAGTAGGCAGACAGTGCAGTATTTTCGTGTTGTGGTTGTGAATTTGTACTGGTCTGAGTTGTATTGTTCAGACTTATGTTTAACCGAGATGTCGTAGAACCGTTGGGTTTGTGGATTGGTTATGTTGGTTATTGATTGTTACTGGATTGTTGTTTATTGACTATTGCCATAGGTTGTGGTAAGTGATCGGTGATTAGAACCATGCCTTGCGGTCGTATCCGAGAATGTTCGTAGATTGCATTGATCAGGGTCGAGGGACTTGTAGATGACGACAATGGATTTGGTAACGACTTCATCGGTATCGAGGCAAGTTATTACTTGCTCAGTTATAATGTTTAATGAATGGTTTCAGTTTCATTTCGTTTATAATGCATATAGCAATGATTATTACTGCAAATTGTGGAGATTTGGATTATGTGTTGTCTTTCCGATTCTATGAGTTAAATCATAAGGTTTATGATTCATTTCGGTTATTGGAATTTTGGGTATCGAGGATACATTATGATAAAGACGAGGATATGAGTATTTGCAGTCCATGGTACGTTTGAGTTGCCGAGCATTGCGGATAATCGTCGGTGATGATTTGACATCGAGATTTCTCCTGAAGGATTCGGGACAAGTATCTTAGTTTGATTCGGTTTAGTATTGATGATGTTGATCATGCAAGTTGTCATTCATGTTGCTGAACATGAAGTCGTCCTAGTTGTGTCATCATAGTGTCGTTCATGTTTTGATTTATATGTTGTTCATGTTGATGAACATATTGATTTGCATATGTGTACGCATAATTGCATTGTTTATGTTGTAAATGATCCGAATGGATCATGAGGATCTATGCTGAGGGCGCTGGATCGGATGTCCACCATGCGTTGGTTCGACGGGATCATCATGGGGATCTATGTTGAGGGCGCTGGATCGTTGGTTAGGTTTTCCACCATGCGTTGGTCCGACGGGATCATCATGGGGATCTATGCTGAGGGCGCTGGATCGTTGGATTACCAGTATTGTGTTGATGGAATCTTGTGAATTCGCATCATTGATTTTGTCATGTGTTGTTGTTCATATGTGTATTGTTGGTTATCCACCTTATGATGATTTGATAGGATCATCAAGGGGATCTATGCTGAGGGCGCTGGATCGTCGGATTTCTATTGAGTATACATCATTGTTATTGTTGTGATCATATTGACGTTTTCATATGAGTATGCATGTGTAGGTCTTGTGTTAGGACCGTGCCCGTATGTTGCATTGAACTGATCTGGGATTAGACTGATATGATTGTCGTGGCACTTCATATCTCGAGGTATGTTCCGTATTTCTTTTGGCATTCGTCTTTTGATGGACAATCGGTTATCGTCTTGGGATTTGATGATGCTATCCGATGGATCGTATTGGTTAGAACTGGTATATTTCCGTATCGTGAGTTGGTTATGATAGTTTGAGAATCTTAAGTATTGTTTGAGGTACAATACAGATATTATGTTCGAGTATATTGGTTAATCGAGTACGAGATCTGATGAGAATTATTTGAGTAAGTAAAGTTACTACGATAAGACTACATTGGTCGTATTCTTATTTTTTTTGTATTCTCATTAGTATGTAATTATTAATGTGATGTGACGGTTATCATCGTTGGATATTATGGCTAACCCCGTCGTGGGCTTTATTTTTAGGTTCTTTGGATATCAAGCCTGTAGCGGTCGTGAAGAGATGAGCTTCCCGGAGGATACTGGCTAGGGCATGTTTTTATGAACTGAATTACTGATCAGTTATTGTATTCGGCTGCTAGAGTAATTTTACTTGGTTGTCCTTTCCACTGCGTGAGTATTTTAAATGACTTTTTGATATCTAGTAACTTGAGTTACTTTGGAAATCGTTTCCTAAACTATTGAGTTCCGGCCGTTGGGCCTTGTCCTTTTCAAAATGAGGTTTTACGACGCTTTTGATAAACGAGCTTTATAACGTCTTCGAATATTTTTAAAGATAGTACTGTCGTTAGCCTCTTGGGCATTTGTAAATATTTGTGAAAATTTCTTTTAGCCTTGTGGGTTCCATCTCGGGGCCCACGGCGCTGTAATATTTCCGGTTAAATCTGGGGGTGTTACAGAATATGGTATCGGAGCTTAGGTTGAGAAAACTTAGGCATTTGGGTTGAGTTGGGTCGTGTTTTGGTCGCATCATTCGAGTTATCGATTGAATAATACTAGAGCCGTGAGTTTTTGTTGTTCACTCGGGCTTATGGGTTATGTGATTTATTAGTGTGGTACTGGGATTGTTGTAAGCTTTTCCAGATGGTGCTAACGTGATTCTCTTGAAAGAGATGTGTTGTGTTCTCGAACTGAACTGAGTTTGCAAACGTGTGTTTTGAAATTATCTGTGTCGAGTATTTTCTTGAGTCGAGACATGTGCCAGTATCACGGAGAATCGTCGGCTTCACAATCTGTAAGTATTTGGATTTTTGAATTTCATTGAGATTTATTGCCGTTCTAAGTTGATATGCTTTGAGATTCAGCAGAATATTATGTGTTACAGTATAAGGTAACAAAATTGGGACAGGATTGATGAATTGAGAAACTATAATTTTGGAAATCATTATGTCAGTTAGATTTTGGAAACGGAGTTGTATAATCGGGAGGAGGACTGTGGATTGTTGAGAAGAACATGTAGTCATGTTAGTTCATTTTGTGATATATGAACTGCTTTTGAGCATTTGAAAATGATACTTTTCAAAATGAACGTTTCACGGATGTTTTACGGAAAATTATTTTTGGGCCGAGACCCAATCGATTTTGAAATGGTTTTATAACTCACGACTTGGGGTCCGAAAAGAGTTTTCTATTTTTTAAACTACTTGTAATGTGGAATGAGATACGAGCTAAGACCCTAATGTTTCAAAAGACTTTCCTGTTTTCTAGAACTCCCGAGATTTCTAAAATACTTTACCAATCGTTTATCTATTTTATTTCCGCCTTTCGGAGTTTTGGTTTACCTATTCAAACAAAACTTCTCGGGAAGTCTTTAGCTGTGTTGATTTGTTTCAATGTCTTGTCATAGCATAACTGAGGTAATCAAGGATGGGTAAATGGTTGACTTTGCGAGTCATATATGGAAAAGGAGTTTTTATCGGAGTCTATATATTGAGGTTTTGGAACTCGATCGTGTGGTTTCCATTGGAATGTCAATGGATTTGGTGACGAGCCGAAGTGGTATACAGGAGTATGGATATGGAAAAGCATTTGCATAAATTCCATTTTATTTAATCGTGTGTATTCGAAAAGAATTTTTATCGAGAACTTGGCACCAGCGAGCCGATTTAATTTTTAAAATTGATTTCGTGGTCTTACGAAAATTTATATTTTGAGTTTTGAAATTTTTGAAAGAATTTTCGAAAATTTGTCTTTTGACAAGACTATATGATTTCAAACTGGTTTTGAAAATGTGATTGATAACCATACGCATTTAGTGTATATTACATATCATGGTGAAGTTGTGAGTGTGACTCACGAACTGGATAATATATCAATGTGGAACGATGAATAGGGATTCAAACTTCATTATGGTAGTTTGGTTATCCAGGGATGATCGGTTGATTTATCGGATAAGAGAAATATGTT
Organism: Orobanche coerulescens; assembly: GCA_033398695.1. NCBI lineage: Eukaryota > Viridiplantae > Streptophyta > Magnoliopsida > Lamiales > Orobanchaceae > Orobanche > Orobanche coerulescens. Next base: position 126,748,457 of record CM065811.1, on the reverse strand, counting down.
GCATGTTGTAGATTCATGCACAGGATGTAATTTTGGAACTTTGGATTTTGTGAAACCGGGACATATGTCCTATGTGATTCCATTGGTACGGTAGTAGCCCGATTTTACCATAGTAATTTTTGAATTATTTCTTTGTAAGTGTAGATTTGGGGATGGTGACCCCATACTGGTTGTTTTGGACAATGAGTGGTTGTTCCCACTCCTTGTATGAATTGGCATGTTCATCGATTTGCAATTGGTTGTTCGTATGCCGAGGGGAATGTTCACCAGTCGGTTGTGTTTCATTGAGATTCACTGTATGTGATTTGTTTAATGTTTTGAGAATTTTGTTCTTTCGTATATCGGTTTCTGCGGTTCTATGTTGATCATGTTGGAGCTTACCGTGTGAGGGTATTCTCGATTATCGTTGATCGTTCGTTGGTCATATTAGAGTTTATCATGATGATATTCTCGGTTAATTTATTGATTGATCATTGTTGGTGATCATCTGAGCGTTCGGATTTTGTGCTGATGTTTCGGGATCTGTGTCATTGTTTCACAGATGTATCGTGCATTATTGATTTGTATCAGGATTTGGACTTGATTGTGCGATCATGCAGACAGGTTATGACACTGATAGATTATTTCATCCGAAGATGATATATTTTGTTGAGACTCGTGGAATTGTGATTCATAGTATCTCAGGAGATCGTCGACTTTGCGCATTTGTAAGTGTGCTGTTTTGGTTATTCAGTAATAATGACGATCGATCGTTGTCGTGATGGTTTCGGAATATTTTTGTTGAACGATTTGTTTGTTTTTCTATAACGGCTTGCCAGTTTCGAGGACGAAACTTATTTTAAGTGGTGTCATATGTAATATCCGGAATTTCTATTACTATTGTTTAATATTATTTTATCCAAGTTTTGTTGTACAGTGTGGAATCTGTACAATATGGATTAAATAATTGTAGAACTGAGACATCTGTATTGGTATAATTGTCGTACTTGGTCGACAAAGGATATAGTGCGTCATGTATACGTATCTAGTATGTTGAGACGACGAGCAAGAATAGCTGAAAATGGCTAAGTGTAGCATTATTAGCGCACGCTAATAATCATGTATAGCGCACGCTATCGTACTGGTTTAGCGCACGCTAAAAGTAAAAGGCAGCGCACGCTAGTGCAGAACAGATCAGAAGGAAACTATGTATGGACTAGGCCACTTTCGGCGCATGTTCTGATTAGTCAACTGATGTTTGTCGTAAAGCATTAGCGCACGTTAATGCCTGTTGTTAGCGCACGCCAATATCAGTCGGTCAACAGGGAATCTTGGCTTTATTGGTTGCTTTCGGCATGTGGGGTCACGAGCCTATTCGGGGTAGGTGCAGACTGTAGCAAGTCAACTACAATTAGCTCACGCTAAGATACAAGATTTTGCGTGTGCTAGACAGTGTAGTTTATGTACGTTATTGCATGGGCATTACGCACGTAAGCTGATGTGCGGAGCAAGTCAGTAGCCTATGGACCGCGATAGCGCACGCTAACGAAAGAGAGTTAGCGCACGCTAAGCTTGTAACGTACGTTAAATGAGGACGTTAGCGTACGTTAATAATATACAGTATATATATGTGTAGTTAGGCATTATCCTTCATTTCGTTCATTCCTTCCTTGCAACCGAGAGAGAGAGTTTTTAGAGAGAAGTTTGAGGTTCCAAACACTAAGAGATGATGATCTTTAACAAAGATTAAGCTGAGGAACATGGATTAAAGTCTTGTTCTTGAAATTATTGATGATTCTTGGAATGAAGTTGATTGTTCTCCTTCATGGTTCGTTTATACAAGGTAATAGTTCTTCACTTTTGGATTTCGTTTTGGATTGGAGATTTACGTTCTTGAGTTGATGAATATCATATAAACAAGTTAATAAGTACGACTAGGAGACGGATTACCGGATTATGATGATGTTGTTATTGATATATGGATATTGATGTGATTCCTATGGTTTGAATCACGTTGTCCGTATTCTTGAGATAAGTTGGTTAAATCTTCTCCTCAGTTTCGAATGTTGATGTTATTGTTGATAATTACTCACTGTAATGATAGATTATGGAAGTATTGTTACGTTCTTAAGGTTTCATGATGTTGATATTGAGGAAGATGATATATGGATATATGACTTGGATTATAAGTTGAATGATTGTTTATATGTTAAAGGATATCGGATTTCGCTGTTTTGATAGCTTTGAACATGGTTTAGAATCACTTAGTGTTCTTGATAATCGCCATATGTTGATTCAGTATCTGAAAAACATGCATCTGTACAGCATTAGCGCACGCTAAGCTTACGGGCTAGCGCACGCTAACGGGAGCTACTTAGCGCACGCTATGTTATGCGTTTAACGTGCGCTAAGTAGGCAGACAATGCAGTATTTTCGTGTTGTGGTTGTGAATTTGTATTGGTCTGAGTTGGATTGTTCAGACTTATGTTTAATCGAGATGTCGTAGAACCGTTGGGTTTGTGGATTGGTTATGTCGGTTATTGATTGTTACCGGATTGTTGTTTATTGACTATTGCCATAGGTTGTGGTAAGTGATCGGTGATTAGAACCATGCTTTGCGGTCGTATTCGAGAATGTTCGTAGATTGCATTGATCAGGGTCGAGGGACTTGTAGATGACGACAATGGATTTGGTAACGACTTCATCGGTATCGAGGCAAGTTATTACTTGCTCAGTTATAATGTTTAATGAATGGTTTCAGTTTCATTTCGTTTATAATGCATATAGCAATGATTATTATTGCAAATTCTAGAGATTTGCATTATGTGTTGTCTTTCCGATTGTGGGAGTTAAATCATAAGGTTTATGATTCATTTTGGTTATTGGAATTTTGGGTATCGAGGATACATTATGATAAAGACGAGGATATGAGTATCTGCAGTCCATGGTACGTTTGGGTTGCCGAGCATTGCGGATAATCGTCGGTGATGATGTAGTCATCTTAGTTCATTTTGTGATATATGAACTGCTTTTGAGCATTTGAAAATGATACTTTTCAAAATGAACGTTTCACGGATGTTTTACGGAAAATTATTTTTGGGCCGAGACCCAATCGATTTTGAAATGGTTTTATAACTCAGGACTTGGGGTCCGAAAAGAGTTTTCTATTTTTTAAACTACTTGTAATGTGGAATGAGATACGAGCTGAGACCCTAATGTTTCAAAAGACTTTCCTGTTTTCTAAAACTCCCGAGATTTGTAAAATACTTTACCAATCGTTTATCTATTTTATTTCTGCCTTTCGGAGTTTTGGTTTACCTATTCAAACAAAACTTCTCGGAAAGTCTTTAGCTGTGTTGATTTGTTTCAATGTCTTGTCATAGCATAACTGAGGTAATCCAGGATGGGTAAATGGTTGACTTTGCGAGTCATATATGGAAAAGGAGTTTTTATCGGAGTCTATATATTGAGGTTTTGGAACTCGATCGTGTGGTTTCCATTGGAATGTCAATGGATTTGGTGACGAGCCGAAGTGGTATACAGGAGTATGGATATGGAAAAGCATTTGCATAAATTCCATTTTATTTAATCGTGTGTATTCGAAAAGAATTTTTATCGAGAACTTGGCACCAGCGAGCCGATTTAATTTTTAAAATTGATTTCGTGGTCTTACGAAAATTTATGTTTTGAGTTTTGAAATTTTTGAAAGAATTTTCGAAAATTTGTCTTTTGATAAGACTATATGATTTCAAACTGGTTTTGAAAATGTGATTGATAACCATACGCATTTAGTGTATATTACATATCATGGTGAAGTTGTGAGTGTGACTCACGAACTGGATAATATATCAATGTGGAACGATGAATAGGGATTCAAACTTCATTATGGTAGTTTGGTTATCCAGGGATGATCGGTTGATTTATCGGATAAGAGAAATATGTTGCATGTTGTAGATTCATGCACATGATGTAATTTTGGAACTTTGGATTTTGTGAAACCGGGACATATGTCCTATGTGATTCCATTGGTACGGTAGTAGCCCGATTTTACCATAGTAATTTTTGAATTATTTCTTTGTAAGTGTAGATTTGGGGATGGTGACCCCATACTGGTTGTTTTGGACAATGAGTGGTTGTTCCCACTCATTGTATGAATTGGCATGTTCATCGATTTGCGATTGGTTGTTCGTATGCCGAGGGGAATGTTCACCAGTCGGTTGTGTTTCATTGAGATTCACTGTATGTGATTTGTTTAATGTTTTGAGAATTTTGTTCTTTCGTATATCGGTTTCTGCGGTTCTATGTTGATCATGTTGGAGCTTACCGTGTGAGGGTATTCTCGATTATCGTTGATCGTTCGTTGGTCATATTAGAGTTTATCATGATGATATTCTCGGTTAATTTATTGATTGATCATTGTTGGTGATCATCTGAGCGTTCGGATTTTGTGCTGATGTTTCGGGATCTGTGTCATTGTTTCACAGATGTATCGTGCATTATTGATTTGTATCAGGATTTGGACTTGATTGTGCGATCATGCAGACAGGTTATGACACTGATAGATTATTTCATCCGAAGATGATATATTTTGTTGAGACTCGTGGAATTGTGATTCATAGTATCTCAGGAGATCGTCGACTTTGCGCATTTGTAAGTGTGTTGTTTTGGTTATTCAGTAATAATGACGATCGATCGTTGTCGTGATGGTTTCGGAATATTTTTGTTGAACGATTTGTTTGTTTTTCTATAACGGCTTGCCAGTTTCGAGGACGAAACTTATTTTAAGTGGTGTCATATGTAATATCCGGAATTTCTATTACTATTGTTTAATATTATTTTATCCAAGTTTTGTTGTACAGTGTGGAATCTGTACAATATGAATTAAATAATTGTAGAACTGAGACATCTGTATTGGTATAATTGTCGTACTTGGTCGACAAAGGATATAGTGCGTCATGTATATGTATCTAGTATGTTGAGACGACGAGCAAGAATAGCTGAAAATGGCTAAGTGTAGCATTATTAGCACACGCTAATAATCATGTATAGCGCACGCTATCGTACTGGTTTAGCGCACGCTAAAAGTAAAAGGCAGCGCACGCTAGTGCAGAACAGATCAGAAGGAATCTATGTATGGACTAGGCCACTTTCGGCGCATGTTCTGATTAGTCAACTGATGTTTGTCGTAAAGCATTAGCGCACGTTAATGCCTGTTGTTAGCGCACGCCAATATCAGTCGGTCAACAGGGAATCTTGGCTTTATTGGTTGCTTTCGGCATGTGGGGTCACGAGCCTATTCGGGGTAGGTGCAGACTGTAGCAAGTCAACTACAATTAGCTCACGCTAAGATACAAGATTTTGCGTGTGCTAGACAGTGTAGTTTATGTACGTTATTGCATGGGCATTACGCACGTAAGCTGATGTGCGGAGCAAGTCAGTAGCCTATGGACCGCGATAGCGCACACTAACGAAAGAGAGTTAGCGCACGCTAAGCATGTAACGTACGTTAAATGAGGACGTTAGCGTACGTTAATAATATACAGTATATATATATGTGTAGTTAGGCATTATCCTTCATTTCGTTCATTCCTTCCTTGCAACCGAGAGAGAGAGTTTTTAGAGAGAAGTTTGAGGTTCCAAACACTAAGAGATGATGATCTTTAACAAAGATTAAGCTGAGGAACATGGATTAAAGTCTTGTTCTTCAAATTATTGATGATTCTTGGAATGAAGTTGATTGTTCTCCTTCATGGTTCGTTTATACAAGGTAATAGTTCTTCACTTTTGGATTTCGTTTTGGATTGGAGATTTACGTTCTTGAGTTGATGAATATCACATAAACAAGTTAATAAGTATGACTAGGAGACGGATTACGGGATTATGATGATGTTGTTATTGATATATGGATATTGATGTGATTCCTATGGTTTGAATCGCGTTGTCCGTATTCTTGAGATAAGTTGGTTAAATATTCTCCTCAGTTTCGAATGTTGATGTTATTGTTGATAATTACTCACTGTAATGATAGATTATAGAAGTATTGTTACGTTCTTAAGGTTTCATGATGTTGATATTGAGGAAGATGATATATGGATATAGGACTTGGATTATAAGTTGAATGATTGTTTATATGTTAAAGGATATCGGATTTCGCTGTTTTGATAGCTTTGAACATGGTTTAGAATCACTTAGTGTTCTTGATAATCGCCATATGTTGATTCAGTATCTGAAAAATATGCATCTGTACAGCATTAGCGCACGCTAAGCTTACGGGCTAGCGCACGCTAACGGGAGCTACTTAGCGCACGCTATGTTATGCGTTTAACGTGCGCTAAGTAGGCAGACAATGCAGTATTTTCGTGTTGTGGTTGTGAATTTGTACTGGTCTGAGTTGGATTGTTCAGACTTATGTTTAACCAAGATGTCGTAGAACCGTTGGGTTTGTGGATTGGTTATGTCGGTTATTGATTGTTACCGGATTGTTGTTTATTGACTATTGCCATAGGTTGTGGTAAGTGATCGGTGATTAGAACCATGCTTTGCGGTCGTATTCGAGAATGTTCGTAGATTGCATTGATCAGGGTCGAGGGACTTGTAGATGACGACAATGGATTTGGTAACGACTTCATCGGTATCGAGGCAAGTTATTACTTGCTCAGTTATAATGTTTAATGAATGGTTTCAGTTTCATTTCGTTTATAATGCATATAGCAATTATTATTATTGCAAATTCTAGAGATTTGCATTATGTGTTGTCTTTCCGATTCTGGGAGTTAAATCATAAGGTTTATGATTCATTTTGGTTATTGGAATTTTGGGTATCGAGGATACATTATGATAAAGACGAAGATATGAGTATCTGCAGTCCATGGTACGTTTGGGTTTCCGAGCATTGCGGATAATCGTCGGTGATGATTTGACATCGAGATTTCTCCTTAAGGAATCGGGACAAGTATCTTAGTTTGATTCGGTTTAGTATTGATGATGTTGATCATGCAGGTTGTCATTCATGTTGCTGAACATGAAGTCGTCCTAGTTGTGTCATGATAGTGTCGTTCATGTTTTGATTTACATGTTGTTCATGTTGATGAACATATTGATTTGCATATGTGTACGCATAATTGCATTGTTTATATTGTAAATGATCCGAATGGATCATGAGGATCTATGCTGAGGGCGCTGGATCGGATGTCCACCATGCGTTGGTTCGACGGGAACATCATGGGGATCTATGCTGAGGGCGCTGGATCGTTGGACAGGTTTTCCACCTTGCGTTGGTCCGACGGGATCATCATGGGGATCTTTACTGAGGGCGCTGGATCGTTGGATTACCAGTATTGTGTTGATGGAATCTTGTGAATTCGCATCATTGATTTTGTCATGTGTTGTTGTTCATATGTGTATTGTTGGTTATCCACCTTATGATGATTTGATAGGATCATCAAGGGGATCTATGCTGAGGGCGCTGGATCGTCGGATTTCTATTAAGTATACATCATTGTTATTGTTATGATCATATTGACGTTGTCATATGAGTATGCATGTGTAGGTCTTGTGTTAGGACCGTGCCCGTATGTTGCATTGATCTGATCTGGGGTTAGACTGATATGATTGTCGTGGCACTTCATATCTCGAGGTATGTTCCGTATTTCTTTTGGTATTCGTCTTTTGATGGACAATCGGTTATCGTCTTGGGATTTGATGATGCTATCCGATAGATCGTATTGGTCAGAACTGGTATATTTCCGTATCGTGAGTTGGTTATGATAGTTTGAGAATCTTGAGTATTGTTTGAGGTACAATACAGATATTATGTTCGAGTATATTGGTTAATCGAGTACGATATCTGATGAGAATTATTTGAGTAAGTAAAATTACAACGATAAGATTACATTGGTCGTATTCTTATTTTTTTTGTATTCTCATTGGTATGTAATTATTAATGTGATGTGACAGTTATCATCGTTGGATATTATGGCTGACCCTGTCGTGGGCTATATTTTTAGGTTCTTTGGATATCGAGCTTGTAGCGGTCGTAAAGAGATGAGCTTTCCGGAGGATACTGGCTAGGGCATGTTTTTATGAACTGAATTCCTGATCAGTTATTGTATTCGGCTGCTAGAGTAATTTTACTTGGTTGTCCTTTTCGCTGCGTGAGTATTTTAAATGACTTTTTGATATCTAGTAACTTGAGTTACTTTGGAAATCGTTTTCTAAACTATTGAGTTCCGACTGTTGGGCCTTGTCCTTTTCAAAATGAGGTTTTACGACGCTTTTGATAAACGAGCTTTATAACGTCTTCGAATATTTTTAAAGATAGTACTATCGTTAGCCTCTTGGGCATTTGTAAATATTTGTGAAAATTTCTTTTAACCTTGTGGGTTCCATCTCGGGGCCCACGGCACTGTAATATTTCCGGTTAAATCTGGGGGTGTTACATGACCTAAGTCTGGGATCCGTTGAATCTCATCCGCATCAGAAGAGGGTGTAATGTGTTAAACGCAACTTGACATTTTAATGTGAGGATCCTCAGCGCGAAAGGAAGTTATCACTATGTCTCTTTATTTTCTTCAATTTACATAATTCATAGTCTCAAAATTCGCACATGTTTTACAGCAAATTCGTTTCTGTTATAACATAAACATTGTGCACGTCCCATTAAATTTGAGTGCTCAAGTCTTGTGATGTTCAATTTAGCCCATGGATTGATACAAGATTTCACTCCCCCAATAAACTACGGGATGCCTTGACTTGAAGCCTCTGCGCATTATAGTGAATGCAAGAATTGTAAAAAGATGGGGTCCCGTGTAGAATTATCTGTGTAAATTTGTGATAGTCATATTCATTACTTTTTTGCAACTGTTACATTTACCATTACATGTTGAGCATAGACTGATGGACCTGTGGAGAATGGTTCACAGGTACGTAACTATTTCCACAAGATCATGTCTTTGATGTCCATTTTCCACATCTATTCTGATTATCTATAACTAACACCTACTTTAGTTTGTAATGTAATTAACTTGAAGAGCCATTGCATTAGATATGTCACTTGAGTTCAATTTGTTATGTCATTTCAAAGTATTGTGGCCTTGAGGGTGACGTTTGCAGTGAATTCGCTGTATTTGAACCCAACTCGAAAACTCTAATGAATATAAGAATGGTCTTACTAGCATTGTACATGCATGCGATCCAACTATAATATATAATTTCAAATTCAATACCTATTCATTTTGTTTTGTAAAAACACTAGTTCCATACATATATACATCAGTGTTTTTATTCGTGCTGATTAGCGCGCGACGTAGCGCGCTTTTGCGCAAATTTTCCAAAAAAACGCGCCGTAGTGCGCTGCTATTTGCAGTCACCCCTATTTTGCGCGCGCTATTTGCTGCGCTGGCAGCGAAAGCGCGCGATAGCGCACACCATAAGCGCTTTAGCGCTGAATACCTGCGCTATTTGAGACAAACTGTCCACTGAGCAAAATTAGGGTTTAGGGACTTCTGTAGCGGCGCGATAGGCTTTAGCGCTCTAGCCTGCTCTATTTCAGTATCTATGAGTATTAGGGTTTAGGGACAAACTGTCCACTGAGCAAAATTTCCGCAGCAAAAAAAAAAAAATTTAACCTCCCAGGTTTCAGGTTTTAGAAAAAAAAACTTCACGGGCCAGCAGAAAAAAACTAGTGTTCAGGAACACTTCACGGGCAGCTGACAGAACACTTCAGCACAGTCAGCTTCAGGGGAAAAAAAAAACTTCTGCATCAAAGCATACATCCCAACCGGCTCTCCATTTGACAGTTACATATTCTTTTATAATGTCTTCCTCTAGCTCAAAGAAAGATATTGCTTGGAAGTATGCTTCTCAAAATGAAGGGGATAATTATATTATATGTAAGTTTTGTAATCACAAATCAAATGGAGGTATTACCCGTATTAAAGTGCACTTGGCTCAAACACACAAAGGTGTTTCACCTTGCCCATGTGTTCCAGATAATGTTAAGAAAAAAATTGGTGAATGTATTGAAAAGGCCAGGGTTTTAAAAAGCAAAAGAACTGAATTGTTGCGTGAAATTGGTGAGGGTCCAGCAGACATAGTTGTTAGAGGCACGCCCGAGGTGCGAGGCGCTAGGGGCGCCAACGACAGCGCCTCCTGGAAGGCGAGGCGGGCGCGGGGAGGGAGGTGGGCGCCTTTGTGCGTCTAGCGCACCTCCGAGGACGCAGGCGCGCGCCTCTATCCCATCTTCATTTTCAACCTTTAATAATATTATATATATATATATATATATATATATATATATATTAGAAAAATTAGGGTTTACTCTTATCCACTCCTCTCATCCCGTCTTCACAACTCACTCCAACTTCCTACTGCTGGTGCCACCACCGTCGCTGGCCGACGCCGACTCCACCACCGTCGCTGCCGGATTCTGGTAAGTTTTGGCTATTTTTTATTTTTATTTCAGTTTTTTTTGTTTATTTATTGTATAATATAATATGTGATATGATTTATCATATTTTCAGCTTTTTGTATCTAAAGATTATATTTCCTGTTTTTATGTTTATTTTCTGTTTTTTTTTTCTTTATTGTTTAATTTCTCATTTGATTAATATGTGATATAGTTTATCATATTTTCAGCTTTTTTGTATCTAAATATTACTGTAATACCCGGTTGTAATTCATTCACTATCAGTCTGTAATTGTCACTCAGTAATTTTCACTCATTAATAATCACTCATCATTCATGATTCATTCATTTGTGTTCATTGTTGGCTTATTATAACCGTATATCAGTTACCGATCGTCAATTCATCTCCGTTTGAGTGTCGAGACGAGAGAATTATTATTATTATTATTATTATTATTATTATTATTATCATCGTGATTGGTAGTCTTATGTTGGAAGTATCATCTTTGGCATGTGTTGGACTTGTTTACTTTCACATACGTATGGTATGTCGGATCATTCATCGACCGTAGCGAGAAATCGGAGTGGTCGGATTTTTGGTCACTTCCAGCAGCGGCTTACGGCCGTAACTAATCAGGCATTATGGCCGTAACATGTATTCGTTGGTTTAGGTAGGTTTTGAACGAAGGTGAGTTACGGCCGTAAGGATAGGCGGGTACGGCCGTAACATGTGTTTGTTGCTTTCAGGTCAGTTTGGATGAACGTGACTTACAACCGTAAGGGTTGCGGCATACGGCCGTAAGTTGAGCAGGTACGGCCGTAAGGCTTGGCCGGTTATGGCCATACGTGTTGAACAGGGTGCCCAGGCTTTTTTGGCCGAAGACGAGTTACGGCCGTAAGATGGGCAGGTTACGGCCGTAAGGGATGTTCGTAAATTTCAGGCTTTGTCGGACGAGAAGGACTTACAGCCGTAAGGGTTGCGGCATACGGCCGTAAGATGAGGCAGGTACGGCCGTAAGGCTTGGCCGGATATGGCCGTACGTTGCAGGCAGGGTGCCTGGTCAGTTTCGACGAAGGGGGCTTACGCCCGTAAGTTTAGCCGGGTATGGCCGTATCGGTCGAGTTACGCCCGTAAGGTGTGCGGGTACGACCGTATGGATGTCGGCAGGTGTTTTAGACGAGGGCGAGTTACGCCCGTAAGACGGGTGCGGGTACGGCCGTGTGGCTGTCGGTAGTTTCTGGACGAAGCCAAGTTACGGCCATACGAGATGGCTGGATACGGCCGTAAGGCCGTTGACCTGGGATGTTACAGCCGTAAGTAGGCCGAGTTACGGCCGTAACTTCCGGCAGTTTATAAGGGCTTGGACGGGACTTTTTCCTCATTTTCTCATTTCTTCAACTTATATCCGAGAGAGAGAGCTTGAGGGAGAGATTTTCCATCACCTATCACTTGAGTACTCGGTTTTCATCATCTTCATTCGTTTGTGAAGCTCGGATAGTCGATCTAACGCGTGTTCATCGGATCGAAGTATTTGGATCTTCAAGAGGTAATTTCTTCAACATCTTAGATTTCGATTTTGTGTTGAGATTTGATGTTTTGGACATTATAATCGTGTTGTATGAAGAGATATACATATGATTATGAGTTTGTATAAATATTCATTGGATTATTGAAGGATTATTCAAGAACACTTTGAATATTGAGTTGGATTTGGGGTTTTTCGATTAATTGTTGTTGAAATCATGAATTTAGATATTCATATTGGATTATTGATCGTATTGAAGATGTTTTGTTGGTTTGAAACACTTCTTGGGGATTTGATGTTGGTATAATTGAGGATTGATTGTAAACAATCGAAGATTGGTTACAACGTGTTTGATATAATGCCCCAATGAACTTGGTTTAGTCGTATCGACGTTTTGAGTTAGTTATAATCGTGTTTGATTCGTATGTTGATCGGATTGTTGGTAATTGTGTTATTCAAGGTTGTTCGGCGTGACATCTCATTTAGGGCGTTGTTCGTGGAAGGACATTTGTCACCGGTGTTGAGTAAGTTAATTCTTACTCGGTTAAAAGGATATTCATTCCTTTTGTTGTTGTTCATTCATAATCATAACTCATTTATAATGGTATTAACCGTATTGAGACTTGTAATTATCGAAAAATCACTTCATTCACGAGGAACGACGGTTCCAATCATTTCATTGAGCTATCATTCACTTCACTATTATTTTCATCTCGGTGAGTCATTCTTGACTTTGTCGGATTATTATTCATTGATATTCATTATGGTCATTCTCGTTTATATGACCTTCGGGTTCATCTTGTGTGGTCGGGTGCGGATGTGTGGAATTTTTAGTCGAGCACACGATAGTCATGTATTGGGTTCACCGATACATTAAACTGTGCACACGGTAACGTTTACCTCCGTGAGACTAATTAGGTACAAGGATTTGGTGTGTCCGGCCCGGTCTTGTACACTTGCACAGAAAATTACGGGCGTACTATGATGTTCCTCTTCAGCTTAAATTCATAACTAAGGATATTTCATAACTAAGGATAATTCATAATTGGGCTATATCATGATTGTGTTTATTTAACCCTTGAGGATTGTTGTTCTGTGTAACTGACCCCGTTGGGGGATATTGTTTTCAGGTCATGGCAAGGCAAAAGCACGGGAAGAGCATGTTGACGGCGAGGAGTCCCAGTGATACTAGTAGGGGGCCCCAGTCCTTTCAGTCATTCTTGTTTTTCTTCATTTGTATTTCCGCTGCAAAATTTCATTTGGGATGTTTATTTATTCAGCGTGGTGTATTTTATCTTCATATAAAATATACTAGTATTCTGTATTGTCCTGGTGTATTGTACTTAAGCTCCTCATCAGAGTATTTGGTAATATAATGTGGTTCGGTAGTGCTATTATATTATTTAATTCATTACTTTTCATTCGCCTGGTGGGTCCCAGTTGGGGTTCCACGGCACTGTAATAGCCGCCTAGTTTGGGGTGTTACAATTACTTCCTCCGTTCTCTTATTATTGCAACGTGTTGACTATTACACTGTTCACATACTCTCTTTTGACCATCTTTTGTGATTTATGCATATGAAAAAATATAGTCATGTGAGATCTTGTTAGACTCATCTCGAAATATACTTTCAAAATATCAACTTCTTATCATTTTTGAAAATAAAGAATTGAAGATATTCTAATCAAAGTTATGCATTGGCAAGCGTAAAAGTCCATATGTTGAAGTTATAAGAGAACAGTAGTATATTTTCGATTTTATGTTTATTTTTATTTATTTTATGAAGAGTAATTGATATATAATATTTTTATTTAACAGATTATGGTATAATGGAGGAAGAGAGTGGTAGTGGTGCTAGTGGCATTGGACGAAGCTTATCTCGTCAAGATCCATCTAAAGACCTAGCTTGGAAGTATTTCACAAGGGTTAGATCTGAAAACAAAAACGACTTAACCTGCAGCTTTTGTGAGCAAGTTTTCAAGGGTGGTATCTATAGAGCCAAACAACATTTATCAGGAGGGTATAAAAATGCTGTGGAATGCAAAAAATGCCCACCACATGTCCAAGAAGAGATTCAAATCTAATGAAAAAGATTGAGAAGGTAGATTTGTCGAGGGTTGCAATTCCAGGCTTTGAGGATGTAAACCCTTTCAATTCTGGACCGGCTGAACAATCTGAAGAGCAGGAGTGTCGTTCATCTACGTTATCAACTGCAAATCAAATGAGAAAGCAAAAACAAGGTCCTATGGATCTTTTTGTAAGTAGGAGCGTCGATCTAAGCAAAGTTGGAAGAAAAGATAAGCAAACGGTGTTGGATGAAGCACGTATGAAGGAATTGAAGGATAAAGCTTATCAAAGCTTTACAAAATGGATGTATGACACTGCAATTCCATTCAATGCCGTCAACCATCAGAGTTTGAAAGAAGCTTTCGTGGATATTGGACGGTATGGAGTAGGTTTGGAACCACCTTCATATCGTGAGGTGCGAGTTCCTTACCTAAAGAAGGCGGTTGATCACGTAAATGAAGATCACGTGAAAATTTGTGAAGAGGAGTGGGCTAAGTATGGATGCAGTTTGATGGTTGATGGTTGGACGGATAGGAGACAAAGAACTTTGATCAACTTTTTGGTCAATTCTCCTAAGGGTTCTGTTTTCATAGATTGTATTGATGTTTCTGGTTACTCGAAGACGGTGGAGAAAATGTTTGAGTTGATTGACAAATTTATAAAGCGAGTGGGTGAAAAGAATGTTATCCAAGTTGTTCGACAATGCAAGTAACATGGTGGCATTTGGAAAGCTATTGGAAGTAAAGAGGACAAATTTGTATTGGACTCGTGTCTGCTCATTGCCTTGATCTTATTCTAGAAGACATAGGGAAATTGCCCGAAGTGAAGGTGAGATTGAAGAAGGCAATGACCAATGAGTGTGACTGCGTATGTTTATACCCATCCAGGGGTGGTGAATATGTTGAGAGAATACACTTCAGAGAAGGAGCTTTGTAGGGCGGGTGTTACAAGATTTGCTACAGCCTTTCACATTAGAAAGGATGTTTAGCTTGAAGGAGAGTTTGAGGAGGATGTTCACTTCAGATGATTGGACACAAAGTATGTGGAGTAAAGAATCTGATGGTAAAAAGATTAATGTAAATCATCTTATCAACTAGGTTTTGGAGCAATGTCCGCTACATTTTGAAGATATTCTCTCCTCTAGTTTGTGTTTTGAGGTTGGTTGATGGTGAGAGAAAATCGGCTATGGGCTACATATATGAGGCTATGGATAGAGCAAAGGAAGTAATTGCAGCAATTTTGATAGAGATGTAGATAAGTTCAAAAAGGCATTTGATATCATTGACAAAAGATGGAATTGTCAACTCCATCGTCCTTTGCATGCTGCGGGCTATTATTTGAATCCAGAGTTCTTTTATGTGAACAAGGATTTACTTCTCCTTCAATTGAATCATTCAATTGAAGGAGAAGTGATGGATGGCTTCCTTAGTGTCTTGGAGAGAGTGGTGCCCGACTTTAATGATCAAGACAAAATTACTCTCCAGCTTGCTGCTTATCGGAATGCCACAGGTGCCTTTGGACGGGATGTTGCAATTAGGCAACATAAAACCATGTCCCCAGCTTTATGGTGGGAAACATATGGTTCACAAACTCCGAAGTTGCAAAAGTTAGCTGTTAAAGTGCTTAGCCTCACCTGTAGCTCTTCCGGTTGAGAATGCAATTGGAGCATATTTGAAAACATAAGTATTAATTATTTTACTTAAATTATTATTATTGTTATTATTGTTATTATCATGTCATTAATTGCATATTTATTGTTAATATTTAGGTTCATGCCAAAAGAAGATCTAGATTACATCAACGTAGGATGAGTGACTTGGTGTTTGTAAAATACAACCGTGCATTGAAGCATCGATATGATGGACGTGATTCGATTGATCCCATTGCTTTGGATTTCATCGATGAAAGTAATGAGTGGTTGATGGGTAAAATGGATGATGAAAATGGTGAAGATGACGAGTTGGTGTTTGAGGGTGAAGATTTGACGTGGGGAGATGTTGGAAAGGCTATGGGAGTTGAGGAGCCCATGTATTACTAGAGATAGAGGAAAGCAATGCTCAAGTTCTCGACCATCTACACAAGTGAGTAAGGGGAAAAGGATAGTTTATGATAGAATGAGAAAGGCGAAGGGAAAGAAAAGAAGAAGACGTCATCATCTAGACTTAGAGATGAGCAAGATGAAGATGAATTTGAAGATAAGGAAAGTGAGGAAGAAGAAGATGTGTTGCCCGAGTTTGATGAGGAGGAGGAGGAAGAGGAGTGATAGTTTAATTTAGACTTTAAGAAGTGTTGAACTTAAACATGTCTTTTGTGTGTTGGTTTTTGTTGGTTATGTGTTGGTTCTTGTTGATTATGTGATTTATTATTGAAGTTGAAGTTAAACTTTATGTTATGGAATTCTTAGACTTAATTACATGAATTATGTTTTTTTTATTAATTTTTAATTAATTTTGCGCCTCTCGCCTCGGGCGCTAGGGCAGCCTTTGCGCCTCTGTGCGCCCCTCGCCTCTAACAACTATGCCAGCAGGTGGGAGTATGCTTTCTCTTCAAAGTGATGTCGGGACAGGCAGTAAAACTCAATCTTCAAGCACAATGGATAAGTTTGTTAGCTCTACACCTAGGCAAACTACCATCAATTCTGCATTCAAAAAAGAATTGAGAACTGAAGTATGTCGAAAAGTTGGTCGATTTATTTTTTCAGCCGCACTTTCTTTTAATGTTGTGAATGATCCTTATTGGTTGCCTATGGTAGATGATATTGCTGAATATGGTAGAGGGTCTAAGCCGCCTTCTATGCATGAATTAAGAACTTGGGTACTTAAGGCCGAGGTTGATGATATCAACCTTATTTATGAAGAACACAAAAAGGTGTGGAAATTGCATGGGTGTACTATTATGTCGGATGGATGGACGGATGGGAAGAATAGGTCTTTGATGAATTTTTTAATAAATAGTCCCGCCGGCACGTTCTTTTTAAAATATATTGATGCTTCCGCTTCAATTAAAAATGGTGATTTGATTTATAAATATCTTGATGAAGTTATAAATGAGATAGGAGAGGAGAATGTGATCCAAATTGTCACGGATAATGCTTCAAATTGCGTCAAGGCAGGGAAAAAATATGGAGACTAGAACGGCAATATGGTGGACACCTTGTGCGGCTCATTCCATCGATTTAATGTTAGAAGATATTGCAAAGTTGAAAATATTTTCGGATACTATTGAAAATGCTAAGAGAGTTGTGAACTTCATTTACGGGCATGGAACTATTCTTTCATTGATGAGGTGCATACAAAAGATAGGGAACTTCTCCGTCCCGCGGTAACTCGTTTTGCCACTGCCTTTCTCACACTTCAAAGCATGTACAAGCAAAAAAGAGCACTTGAAATTATGTTCGCTTTCAAAGAATCGGTTAGGTCTCTCAAGTGCAAAAAGTCGAAGGGAAAGTAGTTAAAAGAATTGTAATTAATGACCCTAGCTTTTGGCCAGACGTAGCATTTTGTGTTAAGAGTATTGTCCTTCTTGTTAGTGTGTTAAGAGAAGTTGATTCGGAGGAGAGACCAGCCATGGGATATATATGAACTTATGGATAAGGCAAAGGAAATCATCAAATTTAATTGTGGGGGAGTTCAAAGAAAGTATATGCCCATTTGGAGGAAAATAGATGCTCGGTGGACTCCACAACTTCATCATCTTCTACATGCGGCTGGGTATTATCTGAATCCGCAATTGCATTATGAAGACGGAGTTTTCAAACCGTGATGAAGTTAGAGATGGACTCCACACTTGTATGGATAAAATTTTATCTCGGATGATCGTCTTAAAGTGATCTTCAATTGGACTTATATGATAAAGCTGAAGGTGAATTTGGAAGTCCAATGGCAAAGAGGTCTAGAATGTTTCGGGCTCGAGATATATTTTTCCAACATATTATATATTGTCTTTTTCTTTGTATATTCAATTATATTATTCAAATAATGTTGGGACTTGCATGTTTTTATAAAAATTCAATGATATTATTTTTTCAGCAAAATGGTGGGAACGGTTTGGACATAAGACACCCGAGCTTTTGGTTTTGCTATTCGAGTGCTAAGTCTTACTTGTAGTGCTTCGGGGTGTGAAAAGGCTGGAGTACTTTCGAATCGGTAGTTAGTCTAACTTCTACTAAACTTTTTTCACACATGCACACGAGGATCGTCCCTGTCTGAGTACCCCAGAGGCTCGACCTCACCCCGATCTAGAGGTAAGTTTTCCGGCATGACACTGTTCGCCTCATTGTCCCAGCTTGGGTTCTGAGGCCGCGCTTCGGGCCGGTTCATGGTTAATGGTTTCATCCCGGACATTGCCTTAAGGGTTCAGTAGTTCCCCCTAACTTCTACTAAACTTGAACAGTTCCATTTTGTTGAATACTAGTTTTAATTATAATTTGCACTTCTTTGTAATTCTAGATACATACAAAGAAGAGGAATAGGCTTGAACATCAAAGATTGAATGCTTTGGTTTTTGTAAAGTATAACTTCAAGCTAAGGGAGAGAAGTATTAGAAGGAGAGATAAAATTGATCCGATCGTAGTAGATGAGATTGATTCAGATGATGAATGGATAACTGAGAAAGAAGATCCGGTCCTTCCCGAGGGTAGTCGTTGGCTTGAAAATGATGAGTTATTCTCGGGAGATCCTATTATGACCGTGCCATCCGATCCCTTTGATAGTCTCTTGGATTCAGATAAAAGAATAGAAGAAGATATTGATAGAGAAGTTGAGGATTTGATTAAGCCTTCAAGAAAGAGAGTTGGTGAATGCTCAAGTAAGTATATGTTGATATTTTTATTCAGTTCTCACTTGGCAAATGACCTATCACTTATTACATCTCATTTCATATATAATAGGTTGGGGCAAGGAGGGGCAAGGAGAAGCAAGTGAGAGTTGTTGGACTTGTTGATGAAGATGTGGAGATTGAAGAGCATGTTGGTGTAGACCCACAAATCTTTGACAGTGCAACTTTTCCCGAAATACAAACTCTCGATGATGGTGATAGTGATATCATATTGAATGAGAACGACTACTCCTAGAAATTAGAATTTTTAAGTGTTTCTAGAATTGAATATTTTCATGTTGTGGCTTATTTAAGTTTGTTATTTTGGATTATTATCATTGTTCTAAGTTGTTTTGTTTATTTGAAAATATTTCATGGCTATTTTACTTGGGTTATTTTCCTATTGATCTTACACAAGAATAATTATTTTATTTTTTCACTTAAAAATGTCATGTTCGAATTACCTACGCTATGCGCTACGCTATTCTTTACAAAAACGCTACAGACCTACGCAACGCAACTGAAAACACAGATATATATATATATATATATATATATATATATATATATATATATATGGATTGACTAGGGTGGAAACACCCTTAATGGTGAAATCTAGAAACAAATTGCATTATTAAGTAATTTCATTGCATATTTGTTATTATTTGTTGCATCAAGTGAAATTATTAGTATATGCAACAAATAATGCAATAAATAAAATACATAAATGCATATAATTCTACTCATCTACAGCCGTTAGATCACTAATATCAATGGCCTATAAAAGTTTCTAGGTTTCACATGGTAATTAGTTTTTATATGATCTATTTCATATATATATATAATAATAATAATAATAAAAAAATAGAAAAGCATTCAAATATACATTGAACTTGAAATGGAGATAATATATGTGTTCCTTGTACTTTCGAGTAACAAATATGAAGGGCATATAGAAGAACAATTAGAATATATATCATCATCTCACATTCAATTGAAACTCCTCTCATGCAGCTTCCGACTTAGGCCGCTTCCTGACTGGACCAGCAGAGACCTCCGATAAAATACCAAACAACTTAGACTCAAAAAGGTAACAAGCATAAGCATTACGCACCATACCCTTCACTTCTTCAGGTGTATACATTGTCCGGTTAGTATCTCAAAAACTAGAAATTATCAAGTGCTTAAATTTCAAGGAGATGTTATTTGCACTTCCTGTGCATATCTATATTTAACCAGCAGATAGTTAGTTGCACTTTATGTTGGGTTAATTCGGAAACAGCCTCCCTACTGTCACATGGGTACAACCCCCCCCTTTCCTACCATGCTTAGATGTAGACCTTTTAGACGCATGGGACATGTTATTGTTGTATTGTTGTCTGTAATGAGGCAAGAGAGCTACCCAATCAAATTTGTTTGAATAAGTTGGAGCCATGATGAGATGTTTGTTTGGAGAATAGACTATTGCATTTGGGGTTGTGAGCTACTTAACTCATCTTCAAGTTGTGTACGCTTTTTATGCGATGCACTTTTTTCAACCAGAGAACAATTTCAGAAAGTTGTTCTTTTCTGTTGTGTAGACAAATCATACATTTATCTGAGCATTGCTTAAATCAAGGTTTGAGAGAATCATATTTCAGTCCTCGTCTCATGGAGGTATCTTGAGATTTTCGTCATGTGTGTCATTTCTTTTTTCTTCTTCCTTTACCTAGAAATTCTCCAATGCAGTTTCCGTCATGCTTTTTCATTCTATATGACATGCCAACTCCAACATCTTTTATCATGCTCCGTTCTGATATAGACCTATTCTCCTATCTCGTGTCTATACTAACTAAGCAGCATTCAGGTCATTAATTCCCAGCATGATTATTTGCCATTAATCTTTCTGTTTCCAATGCATTCAACCGGTGCCATGAACATGCAATATTGTGTTTAGACTCTATCTGAGTACCAAACTTGTTTGCATTCATAGAAGCTCCAAGAAATGTGTTATATATCTTGATAATGACACTCCTTCCCCCAACCCAACACACACACCCCTTAAAGTCTTACTACTAGCAACTAGCTAGCCATTATTCATTTTCTTTTCATGACAAGCTATTGTTGGTCCAGGCTGTTATATGGTTTCTTTCGAGATGGTCTGGCACTTATCATATAGACCTGAAGACAAATTCTCAATCACAATCTACAAACAGTTTCCTTGATGTTTTTGGAGAGAGAAACCAGGGAAAAGCTCTCTTGGAGACTTTCATACACATCTCTCGTGCAACCTTGGTATCGTATCCCGGAGAGAAGGATCTACTGGTATGCATCACGGAGCACTTAGTTTGTTCTTATCCGTAATAATTTCAGTTATATACTTCAGGACCTGCTTCCGTTTTCCTCCAACCTGAGGTTGTAGCTTGTAGAAAAGCACATGCTTTAGGCATCAAACTGTTGGGAAAAACACCGACTAACGTCACGTCACAACGAATAAAGCGGAACCTCATTTGACAAAATTCCCACTCTTCAATAGTAACTTCGTGGTAACCGACGAGTAGAGCACCAATTACAACTCGATAAAATAAGACAAATGATATTGAAAGCAATAAACAACGAGACACAATTTTTAGCGTGGAAAACCCCTCAAGGCGAGTAAAAACCACGGGACCAAGCCGCTTAAAATCCACTATCACCAATACACACAAATACACAATCGTCTCTAATACAAACTAGGGGTATTCTCGATCGTCAAATACTTGGTAATAAATGTTCTTCAAGTATTTGGAATCAATAACAACAACAAGATCAATAAAGAAAACAACCGTAAATGGCTTACACAAAGAGCTAACGAAATACCCGTACTTAGGACTCAAAAACTCGATCTACACCGGTGAAAAGATTTGCCCAATAGCTACCAAGCTCTTGTCGAAAAGATCACGACGATCCGACCGATAAATCTCAGGAAAATTAAATTTTGTATTTCTCTCTATATCTCTCTCTTGTTCTTGTGTGTAGATGAAAAAATGAAGTTGAACTCCCATTCCAAAGCGCATAAAATGAAAAACACATGTGCAAGGTTGACTCGTGTGCAGCCCGGCCAAGTGTGCCGCCGCTGCACGGCACAAAATGCGCCAGTATCCGTAGGGCGCGGCCAGCGAGAGGTGCCGCGGCCGTAATCTGACGACTTTGGCCAATCAAGCAACAAGCTGGGGCCGCGGCTCGCGAGGATGTGCCGCGGCCAGGGTGATCAGCGGGACCGGCATGGGCGCTCGGCGAGATCCGGAAGGGTGTGCTCGGCGAGGCCACGGCCCGAGTGATCTCGGCGGTCGAAGAAATTAGGGGCGCGGCATTTCTTTGTGTGCGCGGCCATTTGTGCAAAGTGAGAAAAAACATCTTTTCGAGCGAAGTGCCACTGGACCGGAGGGTTTGTCTGTGGCGGAGTCGGTCGACTCGAAAAAGCCTATATTAAGGAAATTACTCCTACAAATCTCCCCTTTAGGAATATAGGAAGAGTTCGCTATCCGTGATCGAACAACAAACTTTTACCTTATCTCTACTTAACGCCTTCGTTAACGTATCGGAACCATTATCATCGGTATGAACTTTATCAAGTTCAAACAAATCATCTACAAAGCATCTCGGATCGATGATACCTCACATCGATATGTTTCGTTCTCTTGTGAAAGGTCGCATTCTTAGCCAAATGAATCGCACTTTGACTATCACAAAGAACTACGTAACGTTGTTGTCGGAAACCTAGCTCTCGTAAAAATATTTTCAACCATAAGAGCTCTTTGCTCGCTTCCTGCCGCAATATACTCGGCCTCCGTTGTAGACAAGACAACGCACTTTTGCAATCTTGATTGCGATGACACAACTCCCCTGCGATCGTCATCAAATAACGAGAAGTGGATTTTCGGTTATCTTCATTCGGCCATATCCGAATCGGAATATCCAACAAGCATTGCTTTCCGTTTCAGACGTAATCCCCAATTTGGAAGTACCCAGTAAATATCTAAATATCCATTTTACGGCTTCCAAATGCTTTACCGGATTCGATAGAAACCGGCTCACCACTCCACGACATGAGCAAGGTCGGGCCTAGTACATACCATAGCGTACATCAAACTCCCGACCGCCGAGGCATATGGAATTTTATCCATATCCTCAATCTCCTCCTTCGTCTTATGGCAATCTTGACTCGTCAATTTAAAATTGTTAGTAAGGCGAACTAACAACTTTAGCTTTGTCCATGTTGAAGCGTTTAAGCACCTTCTCGATGTATTGCTCTTGCGATATGTGCGATTTCGGGCTGCTCTATCCCGAGTAATTCTTATCCCAAGAATTTGTTTAGCCGCCCTCAAGTCCTTCATGGCAATGGACTTACTCAATTCTTTCTTCAAGTCGGCAATCCTCTCGGTATTCTTGCCAACGATCAACATGTCGTCCACATAGTGCGATAAGATGATAAAGTCATCATCTCCGAATTTCTTGGAAAATACGCAATGGTCGAGAGTCGTCTTAGGTAGCCTTGCTCCCCATAACCGACTCAAACTTCTTGTACCATTGCCTTGGTGCTTGTTTCAACCCGTATAAACTCTTTGAAGTTTACACACATAATCCTCTTTTCCTTCGACCTCAAATCCTTAGGTTGCTTCATATAAATTTCTTTGTCAAGGTCTCCGTGAAGAAAAGCCGTCTTGACATCCATTTGCTCAACCTCAAGATCGAGGCTAGCCGTAATACCGAGGACCAATCGAATCGATCCTATCTTCACAACCGGAGAAAAAATCTCGTCAAAATCAATGCCCTTCTTTTGACTAAATCCTTTCACCACGAGTCTAGCTTTATATCGGGGCAACGAGGTATGTTCCTCCGACTTCACCCGATACACCTATTTGTTTCTCAAAGCCCTCTTGCCCCTCGGAAACTTCACCAACTCGTAAGTGTTATTCTCATGCAAGGAACTCATCTCGTCTTGCATGGCATCCATCCATTCCTTATTCTTTTCATCCTCCATGGCCTCCGCAAAATATTCGGGTTCTCCCTCATCGGTGAGTAAGACATACTCATCGGCCGAATAACGAGTGGAGGGATGACGGTCCCTTTTCGACCGCCTATGTGGAACAAAAGATGGCATGTTCGTCACGGGTAGCTCGGGATAAGCTCCATCGGTGTCATCTTGTCTCAACTCATCGTTGTCACCGGCATCTTGTTGTTCATCATTTTGGACGTCATCTCCAACGGGTGTCTCAACATTTTGTGGAGGAACGGGGTCCAAATCAATAAGATCATAGTCGTGTTGCGGAGCCGACTCTCCATTCTCAACATCCTTCATTGTTTGATCTTCTACGAAAACAACATCTCTCGATCGAACAAGCCTCTTTGTAACCGGGTCATATAATCTATACTCGAACTCATCAAGCCCGTATCTAATAAAAATACACGACTTCGTCTTGGAATCAAGCTTTGATCTCTCATCATTCGGAATGTGAACAAAGGCTTTACATCCGAAGACCCTCAAGTGGCGGTACGAGATTTCTTTACCGCTCCGCACCTTGTCCGGGACATCAAACTCCAAAGGAACACACGGCGTCAAATTGATAACATGAACCGCCGTGTTCAAAGCTTCTCCCAAAGCGACTTTGGCAATCCGACATGTGAGAGCAAACAACGAGCTCTCTCGACCAAAGTCGATTCATTCTCTCCCAAACCATTGCGTTGCGAGTCTTCGGGCGTCTTTTGATGTCGGATCCCTTGCTCTCGGCAATATTCATCAAAGGGTCAGTGTACTCTCCACCGTTGTGCAATCCGGATACACTTTAGTTTCTTCGGTCTCTCTTTCCACCGAGGCATGAAATTGCTTGAAAGTGTCTAACACTTGATCTTTGGTCTTCAAGGTGTAAGCCCACACCTTCCTAGAGTGATCGTCGATGAATGTGACAAAATATCAGCAACCACCTAGTGTCCTCGTCTATATAGGACAACAAACATCGGAATGAACAAGATCAAGAACATTTTTCTTCCTTGAAGGAGTATGACTCTTAAAAGTAACTCTCCGTTGTTTCCCGGCAAGACAATGAGAGCATCTTTTAAGGTGTACTTTATGAACCCGGACAACACCTCTTTCTTCGACAATAGCGCCATTCCCTTTTCACTCATATGGCCAGAGCCTCTTATGCCATAGCTCGGCCATGTCATTATTGTCGATTGCGTTCACAAAATTAGTCGTGACCTTCGGAAGTGTCACGTACAATTTTCCTTCCTTTTGTCCTCTCCCGACAATCAAGGAACCTCCCGTGAGTTTCCACAACCCCTTGCCAAACCCGCTATGGTAACCGTCATCATCGAGTAAACCAACGACATAACATTAAGCCTCATGTCCGTAACATGTTTTACATTGATAAAACAAGTTCCATTCGGTGTCGAATCTCAAATGCACATCTCCCACTCCAACAATCTTGGATAACCCATCGTTACCCATCTTGACTATACCAAAGTCGCGGAGTGTAGGAAGAGTAAAAATCTCTACGTGATGTAACATGACACGTAGCTCCACTATCGACCACCCAACTCGAATCATCTCTCGCAAGGTTGACCATATCATAATCACAATGAGATAAAGAATTCTTCGGTAGTAGTATTAACCGGCTTTATCATTACTACGCCTTCCCTCTTTTCGAATTTTCTCGACCTTGGCGTTTCTCCTTCTTCAACTTTCGCAAAAATTCTTAGTATGCCCTTTCTTACCACAATGGTAACATTCGATGTTGGCATACTTCCCGAGAACTACTCCTTTGTGGCCCTCTATTACTCGGACCTCTACTTTGACCTCTCCCGTCTTTCGGTAAATAGAACATCCATTGTGGCGAAGATCCTTGTGCTTTTCTTCGGACCTCCTCATTCAACATGTTCCCTTTTGCTAGTTCCATCGAAATGACTCCATCGGGAGCGGAGTTAGACAACGGCGTTGAAACATCTCCCAAGAATCCGGCAATGTCCCTAACAACCACAAAGCTTGCACCTCCTCTTCGAATTTAATTCCCATTCCGGCAAGTTGATTAATTATGCCTTGGAATGTATTCAAATGATCCGATAGAGGAGTCCCGTCTCGAAACTTCAAATTCATCATTTCTTTAATGAGGAATAACTTATTATTCCCCGTCTTCCGAGCATATAATTGCTCGAGCTTGTGCCATAACTCTCGAGCATCCTTCTCACCACTTATATGGTTCAAAACGTTGTCATCCACCCATTGTCGAATATATCCGCAAACTTGGCGATGCAAAATAGTCCACTCCGCGTCGGACTTCCCTTCTGGTTTATCTTTGCTAAAAACCGGCATATAATAATCCTTCACGTATAGAAGGTCTTCCATCTTTCCCTTCCATACGTGGTAGTTTGAACCGTTCAAGTTAACCATTCTACTCGTGTTGGCTTTCATCTTACGATTGAGATACTAAATACCACGAAACAACAAGTCCCGTGGCTCTGATACCACTTTGTTGGGAAAAATACCGACTAACGTCATGTCACAACGAATAAAGCGGAACCTCGTTTGACAAAATTCCCACTCTTCAATCGTAACTTCGTGGTAACCGACGACTAGAGCACCAATTACAACTCGATAAAATAATACAAATGATATTCGAAAGCAATAAACAACGAGACACAATTTTTAGCGTGGAAAACCCCTCAAGACGAGAGTAAAAACCACGGGACCGAAGCCGCTTAAAATCCACTATCACCAATACACACAAATACACAATCGTCCCTAATACAAACTAGGGGTATACTCCAATCGTCAAATACTTGGTAATAAATGTTCTTCAAGTATTTGGAATCAATAACAACAACAAGATCAATAAAGAAAACAACCGTAAATAGCTTACACAAAGAGCTAACGAAAGACCCATACTTTCGGACTCAAAACTTGATCTACAGGTGAAAAGATTTGCCCAATGGCTACAAGCTCTTGTCAAAAGATCACGACGATCCGGCCAGATAAATCTCAGGGAAAATGAAAATTTCTCTCTCTCTCTCTCTCTCTCTCTCTCTCTCTCTCTCTCTCTCTCTCTCTCTCTCTCTCTCTCTCTCTCTCTCTCTCTCTCTCTCTCTCTCTCTCTCTCTCTCTCTCTCTCTCTCTCTTGTTCTTGTGTGTAGATGAAAAAGTGAAGTTGAACTCCGTTTCAAGCTGCATAAAATGAAAAACACTGCAAGGTTGACTCGTGTGCCGCGGCCCGGCCCAAGTGTGCCGCGGCACAGCGCAAAAATGCGCCCGTGTATCCGGCCGGGCCGCGACCTAGGAGAGGTGCCGCGGCCGTAGTCTGACGACTTTGGCCAATGAAGCAACAAGCGGGGCCGCGGCTCGCGAGGATGTGCCGCGCCCGGGTGATAGGCGAGACCCGGCATGGGGCGCCGCGGGATCCGGAAGGGGTGTGCTCGCGGGGCCGCGGCCCGGCCGGCTGGGGCGCGGCCAGTCTGATCTCGGCAGTCGAAGGAAATTAGGGGCCGCGGCCGGCTTTGTGTCTGCGGCCATTGTGCAAAGTGAGAAAAAACATCTTTTCGAGCAAAGTGCCATGGACCGGAAGGTTTGTACCGTGGCCCGGAGTCCGATCGACTCCGAAAAAGCCTATATTTCGGAAATTACTCCTACACAAACTTTATTCGTCATTTCTAGTGCACACGTCCCATTCCACTGTATCCTATGCCATATATGAGCAAATGCTTCATGACCTGTTGCCTTTTCCCCCCATCCCATGGCTGTAGCTTGTAGAAAGCATTTGACTTTGGGAAGCAACGTTTATTTGTCACTAACTATATTTCTAGTACACATGTCCCATTCCACTATATCCTATGCCATATATGATCAACCACTCCTGTTCTGTCCTGAAAGAAGATAAATTTTTTGTTCCAGAATCCAGATGTTTGGTCAGTCCTCTTTGTGAGTGCTTTGTTGATAACTATTACTATATAGATTTCCTCACATTGATGACTATTGTTTCCCAAAATTCCTTGATTATATTCTGCCAAGATTTTGTGTCCTATAAAAGGACATCCACCTATATTATAATCGATAAAGTTTTTAATCACCTTATACCAATCAACTTTAAACAGAAACTAGTGTTCTTTGCGCATAATGAGAATGAGAGGTAATATGACTTCATGTTCATCTTTTTGCGGGATCTAACTTGTTTCCAGTTGCTTCACGGACTTGCCCATAGAAGAAATACTTGCTCGCAACTTGTTGAGTTGGTAAGCGAATTTGATTGGCAGTTTCTTTTTATTTCAGTTATTTTCTCACATTTATTTGTTAATTATACTAGGACCCATGTATATGAATGTATCATATCCAATTTATTTTATATCGACAGTCTATGTTATCTTGGACCTGCAATATATTTTAATCCAGTTCTCAATGATTTATCATTATATTATATCTAGTTCAATATTCTATTAGTGTGAGTCACAACCACTTATCTATCACAACTAATTTATGTTACTTGTTAACTTTTGCAAAATTGACTTGTCAGAGGATAAAAAGATGGAAAACACTTCTTTCCAGCGTTCTACACGCCCTTTAAGTGATCAACCGTATTATCTACCTTAGCAGTTTCATGTCCACTTTGAGATGGAACTCCCTCTTAATGATAGTTGTCAGTGTCTTACATGCCTTTTCTCGGCCATGAAATGTGATTTCCTGTCAAATAAACATTATGGTTCACCATAGTCCAAATATTCATATTACTGTACTGGAAAACAAGTTGCACAAAGATATGACATTAACCGCTTTGCAGGAATCCTAGAAGCAATTAGCAACTGATTTTGCAACTAAAAAACATCTGGCAGAATTAAATTCAGCTCATCAGGTAATACAAGGATATGATTTCTTTTCCTTCAATACATTAATAGCAAGTTGTGAGACCCAGTTAGGTAAAGTATGGTCAGTGAGTTCGGGCTCAATTTTGTAGTGTACGCTAACATTCACTAGTAAGCCCTAAGGTCGCTTCTATTTTTATGTACTTATATTTTCTTTTCAAAAGTGAATGGAGACCCTATAATACCCAGGATTTTGGCGTCCGGACATCTTGAATTATTTACTGATTCAAACGGATATTTGGTGCCTCTGTTTATGTGATCGTATGTCGTGCTTCATTATTTGTTCTTTTTCATTCGGATCGATGTTGTGTTGGGTTTTGGTGCGATTCTATTGCTGTGCGATAGGTGTAGCGAATGCAACGGTGCCTCATATCGCACGCTACTCCTGTATTGATAGCGCACGCTATCTTCCGATTAGCGATCTAGCGGAGATGCGATATTTGTCAAAAGCTCTTGCATTAGAGTCGGAACTCGTTAGCACACGTTTATATTTGTGATTAGCGGACGCTAACGTTGTGTTTGGGCTGTTCGTGTTGTTGTGTTGCTTCTATTGTGCGCGCTTACCGTTGTACTAGCGCACGCTAATTAGTTTCCATTGTATATCCCGGACAACTGGCCTTTCTTTTCGTTTTTCTCATTTTTTCCCCTTTAACTTCCATCCGTCGAGACAAGTCTCCTAGGGCGATCTTGTAATATACGGGGTATTTTTTTATTTTCTTGTTTCGTTGTATGTATTCATTTGGAATTGTACGAGTGATGTTGTATTTGACTAATACAATGTAAATTGTATTGGGGTATTTCGGAATCGAAATATTTATACTTGTCGTCGGTATTGTTTTTACCGATTGGATGTTGTTTGGTGAATTTTGATTTTGGCTAAGTATATTAGCCATAGCGTATGCTACATGCATAGCTAATGTACGCTAAGAACGGAGGGTTACGTACGCTAAACCATATTGGTTACATACGTAACACAGGGTATCAGAACGCATCTGACTCTCGGCGTGTGGGGACGAGCATGGCTGGATCGTTTTGGCTTGATCGAGATGGCTAGGTCAACGCCCATTACGTACGCCGTGCATGGGTGCTAACGTACATAATGTTGAGGTTGTTACGTACGTTAATTTTGGACAACGTACGTAAGGGTGTGTCGTTTTGAGGTAGTAGCCTCTAGGAGGACGTAGCGTACGCTACGTAGGGATGATAGCATACGTAAGGCGGTCTAACGACGTTAATGGTGGAGGGCAGCGGCCGTTATGAAAAGTGCAGATTATAAAGACATGTTTCGTCTTTCATTTCTTCACGATCCATTTCCAATTTCTCTCCCTATAAATCATCCCTCTCAATTCCTTAGTGTATTCCAGCCTCTTCCAACTTGCTTTGGAGCTTCCTAACTTGGATTGGAGCTTGGGAGCTTGAAGATTAAGGTAGTTTCTTGAAGGGTTTGAGGTTGTTCTTTATTTTCTAGAGGTTTGTTGGTTAATCTTGTGTTTAACTCGAGATTATGATGATGTTGATGATGATTACTTCGTGTATTGATGGATTGTTGGAGGATAGCATGATTCTTGATGAGTTTTTACAACATATATTAAGAACTTGGTGATTATGACTTTGAGAATGAGTGTGTTCTTGATATTTTAAGAATACTTGGAGATTATAATCATATCTAGGAAGAGTTATGTTAAGATTGGTAGATGATTAACATAGCCTTGAGAGGGTTATTGTTGTTGGTTGTGTTCTTGGAAGATTATAACCATTTTAGTAAAGGATTATGATGAGTTAGGATAATTATCATAATTTTGAAATGGTTAAGTTAATCTTGTTGATTAATCCCAAATTCATGATGAATTGGTTGTTGATTATTAGGTAGACATCATGTTGTTAGTGTTGGTGATGTTCTTGGGTAATTGTGATGATATATGTTGATATCATCATAATGGGATGGTTAATTTTGATGTTGTTCTTGATAATCCTTGTTGAATTATTTTTCACAAGTGTTAAGAACATTATGATCATGTTAATTGATCATTGAGGTGATTGGAGGATGTTAGAATTCATAGTTGAGGCCTATGATATTCGTTTGTGTGGTTTGATTGATTCGCGATTGAATCGAGGTTATCTATTGTGTTGTTTTCGATTGATGTTGTGTTATTGAATTTATTGTATTTCATTCAAGGTTGTTCGAGTGCTCGTGATTATCGAAAGATGCCGTTCGTCGTTCGTGGGAGGATTTCATCGCCTCCAGTTTGAGACAAATTTTATACTTATACTGGTCAATGAGATTAATGTTATCATGTATGTATATGAATGTGTTGTATCATTTTAAGACGTGGTCTCTTCATGATTTTGTTGATATCAAGGAATTGTTTGATACAATACCCTTCGGCAATTATGCCAAATGTTATTGTCGTTCGTCAATGGCCGGTTCAAGGCATTGAGACTCTTGTTGTTATTGTTGTTATCGATAGCCGGTTCGCGGCATTGATGTATCGATTGTTATTGTTGATATTAATGTTCGATTAAAGACATCGGTATGAGTGTTACTGCTGATACTGGTGTGTTGCTATTGATGTTGTTATTGTCCGATTTAAGGCATTGACGTATTCAACTATCATCTCTGTCTTTGGTGGCCGATTAAAGGCGTCGAGACATCTGTTATCGTTGTTGTTATGGATTGGCCATTTCTAAGGCAATCAGGGTATTGAATTGGGACTATTGAGGATAGTTCCCATCTGTTGTGTCGTTGTCATTGATTGACCATTTCTAATGCAATCGAGGTATTGAATTGGGACTGTCGAGGATATTTTCCATCCGTGGTATTATTCCTATCGACTGGCCATTTCTAAGGTAATCAAGTTATTGAATTGAGACTGTCGAGGACATCTCTCATCCGTCGTATCATTGTTATCGATTAGCCGTTCTAAGGCAATCGAGATATTTGAATTGGGACAGCCGAGGATGGTGCCCATCCGTGAGTTATTATTATCGCGTTGGCCGACTCAAGGCAACATAATATCATTCTTGTGAATTCGGTAATTTTGTTATCATTGCCGTTTGTGAGTATTTGTGTTTTGGAGGCTAGTCTCGGCTAGTGCTCGATGGGTAAGTTTGGGGCTTGAACCTTCGCGGTTGATTTCTCAACACCTACAGCTCAGTAGGTCACTGTCACTGGGTGATCTCATTATGGGTAAGTCTGAGGCTTGAACTTATCGTAGTTGGTTTCTCAACACCTGCAATTCAGTAGATCACTGTCATTGGATGACCTCATTGTGATACAACTTCGGCTGTGTGGTTTAGTCCACCTCATTATGATCTGACTTTGGGTGTGGCAAAATCCACCTCATTGTAATCTGACTTCGGCTATGTGGCTCGACCACCTTATGTGATCTGACTTGAGTTGTTTGTCTTGGCCATCTCATTATTGATTTGCGGCTTGGTGAGGGCTTCTAGGCCACGTGATATTTTGCGGCTTCGGCGAGGGCTTTGAGGCCATTGGGATGATTGCGGCTTGGTGAGGGCTTCGAGGCCATGTGCGATGTATTGGTGTTCCCATTGGAGCTTTCGGGCAATGTTGTTGGTATTTATTTGACTTTGGATTGGTTTACCTTGGGGTAATTCGTTGTTGTGTTCTATATTGATTATTATTTGTTGGGCACTTGTATTCGGACTGTTGGCCAGTGCGGATTGTATGCCGTGGGTATAATGTTTCACGAATACTCGGTTCTTACCTTTGGTTGTGAGCATCTCGTATTATCATTATTGTACCGTTTGTTTTGCCTTTGGATGCATATCATATTGTACATGTATTTGATATTCATTATCTGGATGGTGACCCAGTGGGCGGAACATATTTTCATGTTTTGGGTACTTGCGATGAGGGAGTTAAGATGCGGGGGCATGACGATGGCGATGAGGCATTCGAGTGATACTAGTCTGAGTTGTTCGGTGTTCATGTTGGTCGATCGGTTGGAGTGTTCTCTAGTTTGTCGATTGTTGACATTTTGTGTTATCAGAGCAAGGCTCGTGGATGTTGTTGTATTTTTATTTTGGCCATGTAGGGCCATTGTTGTAAATGAAATTACACATCGGAATATTCGGTCGGATATAATAGTAGGAATTGTGATTTTATTTTTAGTCGGTTTGAGGTATTTTAGTTGTGTTCGCCTTGTGGATTTCTGGTGTGGGGTCCACGACCTGTAATAACTTGATGAGATTTTGGGGGTGTTACAGAAGATGGTATCAGAGAAATGGATTGTGAGATACCTTGATATTTGAGTTATGTGACTCTACCGACGTGATAGTGGTGGGGCTGTCAGGTTATGACAACCTGGACAATCGGGTTTTGTGAGTCGTGATAGTTGGACGATTGTATGAGTCATTCTTTCATCAAGTCATTGTCAGTGAGTACTAGTATCGCAAGACATCGAAGCTTCGTATGACCTGTGTAAGAAATCTATTCTCTTTTATGTTCATACATTCATTATGTCATTGATTATATATATTTTGTTTAAACTTGTATGTGACAATTGTGATGCAATTGATTCATGATTATTTGTTTTGGAGCGTGTGAGCTATGTATCAGCTATGATTTGCGCGATTGATGTGATTAATTATCTGCTGAGCATATATGCTCGTGTTTGGATATTGACTTAGCATTATGGATTGGCCGTTGAGGCATATTTGAGCTACGATCATAATTGAACATTATTCTTTCAGCATGGAAAGAGGAATCCGAGGACGTGACAGAGGGGGTAAGGGCTACAGAGCGGGTCAGAACGCAGAACCTCATGTTTATGCATGTGTGAATGCCGAGATGGATAAGAGTTCATCCGTTGGTGTTACCTAATACCGATTCTCCTTCGGGAAGTCATGCTCGAGGAGGTGATCAGACTGAAAGTGGACACGACGATCCTTTCTTGTTTATGAGGGGCATGATGGCGGATGACTAAGATGACATGGATAGTAGGGATCATGCAGGCCTCGATGGTTTGCGGTCCACCACAGCAAGGATCCAAGGTTCCATTTCATGGGCAGGCTCGGGGTGTGAGTTAGATTGTTGGCGATCTCTCTCGATAGAGGTTGCCTACTTTTTAGGGTTCGTAGGAACCAGCTGACATTGTTCATTGGCTTGAACATTTCGATAAACTCTTCGACATGGTTGATTGTGCGGAAGAGAGTAAGGTGGCGATAGCGGATTACTACTTGAGTAAGGCGCTTATTCTTGGTGTCTTTATGTGAAACCCACCGATCGTGATTGTGTTTGGGGCGAGTCAGAGACTCTCATGTTAGAGAGATATTACCGGCTCCACTTCGTGAAGCCAAATTATCAGAGGTTTTGAACCCGAATACATCGAGGACGAGGGTGTTGTTGTCATTGCCGAGAAGTTTCATAGACTTCTTGATTTGCTTAAATGCATTATCCATACTGAGGCGGATATGACCAGGTATTTTAGCAAGAGGCGAAACCCGCAGTTGAGAATGCAGTTGTTCAATTATAATTGTAACTCACTTGGTGAATTCATTGAGAACGCTCTTGGAGCAGAGCTTTTGATCAAAGAGCTTGCTCGGAAGAACCCTTCAGTTTATTCTGGTGAAAGGTCTAGGATGTCAGTTCGTTCAGAAGGACTTCAGGCTCTGACGTCCAAGAGGTCATCTTCTAGTCGCCTTCGTGTTGGGAAAGCATCTTCCTCTCAGACGAGTTCGAGTGTTGTTTGCTTTAAGCGTGATTGGTGGGCATGTGCTTTTCGGTGTACGGTGCCAGCTTTTTGTTGGAATATTTTATTCCATACATTCATTAATAGAGTTTTGATGATTAAGTTGATAAACAAAACAAAACAACAAAGAGGCAAAGCAAAACATCGGAGGAGACGAAGATGCAAAAAGCTGCCCAAGCTGCATGGATAATGCACCCTATATATATTGCATAGCGTACGCAATGTTGGCAATATAATGTACGTAAGAATATTGGTATAATGTACGTAATATGATGTTTTAGTATTCAAGCAAGAAGAACGTTGAAGATGACGTCATGGCATAGATCATCAGGCAACGGATATGTTGACAAATGGATAACGTATGTAATGGGGAGTTGCTAACGTTCGTAATGATCAAGACAGAAGACACTGGACTGTTTTATGTAGAGGATAATGTACGTAAAATTTAGAAGTTAACGTACGTAAATAATCTAGTGTACGTAAAAGGGAAGCAATAACGTACGTAATGAAGAGTCAGGGAGCTAACGGCTAGTTGACGCTTTGGAGCCTATAAATACCACTTTCTATGGTATTGAAGATACAACAACGCAAAGCATTCGATATATTGATCAGAGATTATTATACACATTCTTGTTGTTGTAATTGTGCTTATATCGGTAGTTTGAGTGTTTATACATTCAACACATACACGAGAGGAAAAAGAAAAGATATGATTGGATTCGGTGTTATTAGGATCAAGGATTCGGCATTGTTAGAATCGCAATCGATATCTAAGTGAGGTTTATCTAGTACCCATAGAAAGATAGAGTGGTTGATTCCTTGTCGATAGAAAGGAAAACGGTTTAACTTGGACCGACACAAAGACAAGTACAAGCGGTAATATCTCGACCGATAGAAGAGAGATTGTATGGTTTAACTTGGAACGATAGAAGACAAGTTTGTAACGGTTATCCCTCGATCGATAGAAGAGAGGTGCAGAGTTCGGAGTTGTCATTTGATTCTTGTTGTTCGTCGTGATTCGAGTATGATTGTTCGACCGTTTTTGTCTCGGTCTCTATGGTCCGATCGTTGGTTGTCCGATTTTTGTTGATCTTGTATTGTAATTTCCTTAAGTTCGGGAAATTAGCTTCGTATTCGACTTTCCAAACCTTGGGTGGGGTAATTTTGCATCTGTTCAGTGATTAACTCGCGTTCTGATTGCTGTATTGTTTGGGTTGGTCAACCGTATTGATTTTTTATTCGTTGTGTTTTGTTATCGTTCTGGTATAGCGATATGAATGGTAGCAGCTGCGTGCTGTATGTAAGCCGTTGCAAGTCGTCGGCAACGGAAAGCGTGTATTATCTGAGTTTGTTTTGTGTTGTTCATTCTATGCTTTAAGTTTCAGGGACGAAACTTCTTTTAAGGGGGGTAGTATGTAATACCCGCAGTATCGATTTTCGGTAATTTTCTTTTTTTTTTTGGCGGAAGTCCATTTTAACAGCTCGTTTGTGACCGTTCCGTCATTCTGAGAATGATTAATTCTGTATTGTTCGACATTCGAGTTTGTTTCGGTGTCGTTTTGCTGAGTTCCGTGCTTTTTGGGCGACTTTTCCACATTTGAGTTCGATTCTTACGAATCTCATTCGAAAATGTCGTTTCGTGTTTCCCGCAAGTCTGTTTATCCTTGTTATATGTGTTGTGAACTTCGGTTTGGTTATTCGATCATGTATCGTGATTATTTGGATGTTTGGGCCGTTTTGTAATTTCCCAAAGTTTTGGTATTTGTTTTCATACACATTTTTAGCCACCTCCGAGTTGTCGGAATCGCATGTTTGTTTAGCGCTTTCATTCGTTGTTGAGAACTCTTCATTAGCGCTATGTCGCACCTTTCGAGTCGTCGCATTTTGAGGTTGTTCGGAACTGATCGGGCAGCAGAAGGAATCTGCTGCTAGAATGCAGCATGTTACAGCCGTAATGGCCAGCATATTACGGCCGTAATGGCTGTAATGGCTAGCATGTTGGGAACTCTTCATTAGCGCTATGTCGCACCTTTCGAGTCGTCGCATTTTGAGGTTGTTCGGAACTGATCGGGCAGCAGAAGGAATCTGCTGCCAGAATGCAGCATGTTACGGCCGTAATGGCCAGAATGTTACGGCCGTAATGGCCAGCATATTATGGCCGTAATGGACATGATGTTATGGCCGTAACAAGGGCCTGTATTTTAGACAGCGGGCAGTGTTATTTCAGAATAGTTTTGCTCTTTTCCTTCCTCACACGACGAGCAGAGTCTTGAGGCGATTCCAGGGCGATTCGTCATGAGAATTCATCAATCTTTTATCCTACAA
The DNA here is from genome assembly GCA_033398695.1 of Orobanche coerulescens. Lineage (NCBI taxonomy): Eukaryota > Viridiplantae > Streptophyta > Magnoliopsida > Lamiales > Orobanchaceae > Orobanche > Orobanche coerulescens. Next base: position 126,711,765 of record CM065811.1, on the reverse strand, counting down.
CATTATCATGAAGGTCTTGGTGTAGATTAACAACATCAAATCATCATTTTCCCCCTCGAATCGAGGTAATCATCCTAGAACCCTATTTCAGGAATATATGGGGGTTTGTCTTGATTTCGTGATTTTAATCCGAAATTGTTGGTTCCCTTGTTGTTATCTAGTCATCTTGATCATAACCCATGGTTGGAATTCTGTTTTTCATGAATTAACGAGTCGATTCATGTTCTTGGCCGTTTGGGGGGAAACCCTTGAACTTTCGTCATTTGACCCTCTAATCTGGCGGCTTTGAGTCGTGCTGTCGAATTTATTTTCATTGTTGTTATTGTCATTCGTAGTTTATCGTTGCGGATTGTCATTCAGTGGAGTCGGTGGGTTCGTGTATGGTTCGGGTCTCCTCACTTCGGTCGATTCTCCGCGTTTGTAATTATCCGAGGCAAGTATCTTGCCCATTCATTTCGTGTTTCGTAGACGTATTCGTTGGTATTGGAACCAAAATTACAATTTGGTTGTTTTAATGAACTATTAAAAGGATCGGTATGTTCTTGTTACTGGTGTCTTTCAAAAGATAACTCGTATGCTTCGTAGATTAATGTGTTTTTGGAATATGTGTGTTAGTTTCGTATGTTGGAAGATATTGAACATATTATAGTGAATTTAGTAGACCATAATTATTTGCCGAGTACTATGTATTGAGATGTGTAATTGTACGGTGAATATGTGACGTTGTGTGATATTAGTTGTTACTCCTTCGTAAGGAGGTTGGGACACTTGTTTTGTTTTGGCATTGGTATTTGCTTGTTGTTGTGTCATTGATTGTGAGTATATGTCGACTAAAGTGGCCATTCTAGCGAAGTACCTAGCATTTGTTTGCATATTCTAGTATTTGAATTATGGATTCCCTTGGCGTTGTGGATGATTATGTATGTTCACCTAGGGATGGTCTGATGGGGCCTCTAGGGATATGTATTGCCATGTGTGTGCGTATCGCGAACTAGGGTTAACCACCCAGGGATGTCCGATGGGGCTCTGCGGGGTGCGGTGGTCGTGAGTCTCGTACCAATGGTTAACTTTGAAATGTTTTGTTGGAGAACTTTGATTTTTGGCGCATGATTCATCTGATTAAAATGGCAGTTCAAATGGTATTGTACTTGGCTGGAATGGCCCCAGTAAATGTGTTGTGTGTGTGAGTCGTCCCTTGGCTATGATAATTTGGTATGGGTACGCGAGTCCTGTGGTTGATCTGTTTTTTGTAACTCTGTGGTGTGTCGAGTTCGACCGTATGGTTAAGTTGCAAAGTAGTGCTCTCTGATGTCGTACTGTGAGACTGTTGTCATGGTAATGTTTGACACGGTGTAGTTTCCGTCAGGTTATTCTTGCGAGTATGTGATGTGGATGGTTTAGGTCGTGGACCCCCATGTTTGTGTGTGGAATGTTATGGTTGGGTCGTGGACCCCGTATTTTGCTATCGGAATCGTATTTTGAAATAAATAATTTTTGGGCTGTGCCCCTAAGTGTTTCGAAAGACTTGAGAATTCTTAAACCCCAAATGTTTTCAAAACTCCGAGATCGTAAAATGTTACGTAAGATGTATAATGGTTTTATTCCTATTTTTCATAATTCAACTGTTTTGATCAAGCGAGTTATCTCGGGAAGTATATTCACGATTATTATTGTTCTTGGAGTATGTTGTGTATAGATTGTATTTGTGTTTTATACTTGCACTAGCAAAACAGTGGGGTTTTGCTAACCTCCGAGTATTCGGGGGGTGGATGACTGTATTGCATCTAGGTACTTGCAGGTTGCTGGGGAGCAATTCACGGGATCGTTACGAAGGATGATGGAAGGCGATGGTACTAATCACATGAAGACATGTGTCGAGTATTTAGTGAAGTCCTGTTGTTTTGTCTTTTCGTGGTGGTATTTTCTGTTATATGGAAATGTCGATGTATTCAAACCCCTGCGTGGGTATGAGTTGTGAGAAAAAGTAATGTATGTTTGATGTGTATGTTGTGGTAAAATACCAAATCGGTCTAATGGTTCGTTATTTAGCCATGTGGGCATGTATTGTGTTGTTGTGTTTTCTGTATTTAGCCTGGTAGATCCTCATGGAGAGGGTCTGCGGCGCTTTAATATTACCGAATGGTTTGGGGGTGTTACATGTGTCCCCAATTTCAAACTCTAATGGGCGATGACGTACGTCTGCATAAGACTTCTGTCGACTCCGGGCAGTCAACAACCTTTCACGAACCAGTGCTACCTTCTCTTGAGTATGAACTATCAACTCTGGTTCCGTCCCAATCAAGTCAGACAAATCGTCCCAACACAGGGGTGATCTGAATCTTCTCCCGTACAATGCTTCAAACGGTGCCATCTTAATGGAAGCATGCCAAGTATTGTTGTAGGTGAATTCAATCAGCGGCAAATGAACCTCCCAATCAGTCGACCAATCTAAGGCATAAGCTCTTAGCATATCTTCTACTGTCTGAATAGTCTTTTCGGATTGTCCGTCAGTCTGAGGATGATAAGCTGTGCTAAAGTTCAGCTCAGTTCCCAAGGCTTTATGAACTGCCTTCCAAAAGTGTGACATAAAGCGACCATCCCGATCCGAAATAATGGTCTTCGGCGTACCATGCAGTTGGACTATCTCCGCAATAAACACTCGTGCCAACTTCTCTGGTCCCCAAGTGTCCTTAATACCCAGGAAATGAGCCGACTTGGTTAGTCGATCAACTATCACCCAAATCATATTCATCCCCATTCTAGTCCTTGGCATATTGGTGATAAAGTCCATCGATATATCCTCCCACTTCCACTTAGGAATCGAAAGTGGCTTCAACATTCCGGCAGGTACCTGATGTTCAATCTTAACCGGTTGACAAGTCAAACACTTCGAGATGTATTCTGATAATCCTTCTTCATAATTTCTCACCAAAAATTCTGCTTTAGATCCTTATACATCTTACTGGTGCCTGGATGAATAGAATAGGGCGCACTATGAGCTTCCTTCATGATCGTCTGTTTCAAAACATCATCATCGAGGATGCAAAGTCAACTCTGGAATCTCAGAACTCCATTATCATATATTACAAATCCCGGGGCCTTCCCCTTGTTAACTTCATCACATAACCGAAAAATTGGAGAATCATCCAACTGCTTAGATTTGATTTCTTCAACTAACGACGAAGTTAATTCCATCACACATAGTTGCCCTTGGACTCCTTGAGACCATACTTCAATTCTTTCGCAAATCAATTCTCGTTGAATGCTGGACTGGGATGTAAGCGTTTCCAACATTCGAATAGAAACAGGTTTGCGGCTTAGTGCATCATCTACCACATTCACTTTGCCTGGATGATAAAGGATTTCCAATTCGTATTTGATCAATTCCAGCCATCTCCTATGTCTCATGTTTTATTCCTTCTGACTGAAAATATACTTGAGACTCTTGTGAACTGTGAAGATCTGACAGTGAGTGCCGTCTAAATAATGTCGCCAAATCTTGAGGCAAAGACAATTTGCTAACTCTAAATCATGAGTCGAGTAGTTAATCTCATATGGTTTCAACTGTCGAGAGGCATAGGCAATCACCCTATCCTTCTACATTAACACACAACCCAGACCCTGATTTGAAGCATCGCTGTAAACCATGAACCCATCAGTTCAGTATCCTCTTAAGTTCATCAAAATCCCACACAAATTTCTGAGCCTTCTGTAATTGCTAAGTAAGCGGACGAGTAATTTTGGAAAATCCTTCCACAAAACAAAGATAATATCCAACAAGTCCTGAGAAACTTCGGACTTCCTTCACGTTCTAAGGAGATTCCCACTCCAAGATTGTCTCAACTTTCTTCGGGTCTACCTGTACTCCATCAGTTGATATCGCGTGCCCAAGGAACATTAGTTCCTTCATCCAGAACTCGCATATGGAAAGTTTCGCATAAATTTGCTCAGCTCTCAAAGTATTCAAAACAATTCGTAAATGTTCTGCATGCTCTTCTAGATACTTCAAATAGATTAAGATGTAAATCGATGAAAATGACCACGAATTTATCCAAGTATTCTAAGAATACCCGATTCACCAATTGTATAAACACAGCCGGAGCATTAGTAAGACAAAATGGCATCACCACAAACTCATAGTGCCCGTACTGGGATCTAAAAGCGGATTTCGGTGTATCAGATTCCTTAATCCTTAAATAATGGTATCCCGATCTCAAGTCGATCTTTGAGAATACCGTCGCCCCCTGCAGTTGATCAAATAAATCATCGATCCGAGGCAATGGGTATTTAGTCATCTTGTTTAGCTCCTTGTAATCAATACACAATCGTAAGGTTCCGTCTTTCTTTCAAACAAAAAGAGCGGGCGCACCCCAAGGAGAAACACTAGGTTGAATGTAACCCTTCTGCAATAATTCCTCAAGTTGTTTCTTTAAATCATACATCGCGGTTGGCGCCATATGGTATGGTGCTTTGGAAATAGGTGCGGCTCCTGGTTCCAATTCGATATTAAACTCTACAGCTCTACGTGGAGGTAATCCAGATAGTTCGTCAGGGAATACATCTGAGAATTCGTTCACCACTGGAATAGATGAGAGCTATACTCCTTCTTACTTGTTCATGGCATAACACCAAATCCCGGTACAACTCTGTTTCAACAATTTAATCGCTTTTATGGCTTTGATCACTTCCTCTGATCTTCCTGGTCTCCATCCTTCAAATAAATGTTTAGATTCGTCATCAGCAATAATCGAGATAACTCTCTTCCGATAAGTCAAAATAGCTCCATAATGATTGAGCCAATCGTCCCCGAGAATTAAATCGTCACCATGGATGTCGATCATGATAAGATTTAATGGCTAATTCCTCCCTCCTATCAACACAGGAAAATTTCTAGCTTTTATATTTCCCACAATTCTCTCTCCACTCGGCAGACTCACAACATAAGGCTCACAATCATGTAAACACGATATTTTCAAACGATTAACACAGTTCAATGATATGAAAGAATACGTAGCTCCTGAATTGAATAAGACACTAACTCGTGGCAAAAGAATCTGAATCATACCTGATGCAACACGAGTGTTCTGATCATCTGACCTCTTCATCTCATAAAGGCACGGAGGAATGGACCCAGCACTGGATGCTTCTCTCTTTCCGAAATTCTGCTGTTAAAGACCACTCTGCTGTGTCAGGTTCACACTCGTCTATTTCGGAACTTGTGTTGAAGTGCGAGCTCCAAACGATCTAGTCACATTTCCACAAAAAGTCACTCGATTCCCCTCTTGCCCATATTTAAAATAGGTCACAGAAGGAGCAGAGCAATCACGCCGAACATGCCCTGGTCGTCCACATTTATAATACTTCTTATTTGCATCGATGGTTGATGCCGTCCTGAACTTCTTTTCTCATCGAGAAGGATACGAGGCCTCTTGGATGAATGGAATGAGGAGTGGCCCTTATGGGGCCCACTATTCTTACTCTCAGTGAAGCTGCCAGACACTTTCTCCTTCTTTGCTTCCGCAAATTTTTCCACCGCTGTCTCTTTCATCTTGTAAGCCATGGCTTTGTCTTGATACTGTTGAAGAGTAGTACATTTAAATCCTGACATATATTGTTGGATCTCCGGCTTCATCCGCATTTCGAAGTGAAAAATATTTTTGGCCTCGGTTCTGACCAGATGTCGTACACAGGTCAGCTGGTGATTAAAAGTCTTAATCATATCTGTCACACATGCCTTCTGATTTTGCGGTGAGAAAAACTCTCGGACTCTAGCCTCTCTAACTGGAAGAGGACAATATTGTGCTTCCATCATTAATTTGAATTCTGTCCAGTCAGCATTATGATCCTCAGGTCGAATGGCTTCCCACCAGTCGAAAGCTTCCCCAATCAGAAAATACTGAGCGATCGAAACTTTTCGGTCATCAAGACAATTAATTCCCACAAATATCTTGTCCCGCTCTTTTAGCCAGTGGTCCCATGTACGCATCTCTGAAGAACCGTCAAATTTCGGTGGGTGTAACTTGACCACTTCCTAAAGCCACTTGTCTCCCCGATTGTCTTCGTTACGCTATTGACCCATCGTCGCTTGCATGCGGTCAACCACCTGAGAAAATTGGGTCATCTGAGTGACCACTTGTTGAAGCACTCCTGACATGTTAGGATTTACATATTCCTCCATAGTTCATGCTCGGTCATTGTTTAACGATTCCTGTTCTCCGTCAGAATGGGAATCAGCTCGATTAGCCGACAAATCCGAGGTAGACGGCGAATCTCCCTGTCTCGCATTACCACGTCCGTGTCTACGACCGCGTCCGCGTCCACGACCTCCTATCAACATACAGTAAACACAAATACTCAATACCGAGATCAAAACCTTCTAAAATTCATCAATATCCATAAAACACGAAATAATTAAAATGGTAGTATATGAGATTAGGAAACTTACAACCATGGTCCATATGACGGTATTGGTGTACAGTGATGTTATACGCGACCGATAAATCAAACGACATAAACAGACCCAACTAAACCCAACTGCCAAGATATCCATAAATCTTAGCTCCGATACCATATACTGTAACACCCCGAGATATTCGGAATAATTACAACGCCGTAAATCCTTTATATAAGAATCTACAAGGCTAAATTAAAAGAAATGCTGAACAATACAAAAATACCACCAAAAGTTGAGTAATTTATTAACTAGTTTAATCATCCATACAACCCAAAACAGTCCATCATTACAAACTTTCAAAACATCAAAAGAACACAGGTACTCGAGTACTAAATACCAAACCAAGATACCAAAGCAATACAACGGATAACATCACTGAGCCCCTTCGTCATCATGTCGGTACTGTGGTTGCTTCCCCGCTCCTCGGCTACCTGAACATCAAAACAAATGTCCACCCCATAGGAGTTAGCAAACCGATGCTAGTACAAGTATCATAATATACAAAATCAGATATGCAACAATGATGTATATCAAAATACAAAACGCGGACTTCCTCTACCAGAATCCAATGATGCGAATCCACATGATTCCATCAACACAACGCAGGGTAATCCAATGATCCAGCGCCCTCAGCATAGATCCTAATATGATCCCATCAGACCAACACGAGGTGGAAAACCCATCCTACGATCTAGCGCACTCAGCTTAGATCCCAAGATGATCCCGTCGGACCAACACGAGGTGGACAACCGATCCAACGCCCTCAGCATAGATCATACGATCCCTTTCAGATCAATACAACATATATAATACAACTATGCAAATCAACATGAACAACACATGAATCAATAAGCTGAACGACATTATGACAATTCAACTTGGATGATCTCATGTTCAACAACATGAATGACAATATACATGATCAAAATCATCAACATTAAACCAATAATCAAATTACGATACTTGCCTCAGAAATTGCGACAAGGATTGATACTACGAATAACTTTCAACCCGCTCGAAGAACTCTCACTCGATCAATTCACCAAAATCCGAACCTTCATTGTACAATAACACCAATATAAATAATGGTTCCGGATAATCATTCTAACATCATATGAACATCAAAAGGCATAATCTACCCAATCATAATAAGCGTACTAATCTGCCCCAAACCATACCGGTTGAATCAACACTACGCTACTCAAAAATCTCATAGTAATCCAGTCAAGATTAAATACATATTTCGGTCGGATTCTTCAACTACACCTCATGATAGTTCGTCTTACAAGGATCCTAATCATACCTATCATAAATTTAACGCAAGAAGATTTCGGGAATATCTCGGAGAACACCATAAAAACTCATTAACTAGGTTCAACATGATTATCATCTTCTTAAAGAAATAACCCTAAGTTCAATCCATTAAGTTCCCCTATACGCGTTGTTCGATTATATTGTACGTAAAAACTTAGTAATCTCAGTAATAACTGTTGGCCACCAAGTATACATGATACAGCTTGGAAAGTGTTTTAAACAACAAGCTATACGGTTTTCAAATCTGAGTGCGTAGCGGAAGTCTTGAAAAAGTGAGTTGCTGTAAATACAACAACTAGATATGAAGTGTATACTTAAAATTAATCACAAATATTAAAACAATAAATGCAGAAGGTAACTGAGACAGTAATTAAAGTGGTTCGAGGTAAACCCCTCTACGTACACTAGTCCTCCACACAGGAGTGAAAATGTTTATTATAAATACTACGTACACAACTACGTATTTATAATCAAACCTAATCAATATATCGTTCATACAGATTGATATAATGATCTTAGCCTTCAACCGTTCACACAGATTGGTTTAAGCTATTACTTGACTGGCTTTTTCACACATAGTTCCGAAGCTTCATCTCTTCAATGCAAGTCCATCACACACAGTTCGGGAATAGCAAGGTTTCTCAGTCCACACAGGGCTAATGGGTTTTGTTCAAGGGTAGAACAATGATTGAACAACAACTTTGACTTTCTGAGCTTTTAGCTGATGATGTGTTGTTAACAGTTTTGAGCACTTGTATATCTCTTCTTCAGAATAGCAGTAAGCTTTGTAAGATATGTTTGCTCAGATGTATTTGATGATAACTTCGTTGTTGTTAATTTCGTCAGTCCCAGATCTTCAAAGGCTGGGGATATATATAGCCTTCTGAAATATATCCGTTGATATAAATCTATTGAGCAAGATTCCGTTCCAACGGGATGATGTGTTTGAATAAAACACGATCCGGATTTTGCGCTAGATTAAAGATCTCTAACATCTTGATATTTAAATATTTTATCCTTTAGTATTTAAATATATCTTCTCAAACGGGACTTTGACTTAAGTGAATAACAAAGATTACTTCTTGTCCTGTTTGGATGCTGTATGGAATGATAGTTGTATTGTCGATTGAGGCGGCTTCCATACTTAGTCTTTATGAGACTCCTTTCTTTGTATGATTGATTACGTATCTTTGGGGCTACGAGAAGTCTTGATACATGATGATACGTTTGATCGGCCTTTCGTCTGTTGCTTTGTATCTTTGGATTGGCATATTGTCAAAACATTCTATCATGATCTTTTCGATCTGAGGATTGTTTATCTGATAATCTCGTCTGAGGATTATTATCCCAACAATTTCCCCCTTTTTGATAATTTGCCAAGTCCTTCCAAGTCTTAGTTTAAAACCTTATGATGTTATCGAAACATCCTTGATGATACCAAAACTATGACACTTAGCATCTTGAAGGAGGGGACTTCTTGGTCTTACATTCGAATGTTACGGCCTTCAACAATTATCCTAATACTAAGAGCGCTGCTTACGCAAGTTCAGCTTTTATCAAAGAGTGACACGAATTAAACTTATGATTGGCGCGCAGACACTATCTTACATAGTATTCTAGATACATACAACTTAAACTATGAGCTGTTATGAGACAAGTTCTTACAGCTTATGTATTAAAAACGAGTTTCATTTTTGAATACAGCAAGGATAAATTAAGTGTTTGTAAACATATAATAACACAATATATTACGAGTTGTAATCTTTCAAGATAGGCAAATATTTTATTGATATTGAACGAATAGTACAATATTTTGCTGTTTTGAAAATAAAATTACAAAAACTAATACAAGGAAATTTAACTCCTGTAGCATGCGTGCCTCCATGGCCTTTTAGGGTCATTCTTGGTATTCTTCCACCAGTTTTGATGAGCGTCCCTGTCTCGATTCATATATAAGGCTCGTCCTTCATATGATTTATCGAAGACTAGGATCCAATCTTCTGGATGGGTAACCAAGTCAACTTTTCTAAGTTTAGACTTCATCTGCAGCTGTAGCGGGAGCGTTCCTTCTTCCAGCTTGTTTTTAAATTCCTCAGCTGCTTCCTGAACTGTCCTGCATCTGTTGAATAATGAGTATTCCCTGATAAGAACGACAAAGTATCTTAGCAGTTCATTTCTCCTCCAGTTCTTGATCTCTGCTGCAGAAGGCTAACGATCGGTCGGGAGGTTCATAGCTTGAGGCGTTTAAACTAGGCTCTTCCAAAGATAATTAGGATCTGGAATGCAGTCGATCTCCTGTATTCTAACATTCGGCGTTGAAATACGGGCTATATCGTGATGATGAAGTCTTCAAAGGAGCTAACATTTCCTTCTCTTGCTCCGGCCTTGTTCGCTGTGACTTTCCTCGATTCTTCCCCCTTTTTGGCGTCATCAAGGCATTCCAGGATTTGCAAAGCAGCATCCTGTTTCGTCTCAATATTTGTCATTTTCTCAACAAGGGAGGAGAGCACCTGTGACATATCTTGAATTTTCTTATCGTGGGCTCGAAGCTGGGAACCGGTTTCAATCATAGCAGATGCTGTCTTGGCCTTGGATATTCGTATCTTTGATTGTTCTTCTCTTAGGATCTGCTCCTATTTTTCTTGCAATTGGCTCAGGGCCTGCTTGAAGACGTGTGGCAGGATAGTGAAGGCTTCTTCCACTCGGGATACTTCATGCTTCAGTCCTGTCATCTCTTCAACGGCAGATGTGTGTAGCCAATAAAGAGCTTTTTCAACAGAATACAGGGCATTGACGACGTCCTGGATGAAAATAGTTTGGAGGCAAAGAGCATGTAATCGCTCTTTCCTTGTGGCAGTCCTAGGAGAATCTGGCTGGGCGAAATCCTCAATTCCGTTCAACCGTCTCAAATTCACATTGGGACGTGAATTGAGTTGGACATCCCAGGTATGGTACCGTCGTCGGATTCCAAGGCGGTTGAGGGTGCGGGAGTATCAGATTCGGGCTCAGCGACAGGGGGTGCTGCAACCTCCTATGCAGAAGTGGGTTCTGAAGACATGGATATAGGAAGGACTGATTCCTCCTACTGTCTCTCAGCTTCCGCCTGCTCCGGTAGAGGGACTGATTCCTCGTGCAGGATGGCGTTGGATTCTTCTTCTACTATGCCTATTGCGAAACAAATTGTTCTTCCGCAACACGAGGGACTAAATCCTCATTGTCGGGAATAGCGTCTTGTTAATGTGGAGGTGATTGGTGTTTACTGGAAGTTCTTGCACCCATCTTAAATTCAGACTACTCGCTACTCTTTCTTAGACCAGCCTGTAAGGCGTCGTCATCATCGTCCGAGTCAGGATCTGATTTTGGACTTTCAGGAGATTCCACAGACTTAGCTTTTTCTTTCTTTCGTGCTTCGGCTTTTTCAAACAAATGGCTCTCAATAAGCTCTTTAACGCAAAGGATGTCCCATTTAATCAGGACAACAACATCTTGAGCATCCGTGACTTCCAGAACAAATCTTTCTTCATTGCTCCATTCGCTCCAGTTGTAGAGGTTGTCGTACGGAGCAAGTCTATAACTCTTCAATTGGACAAAACGTTCATAAGCCTGTTCAATTTGCACTAAACGTAGGGTTTTGGTAATGATTGTGTCCGGGGAGGGTGCGTACGGTGCATGGGTTCGCTATAGGCATGGGTTCCTCTACAGGTGTGGAATCCTATATCGGAGAGGGATCCCTTACAGGGGTTGGTACCCTGATGGGAGATGGATCCTTAACGGGTGTGGAATCCCGCATAGGAGAAGTAGCTTTTGGCTCCAAATTGGAAGCTGAACTCGCCAGAGTCTTGTATGTTGGCAGATGTCTGAGCTTCCGTCATAGCTACCAAAGGCTCGGGATCTACTGTATCGACAGTAGTAGGCTCTTCCACAGGGGTTGGGCCCTGGGGGAGTTATTCAGTGGGTTGAGCCACGGAAGGAGCATCCTTGGAGGTTTCTATAGCCTTAACTTTTGAAAGCCTCCTTAGCTTCCTTTTCTGCTTCTCAACAGCAACTGGAGTTTCTTTGTGAGATCTTTTTCTCTTCCTTGAAGTCTCCTCACTCTGAGACTTGAAGATACGTCCCTTGGGTCAGCGAAAGGGGAAATTTGCGAGCGTATGGCTGTTTGCAATGAGGGTCCTTTCTTGAAGACGGTGGGTATGATGCTTCCCATATAAATGCGAGAAGTGATCTTCTTAGCTTTATTGTCTTGCGGAACACCGCATTTCGACAATATGTAGTTCAAAAGCAGACCAAAGGATTTCTTGTGCGAGGCAGGCTTAGAAAATTCTTCGTGCAGCCGTTTGAGGATGATTTGACACCATTTGACCATCTCACAGGTCATAATTGCAACCATCATCCTAAACCTAAGATTGGTGCACATCTCAAAAGCACCTGTTCTGTTCTCAATAATACGACAACAGAAATCATGTAAATAGACAAAGGGTAAACAAAAGTTTTTCTTATGGCAAAAGGTGTGAACCGCTTCCACCGAGGCTGAGCTGGTGAACAAACCATAGTAAGCGGTTAACAGTTCCTGGGAGCCAAAGGTCTCAAGATCTTCCATTGACAGGCCATCAGCAGGAAGCCTGTAGATATTCTAGAGAAGCTCTTGGTCAACGCGGATCTCGACTCCGCGAACGACAGCTGTGATGTCAGCAACATGTCCTCCCTGGGCCAGTGAAAGGAAACGAATAGCAGCATTAAGGTAGAACTCCTCAACCAGATGAACATCAAATCGTTCAGCAGAGTGGCTGCCAAGGCGATAGAGGCCTTGTTGACGAATCCTAGTGATGACGTACTCCATTGATTCTCGAACAAAAGTTAAAAGGATTCAAAGAGAATGCACGTAGGATGTATGCTCAAGAACTCATATAATATGCTGAAAGTGTAAAGAGTCTCAAATGGCATTTTTAGTCCTTTTTATAGTGGGCGGCGAAGAAGGGTTTTCAGAGACTAAACGGTCAGATTTAAGGGATGGGAACCGTTGTTTGAAATGAGCGATCACGATGGGTAGTGTAAACACTACAACTTATCTATATAATTTAAAATAGGAGCGGGTCCCACTTGACTTATTAAATTACCCTTATTGCCCTAAAAGGCGGTGTACAATTAATAAAAATTTGAAACATTGCGGCTTTGAAGATACAATGTCCGGATGTCGTGTAAAGCATTTAATGCAAGCGACTTGTAATGATAACGAGGCACGTGGACATAAAATATTGTTTAAAATAAATAACATGATAATTGATTTTCCATTGTAGGTGTTGTATCCGCGAAAATACAGCGTTCCCCCTTAAAAGGTACATACGAGTTTCAATTCGATACAACAGCTTTCGGATTAATGCTGTATTCTTGGGTCATACTGTATTCCCCCTTAATTATTGCACACATCAGATGTAGGGTAATTCATATCGCTTGGTTCCTACGGTGTTGTTACGATAGGCGAGTGTACGGATAACTAACGGTGAATCTTGTATTCTTAGGTCTTCTGACATTCCCCCTCAATTTCTTTGAGTAAAAGCATTAAAAACTTACGAGAGAGTTAGGCTATAGCAATCCCGATTCATGTCGAAGCATGCGAGAATCTTGCTATGTCGAGAGGCTTGGTGAAGATGTCGGCTAACTAGATATACGTATGAAGTTTTCTAGCGAACATCCTTGTTTTCAACATGATTAGAATGAAGTGATGCTTCATGTTGATATGCTTGGTGCGCGAGTGCAATACAGGGTTGTGAGTGATAGCAATTGCACTCGTGCTGTCGCATATAATCGGCATCTCTTTGGCTTCAATTCCATAATCTGACAGCTTTTGTTGCATCTAAAGGATCTGCATACAGCAACTACCAGCAGCATAGTATTCTGATTCAGCCGTGGAAAGCGAGTTTGCTAATTGTTTCTTGCTAAACCAAGACACAAGTCTAGGTCGAAAGTGACAAGTTCCGCTTGTACTCTTCCTATTTAGCTTGCAACCTCAGAGATCCAGTCGTTGTAGCCAACTAAATCGAATCTGCCTTCTTTAGGATACCACGATCCTACATCGACTATTCCTTTGGCGTATTTGAGATTCGTTTAGGCATTGCGAAGTGTGATTCTTTAGGTGATACTTGATATCGCGCACACACTCCCACGAGCGGATATCGGGCTGCTGGCCGTTAGGTACAGGAGTGAGCGATAAGCTTCTGTAGAGTGATTGATCAATCGGCTTTCGGCTTCATCCGCACTAATTTGCATGGAAGTGCTCATGGGGTTGACGATGATTTGGAAGTATTCATTCCAAATTTGTTGAGAAGCTCCTTCTTGTATTTTCTGGTTGATGAAAATCCTGTAGGCAAGCTGTTTTACATGCAAACCTAGGAAATAACTAAGTTCTCCCATCATACTCATTTCAAATTTACTTTGCATGAGATGAGAGAACCTTTGACATAAACCAAGGTTAGTGAACCAAATATTATATCATCTACATAGATTTGAACCATCGGGAGGTCATCACCTTCTGTATTTTGAACAAGGTCTTGTCCACAACACCTTTCTCGAATCCATTATCGGTCGAATCTTTGGGACGGGTCCCATACCATACTCTAGGGGCTTGCTTAAGTTCATCTGATGCCTTTGTGCTTTGTATACTAGGTCTTCGCCTTATGGATTGACAAACCACGGTGGTTGTTCAACATATACTTCTTGACGAGGTTTCCATTCAGGAATGCACTTTTGACGTCCATTTGGTATACAATGAAGCTCTTATGGGCGGCAAGGGCAAAAATATCATAATGGCTTCTAGTCTGGCTACAGGGGAAAATGTCTCATCGTAGTCTATGCCTTCTTCCTGTCTGTAGACTTGGGCGACTAGTCGGGATTTATTCACGATAATGAGTCCATTTCTATCCTTCTTATTTCTAAATACCTATTTGGTTACAATTCTTGATTGATGCGTAGATGCAGGCACAAGATACCATATGTTGTTTCTTTCGAAACCGTTGAGCTCTTCTTCCATAAATGTGATCCAATGAGAATTGTTGAGAGCTTCTTTGGTAGAAACAGGTTCGGATTGGGCTAAGAATACAACAATAGTGCACATATTAAGTCTTCTAAGCTCGGATTGAGATTTCCATTCGGGAAATGGTGATATCTCAGTATCTGGTTCTTCTTGCGCACATAGTACATTTCCTTGTGTACTCTGTATTCTTCTACGGGTAGAAACACCAGCATCAATGTTTCCAATGATCATCTCTTGGCTCTTGCGGGTGATATCTCAACCATCTTCTGTCGGGTTCTAATTCAGGGTCCCATACTGTATCTTGAGTTGCTGTAGTTTCGGCTTCAGCTTGTATAACATCGGCTTCATCTACGTCAGTTCTTATAGCTGCGGGGTTGATTTATAGGTCAACGACAGGTCCGATAGGAGTTGGTGGATCTATGATGGAATGTTGTTGGATGTTCTGAGAAAGGTCTTCTACTCTTGTATGATAATGGTGAGGTTCATCGGATACTACATGAACTGATTCCTCAATTGTTAGCTTCCTTTTATTGAAGATCCTGTAAGCTTCGCGTAAAACAGCAACCTTGAATCGGACGTGCGGGAATAAATATTCGAGTTTTTTCTCCGCTGTAGAGGGAGACTTAGTAAATAGAAGCATTCATGATCCCCATGAGTGTCTTTTACGTCAAACGGTTCCCCAATACATGAGAATGGAAATCCACCCTCGGGTTATTTCATGAAACATCCTGGGAATCGAAACCTAGTGGTTAACTCGAATCATTATAATGATTATATTTAAGGAGGCTTGTCAGGAATATTATGAGATCCTTGTGTTTTTGCCACGAGACTTTGGGACTGGACGTGTTGGCCTGTTTAATCTAAACATTCATATTGGCGGTCAGCTCAATTCACGTTTGTTAATCTTTGAGCCTTAATTTTCTTCATGAGCTATTGATTGGCACTAGAAATGTTTACCTTGTGAATCATT